>CM029927.1:9079263-9679263 GCA_017639245.1 Myiopsitta monachus
AGATCTATTAACATCCCTCTTTGGGTCTTGGAGAGGGAAGTATTCTTTAACACCCCCTCCTGTAACCTTATAATAGTCTTCAGCCAAATCCCCTGCTGGTTTTAAGACCAGTTGTTTTTCCGTTTCAGTCAAATGTTCCAATAACAACTGTTTATCTTTCCAATCAGGGTTGTGTTGTTTTATAAGAAATTGAAAGTGTTTAGTTACACTTACCAGATCACTCCTGTAATCTTTCGCAACTCTTTTCCATTCTATCAAATCGGTAGTGGAAAAGGGTACTTTGATCATTACTGTTCCACCATCGGGTCCTATCGCCTCTCAAAGAGGTGCTTGTAAAGCTGTAGAAGCAGACTTTTTTCTAGTGCAAGAAGATACAGGACTGTCTGGGGGAATAGATGGTCCTTCCAAGCCAGCATCCTGCTCCTGTGGTCAAGGTGGAGGCCTGAACAAGTCAATTAGATCTTGTTCTGGTGTCTGATGAACTTTATGTGTTTTAGTACATCTCTGCCCAGTGCTGCATGCTGAGCAGCACCGCTTAAGTTTACCTCCAAGTTCTCCGTTATTCTCTCGCACAAGTGTGAGTACCATAGGGTCCCATGGTGGGACCATTCCACAGTCTTTTTGCCACTCTGGGTGGTTCTGGAGGGTAAAGAACATGTCTGCATATGAGACTTCATTCCACTTCCCTTCTCTTCTTAAAAACAACATCAGTTGTAAAAGTGTGTTATAATCTACTGACCCACTGAGTGGCCACTTTGCTCCATTTTCCAGCTTATATAGAGGCCACCATTGATTACAGTACTTAGTAAGGGTCTTTTTATTTTCCACGCCTCTAGACCCAGCAATGTCTTTCCTGTGGGTGAGCACACAGCCCAAAGGACTCATTTTCGAAATTCCCCTTTGGGTGTTACCCGTATCTTTGACCACTGTCTCTTCTTAGTCCTCTATTTTATCTCCTATTTCTTTGATTCAATTTCCACGCAGATCTTTACTGTCTTTTCCCAATCCTCTACCCACATGCCCCAAACTTCAGGGATCAAATTTTTCCTCCCACACTCTAATTTCTCTATTTCAGATTCTTGTTGGGCATTATATAAGTGTGGAGGTTGGGGAAGGCACTTGGCGCACTCTGCCCTTTTTCTATAAGATACACAATACCATCATCTTTTACAGGATTTACACTTCAGCAAAACCCAAGCTGGGTGGCAGCTATCATACAATCTGAAAACAAGCCCACACACAAAAGAAGGGATTACCCCTGTTAGCCCACCAATGCGAGGGTTTAGATTGGGGTAGCGAGGTTGTTCTCAACCTAAAGCCACTGTTCGTCCTGCCGGAGTTATGTATACTCCTCCAAGATAAACCCGCTCGTTCCTCTCCTTAATCAATTTCCCCCTTCGTTCAAATACTCCCAAGATTCAAGGCCAAAGCACCGGAGGAGCGATTCTCTCCGTTTGCCACCTTGATGCTTAGCTGGTCCCCTATAGGAGATCGAGCAAACACCACAGTAGCCCAATTTAATTATTAAAAGATCAAACATTCAAAACATTCTATTAATAATTCACACTCACTCTATAGCCATACCAAGCACACTACATACACACTACCCGTCCACACACAACCTTTAGCAGCAGATAATTACTAGAGGTCCGCTTACCCTTCTGCTTCTTATACAATCATTAGCAGGTCTGTCCTGGCTCCCAACATTGGGATACAGCGGTGGCCTTGGATGAGGGTATTCACTGCTGGAGGCACCACCAAGTACAGCACTGACACCACCAGATCCAGGGGTGGGGAGGAGATAGAGGGGGGCTTCACGTAGGCAAATGCTGAAGTGCTGACAAGCAGGGAGAGCACGGCCAGGTGAGGGAGACACGTGGAAAAGGCTTTGTGGCATCCTTGCTCAGATGGGATCCTCAGCAGGGCTCTGAAGATCTGCACATAGGACCCCACAATGAAAACAAAACAGCCAAATGTTATACAGCAATCACAAGAAACCCAGCTTCCCTGAGGTAGGAGTGTGAGCAGGAGAGCTTGAGGATCTGGGGGATTTAACAGAAGAACTGCTCCAAAGCATTGCCTGGGCAGAGGGGGAGTGAAAATGTATTGGCTGTGTGCAGCAGAGCATGGGGAAACCCCATGCCTCAGGCAGCTGCTGCCATGCGGACACAAGCTCTGCTGCCCAGGAGGCTCCTGTAGTGCAGGGGTTTGAAGATGGCCACATAGTGGTCGTAGGACATGACAGTGAGGAGAAACACTCTGCTGAAATGAAAATGAAAAAGAGAAAGAGAAAGATCTGTGCAGCACAAACTGTGTAGGAGATGGGCCTGGTGTCCCAGAGGGAATTGGCCTTGGATTTGGGCACAGTGATGGAGATGCAGCCCAGGTCCAGCAGGGAGAGGTTGAGGAGGAAGAAGTACATGGGGGTGTGGAGGTGCTGGTCGCAGGCTGTGCTGGTGATGATGAGGCCGCTGCCCAGGAGCGCAGCCAGGGAGATGCCCAGGAAGAGCCAGAAGTGCCAGAGCTGCAGCCTCCAGGTGTCTGCGAATGGCAGGAGGAGGAAGCGGGTGATGGAGCTGCCGTTGGACATCTGCTGCCTCTGGGCATAAGGCACTGTCACAGGAGAAAAAGGCAGTGACATGTTAGGGGAGACTTCTCAGGATAAAACCAGTTCATTTCCCGTAAGATTCCCACCATCCCCTCAACTTCAAATGCATTTTCCCATTCCTGGTGCTGGTGGCACACAGCTGCTGGGCCACAGGGACCTTGCTCATAAGGACAGCGCTGGGCACCCCTGGCTGCACACCCACATTCACACCCTGCAGCCAGCCCGGGAAAAGGGACCTTCCTTGTCCTGTCCCTTGCATGGTGTAGAGGGAAGCCCTGCTCTGCAGCACATCCTCCTCCTTATCTACACAGAGAAACCAAGAGAGTCCTCCTGACAGATCCCATGGACTCTCCGAGGCAGCAGCTGGAGGAGATCCCTCCAGCAACTGCAGCTGCATTGCCCTGCACCCAGAGCCTTACCATGTACAGGGCTGGGAAGGTTTCTCCTGCAGGGAGCTCTCAGCATCCTCCACTGCCAAGGGCCTTGAAGCTCTTTGAGGCTCACAGGTCTCCCCTGGGTGCCTGCAGGCAGTGCCCCAGCCCTGCTCCTGGGCACAGCTGTCTCTCTGCAGCGCTGCCCCCTGCCAGCATCTGTCTGCGTCCCAGGAGCCCGGCCCAGCTCAGCAGAAGAGGCCCAGCCCAAGGTGGCTCTGCCTCTGCCCTGCTGGGCTTCCTCCAGGGCTCCCTGGGGCACCAGGGAACCCCATGGGAAACAGCCTGAAGCAAGCACTGATGTTCCCTCCCTCAGCTGGCAGACACACTGCCTTCCTGCACTGTCATTTCTATCATGAGAGACAGAGTTCGGTCTGAGCAACAAGATTTTTTAGAATCGTGGAATCATTTAGGTTGGAAAAGACCCTGAAGGTCAAGTGCAACCATTAACCAAACCCTGTCAAGTCCAGCACTAAGCCATGTCCAGAACTGCCACATCTACATGTCTTCTAAATACCTCCAGGGAAGGTGACACATCAGCACCTGTAGGCAGATTTTTTCTTGTCCCATCTTCAGAAAGGACAGCAGCCAGCCAGGGGGGAGGAAAAATAACCCAAAAGTGAACCAGCCTGAAGCAAACACTGATGTTTCCTCCCTCAGCTGGCAGACTTTCCTACAGTGCCACTTCTCTGGTGAGACATAGTTTGGTCTGAACAAGAAGATTGTTTAGAATCATGGAACCATTTCTGTTGGAGAAGACCCTTAAGAACATTGAGTCCACTGTTAACCAAACACTGGCAAGTCAACACATGAACCATGTCCATTAGGACATGTCTTTTATATAACTCCAGGGAAGGTGACACAACCACTTCTGCGGGCAGCCTGTTTCTTGTCTCATCATCAGAGAGGACAGGCAGGCCAGGACAGGCTGGGACCTCCTTTATCGCTCTGAAGGAAGGGATTCAGCCTGGTCGGCTGAGGCATCTCATCCTGGGATTGTTGCCGTGGGGCTGGAAGAGGACTCAGCTCACATCTTCCTCCCGTGAACATCACAAACCCACAGGAGGCCTCACTTCCTCAGAAGGTGAAAATGTACCATTATAAAGAGGATATCTTAATCAGAGGAGATTGCCCCAAAGAACTGCAGCAACAGCAGTGTGGCAAGCACTCCATGGTGCAGAACTTGAAGTTCCACCTGAACAATGTCAAAAACAAAGTAGAAGCCAGTCAAATCGGGGGGTACTTGGTGGATAGCAGCAGTGCAGTGACTCCTGCAGACACGTGCCGAAAAACAGAACAAGGGCAGATGCCCCAGGCTAGGAAGGAATTACAACAGCTTATGTCTCCACCAGGATACTGGAGGAAACATGGACCTGGGTTCTCTATCATTGTTCACCCTCTGTTATGAAAGGGAAAACCATGGGAATGGATCCAGAGCATGAGGAAGCAGGAAATACCCAACACAGGAATTAAAACCACATCAGTCACTGGGGCCTGTACACCCCCACCACCCTCTCATAGTAGACTGGTGTTTTGCTGAGCATGGCTCTTCCTGTGACATATTCAAACCGGCCCTGACGGACCAAAAAGAACTTGAATGTTCAAGTCGCCTCTTTGAAAGACACTGAACTGAGATATTCGGAGAGGGAAAAGGGACTCTTGGCTTTAGTCCCAGCTGTAAAACAAACAGAACATTGACCAAGAACAACCAGTACGAACCATCCATTCAATCCATTCAATTGACTTGACAGTATCCCAAAGGGTACTGCTCCTCAGGATGGAGCTCCACAAACCCACTGGCATGCCTACCTACCGGGGGTTGCAGAGGAAGTGAAGTTACCTGAAGGACCGACTGAAGTTTCCAAACTACTGCAGATGCTGTAAATGCACAGCCATCAGCGTTACAACAGCCTTTCAAACCCTCCCCAGGTTTAGAAGCACCTCCCTTCACTGAGGGAACACCAGCAAAAAATACCTGGTTCACCGGTGCCTCAGCAGAAAGGATCACAGAATCATAGAATCAACCAGGTTGCAAAAGACCTTTAAGCTCATCCAGTCCAATCCTTACTCCAGCACTGCCAAGGTCACCACTAAGCCATGGCACTGAGGGCCTCGCCTCCAATGTGGGTGAGCACCTGCACGGATGGTGACTGCAGCACTGCCCTGGGCAGCCTGTTCCAATGCCTGAGCACCCTTTGGGGAGGGAATTGTTCCTCAGATTCATCTAAACCTCCCCTGGTGAAGCCTGAGGCCGTTTCCACTTGTCCCCTCCCTTGTCCCTTGGGAGCAGAGCCCAGCCCTCTCCTGGCTCCATCTTCCTCTCAGGCAATTGCAGGGAGCGATGTGGTCCCCGAGCCTTCTCTTCTCCAGACTGAACACCCCACGTCCCTCAGCCCTTCCCCATCACACTGCGCTCCAGGCCAGCCCCCACTCATGGGCTGCCCCCCAGCTCTCTGAATAAAGGAGGGGGAGGGGTGTATTGCCCCATAGGGTGTGGTTTGGGGGAACAAGAAGCGGTTTGGCACTGGTGGCTTTTGGGGGGGGGGTGTGCTGCTCTTTTGGGGCATCCCCATTTGGGTTGGGGGTGTTTGGCGGGGCCCTTCCAGGATTTTGGGTCTCTGGATTCATTTGGGAGGGCCCGGGGTTATGGTGGAGTGTGGCTCACTTTTGGGCTGTCCCAGGCACCCCATTTGGGGTCCTGCGACAAATGTAACCCCTAGTTTTGGGACACTGGGGGCTTCAGGGAGATTTAAGGTACTCCAGGATTTTGGGGGGCACCACAATTGCTTTGGGTGCCTCCAGAGGCATTTGGGGGGGCAGCATGGTTTTGGGGTGCCCCTTTATAGGAGTTCTCCTTTTGAGGGATCCACCCTCTCTGGACTCCTGAATTCACTACTGAACCCAAACTAATGCTGGGGTCCCCCCAGTGGATTCGGGATCCCAGAGCATCTTGGAGGATCCCCGGAGGAGGTGCTGGGGGGAGCCTCACTTTTCACGACACCCTTTTTGGAGCTGGTTTGTGCCACTGCGCCGAGCCAGGGTGGATATGGAGCTGCAGGGTTTGGGTTTGGGGAGATTTTGGGGGATCCTGGGAGGATTTTGCAGATTCAGGCTGGTCCTCAGAATGCCTCAGGGTGGCTCAGTTATTTGGGGGAATCCCCATCTCCCAAAAGTGGGGGGTCCATCAATCCCAGGGTAACTGCATCTCATTGGATGCCCTAGGTAGCCCCACTGCCATAAACGGGAGGAATCTGGGTGTTCGGGTAGATTTGGGAAATCAAGGAATATTTGGAGGTTTGAGGGGGGTTCCCAAAAACTCACTGGAGGAGGCACATTACATTGGGGGATCTCCCATGTGCCAAAAATGGGGGGTACCTGGGTCGCAGGCCACCCCAAGTTGCTCTTGGGTGAGCAACGTTCCCCCACGGTGGAGATGTTTTGAGGGGAAGAGTTTGGAGGTTCGGAAGGGATTTAGGCACTGGGGGGATCCCCAAAGCTCCCCGGGGTGGTGCAGGGATGTGGGGAACACCCAATGTCCCAAAACTAGGGGTTACATTTGTCGCAGGGTACTCTGACTCTTCAGTGCCGCTGTTGGCCCATGGCAGTAAATGGGGGGGATTTAGGGTTCAGAAGGGAGCTGGAGGTTTTGGGGGGATTTGGAGGTTCACGGGAATGTCCCCAAGCTCTGCACAGGGCAGAGTAATTTGAGGGACCACCAGAGCCTTCAAACAGGGGCTACAGCCACCAGAGACAACCCCACAGATAACTGGGGAGGGGGAACAGGAGATATAGGGAGACCCTGAAGCTTTTGGGAATGCAGCTGGGGGCTCCCCTAAATCATACCTGTGAGGATGCTGATGGTGAGCTCAACCCTCTGCCCAGGCGGGGGATGAAAATAAAAGGAGGTTCCTGGGAACTGGGGTGACCCCCTTGAACTCCCGCAGGCTCTGACAGGGAGGCAGAAGTTCTCCTGCCCTGACACCTTCTCAGCACCTCTGACACCAGCAGCTCCCGCACACAGAAGGCGCCTGCTTCGCGCCCAGCACCTCTGCAGGCAGAGCTCAGCTCCAAGCACATGAACAAGCCCAGTGCCTCCTCCTCACCCATCCTCTGCTCCCACAGCTGGGATGGCACCAGCACATCTCCTGACAGATTCTCCTCCCTTTGCAGCACGCACACACAATGTGTTTCAAGCCACCACTAAACCAGGATTGCGAAGTCAAAGAACACGCACCTGGATGCGCACGGCAGCCAGGCCAGATGCAGCCTCCTGACAGAGGGGTCTCCTCTGCACCGCTTCCTGCAGGGCTCTGCTCCTTAAATAGCCCACGCTCACCGTGGGGGCCCCGTCACAATGGGCGTCTCCACAGCGACCGCCACCGCTTTGTGATGGCGGCAGCATCGTGACCATGGCCACCGGGTACCCAGGGGTGCTCCAGGAGTCACCACGAGGGACCAGCCTCTGCACAGCCGGCTCGGGGAGGTCCCTCAGGGGCTGCTCTACCCCAGTGCCTTTGGTGCAGAGGTGGAGCATGCGAGGGGTCACAGCTCAACCTGGGCAACGGAACAGGGCGTCACGGCCACCTATGAGAAGTGGAGAATGACCGACATTTGCACAGCAGAGAATCATGGAATCCCAGACTGGGTTGGGGTGAAGGGACCTTAAAGCTCATCCAGCTGCAACCCCTGCATGAGCTTTAAGGTCCATTCCAGCACAACCTAGTCTGGGATTACATGATTCAGAAATCAGTAGCATTTGAGGAGAGGATGCCCTTGAAGGGAGGATTGGAAGGGGACTCTCGGATTTTCCCAGAACACAGAGCATTTCCCACTCTGCCATATAGGAAACATTGGACCGAAGCCATGCAGCCAAAGGGAGGCAGAGCAGCGCTGCCGGGCTGCAGCTAAGGGGTGTCCTAGGCACAAGTGGCAAGGGAGCAGAGAACAACACAACCTCCCTGGATAGAGGATTCCCTGCTTTGCAATCACAGCAGTGACAAAGCCCCAGTCCCTGCCCACTGGGTTTCTGCGGGGGGAAAACCAGGTCCCAGCAGGACCATGCCACCTCAGCCAACACAGAGCCTCTTCCCACATCCCTCCTTGCATGCAGCAATCACTGCAGTGGCCAAAAAGCCAGGGCAAGAGCCAGGCCTAGCACTCACCTGCCAGCGAGCCCACGGCAATGTGTGCCAGCATCATGGTCTGCCACCTGTCAGCGCTGGGGACCTGAGGATGTCACAGAAGCATGGAATGGACTGGGCTGGGAGGGACCTTAAAGCTCATCCAGCTCCAACCCCTGAAAAAGGCAGGGACACCTTCCACTGGGGCAGCTTGCTCCAAGCCCCATCCAACCTGGCCTTGAACATGGCCAGCCACGGGGCAGCCACAGCTTCTCTGGGCACCCTGTGTCAGTGTCCCACCACCCTCACAGGGAAGAACTTGTAAGATCTCCTCTCAGTCGCTCCTCTCTGTCAGGTTAAAGCCCTTCCCCCTTGTCCCATCCCCACAGGCCCTTGTTCTCCCCACAAAAAATGAGGGCAGAACACAGGATTTAAGGCAGCAGCAGCACTCAGCTGCCAGCTCAGTCAGCACAACTAGCACACCGAGTCCAAAGCAGCCACTCTGGGGAAGTCACTTGAGGTGTTCTTGGCAGCTCCTAAAGCACCCCAAGATCGCCATCGCCACCCACCTCGTTCCACACTCCTGTGTCCACAGGCATCACTGTCACCGAGACACCAAGATGGAAACCAGCAGAGGAGCTGCTCTTGCCTCCTCCACCGGTAGCTGGTGTTCCTCAGGGCAGCTGTTATCTCCCGCTGCCTCCAGTGAAGGGTTCTGTGGGGTTCCATGGCCTTGCACACCTGAACAGGGGGAGTTCCAGAATCAGCCACCCCTGAGGTCCCCATGTCCCCATGGTCATTGTGATGCATGAGCTCTGACTGGGTCCATGGAGGGCTCTGGAGGTGCTGCAGGCATTCTCTGGGATTCTCTAGGAGCATCCCTGGGATGCTCTGTGGGTTCTGAAAATGCTCTGTGGGTGCTTTAGGGGTCACCACAGCCCATATCCCACCCAAATCTGGCAATCTGAGGGTTCATTGGAATTTTTTACTCCAATCTTTCCATGAGCAGGTCCAATCCTGATGGTTATTCAATAGAATTTCTCTCCTTCTCATCAAACCTATATTAAATCAGTGGTAAATCTGGGCAGAGCTGCCTCACTAAATGCCTTGAACCAGCAAAGACCCACTGCAGGACGGATATCGTTCTAGGCAACCTCTGACAGTGTCCCACCACACTCACAGGGAAATCTTCCTCCAAAGGTCTCATCTTATTCACCCCCCTCTGTCAACTTACAGCCTTTCCCACTTTTCTGATCACTACATGCCCTTGTAAAGAATCCCCCTCCAGCTTTCTTGTACGCATCAAACAGACACTGGAAGGCAAAGTCATTGTCTAAGTCATCATCAAAATTATCATTTACATCATCTTCAAATCATAGCAAATTAACAGTTGAATTAAAATTCAATTATTGCTAAATCACCATTGGATTCCCATCTGATTTTAATTCAGTCCCGGATTAATTACCATTGGTCATTAATAGGGCCCTTTCAGTCATCCCCACAAGGATGACTTCTCTGAACCATTCCCTATGAAGCACAATGAGTCACAGCTCCAAGTCCATCTCCCTTCAGGTGTGCAGCAGCAGATCCAGCAAGTGCCCCCATTCCCCACTGAGGGTCATGGCAGATGGAAGAAGCAAAGCACATCCCGGCTGGGTCCAAAGAGAGCTGCAGAGAAGGTTCCCGAGAACAGGACAGCTCCTGGCACAGGGACTATCCCAGCTGCAGGTGCAGCCTGCACTGGATGCCCTGCGCTTCCTGCCCTTGGTGGTGGGGTCACAGCAGGGCCCCTTGTGACCCGGTCTGTGACAGTCCCCGCGTGGTCCCTTCCCTTGCGCTGCCCTTCCCTCCCCCTTCCCACATCCCTCCATCCTGCAGGGGGTCAGAGAGATCCCGCAGCTGCCCTGCATTTGCAGAGCCCTCCTGTGATTTGCCACTTCCTGGAACGCCCGCTCAGCTCCCACTGCCTTTACCAGTGCTCCGGAACCCTGCAACACCTTCAGGAGCCTGCCAGGTATTGCGGAAGGTGGCAGGGCCTGGCGGGATCTGTCACAAGCCGTGCAGGCTCACCAGCGTTCCGCAAGACAGCGTGGTGAAGAAGCCCACATATGTATATTGGTGTACATATTATAATACATGTAATATTACATGTATAATATATAATATAATTATATATATAATATAAATACATTATAATGTATATTAACATATACATTGTAATATATGGTGTATATATTCCATGTATGGAAGCAATCCCATAATTCAGTTCTTGATTTTCTCCTCTACCTCTCTCTTGGCTGTGCACAGCATCATGTCTAGAAGAAACAAAAATACAAAGAAAATATTACTATAATTTGATCTACTTAAATGTAGGCTTTCAGCTAAGAAACAGATATAGAGAAGGAAAGTTCACGTAGTTGTCTGAATTATATGAGTCCAATCCTTCAATCTAACTATAAATATCACTGAAAGCCTAATTCAAAGAATTATTTAGTTTGAAGTTAACAGGGAATAGAACATATGTATGTTTTCTCACTCTTTCCTTCCTCCTCTTTTTGAAGATACCTACCTTAATAAAGTAAGATTCCCAAGAGAGACAGTGGGAATATGAATATGTCAATGACAGCCACAGCCAGGAAGAACCACCCACTATTGAGCATGTTTGTAATAGTAGAACTTGAATTCAAGAAAATGTCTTGTTTCAGAAGCTGAAGGTGAAAGACCCCTGCCAAATCCTCTGACTGAGGAGACAAGAAGGGGGTTACTGGTGTTAGTCTGGTTTCTTGGAAAACTGGTACCTTCTTGTCTTTATCAAGTTGCAGATGACTGGTCTGTTTTGCTTGAGCACGCTGCAGAAACTGCATGTGTTTGCATCTATTTGTGTATGCGCAGCCACTGTTTTGGGGTTTTTTAAATATTGTATTTTGTGTGAAAATAATGATGCTGAGTGTCATGGTTTAAGTCTCTACCCCCCCCCCCCCCCCATGCAGTTTTCTCACTCACTCCCCTCTCTTTCTTCCCCCAGTCCTGGGGGATGGGGAGGAGAATCAAAAGAATTCAACTCGCACAGGTTGAGATAAGAATAGTTTAGTAACTAAGGTATAACACAAATCACTACTGCTACCACCAGTAATAATAATGACAGGAGAAATACAAGGAAAGAGAATACAACTGCTCACCAAGCCTGACCCAGCCAGTGCCCCCCCAGCAGTGAACCCCCCCAATCCACCACCGCACCCTTCCAGGTCTCTGCCCTCCATCTTCACATCCTGGACATGACGTGCTGTGGTATGGAATAACCTCTTTGGTCAGTTTGGGTCAGGTGTCCTGTCTCTGCTTCCTCCCGGCTCCCCCTCCTCCCTGGCATAGCATGAGGCTCAGAAAGTCCTTGGCCAGACCAAAACACTACCAAGCAGTAACTGAAAACACTGGTGTTATCAGTGCTGTTCCCAGGCCCAAAATCAAAAACACAGCGCTGCACCAGCTACAAAGAAGGAGAAAAATGACTACTACTGCTGAACCCAGGACACTGAGTAAAGTTACTAAAAATTTGGCATGACAAGCTGTAATTTTCATCTGAATTAAGAAAAAAAAAAGGTAGAAGAGCAATAATGGCATCCAAACAGCTAAGAGATATAAAACTTTCAATACCAGCTGATTTTTGATCCGATTTGGGACTGCCTGGTCACATGATGAATTACTGAGTTCACGGACAATGCTTCCAGAAATCATAAGAAGGATGTAGGAACACTTCCGAATATTTACGGAACACTTCAACTTCTTCATTTCTCACACAGTCAAATAGCAATTGAAACTTCCAAAAAGCTTAACGACCAACTTCTGCTTTGCTGAATTCTTTTTCCATTCCAACATGAAACATGAGGTTTAAAGATCTTCCTCGTTATTGATACTGGTTTTTCTTTTTCTTTTCAAAGAACAAGAGCCGTGACAGATGACAGATGCCACTGAAAAAAAGAATAAAACCAAAAAAAAAACCCAACAACCAAAACCAGAAACAAAACCCTTACAATTTTGGTGACATTAATAGGCCTCTCACTATATATGGAGATTATTAAGTGGAGCTGTATATGCTTTTATTAGGGAAGGTGGTGGAGAAAGACCCTACGTGTGCTGGTCAGGGCTGTTTCTAAGAAGTTTCTTAATCCTGAGCTACCTTCCTCAAGGGAGGGAGGAAGATCTCATCTTACTACTTTGTCTTCTGTGAATTACATTTATGCTTACAAATGCCCTGCATAAAAATCATGATGTCAAAGCCATACTGGAAATGTACTTTTTATTCACTGACTGATTTTTTCCTGTATTTATTTGCTGGTCTATATAGAAAATATTTTTCCTTTTGACCTTTCCTGTCTCTTCTAAATAAAACCCCAAATAATTTTTGTTATTCTATCCAGCCATATGTGCTCTTTAAAGAAACAATCCAGAATAAGAAAAGTGTAATTCTAGCTCACTGGCATCAAACTAAGTTGAAAATAGTTCAGAACTCTTACTGAACTTCAGGAAATTACTTTTCCATAAACTTCAACTCTATTCAAGTAATTTGAATAATTTGGGAACAGATAAACCAGGATAATCATCACTAACAATGTAAAATTAAGTGTTTCCAGGACTACGCTGGACTGTGCAAGGAATTGAAAATGAGTTGTGAAATCAAGATTGTTCTCCTCCTAATGCAGCTGATTAAGATTTTTGTGACATTAAATGACATCAGCTCAGCTACGTGCAGTGAAAATCAACAACTGTTTTGTCAGGCAATTCAGACATGGAGATTTCTATACAAGACAGGAATTCGATGTAGGGGGAATAGATGAAGTTAACAAAATAAGAGAGGTGACTTTTGTTTTTATTCCTGTTCTCTCTTTCAATTAGCAATGCCTGGTATGCATTTGGACTAATTAAATCACCCATACCATAATGATCCTTCTTCTTGTGCCAAGTCTGACACAAAACCCTGGAGAAGAGCTATCTTGCTGTGGCAAAGTGAGATTAATAACTGGATTGGTCACAGAGAAGAGCATCTTAGTGGCCTGGGAAACCCCCAGCCAAGTGCCCCAAGGAGCTGGGTCTAGGGTCTTTACTCTCCCTCTTCAAACACTTTGACATTGGAGGTTGCATGGGTGACCCAGATGGCTAGAAACGTCCAAGAAGAGGAAAGGAGATGTTACTGGGCCATGTGATGCTTTGCATGTCTGCTGAAGTGCTGGTTCAAAGTCCTCTGTTAGCTCCCATAAGTCCTCACCATGAGATCCCTGCAGATGGGGAAATCTAAAGTGCCCTGACTTAATGTCACCATGTTCTCCTTCAAATACTAAAAATGAGTTTCTTGGTATATAAGAACATCTAACTGTCTTAAAGGAGTTGCTTTTCTCATTTTAAAAAAGCTGTCCCTACCGCAGAGAGTGCGCAGTAATACCAGATATGTTTGGTAGAATTATCTTCACAGCTGTATTTTTTATCAATAAAGACAATTCCTAGCTTGCTACAAACAATTTTGTTGACTCGCCCTTGTCTTGCATATTGTGTGTTATTAAACCTGAGCAGCCATAGAAGTCTGTAGAAGTCTCATGTGTTCCAGGGGCAAAGGAAATCTGAATATAGCTCTCCCTCTTCAATGAGGAATCTGGCCAAGACAGAATTATTTTCCCATCACATTCACAGTGTTTTGAAACAAATACACCCAGAGGCTCTGATGGATTTTAATTCTTCACCGAAGAGAAAGAAAGGTTCCATTTTTTCTGTCAGAGAATATTTATGTACTTTTCCTTTCTCCTAAGACCTTCCTACAGGTTTGAAATGACTCTCACTAGCCGTTGCTGTGAGAAGGAGAAGGAAAAGGGGAAGCAAACAGCTGTATCCCAGAGGCAGGTCAGGGCTTCTAATCACCCATTTTATACATACAAGATTAAAGATCTGCTTTGAGTTTTGATTAAGAATGCACAGTTAAAAGATTAAATACCAGCAAGCCAAATTAAAGAGGTTTAAGTCAAATCTCAGAACTCATCAAAGTACCAAATTTTTAAGCTGTCTTTACAACACAGGATTAGTGCAAAGCTTCCCTGAATCCTGATTTGATGTCCTTCAGTCAACAATGTTATTCCCCCTGCAGTTTTGTGCTCTCAGCATAAAACCAGCTATTGTCTTGTATTTAGAGCTCATCTCACCTAGTTCATTCTTTGACTTTTTCTTTTTTTTTTATGCCCATGCCCCAGTTAACGTAGAAGCCCTACATCTTTGTGTGACCCGCAGTTTATGCTCCAGCAGCAACGTGCTGCTCTACATTATGCACTGTCACGAAATGCATTAAAGCTTAGTAAATGTGGCTGGTTTAGAAAAAAGGTCATAGTCACTTGGATAATTATAGACTATTCCTATGAGTCCAAAAAAGTAAATATGTCCCACTTCTTTTGTACATTTTAGCAGATTGATTCCAAAGATTCAGGAAGAAGGAAAATGAATAACTGGAATGAGATGAGCCTAATGTGGTTGTCACCACCATGTATCTGAAAATGAGTTTTAAAAGTCAATAATTGATGTTCAAATCTTTTTGGAACAATGAATCATTTCAGCTGAAAATAGTAAAACCTGGAAAAGGGAGGGTGGAAATCTGGAGAGTGATTATATCCGGGAATCTGATAATGTAAATAACTACTTTGGTAATAAATTTTACTAACTGTCATAAATGCTATTTAAAGCTCATGTTATAAAGCATTAAAATAAATCTTCTGCTGGTCTTCAGTGTAATAAATTGGGTTCTTTCCATTTTTTATGTATAGAATTTGGGATGTCTCAGCTACATTAAGATTACGCTTTCTGGGATTGTAACCACAAAAGTTAACTTAATGTTGCTAAATGCTGTACTAATTAAAGCTTTAATTTGAAGTATTCCCACTTGTAAGATAGTGTGCCAAGTGATCTATTTCAAAATGTTCATCTTAAGACTTCCAGTATTTTGTAAGAGCTAAGAACAACAGTGCAGCTTTTTGAACTCGTATTTTAACTTTCCTTTATATACTGAGAAAAATACCTTATCCAAAACATCAAAGTTTCATGCTAGATTACATCCTTTTTCTTAAAAAAAAAAAAAAGGGCAATAAAATTTGCATTCTTTATTGAAACATAATATCTTCACTTGTATATTAATAACGACTCTTTCCTCTCTGGTCTGTATTTTGTGATCTTTTCTGCAGCTGTTGCTTTTTTAAGGGACATTGGAAAGTGCTGCTATATGGGTTGTGTTAATATACTATACTGTTGTCAGTACATTAGTACAGTATATTGTACTAGTATGCTTCAGAAATAGTCTTCAGGTTGGTGGAAGAAAAGGGATAAATTACTAGGCTTTGAAAACAGTTACATTTTTTCTTTGTAATAATTTTCCACCATCTTTTTGGAAGCTGACTACTGATCTCATTTGTTTCGAACACACTGCGTACAACCTTCAAATGCTTTCATTCAGTAAATAAAATTCAAATTAGCTAGGTTTTCTGAAAGAACTTAATATATGCCTTTTGTGTAAAGATGGGGGAAATTGAATGCAGAAGCAGAAGGAGAGGAATCATGAAGGGGGAAAAACAATTGTTGCTTGCACATTTATTGGTGTCCTGCTCCAGAAGACTTTAACTTATTTTATATCTGAAATTCCATTGTTCATGGTTTCACTGAGTGGTATTCAAGTTGCAGACAGACATGGAAATGGGAGGATGTGATTTCCAACACACAGCAATCATGGCAGGTAAAGTATTTACAGCTCCATCTTCTGAAAACAATATTGGCAAATTCATCTCAGGAGTAAGCATGTAACGATTGGGCAGAGTTTGGGTAAATTTATTTATGTGTTGGTAAAGCTGGGATGCAGCTGACTCCTTCCATTTGTGTTCACATTTTTTGTCTCTGTTTACCTCCTAAATTCTCTTGTCCATCCATTTTCAGATATTTGGATCAGAACTGTATGCCTTGTTTAAGATGTGTATTTATATATTGGTAAAGAATACTTTCTGGTTTATTCTCTACTCCTGATCTTTTCTAACCTTGTGCTTATTGTTTGACCACCACTGAGCACAGATCTGTTTCCATAAACCTATTCAATACGGGTCTGGATTTTTTTTTTCCTTAGTGATACACAGCTATTTAGAGCTCATTAGTGTATATGGTTAATTAAGGTTGTTTTTCCCCATATGCATCATGGTGCTTTAGCAACACTGAATTTAATCTATCTATTTCACAATCCAGCTGCTCAGTCTCCTTCTGCAACTCTTTATAGTCCATTTTATCTTTTTACTGTGCTGAATTATTATCATCAGCAATCCTTATCCTATGCCTCACTTTCTTTTCCTGATAATTTATGAACATGTTGAACACTGAAGTAGCTCCTTTCTCATCTTTAAAGGGACTCATGTGGTAACTTCCTTTATGGTGAAGGCTAATAATTTACTCTTGCCTTTTATTTCCTCTCTCTTAAACCTGATATTTCTGTAAGAGGACCTATTTGTTACAGAGACCTTTGTTCAGGTGGTGTCACACAAGCCCATTTTGGAAAACCAAGTATGGTTCACTCACAGCCACATGCTTGGCAACCCATTTGAGGAACTCTGAAAGGTTTTAAACTTCCCTTCTCTAGTCATATTGCCCCTTATCGTCATCTTCTAGTTCTTCCCTTGTTATAATCTCAACCAATCTGATCTCTACAGGCAGCAGAATTACTAAACGGCAGCTCCCTACATCTTTCCATAGCTCTTTTCAGAGATTGTCATCACTTTCCTTTTCTCTGATGTTCATGTGGTAGGAAACTCACCACACTTGTCTACTTCAAGAACTAATAGTTGAGATCCTTAAAATCTGATCAAAACCTGTCTTTTTGTAATGAATTTTTACTATTTGATTTACCTGTTTATCCTACAGCTCTCCTATTGACTCCTCTATTTAGCAAAACCTCTATGGCTAGAAGCTGAAGCACGCAACTCCACTCTTCCCTGTGGTGAAAATAGATGTAAAGATTTGATCTAGCATTTTGCTCTGGCTTTAACTTTCTAGCTGGTTAAACTACTTCTGGCAAGATCTGGATCACACCGCTATTTGGATTATGCTCTGCCGATTACCAGCAGCATATGCTCATGCTGTCATGGTGAGTGCTGAAGAAACACTTGTGCTCCCAGACCAGCAGCTGGACTCCTAGCAAACTGGCCTGCTGAAAGGAACATTGCCTTCTAAAGAAGGTGTTCCCAGACTGGGGTAGTTTTTTGGCCATCATTTTCTGTTTATGCTTAAGGTGGTTGCTGGAAGGCACTGAGAAAGTTGCAGGATTTATGCCATGGCATCAATGAAACCAGCATTCCCAGAGTTTTACTGAGAGGCTGTAATAATATGAGAGTTCATTATAGTTTCTAAAAAAGGGGCAGGACACTGGCTGTTTCTTTTCACCTTTTCTTCTTTTGTATGCATGGCAAAATCAGTGATTAGTAATGATAATAGGAAGCTGAATAATCTATGGAATGTTATCTGACTGTACCTCGCTATCCATCCTTTTGCAGTTGAAGTATCATGATTCAGAACAGGCAAGACCTTCTAAGATGATCTCTGTGTTTCTGATAGAAAATCTTTACTGTATAGATCAATAGAGACTGAAGAATCCTGCAGTTTCTTCAGAGAGCAGAGTCACTGGATGTCTCTGTCTACCTGTATTGCTTGTCCTTGAACAATCAATGTCACTGCTGCGATTTGGCCTGCCCAGTTCCAGTTCCACTCTAACCCCACTTCTAGGATCTCTTTGGCTCATCCTAACCCTAATTCTAACCCTAACTGCAGCCCTAATCCTAACCCTAACCCTACTGTCTGGCTCAGGCTAGTACTAAGACGCCACCTGTGGCCCACACCACAAATGTCCTTTCAGCACAATTTATCATTTGATAATGGAAGTAAATCATTGAGGGGCACCAGAGAAAACAAACGAAAATTAAAAGCTAATTGAGAAAGAATAGCACAAATTGACTGGTTATCCCTGAGCCCCTTTTGTGAGGATCGAAATTGGGAATGGCTCTGGCATGAGCAATGGGCAAGGAGGTCCTGTAGTGATATTGCAGAGGACCTAGGGGACCATGACTAGCATGGGGAAGTCAGAGACTGTTCAACGTCTTTTCTATAGGCCATCAAATGAAGCGAGCGGGGGCCAAGATCCAAACAAACAAGAGGTGGGTCTTCACTTAATGGATGGCTTGGTCATGATCAAATGATATGTATAGGTGCTAAAAAGTTATGCAGGCTGAAAGAGAGCATGGAAAAGTACTTCAAGAAGTAACTCTATGGAAGTCCAGTGTACAACCACATCTAGATTAACAAGTTTCCTAGCTCCAAGTAGTGGGAGAAAATTTATTGAAAGAGTCTCAGGAAAAGAGCCACATGTATTTGTGCATTCTTCTCCCCTGGTATCTGCTTATGGTCGCTATTGGAGACAGTATATTACATGGACTCTTGGTCTGATCTTGTGTAGCTGCTTTTATGTTCTTACTGTTTCTGGTGTAGATATGTGTGTAGGAACTTTATCACGATATTACTTTCTCACAAGTAACAATATTGCTTTGTTTGTCTGTTTCAAATGTTGCTAAGGTTAAGGCCAAGGCATAACCCTGAGTGGAGACTTAAGGTGGTTTCGATGCTCAGTCCTGAGGAGTAGCTGAAGACTCAGTTTCATCCTCAGTATTCCTAAGGAGAAAAAGTGCTGCACTGTGGTCCACAGGCTTCTGTGTGTTTGAATTTAAGAATACATTAAATTAATTATTTTTTTAAGTAGGTTCATAATTAGCATGTCTATTCAGAGATTTACTATAATTTGGATAGCTCTCCTCGTTCATACATCTTGATGCTTCTGGTAATACTTGTCATGTTGTTTTTAAATACATATGTGTGAACATTATGTGCTACATTAGGTTGTTACAGAACTTCATCTACAATACGGACTATGAAGACACAAAAATTGCACCTAACATTTTTGCAGAATAAACTTGGCCAGCGGATGCCAGAGTCAAATACTCTCTGCCCAGGTTCTTTTAGATATTCCACACAAAGAGAGTTTTATATCAAATCTACTTATTATCAAATTTTATTTATCACCAAATTGGCTATCAAATTACTCATTACATTGTCCATGCTCTCTTTCAGCCTGTGTAAGATTTTAGCACCTATACATAGCATTAAAGCAAGACCAAGCCATTCATTAAGTGAAGACCAAGAAACACCAATGGATGGGGTTTTAGTTTAGAAAAGTGATACAGAAATTAACTGAAGTCACAACAGAAGAATAATATATCAATTGCAATATACCACTGAATCACAATACAAACCTGATCCCCATTACCAGTCTCTGTATGCTCCCTGTCACCACACTGGGTGTCCAGACACCAGCGAGGAATATATGGGTTGAAGCCAACTCAAATCATTGCTCTCTTTAAAATTTGCTTTATTACTTGTTCGGTTTTTATGCTTTATGTTGGGCTGAGCCATGTGTGCACTTTGTCCCACACTGGACTGGCTGGTTGTGGAAGTCATTGCTCTTCATTATGAGTGCCTGCATTGTCCCAGGGAGTCTAATGACTCACTAGTGCAGTTGTCTTACCTAAAGCCAAGGTTGTCCTCCTGTATCCCTAGTGTTGAGGTAAATGTAGCCTTCTTCATGGTGCATTATTCCCTGAGCTGATTGTTATATTTTGAGGCGTTTTTTTTTGTTTTGGTTTTCTTTTCCCCTTTTCCTCTGAGCTCTCCTCCACTGTGGGGTCGGTCACAGTGGGCCAGCTGAATGACAAAAGAAAAGACTTTCGAGTTCTTTCTTCTAAAAGTGCAGCTTACAGGCATAGTTCTTATTAGTATATTTTTAATGTTAGAAAAACACATTAGAATTAAGCTTTTGGTTATATGAAATTATTTTAATAATTGCACAATACATACAATTCAGCTGTAGCATTGTGCTAGTTCTTTCAAATGCTTTAGAGCCCTCAATCTTGCTGGGCACTAGAGGTCTCTTATTAATTCCTTTTCAAAAGACTACCAGTTAATTTGTGTTCTGAATACGGCACCCACCATGTTGCACTTGCTCACTACTTTGAGGGGTATGTCTTGTACTATGGACCACAAAATACTAGCATGAATTGAAAGTCCTAGTCATTGATTATTTTTCTTTCCTATACAAACAGTGGCACAGCTTCACTAGGAGGAATTAAGCAAGAAAACCTTTTATTTTTCTTAGGAAAAAAAACCAAACAGGATGAAGCAGCTTTTTGATATTTATTATCTCTTTGGGAAGAGGAGTCTTCCTTAACTGGAAGCAGAGTGCTGAGCATTTGAGCCTGGATAGACATTTTTAGGTAACAGTACATAACTAGGAAGAAGTTACATATAAAAGCATATACTTTATATATTTTGTCTTATAAATATGACTTCATTTAGCTTTTGTTTATAAGAGATCTAGGGAGTTCAAAATAAGGCAGTACAAATGAGAAATACACACTTGCAATAAATCCTTGAACATTTTGAGGTATATACTATGAATTTTATGAGGCGCTTGACATTTTCTTTCTGCCCAGCATCAGTTTGTTACAGACTTTACCACAGAAAGACTGTCCATAAGAGGTTATCAGATCCTGGAAGTCCTATTGCTGGAAGATGTCATGTGCAGATACTACTTACATTTCATCCCTTTTACTATGTTTTCCTCCTCTGTTCACCCTAGGGGAAGATAGAAAATGGATAAAAATTGATTGAGCTAATGAGTTTTGGAAAAAGTGCTGAAATATACCTCTCTCATAAACCTGCAAATGAAATGCATTCTGGCTACAGTCTAACAGGGGACTCTGAAGGTAAAAATACTCAGATGCAATATTTTTCTTTAATTATCACAGGAGAAACATCTTGCATCTCATCTGTGGCACTTTTCATTTTGAAATCTAAGAACTTCTTACAAATATTAATGACTGAAGCAGCAAAGTTTAAATGGTCACTTCAGAGTGACTATTCATCTTTTCTGGAGAGAGTGTGTGAGGCACCCAAAACTCACAGCCCTTGCTTCCAAGCAGGGAGCATGTGGCAAAGGTAGGATTATAATCTAAGTCCCTTGTCACGCAGAGCTACCATCTCCGGTTTCCAGCTAATGTTTTTCATCTTTAAAGCTTGGACTGATTCACTGGGCATCTGTGCTGAAAACCTCTGGTGCCCACCAGTATCCCAGCCCAACTCAAGAGTGCTACCTTCATCCTTGCAGAAGATTCCAAGACCCAACTGAGCAAAGCCCTGAGCAGCCTCGTGTGATCCAGAACTGGCTTTGCTTTGGTTGGGAAGTAGGACCAGGGTCCTCCAGATTTCTCCTGCCCTTCAAATCATCCGTGATGCTTCAAGAGCTGTGCTGAGCTCTGGGGCTGGCAATGGAGGCCATTACTCTGCCTGCCAGCAATGGATGCAGAGCTGCCTGGGTGCCATGGGCACAAGATGTCAGTCTCTGCTTTCCCTTCTGCTGCTCTTCATTCTGCCTGATTTGGAAGCAAAGTCAAAAAAAAGAGATGAGGTGACTGCTAAGGTTGCTTGTTTCAGGTACAGCTGTCTTACAATGAATAGGCATAGTCCAAGGCAGGGCAACCTGGACTGATATTTCAGCACTGTGCTACATTTACCATCTGTTCCTATTTATTGGTCTGATAAAAGGCTGATAAATTATACTTGCTTACTTTAGGAATGAGTTATTATGAAATAGCTATATCATGTATCTTTAATCTGTTATTTAAAAAGAAGGACAGAGGTGATCTCAGAATAAATGCAGACTAGGAGTGTTTTTTATATCTCAGAAATATCTGTGTTTCTGGATGCTTTTACGCTCCTATATCAGACGTGGATGAAGCTGAAAAAAGAGAGCTACCTGGCTCAGCATTCCTCAGGCCTGGGGCTTGGTTCTCTCATGGTGCCATCTCAAAACCTGCTGGGAAGGGACCCCTATAGGAAGGTCAGTGCCAAAGGCTGAATCCATTAGACTACAGGTTTATGCCACCCATATACCCCATCAATGCAGGGGCTCCAGTCTGTGGCTCATCCACAGATGGGTGCTGAGCCCCCCAGAAAAGAGATCTTGCTGTCTGCATGCCAGGAGAGATGGAAGTTGAGCAGGAGTCCCAGGCAGCAGCTCCCTACCAGTACCCGGGAATGGGTTTGAATGTGAATTTAAATTGCACATTCCTGGGCGATGCTGGGCACTGCATCACCCTTTTCAGGTAGAAATAGCACATTGGACAAGAAGCCCACCCTGCAGTGTTTGGAAGAGACAGAAATGGGAGAATTTCAATGGAAAGGCCAATAGATACATCCATTTTATCTTCTCTTGAAACTACAGATGCTACAAATGTCTGTTTGGTACCACTGATGACTGATCAATTAGCTGAGGCTGTACCCTGGAATGCTGACCTTGTTTGCTATTTACTTGCAGTACTTAGAACACTAATTTCAGAGGCTTGTATTTTTGACTCACTGAATTTGTAGCTGCATTACAAGTCTCTTCATGTTTTTACAGCTAAACTAAATGACTATTATTTCCTCCTCTTCTTCCCTCCCCCACCTGACTGTTGTTGTTAATTAACGATAATGTGCTGCTCTTCAGTGGGTGTTTGTTTATAGCTATGTAAATGTCAGTAACACGCTGTAGTGTCAAGTCCTTTAGCTGGGATTAGTCAGGTTCTTCTAACTACTGCTACATTTGTAAATAAGAAAAGCTGCCTTAAAAATCTATTTTTAATGACTTTTCTTAAATTTTTAATTATTATTTTAAGAGAAATATGCAGTTCAAATTGGAAGTGAAACTAATCCCAAACTGAAACCATACATGATGGGAAAAGAAGACTATGTGAATTTCTCATATTTTATCAAGAGGTTTAGTTCCCTGAAAATTCAGATCACATCTGCATTCTTCAGCTTTTTGTTTTCTGCCTTTTCCTTTCTTCTTAAGCCTCTGAGAAAACATACACAAAGTAAGTTCAGGACCAGCAAAATACAAGGAACACAGATGCAGAGTTATCACTTTGATTCCTGATGCCTGTGTTCCATTCCTTCAAGGTATGTGTAATATCCTGAATAACAAAGACTTAACTTGACAAAAAGGCCACTGGAGTGCATTTAAAGCTAGTCTCTAAAGATTTTGTAATAATTTCTCCAAAATTATCTTGATTTTAATACAATTTCTTGTAAGAAATACCTGATTTTGATTTGCATGTGTGGAACAGACAGTCAATAGATACTTGGGGTACAAGATAGTCAAATATCTGCCCTTTCTTGGTCAGGAAAAGTACAATGAACAGGTTTGCAATTTCATAGAATAGAATCATAGAATAGTTAGGGTTGGAAGGGACCTTAAGATCATCTAGTTCCAACCCCCCTGCCATGGGCAGGGACACTTCACACTAAACCATGCCACCCAAGGCTCCGTCCAACCTGGCTTTGAACACCACCAGCAGCGGAGCATTCACTACTTCCCTGGGAAACCCATTCCAGTGCCTCACCAGCCTCACAGCAAAGATCTAACCTAAATGTGCCCTGTTTAAGTTTGAACCCATTACCCCTTGTCCTCTCACTACAGTCCCTAATGAAGAGTCCCTGCCCATCATCCTTATAGGCCCCCTTCAGATACTGGAAGGCTGCTATGAGGTCTCCACACAGCCTTCTCCAGGCTCAACAGCCCCAACTTTCTCATCCTATCTTCATACAGGAGGTGCTCCAGTCCCCTGATCATCCTCGTGGCCCTCCTCTGGACTTGTTCCAACAGTTCCATGTACTTCTTATGTTGAGGACACCAAAACTGCACACAATACTCCAAGGGAGGTCTCACATCTTCCGTTTTTAACACTACACAACCAGGGTCTTCCTTAAGGAGACATCTTTCAGCATAGAAACTTGAGTCACAGAAACATTACTTTAACTGGGCTGCAAGGCAAAGATACATTCAGCCTGTTTGAATTCAGAGGCAAGGTGTGAAAGCAAACTGGAGGGAGTTTGCAGATAAACTAAGAGCAATTGTCCGACTGCATTTCAGTTCAAAGCAGCACTAACCGTGAGTTGTATAAACCCATATTTCCTCCCCTCCCTAAATTGTACAGAGCTGGGACACAAACCCTGGGAGTACAGCTCTGTCCAGTGTCTAGAATAAAGATACTCCTCCTTGAAAGGGGAAAAAAATACAGAAATAAATAAGAAAAAGAAAAGGAAAAAAAGAATAAAAAAAGAGTGAGAGTCAGTGAGGAAACTTGAAAACTTCAGCAAAGATGAAATAGGATTATAACGGTCTAGGACACTGCATTGCATTTTCCCCAACAGTAAATCAATAGACTTTCCTTTTCAGGCTGCCTAAACTGCTGCTGGCAGTTTTGTCGGATCACACATGCTTAATCCTGTCCCCTGTGGGTTCCAACAACGGCTTATGGCCAGGCTGAGAGTACAGTCCTAGCCTGAAAACACCTCCAGACACAGTGCATTCAAAAGTGTAAATCCAAAGCTACATCAACTTACGCACAGTAGCAGCAGCACATTTGTGCCCCGCCGGACAGTTAGGACGCTGGTGTGAGCACCAGTGGATGGGAGCTGGCTCCAACAGGGACATGGCTCTGCAGAGGTGCTGTCTCTGACCAAGCCTGGCAGTGGGGCTGCCCTCCACCTCGGGTTTGCATCCCAGAGAATCGCTGGGACAGGGATGGATTTTGAAACATCTCAGATCCTGTGATATATCACTGGGGTTAGTAGTTAGGACGAGTCAAGGATGAAGCACCTCCAAGTAGAGGGCTTTGACATGCTACTTTTTTGTTAACTTCTTAAAGCCCTAAATTTTCAAGGGTGGGTTTGACAAATAAAATATTTCACAACCAATAGAAATACGTGTGCGTACAGGCTCTGTACTGTTACAAGACAAATCGCAAATAAACTGTTCCTCTCCAGGTTCAAAATGTGCAGATTGCCACAATGTTAGCAAAATAAATAAACAAAAAAGAGCATATTATGAAAAGCATGTAATAGGTTTGGCTTCAACAGCGAGATCTACCACATGCTTTCCAAGTGACACTGGGCAAGTCATCACTTCTTCCTGTGACATCTGATTGCAATGATCTTCTGGTTTTGACATTCTCTATGCTTTCCCCCATTTAAATTTTATGTTTTTAGCAAGAAGAATTTCTCCCCTGTGGTGAGTGTCGATGGCTTCTGGTGGTAAGATTGGGACTGGGAGCCATTAAGCCAGAAAAGACATACTTATCCAGTCTCAGCATAGGGTCCCAACTAAGACAGTGCAGGCAATACATCTTCCAGATTTAAGCTACAGCTAGCAGAAGAGTGGTATGTTAAGTAAAATACAAAATATCCATAAAATTTAGCAGTCATTTAGGAATACAGAAGCTGTGTTAGACTGTAATTTAGTACAGAACAGGGAGATCCCTCTGCTGATTCCCAAGCAGCCTGGTCCCATAGCACTGTGACAGCTACAGGTTGCTGCACTGTGGCCATTCAGCAAGGTAGAAATGCCCTTTCATGGCGTAGCATGTCTAGATAAGCATTAGAACACAATTAGAAATGTCATATTCAGACAAATTTATTTTGGTGCCCATATTCCTCAGTTCTTCAGCCCTGCTTGCAATAGTTGCTGAGAAAGGTCATGGACCTAAAACTGTGTGAAAGGGAGGAGGGCAAGGCATATAGATACATTGGTATACAAGACGCAAGGATTCCTACTGTGAGATAAGCTATATTTTCTACTGCATATTTCTATTGAAGCAAACTATTTCAGTTCAGGAAGGGCTGTTTTTCCTGCACTAATGTTATTACATGCAAAAGCTCTTTTGAGAGAAACAAGGTATAAGCTCTAGTCATCAAGGTCTTTGTACCGTATGTATGCACATAGGCATGTGCATGACCAGTGTACATATGTGCATGATGCATCTTCATTCAAGAACTCCCACTGTAGAGACAGGCTGTGTTTTTTCATCAGCATATACGCAGACCCCACTGAACAATATGGGGCACAAGCCAGCCCTGCAGCAGCATGGCAATGCTGGCCCTTCCCAGGCACATTGACATGGTGATATGCCCATCACCCTGGATGTCCATGCTTGTTTCAGGATTGGGAAATCCTGATGTGCATCTCTGGGGGTGTCCTAGGGATATCTCTGCACCTGCTCTGGAGTGAGGGTGGTAGATGGGAGGTGTGTAAGCAGCTGCCCAGTGCTGCTTCAAGCAGAGTTCTGCCGCGGCTGCTGCTGCCCCGAGGTCCAGGAGGTGCAGGCATTGCTGGAAGCTTTGCCAGCCTCATCACCCCAGGGTGCTTTTATCAATGACAGAATAGTAGGATAATGCATAGTAATTTCCCCAAGTATCATATATTGGTATGACATTTAATTTGGCAGCTCTGTAACTTTCACAAGCTCTCCTACTTGTTTCCACTGTGGTTTTTGATGCATTTTACTTCCTCTAAGACACAACTTCTTAAGATTTGGGGTCAGATACCAAAACTTCGCAAGCATTTGGAATTTATTTTTCCCCAGGATTTTAGAATATCTTTTCCCAAGGCCAGATCCTGAGCTCCCTACCGGTTTTGTTGCTTTTAGGAAGATTAGTCTTTTGGTAGCTACTGGCAGAGCAGGGGCTGATGAATCTTTAGACTGTCGTATACCATATGTACATTTTTCTCTTAAAAAGAACTCCCCGCATTTTATGAGATGAAATGCTACACCTATCCATGTCACTGTTCACAGTCATAAAGACACAAGGAAGATGAGAAAGAGAAGGGATGCTGAAAACATGGAGGAAAAGCAGTTCAAGGAAAGTAACACACTTTATGTAGTCCTGAGATCTCTGCAAAAATAGCAAATCAAATGTTAAGATTGTCAACTGGAATCTGTCTGCTTTTAAAAATATGGTTGATTAGAGCTTTTTCAGGCATGGATTTGGACAGTGTGACCCCGGGCTCTGTCACCCAGGGAGCAGCACAAAAGCCACTGCTTTGCATGTTGGAACTGAGGGGCGAGCAGCACTGAAGGGAAGCTCTTCTGAGAAATAGTACACTTTGCAAAGTAAGCATCTTACACCACCTTTGCCATGTAAAATTTTACATTACCTTTGCTTTTTCGTACGTACTAAGCAAAATCTTTTGTGCGCCTTTGCAAAAGTTAATGCGACATTCTTAATTCACTTCAAAAACAGAGCAAAAAGCGATTTGGAAATTGTCTAAATGTCTTCATTTTGCAATTCCCTTCCTTATCTTTACCTAAGTTAGAGAAAAATTTATTTGAACCCAAAATGCGCTTTCTATGACTAGGCTCTACGCAGGAAAGCAGGGAGTGATCCACTAAAGGGGTTCAGATGGTAGGGGGAGGACTATCATATGAATAATGTTAACAGATGGGTCTTAAAGAGAGACACCAGCTTTTAATATTTGAAGGAGAGCTTCAATCAGCGAGTAACATGATCAAGTCTGCCTTTTCCCAGCATCTTTGTACCCACAAAAAGGAGATATTCCCTAAATACTGAAGTGTTCTCTTAAGTGCTGATCAATTTTAACTAAAAGGACTCCCTATTAATATTCTGGATGGAGGAGAGGACAGTTGCTGTTGTTCTGGTTATCATATGCTAAGAACATTAGCCAGGTGGGGCTTGAGAACAGAGATAATGTCTTTTATTAAGACAAACTGTTATAGCTGAGAAAAGTAAAAATGCTTTCTGACACCCACTCTGTCCTTTGCTGAAATGAAAACAGCCAGTTTCAAAGTGAAATAATACACACTGGGGACAATTGCTCTGAGTTCAACTCCGTGTTGATGGTTAGGTTGTTTGACAGAGAAGGTAAGGACAGACTAAGGAAGGATTTTAGTCCAGGAAAGGTGGCTAAGGAAAGAGGATGAGGAAGAGGAAGATGTTACACTTTTAGAGCATGGGTTGACTGTGCTGAGCTGTAATATTTTCTGAAATCACAGGGGAAGAGCCGCCTGTGAAGGAGCTAGGGTCTTCTGTCTTGCAAGAAACTACTGAGTTTCATAATTATTTAGTTTATTTTTTAAAATGGGCTTGGATTCCTTCTTCTTCTATTTTCTGTCTTCCTTCATCTTTCCCTTCTCCTCTGTCATACCTTTCAACTACAGCCAGATGAATGATGCCTACACACTCTCCCCAGTTTTCAGAAAAGTTCTCTTCCCCTCCTGTTGCATTCTTACCGACACCTCAAAAAGTTCTCCATCCTCAGAATAGGTTTCGGCACAGACGATAAGTTTGGAAGAAAGAAAGAACATTTTAAAATGAAATTTCTTTGAAAATTATTATTTTTTTTAATGGCTGGAAAAATACTTGATTCAAAAAGCTGGTTTTAAGAGCTAAGTTAATGCTGCTACAATAGTAGCAGCATAGGAGTAGGGAGTGAAAGAGAATGTTTAGAGCCATGTATATGCATAATGACCATGCATCCCACAGCTGACTCATTGCCATAATCCAGCACATTTGAAGCTAGTATCTTAATTCAACTTCCTCTGGGCATTGTTCTTTTATTAGTTGGTGAAATAACAATTATATTGAATAAAGTGCACATGAAATTTATCCCTCAAACTAGCTAGTCTGTTCAAACGTCAGTAGTCTGCCCTAGTCCTTCACTGCTGCACAGCTGGTTCCAACAGGCAGGAGCGTCAGGCTGCCCATGCCACAGAGCAAAGCCTTGTGGTGGCATGATGGCAGCGCTGGGGGGGGGGACACGGACGGGGCATGTCTTCACTCCATGTGCACACGTACACATTGAATCATAGAATCTGTATGTATGCATGCATGCTGACATCACTCGTCTTCCTTCTTGGCAGGGGAAGCGGATTCATGTATCAGATGCATCACTGCAATCATCCTCACTCTGGTTTTGTGTATCAAGTCTGTCTTGTTGAATGAGTACTGTATAATTTTAAGTAAGGAGGTCTGCTAACTGGTATGGTGCTCTTTAGGAAGGATTCATGTGTTCCATCACTCTTGAAGAAGAGAGTACTGCTTAGTGTCAATAAGAGTGACAATATACTTTTTTCAGACTCATGCTGCTCATCTAATTATTTATAGAAGCATCCATCTAAATTAGAAGACTTCATTGATGGATGTAGCATAACCATGCCTGTCTGTATGATATAAAGCCTATACGATACAGACAGGCATGTATCTATTATCTTTGTGCATGTTAGTTATGCTTTTGTGCTTATTATTTAAGAATTTAAACGAGGAGAAGACAAATGAGTTCAGAAAATCCTATGACACGTTTGCTGTTCTGAACTTTGGCTCTTGGCTCCGCTGCAGATGTCTTGCGTGACCTTGACCAAATTGCTTAACACCTTGGAAATGGGTTACTCTCTGTAAATCAGTGGTAATAGATTACTCTCTGCTTTCACTGCAGTTTTTATTTTAACTGGATGGGAAGTGTCATCTGCATATTTTGGTTCTTTATTTTACTTATGAGCAGTGCTTAGCATAATGTGACCCGACTTCAGCTGATGTCTTTGGCAGTCTTACAGTATTATTAAGACTGGGGACTGGGCAGTTCAGTAGTAATAATTTAGTAAATGATGAGTGCTTCAAAGCCTGATATGAGTGACAACTACATTTTAATTCTCTTTGAGAAAGTGGGTTTTTGTAAATGCATACCTATCTTAATAAAAAGTTGTAAATTTATACTTCTACCTAAGCCGAAGCAGCCTGCAGGGTCAAAGTGCCAGATTTCTAGTAGGCTGTTATCAATCACAGTTTTTCTGATCTAGCCACAATAAGACAGAAGATCTCAGAAGGAATCTCGCTTCTATGAAATTTTTAAATCAGTTTTTCAAACTCTGTGGGAAACTGTATGCCTATCAGTAATTATTACCTCTGGGACTTTTACGTAACTGTAGAAATCCATGGTGTCCATTGGCTATTTTAGGGTCCTTCTTGGATAATTTGAGTTGAGAAATAAATTTTGTATCACCTGTTCCTATGAGTGGAAAAACAACTTTGAAAGCCTCACTTTTGGTTTTGCATGATAGAATTGCAAAGTTTTATTTCCTCCATTGCTCTATAGCAAAGGTCTCAAAAATCAATTTGGTATGTGAAGCAAGAGATGGCATGGGCAGGGTCTGAGTAAAGGTGAAAAATTCTTGGCTTGTAAGAGTTCAAAAGCCATCTGGTCTTGAAGCTGAAATACATTTTGCAACCAAAATTAAGGCTGAAATGCCTTCTTTAATAAAGTGAAGATAGTTGCCTCCATATATTGGTTTTCATAAGCAGATTGAGGTTGATGTTATCTTCGCCTGTTTCCATGGATCTTCCTTAATTTACAGGATTAGATTTCTGACCCGGGCACCCTACTTCTTCTCCTTCATCTGCTGTTGATTTAATCAACAGCAACAAAAACCTCATAATTTCTTTCTTGGTTTTATGCCCTAAGGAAATCCCTTAGGAAACCACAAATGTTCCTACTTCTTCTGCAGAACAGGATCACACTGAGACATTTAGGATTGTCTTTGACTGCAAAATTTAAAGACCAATATCTGTCAGGAATACATACACAACTGCAGTTCTGTTTTGGTGCAGGAGAAATAAGTGACCTCTCAAGACACCTTCCAGTTCAGTTTTCTGTATATAAAATATATATAAAAACATTGCAATATCTCTAGAAAGAGCAGAAAAAAAAAAATAAATCCTGCACACATACATACATATATATCTCCTATTATTGTGTTCTTTTCAAAAACACTGGAAGGTCAGGTTTGAAGGAAAAATCCCCATGCAACCTTCAACTACCATGTTGATACATTAATCTTCCATATTTTTTAAAAGATTATAACAAAGCAAAAAGCAGCAGAATAGAAGCAGATGTATAGCAGTTGCATGAGGACACTTGGACAGATGTTTCACCAAGAGCATAAATTTGAATTCTTGCACAGCAGAGAGAAAAACAGAACTTTACTGCACAGAAATGCTTCTTACATACGAAATGAGTATTTCTGTTCGGGATCACTTGGAGTACCTGGAACTACTGAAGGAGGAATAACAGGCTTGGGTCAGTAGGCACAAAACCAAACATGAAGAAGAAAATATGCATACAGATTCTTGTATGCACAGAAAGCAAGTGTTTCTCTCCTTTCCACCAGTGCTATATTTCTTCAGACAGTATAGCTGGGAGTCAGTCTGCCAGGTGCTTCAGAATAGATTGTCCCCATCTGCTTTTTCATCTCAGGGGCTAAAGCTAACCTCAGAAACCCTCATGTCTTTTCTTCTAGTTTCAAATGAAAAACAATATTTGACGTTAACTGTCATGGCAAGGTGTTACCTACAGCAGCGATGGATTTCTTAAATAAATATAGGCATTCAGTTATTTCTTAAAAAACCAAAACAAACCCACAGAGCAAAACCAACAACCCCACCACAGACACTCTGGATAAAGTGAATAAACATTGATCATCTATTAATATTAAGAATGACACATCTTGTTGCTGCTTTGGTTCTGGATCAGCATCTTCATTTAGTAAAATTTTGAAATAACACTGAGGAATGGATGATGCTCAAATCTGTACCTGAAAAATCCACTAAAATCTTCCTGCAGAGAACTTCAGAGGTGGGGAAAGCAGAAGCAGAAAGGATATATAGCTATCAGACAAGACTTATGCGGTAAGTTCAGCACCTCATTTTACCCACTTTATATGCATTTTGTACAAATCAAAGGTCACATTTCAAGTCTATGTTAAATCACCAAATAGCTTTTTTCAAAATGTCAGCAATTCATTGCACAAATAGTCTGCCAAATAATAGTTAATCAATTGTAAATGGCATGCAGATTCTCACGTAAACTTTGGGGAAATTGTTAACCTCATCTAAATGTAGGTAATGGTTTTCATGGAAAGTCACTTCATACACTTGCCTTGGCTGATTTAGGTTGGGCAACGCTCTGATCCAAATAATTTCAGAAAGGTGGATTACACTGAAAAGTCATATTTGATCTTATTAACATAACTGCACTCTTAATAGCTCCAGCTTCCTAGTTCTCTGCTGCATAAAATCAGCCTCTTTACAGATCCACATCACTAGATTAGAGAATACCTTGAAAAATAAAATATTTGTGTAATTACCATAACCCTGGAATTTTCCCAGGGTTTTTTTATAATGGAGAATGGCATGTGAGGATCTGTGTGGGTTCTCTGGTTCTGTCAAAATGAGCTCTTAGCAATACCAGCTGTCCTTTCGTTTGCACTGAGATTAGAGATTTTGTGAACTGCCCCCCTTCCCTTCTTCCGTTTCTCATTCGGGCATGTCAGCTCCCTTCTCCTTCGTTTTCACACCTTCTCAGCTTTATCTAGTCTGCATCCTTTTCATTCAGAGTCAATTTTCTTCACATCCTATTCCTCTCACATGCATGCACAGTATTTTCCCTTCCTACCTAGCCCCTTCCCTTCTTTATTTTCTCCCCTACTGTTTCTCCTCTTGAAGTTGCATCTCACTCACCCTCCCTTTAAGTGTCTTTGCATTTTCCTACAGATCCTTATTCAGGACTGCAGTTTCTTCTTAGGCAATTTCCCTCTTTCCCAGCGTATTTTAGGCAGCCTAGGTCACTGCTCCATGGCTCTTCCACTGGCATGGCACTGTTGTCTGGCTCCGGAAACAGCCCTGCTGGTGGGGGTTTCATGGAAGGCCCTGGAGCCCTTGTTTTGAGATGCTCTAGCAGGGGGCCAAAGCAGCAACCAACCCCAGGAATCAGAGACAGTGGTTTCAGCCCAGGCCTGGGGAGAAACGAAAAGGGAAACCTGGTCATTGGCCACCACAGGAAAGTTGGGTGAGAAGAACAGTGTTAAGCAGTCTTTATCCAAGGACCTCATCCCATTTATTTTCCCATTACTGGATTTTTCTGAGGGAAAAAACTAACTTCAGATTATGGTCGTAGTTCACTCGGGAACACACATCACTTTCTGATGTGATGGCAGCGCAGCATGGCATCTCCCTGACACACTTGTTCCCTTTTGTCTGGCATTTTCTGCTCAGCCATCCTCACTCTCCTCATGTCTTCCTTCCCATTGCAGCACTGTTCAGCACTTTGCATCTTCACTTCTCAATGGCAAGCTTATTTCTGATCATATTGAGGAAAACCCCCTTGCCCTCTGGAAGGTGTTGGAGTCATAATATCTTTCCAGTTCATTTTTCCTGCCACCCTTGTTCCCCACTGCTGCACTCTGAAACTCTGCTGTGCTTTAGACTTGCTACTTCTTACCTCTAATTTACGGTCATCAGGTAGTCATCAACAGGAACCACTTTTATTTCAGCCCATTACTCTGTGATATAAGTAGCTGGGATCAAAGTATTTGCTGACTTACATTATACATGCTTTCAAACACTTAAAATCATCTCTTCCTGTCAATTAGGGGAATTTACAGCATACTACAAGCATTGCACTATTGCACACATCTAAGTGAATCAAGTACATTCTGGTTCAGCTCTGGCTGGTTGTGTTATTTGCCCCTTCCCTCTCCCTGGTTCCCACTGCCCTTGGATCAAGCCCCCTCTATAGTGCTCTAGGAAGTGATGCTGTGGGGGCAGGGCTGGAGGTCCCTCAGGCCCTCTGGATGCTGGGAGGCACAGTGCCCAGCTGGGGATATTCAGGTGACTATGATTGAGGTGTACAGAGGGGATCACTTCACTTCTATAATGGTGTTTTGGAGCGGCAAACATTAGCAAAAGTAGAAGCCCAGGAGGTTGCTGCGTGTGGCGATGCTCCAGCATCCAGCATCCATTCCAGGCCTCCATAAGATGGACAGAAAGTTTGTCTTAGCTCTATGCCAGGCAGTGCTGCCAACTCAGAAAACCTGTGTTATGAGAATAGTGTGTTTAGAGCCTTCCCCAAGGCAGGTTTACATTGACCAAGGTAATCCTAGGCGGTCTGCCCTGTTCAGCTTCAGGACTTTTAGATCCTCTCCAGGCAACCTGCTCCAGTGCCTCTCTGTCATTAATGACCTCCTTCTTGCTAAAGTCTGAATCTGCTCTTTCTTGTCCCTGTGCTACAGTCAGGGAATAGTGTTTCATCTCTGGAGGAACCTTTTGTATATTCGAAAACCATCATGTTTCCTCTCAGCCATTGCTGGACTAAACAAGTTCAGTTCTTTCACCTGCCTACGCAGGGGACGCTTTTGGAACTCTGGCTGTTGTTGCTACTCTCCTCTAACTTCTATGCCCTTTAATATCAAAGTACAGCACACACACCAGCGGGACTCTTGCCAGCTAGAGAACAAGTTAGAGACTTTTCAGAGTGTTCCTTGCACATGCACTGACATATACCCAGCCTGGCTTGTTTGCTTTCTCACACAGCAGTATGAATAGTCATTTATAATCTCTTGATCCTCTTCTGAAGGACTGCTGCGCACTCATTTGCCCTCCGTCTTGCACGTGGGCATGCATCATGTTGATGCTTCACATTTGCCCTTCCTGAATTGCATCCTACCTGCATCAGAGGAGTTTACTGCTCTGGCAAGATCACTTTGCCCTCCAGATCACTTCCCTCCAGTGTGTTTGTGAATACTTTAATGTTGAGATACACTGTAAATAAGTGTGGTTTCTCCCACCATTCAAAGTAATTATGGAAATGGTAAATCGATAGTATAGTACTGAACATCTGTTTTGCCATTTTTTCAGTGTGATCCATTTCCAATGAACTAGTTCCTTGGGTTTGTAAAGGTGATGTAAACAGTATTGTATTAAACATATGAACTCTGAGGTGTATGACTGAGTTGGTTCTTCAGTAACTAGATTGTCTATAAGGTTTTTGCCTCCTGTGCCATTGTGGCCTTAAATAGCAGTTCAATGATGCCTGTCATCAAGCCAGGATAGTGCTGAAGAACTTGAAAATTAAAATTAATTTCTTGACATAAGCTTACCATCTTTCTTACTGTCGCTGCTTGTCATCATGCAAAATTTTGGATCTGCTATCAACTACTTCATCTTCAAACTTTTTCATAGAAGAAGTCACATCCAGCCAGTTTGCACAGTGTAGAAACAATTTTATTTCACTTTTCAGACTTAACCATCCCCCTGCTTAAAATCTACTACATTTAAATCCTATGGATGAATTTTAAATCATTAGAATTGCTTAAGCCTCAATAGAAATTGGTATTTGGCATGTGCCTATCCTGCAAAATGGAGTCAAATGCAGAAACAAACAAATTAAGCCAGTGTCTTTGCATAATACAGCTCAGCTTAGATATGTTAGATCAGGAACTGCCTCCAGTTGTGGTGCTAGTATGTTCTCCAGTGGCATGGACATCCTTGTCCAGTGCTCCTGCTGAATACTGTAAGTTTGCTTTAGTGGGTCCTTACTTCCACAGGAAAGCCCAAGAGTCCTCCAGCCTCACTACCTTCAACTTGGTGGTAGGGAAGTACACTAAACTGCTGTTATGAATATTTCCTTACACTACAACATTTAGTACAGAGATAGACGACCGTGGGCATGTTTTTTGAGCTTTTAATTTTTTTCAGGCGTTGTGTAGGTGAGGTAGGTATATTGGTGATACGCTGGTGACTACCTGCAGAGATACAGCTTAAAGCAGTATAAATAATTAATATATTCCTCCTGTTGAATGCCTTTTATTTGACATCAGGTCTCATTAAAATCAATAGAAGTAATACAGAAAAAAACCCCGACATTTTAAATTTACTAAATTTAGCCCTTAGATAATTGAGTGTCAAAAAGGTCATTCTAGTTAAGAATGAATTTAACACAATTTTACTGTGGTAATGCCAGCTGTCACTAAGTGCTGCTGTCAGAGGTTGTCCTTCAGTTCACTTTTCTTTATAGGTCAGCAAGTCTCAACTCTTAAAATACCAGTGTGTGAGCTCTGGGCTGTACAGCCAGAATCTGTGCAGGTTCATGGAGATGTGGGTACTTTGCATGTCATGGTTTAAGCCCAGCTGTAACTCAGAAAAACCACACCGTCTCTGGAGACTCCCCTCCCTCCCCCCCAGCTCCTGGAGGGATGGGGAGGAGAATCGAAAGAATGGAACTCCCACGGGTTGAGATAAGAACAGTCCAGTAACTAAGGTATAACACAAATCACTGCTGCTACCACCAATAATAATAATGATAAGGAAAATAATAAGGGAAGGGAATACAACCGCTCACCACCCACCGACTGAGCCATGAACTAACTCTTCTGGGTCCCTGCCCCCAATTTTTACATTCTGGGCATGACATGCCGTGGTATACAATACTTCTTTGGTTAGTTTGGGTCAGGTGTCGTGTCTGTGCTTCCTGCCGGCTTCCCCTCCTCCCTGGCAGAGCATGAGACTCAGAAAGTCCTTGATCAGACCAAACATTTGAGCAGTAACTAAAAATATCGGTGTTTATCAGCACTGTTCCCAGGCCAGAAGTCAAAAACACAGCACTGCACCAGCTACTAAGAAGGAGAAAAAATGACTGCTACTGCTGAACCCAGGACAGCATGTTAAGAACAGAAACTGGGAAAGATAATTTAGCCATCAAAAATTGGACAAGTTTGCTGTCTTTAACTGAACAGTCAGATAAAGCTTTGTCTCTGACTTTGTATCACTACATTGATGGCCTTTGAAATGATATGCAGCTCCAGATATGCATTGAAATGAGTAGATAACTTAGAAATCTAGTGGATAGCAAAAACTACCTTGTAGGGTTCAGTCTCTGACTGGGTAACATTTCTGTTTGAAGAAACATAGATAATAATTTGGCAAAAGTAGGGACAGTGACAGCATATCATCAAGCCTCAGAGCATCCCCTGGAGATACTCAGGCTGATTAAATCATCACAGAAAGATTATTTAATCTATCATGAACCTGGCCTTTAATTTTTTTTAAGATGAGTAATTTTCCATTTATTTTGAAAGGGAAGCTGGGGAATCAGAAAACAAGTGAAGAAAGCTGTCATTTCTGAGGGCTTAATGTGGTGACATCGTTTTGACAAGAGAAGCATCTGTCAAATGCATGAGAAACTTGATCCTTGTGTATTCTCTTTCATCTCAGAAGAAGTAGAACCCCTTAGTTTTGTTGTTCTGGAGGAGATGCAGATTCACGGATGTGCACAGTGTTTGTTAAAAATATATGGCAGCCTACTCAACACCTCAGAGTGTGAAATCCTTTGGAAGGATTACAGGGTGTGGATGTTCTCCCCATCCCTCTGCCCTGACCTGTGGGTGACTGAAACCCAGCCTCTGCCTTCTGAGCAGATCATTAATCTGACATGCAATCTGATTGAATGAAAAAGGGTAAATCCCTGTTGGATAACAAAATGACAGATTAGCAGTTAGGAAACCTTGTGATTAGAGAGCTTAACTGCTGAAGACATCTTTCTTTCAGATGTAAAGACTCCAGTTTCATTTAGAGCTGGTAGTCTGTGAAAAACTACTGCACTAGCAATTAGGAAATCATAAATGTGCTGACCTGCAGAAGGGTGATTGAAGCTTAAGATAACTTTGGTAGCAGTATTTCTTAGGATAGAATGGTTTGAGTTGGAAGGGACCTTAAGGATCATCTAGTTCCAACCCCCCTGCCATGGGCAGGGACAACGTCCACTAGAAGAGGTAGTTTCAAGCCCAGTCCAACCTGGCCTTGAACACCGGCAGGGATGGGGCGACCACAGCATCTCTGGACAACCTGTGCCAGGGCTTCACCACTCTCACAGTGAAGATTTTTTTCCTAATATCCAATCTACATTTCCCCTCTTTCAGTTTAAAGCCATTCCCCCTTGTCCTGTCACTACAGTCTCTTGTAAAAAGTCCCTCTCCAGCTTTCTTGTAGGCCCCCTTTGGCACTGGAAGGCTACTATAACGTCTCTCTAAAAACCTTAAAAAGATCTTTGCTTCTTTGCTTGTTAGGAAACTGATTTTTCTTTCTCTGGAAGTTTAAGGCTTTACCTTCTCAAAAGATGCTATTTTCTTTGAGGAAAAGAGGATTTGGTGCTGGATACAACAAGGAGCAGAAGTCCCTCTCTTTGGCTTTATAATTTCATTAGGCGTGGGACTAGAGCTTTTAAAGGATATGACTGTAAAGATCAGAGTTCTCCATAATTTTCTGAGCTGCCTGCTAGAAATTTACCACTGGATGTTAAAGGTTACAGTATTCTCCTCTAGTTGCAAAAGCTCTAATTTAAAATATAATTGTTAAAATATGATACATGCTTTAATAGGCACCTTTATATTCAGTAAAGTCGTGATATTTGGAGTTTGCTTCACGATTGCAAGCAGGAGCTTTAGAAAAGACACTATAAACATACTATTTTACAAACACTTCTGCATCTCTTTCTAAGTGCCAGGTAAGAGTTCAGCATGCTGCGGCTCTAAGCACATGTGCATAAAATCTGAAAATGTGGTAACTGCTAAATGAAATGGAAACATTAATATTTTGTAGAAACCTGAACTGAAAACTTTTGGGATACCCATATTTATATTAAGTTTCCTTTTTTCTACAGAATAAAGATGATTAAAAAAATGAAAACAGGGAATGCAGAACAGGAAGAAAACTTCATAGAGGATGTATTAGATATAAATTTAGCAGATAATATTAAATACGATATCTTGTGTTTTTCCCTTTCCAGAGACACGATAAATAAGTAAACAGAACTAAGTCAAGTCATACTCAGAGGTATCATTTGGAGGTAAAATGCACAGGCTTGATTTTAGCAACTGCTTTTGAATATTCTGATAGAGCCTAACTGTATCTTTGGGCCTCTAAATTCTTTAAACATCACGGCTCATACTTGATTTAACAGAGACTTTCACTAGATAGGCTTCTGTGGCTCACTCCTACTGAAACCAAGACATTTTTTCTCTTCCACAGACAGGAAGAGTTAAGGGCTCATGTGGTGTGACTAAAGCACTCTGGACATGACTCAGAGCGGTTTCTCCAGTCAGTATTTTCAGCAGCACGGTGCTGTGTGCATGAGTAAAAGTCTGCGGGGAGATGTTTCAATTCCATCTGTGGATAATTCATTAAAAATGTTCCACTGTCACTGGCTGGGAACTAAGGAGCTCACAACCAGCTTGCCAGAGCAAACCTACAAGTCTTTATCATCTCTACTGCTATCTTGTAACACACAGGAACAAGCCTCCCTGTACATGGATTTTCTCCCTCTAGTAGTGCTGGTTTTGCTACACACCTTCACATGGTTACAACATCATCCCCAGAGTTCTCATCCGGCCCTGCCTTGCTGTGCTTTGTGATCAGAATATTTCCTTAGTGTTGTCATTACCGGGAAGAGATGGTAGGCGATTCTAGGATGGAAATCTGTATTTGTTCTTAGGATATCATTAGAAATCACTTGAAAACATCTTAACACTTCTGCAGTTGTCATGGTTTAACCTCAACTGGCAACTCAGTACCATGCAGCTGCTCACTCACCCCCCCTAAAACAAGCACACAGCGGTGGGATGGGGAGGAGAATCAGGAAAAAAGATATTAAATTAGTAGGTTGAAATACTGGAAATAAGTAACCAAAATACTTAAGAAGCTTATTAATAATAAGTGTAATAATGGAAATAAAATAATAATATAATAGTAATGAAAAGGGAGACAACAAAAAAAAGAGAGGAATAAATCTCAAGAAACATGTGATGTACAGTACAATTGCTCACCACCCACTGACTGATGCTCAGCCCATCCCTGAGCAGCAACTGGCATCCCCTAGCCAAGTCCCCCCCAGTTTCTATACCGAGCATGATGTACTATGGTATGGGATACCCCTTTGCCTAGTTTGGGTCCTGTCTTTGCTCCCTCCCAGCTTGGCAAAGCATGAGAGACTGAAAAGTCCTTGATTAGGGTAAGCACTACTTAGCAACAACTAAAACATTGGTGTGTTATCAGCATTATTCTCATACTAAATCCAAAACTACATCACTGTGTCAGCTACTAGGAAGAAAATTAACTATTCCAGCTGAAACTGGGGAACAGCAGGGTTGTTTTGTACCTCACAATTTCAGAAACCGTGGAGTACTTTTGCTGCAGGAATGAACGTCCTTTTCAGCAGAAAACGAAGCACCAAACCCCCCAGAAAACCACCAGAAAACCCAGATGTGGCAGCTTTGTAAGCTGTTGCTCTGTAAAAACCCAAAGGTGGGGGAGGAAAACAAAAATCTAGGCCTCTTAAAATGTCTCCTTTACTGTACATTTCAAAACTAGTGGAGTCTGATGTCGGTTGTGGGCAGAACCCAAAGGAGATAAAATGGGTCAACTGATGAGTAATTGGATTATTTGAACCGATTATTACTCTGACTGATGACTCACTGGGCTGGAGCTCATTTGGAATTTGGGGACAGTGCAGACCGAGTAACCTTGTGTTTCTTACTCTATCCCTCTGCAAAACTCAGTAGCATCACAGCTATTAGCACTTTATCCATCCTTGTGATTCTCCTTGCAGTTTTCAAGGTGAAAGGTCCTCCCTGCTGTAAGTGTTCTGGGGCTATTATTAACAAAATCCCAATTTCTGTAACAGATGCGCAAGCGTACTTGTGGGCGGGGGTGTTACAGATGCAGGACTGTCACAGCAGTCATCCCCAATGCGTTTGGCTGCCCAGGTTTTGTGTCCCTGCAGCTTACAGCACTGCATTGATCTAAAATATGGGAAACTACCACAGTCAGATCTACCCTTGTCCCTCTCTGAATTCCCCACACCCTTGTCCATCAGTCCAGATTGTTAAGCAAGAAATAAGATGTCCCCGGCAATTCTTAGCAGTGCTTTGCCCATGCCCACCGGCTCAGCCCTTTCCCAAAGTCCCTGGGAGCACCCCTGGAACAGCCAACAGACCTTTCCCAAGGGTAACACCTACTTCTTGACGGTCTGCTCAGCAGGACACCCGAGGGGGTACAACAGGCACCTCTAGCAACGCAGAGCCCTGCAAGATCTGACCTTTGGGGAGCAGGAGGCTGAAGACACTGTGTAAAGGAGGACAGTTGTAGACTGGGGAAATGCTTGTGGGCAAGACCAGCACTGTTCTCATCCCTAAGAAGGAAGGAGCTGGGGAATTGCCAGGGGAAGGAAAAGTGGATTGCAGACATACGGCTTTCCCCAAATCCCAGTAGCACAGCAATCCAGGGTGGGAGGAGGCAGCTTGGCAGCCAGCCATGCTTCCCTGGGGATGAAAGCGCTTCCCCCTCAGTGGGCTCAGGATGGGGGAACCAGAAAGGACACTAGCAATCACTTTCTTTCCAGCTGCAGTTTGTATAAAGCTGGCTTGCTGACTGCATTTCCCTAGCATGGCTATGGTTTCTGGGTGCCATCCTCTTTGAGGACCTCTGTCCTGAGCTGCACTAAGGGAGAGAGAGCTCCAGGCTTCGTGGGAGTCCAGCTATTGGAAAATGTATCCAAACTCCCTTTTGCTTTTGAAAACCTTGGCTGAAGATGCATACCACATCATGTGCAGGCAGGTCTGCCTGAGGTAAAGAAAAACCCCAAACAACCTAGCAGCTTCCAAACAGAACCATTCCTGAAACCAAGGGGGAGTTGAAAAGTATTACTGGCTGCTGCACACTTTTATGCACTTCAGAGCAGACGAGCACAGAGTTATCTGGTTCAGGTGTTTCTAGTGATTGTGATTCATTAGGATAACCACCAGGTTGGGTGGCTTGCACCTGTGTGCTCCTGCTGAGCTGGTGTCAGTGCTCTCAACGCTGATAGGAAACATATGGCTGTACTGGCTGGTTCCAGATTTTTTCCTCCGTTTATAGTCTCTTTATCATGTATTTGTAGGCATCTGCAGCACTGAAGGTACTGTTGCAAGCAGCTTTTAAATGACCCAGGGGCATGGTCAGTATAACGAGTTTTATCCATCGCCACCCTGAGCAGGATTGCCCACATGCTCATGGCAGTGCATGGCTGACACATGGACCCACACAGCCACAGGCTGTGCTGACAGACCCTCTCTTATGCAGGGAAACATTTCTCCTCCACCAAGAGGCAAGGAGACAACTAAGGATATTTAGTCTTTTCTGAGGATCTGTGGTTTTCGTCTTAGTCAGTCAGGCTGGAAATCTGGCCTCCACCAAGACGTCAGCTAGTGGGAGGCTGCTCCGTGCCACCAGCTCTGAACCAGCATGTGGATCTGAGCTATTGTCGTGGTTTAAGCCCCCCACCCACGCAGTTTTACTCACTCACTCACTCCCCTCTTTTTCTTCCCCCAGTCCCGGGGGGATGGGGAGGAGAACCAAAGGATTCAACTCGCACAGGTTGAGATAAGAACAGTTTAGTAACTAAGGTATAACACAAATCACTGCTGCTACCACCAGTAATAATACAAGAGAAATACAAGGAAAGAGAATACAACTGCTCACCAAGCCAGACCCAGCCAGTGCACCCCCCAGCAGCAAACCTCCCAGTACCAAAAACCTGACCATGCCGTGCACCCCCAGTCCACCACCACACCCTTCTGGGTCTCTGCCCTCCATCTTCACATCCTGGACATGACGTGCTGCGGTATGGAATAACCTCTTTGGTCAGTTTGGGTCAGGTGTCGTGTCTCTGCTTCCTCCCGGCTTCCCCTCCTCCCTGGCAGAGCATGAGGCTCAGAAAGTCCTTGGCCAGACCAAAACATTCCAAGCAGTAACTGAAAACACTGGTGTTATCAGCGCTGTTCCCAGACCCAAAATCAAATACACAGCACTGCACCAGCTACCAAGAAGGAGAAAAAACGACTGCTGCTGCTGAACCCATGACAGCTATTCATAGAAACCGTAAGTGGGTTTCCCGAGTGTGGGTCTCATATCTAGAGTGGTGTGACTACTTTCAAAAAGGGAGAGCTTCACGTCTTAACACTAACTATTGCTATGTAACATTTGCACTAACGATAACAGAATTTGGATTTGGGGAAGTGATGAAAGGCAAACAGGAGAGTGGCTTGAGTCAGAAATCATCAGCAGGCAAAAACATACGCATCTTTACCAATCAATGGGGCTAAAATAAAATTGTGGTCATTTGGCAGCTGTATGTGATATGAATAGTGGCTGTTCTGTTCTCGTCACTGAGAAATCCTGACTCCTGCAAGCTTGACAGAGAGTATTTAAAGGACAAGATCAGCAGTCAATAAATACCCCGTGGGATTACAGGTTAACAGCATGAGATACAGCCCTCTGAGAAAGGCTCCAAAAGGTAGCCAGATGATCCTTGTTTGTTCTGCAGTAGCTTTTCAATCATGCTGTTGGGCAGGACCCTGAGCATACAGCTTAAACAGTCACATATATGTATTCCCTCTTTCAGCTTAAACAGTCACATATATGTATTCCCTCTTTTCCATTGACCCCATCTTTTCACTTTCTCAAGAAAGCTAAGGGATGTTAAATAATTCTTACTAAGCCTGGTGGTGGCTGGCTGTATGTGAAAGATCACCTGACACTAAAAGAAGGCCATTTCTGGGATGAAACACATTAAAGCCATTCAACAGCATCCATCAATATTATATTTCTCTTTTATAAACAATGAGGATGCATGCCTTCTGTTACCAAGATAGAGATATAATGAAGACACTGGCTTTCCTGATGAGTAATCTCTAATCAGGCTTCTCTGCTGCTGCATGCTGCCACACAGGAAAAAAGGCAGGAAAATAATATTTATTGGGATACAGCGAGAAGGTCACAGTAATCATATCTGCTATTCCATCAGTACGTAAAATTTCCCTATGCTTGTCCCTCCTCCCTCAAGACAAAGTAGCTTTCTCAGTCATGGAGTGAATTTACAAGTAGCATCTGAAGCTGAGGAAAATGTTTCTAGTGACACAGCTTGCTTTGCAGGGGGGAAGGATTTGGTTTTGCTTTAAACACATCTACGTACAGAAAATATGATGAGAAGCATGGTTGTGAATACAGCAGACAGTGGGCTGTATGTGCACAGATGTGTGGAGCTGGGACCTGTTCGAGTGGCATACAAGCAGCCTAGCTGGTGAGCTAAACACATTTGGAGAAGGGTAGAAAAAGTCACTGCTCTGAATCAGGACAGCACTTGATTGAATCCTAAAATACCAGCGGGATTTAGATGCATCCCTGAGTGTTTTCCTTAGCTACAATTTTAGCTAGCTGAAATATGTAATATTCTGTTGAATCAAGATAAGAGACACAGTGGCCTTAAACTCCCTGCAGGTCTGTAAGTGCTCCGAGCTGTGCTCGTCCAAGGTCAGGAGCATGGGGACACCAAAGGAGCCTGGAAAATGGTCCCCTTCAGGCAGCGGATCACCACTGTCATGAGGCAGCAGCAAGCATGGGGAAAAAGGGTCTTTTGAACTCCTTCATAGTCCCATCTTAATCCTTTCTACAGTTTCTTAAAGGAAGGCCAATTAGCATGAAAGCCACAGGCTTCCAAAGTGGTGCTCTACTGCTGATATTATCCATATACATATATACACGCACATCGTCACTGACGATGAAAAGAAAACCTTGCCTGGTGGGGAAAGGTCAGACTTCTAGGATCTCTGGATCACTAAAAAAGTAAAGGGAAAGAGCAGAGCAATGGGCTAGGTGAGGGGTCTATGGCTGCTTTTAGGTTTTAGGGAACCCACATTTCATGGGGTAGTTCACACCTCAAATCCACTCAGATTTTACAGCTATTTACCAAGCCGAATTATTAGAGCTGGGAGGGAGGGCAAAGCCACACATCATGATGTGCTGACGTGCCTCTACATGAAATCAGAGTGGGTTAGTTAGCTCCTTTGCAGCAAGTATAGTTCGTCAAGCTACAATAGGAGTTTAACACAGAAACTTCCTGATATGCTGTGACTATTTCAAACTAGTAAAAAGGAAAAAAGGAAACAAAGAAGAACCAAATATGCTTTAATTGTTTTCCCAATGTCACATATTCCTTCCCAGATGGCAAAAAGAGAGCTTCATTTGTTTTCCAGCACCTTTTTGTAAGTGGTAGACCACTAATAGGGATAGGAAAGTTGAAATGTAAAAAGTTACCAGACAAAGAAATATCTTTTAGTTTCAGGAAAGCATCAGTAGATATTTAGAAAACTGAACTTGGAATTCTTTAACCTCAAGGTCTAAACCACAGAAGAGTATTCCTTAAAAAAAAAAAAAAAGTAAAAAAGGCTTGATCATAAATCTTTTATTGCTTTGAACTTACTAATTTAAAACTATCTTAGCTGAAGGCTGTGGATGGCAGAGCAATAGGGTTACACAGACTGAAAAATAATAACCTGCTTTTCAATCATGGTATTCGAATGGTGCTAGGGGTCTAAATAGCCTATTTGTAACCTGATGATAAATAAAACTACCTCTGAAAGTATGAAATAATCTCTATGAGCTTTCATGCCTAGGGGCTGGTTTTCTTAATTGTTGTTTATCAGCCCAACATATCACTGCAGCACATAAGCAGACCAAAAGCAAGCATTGATGTTAGAGCTTCCTACTGCAGTCACTTTGAAAAAGACCCTTCTTCTTCCTCCATTCCCCAGAGGGGGACTGCTTCAAACCTCTTGAGAGAAACTCCTGGAGATAGACACAGTCCAGAAGAAATGCTGGAAAACAGCAATAATAATTCCTGTCTTCAAAGGAAGGAAAAGAAAAAATCAGTGAGTTTTGGGCTTGCCAGTTTAACTTCAGTTGCCTGGCAATCAGTTGCATGAAATAGCTATTTTGTAAGTAATTGGTAGGAAATCAGCAAGAGTTAATATGAATCTGTCAAACTCAGGTCTTGTTAATCTGATTAATTACCTTCTTTAACAGCTTAATGGGCCCTCTGGGTGAGGGAAGGGGTCCTTAATAAGCCTTTAATACCATCTTTATGATGTTTTCATAAACAAGTAGGGCAACAGGCCAGAGAGTTTGTGGGTCAGGGTTAAAGGGAGAACAGCGATGGCAAACATTATTGTGGGGATCTGTTACAGACCACCTGACCAAGAGGACTTGGTGGATGAAGTGCTCTATAGACAGATAGGAAGAGCCTCATGCTCACAGGCCCTTGTTCTCATGGGGGACTTCAACCACCCTGATATCTATTGGAGGGATGGTATGGCCCAGCACAAGCAATCCAGGAAGTTCCTCGATTGTGTGGAAGACAACTTCCTTCTGCAAGTAATAGAGGAGCCAACAAGGAGAGGTGCCATACTTGACCTCGTCCTCACCAGCAGGGAAGGGCTGGTTGGAAATGTGACGCTCCAGGGCAGCGATCATGAGATGGTCAAATTTGAGATCCTCAGGACAGTGAGAAGAGCACGCAGTGAGCTCACTGCCCTGGACTTCAAGAGAGCAGACTTTGGCCTCTTCAGGAACCTGCTCAGTAAGGTTCCATGGGATATAGCCCTGGAGGGCAGTGGGGCCCAAGACTCTCGGTTGATATTCAAGGATCACCTGCTGAAAGCTCAGGAGCGATACATCCCTACTAGAAGGAAGTGCTGCAGCAGGGCCAGGAGACCTCCTGGGATGGATAAGGAGCTGCTGAGGAAAATTCAAAGGAAAAAAGAGGCTTATAAAAGGTGGAAGCAAGGACAGGCAGCCTGGGAAGAATACAGGGATGTTGAGCGGGAAGCTAGGGACCAGGTGAGGAAAGCTAAGGTCTACTTAGAATTAAACTTGGCTAGGGATGTTCAGGATAACAGGAAGGGATTCTATATGCACATCGCAAATAAAAGGCAGGCTAGGGAAAACATGAGCCCCCTCCGGAAGCTATCGGGAGAACTGGCTACCCTGGATGTGGAGAAGGATGAGGCTCTTAATGACTTCTTTGCCTCAGTCTTCACCAGCAAATGCTCTGACCACACCACCCAAATCTTGAAAGGCAGACACAGGGACAGTGAGAATGAAGACCCTGGGCCCACTGTAGGAGAGGATCTGGTTCAAGACCATCTTAGGAACCTGAATGTATACAAGTCCACGGGACCTGATAAAATAAGGTCCTGAAGGAGCTGGAAAATGAAGTTGCTAAGCCACTGTCCATCATCTTTGAAAAATCATGGCAGTCAGGTGAAGTTCCCGATGACTGGAAAAAGGGAAATATAACCCCCATTTTCAAGAAGGGGAAAATGGATGAGCCAGGGAACTACAGACCAGTCAGCCTCACCTCTGTGCCTGGCAAAATCTTGGAGCGGATTTTCTTGGAAGCCATGCTGAGGCACATGAAAAACAACAAGGTGGTTGGTGACAGCCAGCATGGCTTCACTAAGGGGAAATCCTGCCTGACCAATCTGGTGGCCTTCTATAATGGGGCTACGGAACTGATGGACAGGGGTAGAGCAGCTGATGTCATCTACCTGGACTTGTGCAAAGCATTTGACAGTGTCCCACACAACATCCTTGTCTCTAAGTTGGAGAGACATCAATTTGATAGGTGGACCACTCGGTGGATAAATAATTGGCTGCATGGCTTCAAGCAAAGTATTGTGGTCAATGGCTCAATGTCCAGCTGGAGACCAGTAACGAGTGGTGTCCCTCAGGGATCGGTGTTGGGACTGGTCTTGTTCAACATCTTTGTCGGTGACATGGACAGTGGAATTGAGTGCGCTCTCAGCAAGTTTGCCGATGACACCAAGCTGTGTGGTTTGGTTGATACGTTGGAGGGAAGGAATGCATCCAGAGGGACCTTGACACACTTGTGAGGTGGGCTGATGCCAACCTGATGAAGTTTAACCATGCCAAGTGCAAGGTCCTACACTTGGGTCGGAGCAATCTCAGGCACAGCTCCAGGTTGGGCAGGGAAGAGATTCAGAGCAGCCCTGCGGAGAAGGACCTGGGGGTGTTGGTCGATGACAAAATGAACATGAGCCGGCTGCAGTGTGTACTCACAGCCCAGAAAGCCAACCGTATCCTGGGCTGCATCAAAAGGAGAGTGACCAGCAGGTCAAGGGAGGTGATCCTGCCCCTCTACTCTGCTCTCCTGAGACCTCACTTGCAGTATTGTGTGCAGTTCTGGTGTCCTCAACAGAAAAAGGACATGGAACTGTTGGAACAAGTGCGGAGGAGGGCCATGAGGATGATCAGGGGACTGGAGCACCTCCTGTATGAAGATAGGCTGAGAAAGTTGGGGCTGTTCAGCCTGGAGAAGAGAAGGCTGTGTGGAGACCTCATAGCAGCCTTCCAATATCTGAAGGGGACCTATAGGGATGCTGGGGAGGGACTCTTCATTAGGGACTGTAGTGAGAGGAGAAGGGGTAATGGGTTCAAACTTCAACAGGGGAAGTTTAGATTGGATATGAGGAAGAAATTCTTTCCTGTGAGGGTGGTGAGGCAGTGGAATGGGTTGCCCAGGGAAGTTGTGAATGCTCCATTGCTGGCGATGTTCAAGGCTGGCTTGGACATAGCCTTGGGTGGCATAGTTTAGTGGGAGGTGTCCCTGCTCATGGCAGGGGGGGGTTGGAACTAGATGATCTTAAGGTCCTTTCCAACCTGAGCTATCCTATGATTCTGTGATTCTATGACATATACTGTATGGTAGCCAAAAGTTCTACTAGCTCTCCCACTCTCAGATCTTTACTGCCAAAACTGGGGGATCTGCAGGGATCTGTCCACCACCTGCCTCTCCTTTATGGATGGTTTTTAGTAAGTAAGTTTAATTTGCATGTACCATCAAGCTTGTTCAGGCAGCCAGCGTGGCTGGCAACAACCTGATCTTGACAAAACTGGATAATAACTTCCGTTAAAAATAATAGCCACAAAAATGTGGAATTCCATATGGTGATGACTGTCAACTCACACTAGAATTGTCATTGCCTGTAACAAGAAGGTAACCCACTCTATCCAATTCAGACAAGCAGATCTCACAAGGAATGTGAGCAGCAGTATGGCATTTGAGACATGACAAGATGATTTTTTGCTCAACTTACCATGGGTGGGAAAGGAGATCTAGTTTTGGACATTGTGTTTTGGGGAGGATATGGAGTAATTACAGAGACCCTTGGAGAAAGAGGTGGCAATGGCGAGAGGTTTAGAAAACTTGACTCCCATGGAAAGGCTAAATGAACAGAGGTGTCTTCTAGTCTACAGTAATATTGAAATGTATCACTTTGGAAGCAGGGCTTTTATAAGAAATACCATTCATTGCAAATTGACCTTGCTATGCAGTGTAGTGTATAAGCTCAGAGGGGGCTGCAGGGTGCTATGGCTAAGGTGGAGGTCTGAAAGAGATTTCTCCACTCAAAGGCTTTCATATTGCTTTTTCTTTTTGCAGAGGAAATGGCCATGGATACAAGGGAAAGGTAATCAGTGATAAACGCTAAGTTCCCTGGGGGAATATAAGAAGGACAATAAAACTTAACACCTCGTTGAAGCCACTGGGTAATGAACATTGCCACAAACTGAAGCAAATACTGTTGATATAACTCAGGCTCTCCCAGCTCCACATGCTGTGCAGAAAAGTATCAGTGGCTCCAGTCCTCTGATTCCTTTTTTCCAGACTTGCCTTAGGATTAGAGGTGGTCATAGTGGTGGAATAGCTCTGGACAGACCAGGCCTATATATATATGCATATATAACCTGGCGTGTAGGAAGGCAGGGATACACATCCCCACCACTGGGTGAAAGATGGGCACCTACCTCCTACACTCACCCTCGTCCCTTGAAGTATGGATGAGCCTGCATTTCGCCTGATTTCTTTCACAGGCATCCTCAGAGCTAAACAGCTGGCACCAATAAAAGCTCCAGGAACAACAGAATTAATCACAGAGACAACATTGCAATAAATATAAATGTGCTTCACCTTGCTGAAATATAAAGGTACAGTTTTTTTGGAGGAGGGGTGGGGAGGGGGAATCTGCTGCTGTAATGCATCACTGTTCTTCAGACAGAGGTTTCTTCACAAAAAGGACTTGATTTCTCCTTTACTGTTAAAACATCTTGATGGTGCTCCCAGCAATTGCAAGAAAAGGTTTCAATACCCAAGAATTTTCTGTATTCCTGTCAGTTGTTGTTATCTTTCTGGTCAAGATTTGTTATAAATTGAATATGTTTGGCTCTAAATTCGAAGGGATTTTCATTTTGAAGTCAAGAATTGTTTTACTGGTACCAGGAGCTGGAGGATACAGCATGTGATGATGTCACTGTTGGCTTCCCCTGTTCATTGATCGTTACGTATGTGGTTTTTCTTTTTGAACATCTAGAACCTGGAGCCATGTCATTATCTAATAACCATATTTTTAAAGAAATTTAAAAAGAGGTAAGATAAGGAAAACCAATTTTCTCACAGAAAAGAACGTGAAGAGTATTCCTTACAGTACCAGAGAAAATAAGAGTAACTCATTGTTGGGTATCTTTGCATTTAGTAAATTTTTGTAGTCATTATGATTTAATTGTATGAATTTTTACTTTGGTTGTCTGGATCCTGGTTTCTAAACAACTTCGCTCAGTAAAATGGAAATCTTTTCTTCAAAAGGAAAAAAAAAAGAATTCCACTCCCAGATTATTGGAAAAAAGAACCCTGTCTCGTGTTTATTTATTTATTTAGAAAGCACATACAGCAATGCATGGGGAAGGGAAGAGAGATGCAAAATAGGTGAGCATACAAATCCATCTCAAAAGAAATAGTGAGACACTTCCCAGATGATTAGTAGTACATCAGTCTATGTGAGCATTTAAACTGTTGTACCTCTAGATTAAAAAAAGAAACCACAGAGAATTTCTGAACAACAAGGTAAATGTCTATATTTCAGAAATCCCACCACAATCAACTTGTAGGCAGCAACGTTTTTGTTTTGATTTTTCTTCCTGATGTTTCCTCAAAGGGGTCTCTCTTGCTCACGCTATGGTTTCTTTCCTCAGTGTCCGCCTCTGGTGACAAGTAAGGATACTTGTGAATGAAGATTTCCCCTTAGTTCTTGACCTTTTCTTTAATTTCTTTTGATGCTTGAGTGAAATTCCAAGCTCCTCCATTATCGCATTGAAGGAAAGACACTGGTGGAAGACATAAATGGCATTAAACACTTCTCACTGAAGGCAGAGTTTGACCATACACTGTGCACAAATGCTGGCTTTCAGGAGCAAGGGCCTGAGCTCTTAGTGGCGGGCTCAGAAAGCTTCTTAGCTGAGTTCTGCCAGCTTTGAATAAGCCCATAAAGTATAATAGGTGAGCCTGTATCAATGTCATGTTTTTTGCCTAACTTCCACTGAATTTAATTTAACTTTGGCTTGACTAAAGCCGATTGTGAATGTTTCTGAAATTCTACACAAATGCATTTGCAATGTTTTGGTGGCTTCATATAAAACTTACCCTTTTTCAGTAGGTAAACTTTCTCCTGACCTTAAAAGAAAAATTATCTTTTTTAAACTATATGTACCTTAGCCACAAAAAATGGGTATACTAGAGAAATCAAAGAATACAAAATTTGAAGATTTCTTTATGGTTTAGTTATTTTCCTTTCATGAAGTTATCAGACATTCTAAAGTATAGCAAAGTCCTCAATCCTCTTCTTTCTTCAGAAAGAATCTTTTTAAGATATTGTGTGTTGAAGAAAGGAGAAAATTACCACAAGAATAAGGTAGCTGAATAATTTAGAAAGAAAGCAGAAATCGTTTTGTTTTCACCTCGCAACATTAACAAAGACATCCTTTAAAATCTACAGCTGGAATAATTACATGTAACACAAAACCCAAAAAACCCACAAAGAAGTTTTAAGTGGAAGTATCTAGCAATGCAAAATGTATTCCATGCAAATATATATAAATAGTTATTTATATATAAAATGAAGTAATGCTACCAGTGTGAAACAAAGCTTTAACTTTCTTACCTTCAACAAGTTGAATAAATCCTTCCTACCAAACCCTTTCTAGAAGTACAGAACTGATCCGCTCTAAAACAACTGGTTAAAACTACAGTTCTTGTAAAATGACAGCAACAGCACAATGGCATGGTTCTATGTATCAAAAGCAAATTTCCTTCTAGAGTGATACCAATGCAAGGTAAGTAGTGTTCAGTTCTCAACCAGTAATAATCCAACAATGACCTCAGTTATGTAGGCCTAAAAAAAAGTAAACCGGATACATGATTCAAAAAGGAAAAAACCCAAGGTTTTCTAGTAGCCAGGTATTCTAGAGGAATATTTTCAAATGCAGAAGAGTGTAAGAATAACCTGGATCAACCATTTGTTTAAGGTAGAAAGGAATCCCAGAGAAGTGAATCACACACACTTCTTCCTCTCTGGTATAAATGTTCCCTATGACATGTGCAATCCTAGTTCTGCAAATGAGCTCAGGGCATCACTGCATCTCTGCGTGTGTATTTTAAACATGCATGATCTTGCATATGTTGTCATGTCTGTTCATGGGAGTGGCTGCACACAGACTAAGACCACATAGTATGTTAAACCTGTAGTTTAATATGCTCTTTCTCTCACAGGCCAGGGCAGTGAACTGGGGTTTTTTTTTGGTGGTTTTTCTTGGGAGGTGTGGCTTTTTGTTGGTTGTTTTATTTGGGTTTTTTGGTTGGTTGTTTTTTTTTTTTTGTTTTTGTTTTTTTTTTTTAGATTCAAATTACTGTCTGGTAATAGCCAGGAATTTTCTGGTGCATTTATCATTTAAATATCCGTTTTGACAATGCAATAAAGGAATTCCAGCACTACTGGAGTTAGAGTCAAAGGTGTCTGCTGCAGGCCCATGCACTCTGGAAGCAGCAGGTGAAGCAGGTATCATCCTAACACAGGCACTATTTCCACATAACTTCAGGCTTTTTTAGAGAGTAGCACCACTTATTTACAAACTAATAAAACTGTATGCTCTAAGTGGCTGACTTAGCACAGATAACTTCTCTCTATCTTAGTTTCAATTGAGCTTTCAAAATCTTCTAGTTTCAAGGTACTTAAGACACCTTTGGCATGAGTTTTGTCAACCTGAAGCAATGATAGAAATTGAATTTGCAATGAAGCAAATGTAGATTTAAGACCCTGAACTGACCCTTCAAAGATCTTCCAATGGCTGTGGCCATAACTATGACTCTGATCAATTTTGCGCATATTCCTGCGTCTGAGATCCTATCACCTTTGAGAAAACCAGTTGGAGGTGGTAAAAAGCACTTAAAAATCTGGAAGACACAGGGCTTTCTCTGCCCCTCTGCCTTCACACAGAGCTTCAAAAGGTCAAAAAGAGCAATTTGAAATGATACTTCAAACTTTCAGGGGTTGGTTAATCATTCAGAAGGACAGATAAAGGTGAACTTCCTTTTGAGCCCCAGAAGCACAGTTCAAAATCCTATTTATTTCCAAGCTTGTGTGTGCAATTAGGAAACTGAACAGATGTTTAAAAACTGGAATTGCCCTGAACTTTTCAAGCAGTAGAAAAATGTGGTAGAGAGTGAATATCAACTCAGCCAGAATGCTGTAGGATTTACAGGAAAATCACAGACAAAAAACCATTCAGTATTGACTCTCAAGACACTCTCTGAACAGCTCTATGTCTGCAGCATAATTACAGTAGCCTTTAAAAAGGGAATGGTGACATTAAAATGCTGTTTAGAAGGGTAACATACTGTCCTTTTAGTCTCATACTCAGCCAGACCGAGTTTCTTTAAAAAGCCGGGTTTTTTTGACATGCTGTTAAGTCCATTTTTGAGGTCTCATGCAGAATGAGAACAGAGCAAGCATAGAGCAATATATTTAACAACAGAGTAATAAGTTTAACATTTTGCTTTTAGTCAGCTTAACTTTCTCATTCTATCAGTGTCAAAATGCTGCAGGACATGGAATGTGAAGCTAAAAGGAAATGTCATCCTTTAAAAACAGAATAGATTTAGCTCTGCTTGTGATGTTAGACTCTTTGTCTTTGCTCTTATGGTCTCTTCAGCAGGCTACAAAAGTTTGGTCATGAAGCTCCTAAATCCTTACATTCCCATGGAGAAGACTGTATCAAATGTTATGATAATTATAAATTCAAAATTTAAAAAATAACATAAGATAGAAACAAGATGGAGAGAAGAATCTGTAGTCAGGCGTTATCAATCTGCTGCTTTTGCTGTTGGGCTACCACTGCAATCACGAATTTTCAATTGCATTTTACTACCAACCCTCAAAACCAAGCAGATTACAAAAAAAAATCCAACAAAACAAACCTAAACCAAAAAACAAACACAAAATCCCAACAGAACCCAGAGAAAAAGGAAAAAAACAAAACAAACCAAAAAAGCAAAAAACCAACCCAACCCAGAAAACAAACCGCAACACCAAAACAAAAAAAACAAATTACCGAACAAAACCAAACCCAGTGCACTGTGTTGGGGAACTGAGAAGTATGAAAACCAAAGGACACGGGCCAGATTTTATTCTCAAGGAACATGTGACCGGCCCAGGCACAGAGGAGGAGGTACAGAAGTCAGGATTTCTCTTTGGCCTCAGAAGGACTCACAGCTGTGAGGGGCACTGACATATGTTTTCTGCTGAAAGAAAAGTGATTTGTTTGTGCCTAGTGCACCGAAGGAAAAATATCCAAAATAGTTTCTCCTAGTGAGCAAAGTGCTGTTGCAGCACATTAAGAATCTGTTTGAGTATTCCATCGCTGGTGGTTAATTGCATGAGGAGATCACTAAATTAGGTCTTTTGAACTGTCAGAGTCTATTCAGAGTCTATTGAACAGTGATTGTCAAAACAGTATGACAATAATCCATGGATTATTTTAACTCTTCCTCAGTTATATAAACTGTTCGTCAGTTTCCTATTTAGTAGAGAAAAAACCCCAACAAAACCCAAACCAACAGTAAAGCTACTTGCCTGTCTCCCAAACCATGTAAAACCAAATGGGACTGTTAAGTGAAGGCACAGATGGCCACAGTCATGTTTGGAGGTGGGATTATGGCCTGAAAGTGAAAGGGCTCAGGGGCTCCAGCTGATGTTTGTTGAACAGGGGGAATTTGCAGACCTGACAACTTCACAAGAAGTTGTGTTTTGCAAGAACCTCAGTGAGACAGAGGATTTCTTCCTTCTCCCACTTTTCCTTCTCCTTCGTTTCCAAAGAGCTAAAGATATGAAGCTTCAAGGCTTTGATCTGACAGAGACGATGCAAGCACATGATACTGTGGCAGTACTTTGAGCAAATATCAATCTAGTTGCAGGAGGCGTTATTGCTGTGCTTGGTCCAGTTCTGTGGTACAGGTGTGTTGTTAATACACACCCCTCCTGGGTCTCTGAAATGGTGATCCTAGTGCCTTTGTTCCTCTCATTCTTCTCTTGCTTCTTCCTTCCTCCCTCATTCCCCTGTCACCTTTGTGTAATTGGTTTGCAGACTGTTTAATGAGGGCAAGAACTGCCCTAAATAAAGGTAGGCACACTGACCCCAGCCAAACAAACCTGGTAAAGGCTTGGGACTAGCTTATTCATAGCCCCTTTGCTTTCAAAGGTACGTGGCTTCTGTGTGTCACATCATAAGGCATTTTTTGCATACACTTATTCATTTGATTATTTTGGGAGTTCTGACTAAAATGAAGCAACAACAAAACAAAACCTAATACAAAATGACATAAGGGTATGACTATAGCCACATTTCTCTCCCAGATAGTTCTGGCTATGCTTTACTGGCACTGCAGCAGTACGGCTGATGGAGTCTGTTGTGGCTCATCCATCACAGGCAGGGTTGCTGGCTCTGTGCTGATTACATAGCAAGGTCCCCATGTTGACATACACCTGAGAAAGGATCTGGATTTATTACTGGGTCCTGGATGCAATCGCAAGGCTGCAAGTTAGGAAGATGCAATGGTGACCATCTGTATTTGTGAGCAGAGTATTTTTTTGTGGCCAAATTTCAAAGTACAGTGGTCGTAGAAGCTTACAGTGTTGACAAGTGGAAAATCTTTGAATGCTTTAACACTTCTTCCTGAAGCCTGCCATGTCTATTCAGGAGTCCTCCCAGGTCCCATGCACTTCATGGGAGATGCTATGGGCTGTGCTTTCCTCAAGCCTTGATGTTAACCTGAAGGCAACTGACTTTTCCTGGAATCACAGCAAATCTTGCAATAAATGCCTTTACAAGCATAGATTTGTTAGCACTCTGGTGTCATCCTGATTCAGCCACTGGCATAGCTGCTATAGAGCAAGTAAGGCTTTTTAATAACTCTTTGTAGCTAGATATGAAGCTCTGATAGGGAAAAGAGGAGCTGCTTTGTGATTCCCACAGGCAAGACAAAGTCAGTGAGGTTGGTAGCAAAAGCTAGACATGGGAAAGCAATGACTGTTACTAACAATGTGACTGTTTCCTTGACAGACAGGAAAATGTTTACCCAAAAAGGGACAGAAAAATTCTGGATTCTGCATTCATCTAAAAAGCGGCTAGAAAACTTGTCGAAGCTACAACCCCAAGGATTTCTTGCGTAGAGCAATGATGGAGGTAAACACATTAGGAATTTTCTTTCTCCCCTGGGAGTTGAGAGAAGCTGAATTTAATTAGTTTTAAGTCTTCTACTGGGAAATTGCAAACAAAAGTGCTTTCTTAAATCAGATATACAGGAAGATGTAATTCAGGTCTTTGCTGGTAAGAAGGCTCATTTTATGAAGAACCAAAGCTTTCAAGGCCCTATTCAAACAAGTTAAAATGCCATTTTGAGCAAGACAATTTCCTGCAGTGTCTGGAGTGGAGCATAAACACTCATGTACACAAATGAGCACTAGCAGAAAAGAAGTGGTATAGCCTAGTTCTGAGCAGTACATCTTTTTCACAAAAAATACTTAAGCCTGCTGCCAGAATAAATAATGCTGACCAAAATTGTAACATGGATAGAAGGAAAACACATGTCACTGTATGCTCTGGCTTTTATTAGGAGCCAGGTATGAAAGAAACAATTCAGGAGGAGAGCAGAGCTTTGCCACAGCACTCAATCACCACAGCGATTGAGTGTGAAGGCATCCACTTGAACAAGTTTTCTAATTGCAGTAGAGTGCAGAAATAGCCCCTCAATAAAACAGATCATTAACTTATTTGATGAGGAGGAACTGCATTGGGCATAAACCCCCATAAAGTAGGTGTGAGGAGTGGGAAATGAATTAGTGAAACTGGTGGTAAGCTGGGATATAATGAGTGATACAGATAAAAGGCAATAAGGTTTTGAAAGCATGATTGTTTGCCACGGTTCATGACACCCTACAAGCTGGCATTTATATACATTTTGTGTATCTGAGATTGTCATGTGTTTTTTAGTGGCAAAAACATATTGTCTCCTGCCTTGGCAGTCTCCCTAGGCCAGCTGAGGACCAGAGGAAATCAAACTGTTATCTTTCAAGGGTATAAAAAGCATCCAGTACCAATTTCCTACACAAAAGTTTCCTTGTGTGTTTCAATATGCGGAGCAATGCCAAGGCTTTCCTATTTGACATAAATCGATATCTTGATTTTGCCATAAAGGGGATTTCTAAGTTACAAATCCTTACAATAGTGAACATCATGAATTGCTCAAGCCAAATCAACAGAGTAATCCTGTAAAAGGTATATACTGGGAGTGTCTGAGGGTGCTTTTGTAGAATACGTTCTCAAATGTTAATGGTTACATGGCATAAAATTTAACTGATGGATATGATTTTGTGCTGTGATAGTTACTTGGAGGCATTGGCTAATGAATTTTAAATGGATAAATTAAACATCAAATATTGACACTGGGAATAAGATATGCCAGCTAAAAATCTCTGGCTGCTTATAACAGGGGTTCAGAAAGTTAATGGAGCCCTGCAGGTTGTTTTCTGAGGTTTATAAAGTACTGCCTGGCCCACTTGCTGAATGCCTTGGCAGAGAGCAAGCAAAACATTTCTCCATGCTTTTAGCAATGTGACTGCCATTGGTTTACTTAGGTTTGGTAGGAGATGAAAGGGAGGTAAATAATTTTTCTTACCTGAAAAAGGTGAATTACTCCATGAAATGACACGATGATAACTGTACATAGAGACTGTGATAATTCTTAAAATCTACTACACTCTGTTGCACTCATTCTTTGCTGTAGGTGTAATTATTTTCTGTGATATGCATTTAAACTGCCCAAATTTCCTGGACTTTGACAATTTGCATTAGATAAGCTTATCTCCTGCTGAAGCAAGAGGCACTTTGAAGTCATTAACTATGTGTTGGCGAGTATAACCTTTGCCATTATGTGAACTGTTTAATGTTTTCCAACAGACACACCTTTTTTCTTTCCTGACTATACAGTGTGAATTGAGGGCTGTGTTCGAATCCCTCGCTCCTCTCGGATTAACTTGCCACAGTCTAACTCCGTAGATAAGGTGGTGCCAGAGGTGGAGTTGGACGGATGGGTTTGCTTACACTGTAGTCCATAAAAGAAACAAAAGGCCTTGCATGCAAGAAAAGAAAAATGGAGAAAATAAATAAATGAAAGAAGTAAAATTAAAAACAAACATGAGAATGAGTTTCAAAGTCTATTTAAATCAAAAGGGATTCTATTTGTGGAAACAGAAAAGTCATAGATTGCACTTGACTCCTGCTTTGGATCAGCTTAGTGATAATATACACTATATAGCATTTTCCACCTAAGCTTCTTATTTCACCAAAATAAAAATAAAATGAACTGAGAGAAATCAGAAAGTAACACTGGAATCTCTGGTTTTCTACTTTCTGTAAAATTACTTTTGGAAAAGAAGTATGATGTTGTCACATTAGCTCACTTAAAGATTTTAATTATTAAGAGGCTGCCTATATACAATAAGCAATACACTGCTGCGAAACAATACTAGTTTCAGAAATGGCGTACGTATGTGTGTATGTATCCCTGAATGCAATGTTATTCATCCAACGTATTGCCAAGTAAATTAATGCTCCCTCCTGATATAAAACTTTAGGTCTACTGTAATTATAACTTCAGGACTTTCTCAGACTCCTGAAGAGTTTCCAGGATATTGTGCACCTCTTAGCATTTATACTAAACATTTTAATTAGCTGCAACTGTTCTCCAAAACGTTTGAATGAAAGATCTCCTGAGACATGAATGAAACAAAGATAGAGATACATTCTTTATGCATTTTGTGCTAAAATTGTCCTATAGGGTTAAAACACTAATCAGAAAACTGCAAAATGTGTAAAATAGAGTCATCCTTTATCTTCTACTTATTCCAAAACAGGGACACTTTGATTAATATGGCCTGCAAAATTGCTCAACATGAGCTGCGTCTGTTGCTTGTAGACAGTGCCACTGCATGTAACAAGGGCTTGCTCAGGCACACTTGGAGATGTCTTCATGGTCAGGAGCTGCCCTTTCCTGCAGGATACTGTGAGGACCACTGACATAGGCATTAGGCATCACAGACCCAAAATAACAGCAAGAGATGTTTGGAAAATGAAGATGCACTGTAGGATTCATCTCACTTCCCTTCAGCTGTCTGAACAACAGGCCCGTAGTCTTAGTTTACAGTGATCCTTTATCGGAAGCAAGGAGATACAGGTGATTTATCCTATCCAAAATCAGATGTTATCTCCTACAGGTCCTCAGCCCTGGCTGCCTGGTTTTGCTCAACTGTCAATCCCTCTCACATCCCAGGACCATTGCTATATGCAGTGTAAACTGCACCCCTGAGACAGAGTTCAGAATGCTCCCCTTTTCCTCCCACTCATCCCTGCTGTCTTTGTTAAGGTTATTTTCTTCAACAGTAATTTCTGGCATTTATGTCATCAGCCTTGCAAGATTATACCTTGGATAAAGAGGATGAATTCCCCAAGGAAAACCTCCTGCCTTTACAATCTAAAAGTGCAAAAGTGAGCTTAAAAAAGTCACTTTGAAGTAGATGTCTTGTGTCTAGAAGCCTGAAGTTAGGTTTTATGAACCTGCCCCTTGGGGACTGCACTTGCAGTGCAACGTGACCTGCGTCCCTACAATAAGTCCTGTTGAAGTGAAGAGCATCAGGGCAGCGATAGCAGCTGGGCCAAACAGGGCCACATCAGGGTCCAGGACATGGCCAGAACCAAACCAGCACAAGTGAAGGCAGCCAGAGTAAGAGGGCTGGCAGACAACTTTAAGAACAGACTCGTGCCTAGTTTCTTTTACAGTGGCTGGTGGTTCAGTAAATGGGTGTTTACAATCTATTTTAATGATTGATTATATCTCACAAACAGCTGTAATACTCAAGGCATGATTTATACACAGCATTTCCTCTGTTTTTCCTCTGCCCTTTTAAATTGTTCCTTATACTTCAGGGGATCTATAAGCAGAATTCCTTTGGCTCCACGATCTTACTTTACTGTGGTATCCATCAACTTTTAGTAGGTCTCCCTGCATTGAAATGCGTAGTTCAGCATAGCGTGTAAATTCCTTGCTATGAAAAAAATGCTTCCTAGAGCAAGAGAAAAATTACACTTGGGGGTTTGGAAGTACACTCTTCTTGTAACTCAAAGGGCTGATGCTAATGCCATATGAGAAAAAAATCCAGTTGTTTTTTATTCCCTTCCAATGTAATTTATACTTAAAGTCTTAAAGATCAAGCAGAAAATGTTTGAGAAATTAATTGCTCTTGTTCTGCACTGCCATACTAAGCAGCACTAATTGGACTGGGGGTGAGGTATGTCCCTGTTCTTATTCATCAATTATTTATCCTTAGTGTGAGACACCATGGTGAGAGTTCAGCAATACAAAATCTGCACTCCAGCAGAGATATATAATGCAGTCACCTCCACATCCACAAAGCTCAGTCTCTCAGAAACATAAGCAAGCTGGAAATGGATGACTCACCTGCTCAATATCACTGTTTTTCCTTGATTTATATATAAATTCACCAATGGCTACAAACACTGAAAGAACAAGCCCTGCAGCGAGCACTATGAAAATGCCTCCAATATTCTCCACCCCGAGAGCACTGGCTTCTTTGCTGTCCTCCTCGGGGCAGCCGTTGCCTCGCCACCACTTTTCCTTCATCATATGCAGCTTTCCCTCCTCCTGGAGCTGGAGGATGGCGATGGTGATCTTGTCTCTGTAAGGAGACCCTGCAAGGCGAGAGCAAGACCTGTCAGTGCTGGCTGCAGCAAAGTGAAGTCAGGGAAGGAGCAAGCTGCTGCTATATGAAGCAAAAGTTCTCCCTTATCACAAGATTGATTATTCCAGCTAAAATCTTGGTTTTTTTTAAAGCTGGAAGGGGGAAGAGGATTATCTGTTGGTGTCTGCCCTGGGGACTGGAAAGCAGAAGGCTCCTTTGGTGCGGTTATTTGAGAATTTATTATAATTTCTAGGCTCTCCTACTGAGGTTTATTTAAGCCTTGGCTGTGGGTTTTCTTGCTAAGTAATTCCTCCATATCATGTTTGAATACTGCTTTGAGCATCCTTTGAGACTTTCCACTTTGTGTCTCTTCTATTTACTTCAACATCTGTTTATTTTTCCTACTGCATGTAAAATGAGTAGCTAAGAAAAGCCTACAGTCAGATACATTGCCCTCTCATTTATACTTACATTAGCCCACAATTCCAGCTACGTAACAGCTTATAAGAACAATGGGCAGCCAAGTCTCCTTTTCCATGACTTGCAACAATGTTGGCACTGCAAGCTGAAAATAGAAACTATTTTATGCTTTTTTTTTTCAGGCCAACAGTATTGATGGGCCTGGACTGTACCTGGCAAGTAGCTGGGTCACGTTGGGTGGTTCAATCTGTTCAGGTTTGCCTCTCACACACTCTGCTCTGGTTCTCCACCTTCCAAAATCTCTGCCATCTGTAAGTCCCTTCAGCCAACTTGTGCTGCTGCAGGAGCACAAGTCTGTCGCCCCAAAAAGAGACAAAGGAGAGGTCTGCCCCTCACCTGGCTTTTGGAGCAGCACATAGTTAAAGGAAATTGCTACTGATTATCTTATATTGCCAGAAACTGAAGTTATGAACAATAACAGCAACAATCCTGAAAGTAATTAAAATAGACAAGTGGAAGTTGGTTTTGGCACTGTGAGAGAGACTTTTCTTTACATGGCAAGCACTTTATGATAGCAAGCAAAAGAGGGTTACAAGAAAGGCTGTTTGAACTCTAAAGGCATGCATGTATCTCCAGATCCTAACATGTTGGACTTCCTACAGTTGGAAGCACTCAGAGTCTGGACTGAAATAGTGTCACCAGCCATTTGTCCATGTAGCTAACTACCATCCATCCTTTTCTCTTCTTTAGCACATTAATAAGACTGTTTTATTAAACAGTAATTTTACCAAAAGTCACATTTTTCTGCAAATTAAAGCAGTTGCAATTCTCAATCTAATTGAGGTAAACAAAATTTTAAGGCAGAACATGTGCCAGAATTTGAGTGATAGTGCGGTACATATAGACTTAAGAAAAATCTCACTAGGCACCACTTTTGTGTTTTTAAGCTAAACAGCCTTCGAAACCTGTCCTCACAGCTTCAGTTTTCTTCTTTATATTGCCATGCAGGACATTATTAAAAACAATTGTACCATGAATACAAACCCCTCTCTCTGCTTTCCATTTCCTTTAGTCCACAACATTGTCTGAGGAGAATCAGCTTGAAAAACATTGCAGTTCTTTGTTTTGTTGTGCCAACACTCAGCTATTTTTCAGCGTCTCTTACTGCCAGCACTAGGACATGCTGTGACCACAGATGCCAGGAGATGTGTCAAATTATACAAAGTCCATCTGGGAAGCCAGCAATCAGCAGCCACTGCCTGAGGTAGCCAGCTTTGAAAGGACAATATGCCTGCTGTAAGTATAGATGATTTCTATGCACGCTATTAAAGAACCAAAAATAAGCCTAACACAAAATAAAACAGAAACGCCTTCAAAAACAGAGAAGTGAATTATTTCCAACGAAAACAACAGTTTCTGTCAGAAGAAAGAACAGAACGGTTTCTACCTTAGGAGAGGTTTGTCGCTCTAATAGCTAAAGACTGTTAGATCACAGGACTCATTTATTTTCCCTTGCCTGAAAGGACATAGCTGTTAGGTAAAGCGAAGCAGCCTTGGTCACAGTGTAGGATTTGTGAGGATAGTCATTCTTTCTTGTGATGTTTATGTTGCCAGCAGGATTATCACAATTCATCTTGAGGGTAACAGGTACATCTATATTTCTAAGTGTGCTTTTAAAGTTTGTCAAGTGTGCCTGTAGTGCTGGATTGGTGATGTTTTATTGGTGAGCACTAAAACTGCACACAAGTCCATCTCTCTTTGAATATTCACCGTATCATTTATGGCCTCTGAGCTATTAACAACTCATCTCTCAGGCCAAGAAATGCATCTATCTACTTTCTTAGCAGTCTCCCAAGTAACCGATAATAGCTGCAGTGTTGGAATTACTCGATCGGCACTGGCAGGGATACTGGAATTAATACCTGTCCTGAGGTCTATAATAATGCTGCTTTCTTAAACTGGATTCCTTCCAGGGTGACATTTTGCATAGGTTTTGCTTAGAGGTGCTTTTGCTACAGCAGTACTTGCAGAGTGCATTAAGTTCACCACCAAGCATTGCTGCAGGTTTTTCATTAGTAATAGTCTTTCCCCAGAATCTGATGAAAACCCTCCTCCCTCTGACCCATTGGCTCCATAATGAACATGAACGGAGATGTTTCTTGATATAACTAATTCCCCTTTTCCTAGCTCAGCACAAAGAAGTAGGAAGAAAGCCTACATTTGCAAGTCTTTTACTTGCAGAAGATGCTCTGGTAAAACAGCACATTTCCTTGATTTGTAGAACGTTCAAAAATTATCCTTCTGGTTTCTTTGTGAGCCAAACAATGTCGAGATTCAGCTCATTCACTGGAAATTTGGGAGTGTGAGGCATATGTTTACTGCTGAAAACCCTAGCCATGTGTTTGCGCATTCTGCCCAAGGAACAAATGCAGACACCAGTTAAGACCTGCTGAAACTTTGGTGTTGCAGGTTGTCACGGGTTCAGCAGCAGCAGTCATTTTTCTCCTTCTTGGTAGCTGGTGCAGCGCTGTGTTTTTAATTTCGTGCCTGGGAACTGTGCTGATAACACCAGTGTGTAAAACCACGACAGTTCTTTTAAAAACACTCGGTCGCCGCGGGGCTGGGCTCGGCCTCGGGGCTCGGCTTCTCTGACGTCTCCTCCTGCGGCTCGGCAGTAGCCGGGCTCGGCTCGGCGGGGGGGCTCAGCTCCTCTGCCGCACCGTTCCCGGCCTCTTGATCCCCCGGGCCGCTCCGGCCGCCGGCGGCTCCCGGGGCCGCCCTCCCTCGGCTTCCCCTCCTCCCTTCTGGAGCTCGCCCGTATTACAAGCCATTCCAATAGAGTACAATGTAACAAGAACCTTAACCCAAAACCCAGATGTGAAAAACGTTAAGATAAGAAATACCGGCTGTAAGTAAAGTATCATACGCTGAACCTGTGAGAACCAGAGCAACAACTTTGAGAGCCAATAAATCAGCACTGTGACGAGTGGCTATTCTGTCTCTATCTCAACCCTTCGTGCCCCACGTTGGGCGCCAAAAAGAACTGTCGTGGTTTAAGCCCCCACCCACGCAGTTTTACTCACTCACTCACTCCCCCTCTTTCTTCCCCCAGTCCCGGGCGGATGGGGAGGAGAACCAAAGGATTCAACTCGCACAGGTTGAGATAAGAACAGTTTAGTAACTAAGGTATAACACAAATCACTGCTGCTACCACCAGTAATAATACAAGAGAAATACAAGGAAAGAGAATACAACTGCTCACCAAGCCCAACCCAGCCAGTGCGCCCCCCAGCAGCGAACCCCCAGTACCAAAAACCTGACCATGCCGTGCACCCCCAGTCCACCACCATCACCCTTCCGCGTCTCTGCTCTCCGGTTTCACATCCTGGACATGACATGCTGTAGTATGGAATAACCTCTTTGGTCAGTTTGGGTCAGGTGTCCTGTCTCTGCTTCCTCCCGGCTTCCCCTCCTCTCTGGCATAGCATGAGGCTCAGAAAGTCCTTGGCCAAACAAAACATCAGCAAGCAGTAACTGAAAACACTGGTGTTATCAGCACAGTTCCCAGGCACGAGATTAAAAACACAGTGCTGCACCAGCTACTAAGAAGGAGAAAAATGACTGCTACTGCTGAACCCATGACACAGGTCATGGACAAGTTTTGGTTGCTGGTTTTGTTGGGATTTTTTTTTGTGTTTTTTTTTTTTTTTTTTTGTTGTTGTTGGTTTTTTTTTTTGTTGTTTTTTTTTTCCATACAGCTTCTGAAATCAATAGTCTCAAATGCTGCGAGAAAAACAACAGAGCCCCTGGGGCCCATCTGTGGAGATCCTTCAGATCTCCACAGCTTATCTTGTTTATGAAATCAATCATTTAAGAATTTAACATGCCTAATGGCACTGAATTATTCCACAAGGCTTGGAGATATCTATTCCCATGAATTTTGCTGGTTTTCCTTAACAAAAAAGCTAAAGCACATTTATCATATAAGAAACATCTTATAAATACATTTCACAGCTGTATTGCCAATGGATGTGCTCCCTCTGAGCATTACCATCTGTTCCAATTATTCCTTCATTGTTATTGGTTTGAATTGTGGCAGCTTTATAACTGCAATGAAACTTTTGCCATACATTTGTCTTTATTTGGGATTTTAGATTTGGCATCTTTTTCCTCAGGGTGAGAAGGCTGTTCTAACACACCCAGAGGAAAAATAGACTTAAAATTTTATCTGCATGACAATCTGAGGTACTCAATAACATAAAGAATCACAGTTCACAGCTCAGTGGTGTTTCTCCCTTATTCATATCTTATCTACTAAGAAACCAGTGGACAAAATACTTCACCTGCTATATCCATGTAAACTGAGAGTGCTTTGAATAATTTCCCTGAAGACAATAAAATTGCATAGCCATTACTGAGTGTGGTATGGTAAATGCATATGTGAGCAGTAGAGAGAAGTACATTACACAGGAAAAAGATCTGGCTGCCCAGAGTCAATTATTCATAAGAACAGACCACAAAAAACCTGACACACTTTCCAATTCTCTACAATTGGAAGATCTTGAAAAGGACACCAGATATGCTAAAAAAGGTCTACTGGAAAGATTTCACACATATTTGAAGTCTTAAGACTCCACTTAGCTTAAAATATTGAAATCACTGATGCAGAAACAGAACTTTACAATTGCTTCTTGCTTACAATTGTTCTTATGTGTACTCGGAGGTCATCAAACCAATCGGAATTTCATCTCTTCATGTAGTTTTCTTGAGGGAGCATACACGGTACATAACATTTATCCTGCCCACTTCCATTTTCCCAGAGACACCATCTGATTTCTCAAACTAAACTGAATTTCAGTAGAGTGACTTGCACCTTGAGCATCACAGAGGATACCCAGTTTGCTACGAATGGGATGCTCCAGAAGGCAAGCAAGTCACTTGACCTTATTCTGCAGATGTAGCCTGGACTGCTATACTCCCCCTTGCTTGCAATTACTGCTTGCAGATGTGCAGGCCAAGAGTAGATGTTTTGCCTAAAGGGAGGCTTCTAGGGTTTCTTTTGATGTGAAAGGTTTCTAAAGGACTAGGGCATGATTCAAATGGCCATCTAAACTTCTCAAGGGGACATTGCTGGTTTTGCTCCACAACACCTGTGCTGGAAAGCATCTTACCAATAGGGGTTCCCACGCCGTACCCTTTTGAATCAATGAGCCCCCCGATCTGGGTGAGATTGCAGTTTCTCTGAGTCACATATTCTATGCTGGTGGACTCCATTAGCAGCGCATAGTCCGTTGTGAGCACACGCTGGATTCCTTCATCATTGTTCTTCACTAGCGCTGTCTGCTGCCTGCTGCTCATGAATGCCCACATTTTCTCATATGTTGATATTTTGGATTTCTAAGGAGGGAAAATGAGGGCACAGAATCACATCGGCACCCAGATTACACTGATAAAGTATCTGTCAGCCTTTTGTTGTGATCAATGTCAATAGCGCATTGGGAAAGAGAACTGGTGGCAGGGTTTTCCCTTCTGCAGTTTTTCTCTCTTGCTGTGCTTTATGCTGAGGAATCTCATTTTTCACTTCCTTTGCAGTGCCAGGAACTTCATTACTGGCACAGCTGTGAAGTGCTTTGAAGTTTTTTGGGTTAATGCTGTTACATGGATTACAGCACATAACCCAGCTAAATTAGTGCAGCTGGGTACTGTTGCACTCAGAAGCAGCACGCACAAGCCACTGCTTCTGAGCGCAACAGCATTTGCCAGGGCAAATGCACTACTCCAAAAGCCTGATGATGAAGTACTGGCTCTTTTGTATTGATACCACTTGCGTAGAAGTCATGTGCTTCAAGGATAAAGCTTGAGAAACAAACTCAAAACAACTTCTAAGCAAACTTCTGGTTTTTGCTTTCCATTACAGTTAGTCTTAAGGACTTCATCCTCCTTCCACTGAAGTTAAGGTGGTATTCGCCAAGGGTGTGTACCAGTCCTGTGTCAATGCCCAGCTGCACAAGGAAGTGGGATGTCAGAAGTCCAGCTGCCTGTGTACAATGTTGAATATCCCTTCCTTCCCGCTCCTTTCCCTCTGTGGGAGCTCACAAGGCACCCTGCAGGGTAAGGCAGTGCCAGTGCCTCCTTGTTCAGACTTCTGCCTTTGTTGGAGGATATGAAAAGAAAAACTGAACCTGCTTAGGGACAGGCGGGAGCCCTGTGCATGCAACCCTCAAGGTCTGCTACCTGCAAGCCAAAAACCTTCAAGTGCTCTCACAGTGCTAACATGATCAAACCTGTCTCCTCCTTGTACGCTCTCAAACAACATGGAGCACACAATGTCACTTGAACCATTAGAAACTGTCAACAGAAATGATTTTGTTGCAAGACAGCAAAACCAAGCATAGCTGAATTGGTCTGTGCTGCAGCCTAGCACAAGCCAGACACTGCACAAACCAATTCTTTAATGTAAGTATGAGTTGAAAGTCCTCCACACACTTACTATTTCCCCAGTTCTGGGCCAGTAGATCCTCGCTTCCTTCATGGGCCCTATCTTTGGTTTGTAGTCACCATAGCTGATTTTAGACTCACTGTGTGGAGACCATAGGCAGTCCACACCAGTGGATTGGGGATTCCCATGACAAGTTGATTTTCTGGTTGTTTGAGCTTTAAATGCTAATATGCTTCACCTGTAAATTCAACACCTGTGAGTGTCACCTAAACTCCACATAAGTTCAGTAAGCCACAAGATACCACTAAACTTTGAAGATGGTTAAGTGGCTCTTTACTAGTAGAAACCGTTTTTACTTCTCAGTTGGGAATATTTTTTTAAATTGATAATAAGTTTATGCAGTAGATTGAGTCTGATACTGAATTTACTGGAAGGATGCATTCCTTATTCAGATGAGTTTGCAAGAAAGACCTTAGCTTCTCAGTTTGCCAACCCCCGTTTTTTTCAGGATAGATCATATGCCAATTTCTGACTGTCAAATTCTTACTGGTTTTAGTGGAAACATGTCTGCACATCAGAAGGTAGGAGCTGGCAAGAGTTGCAACATGAGATTAAGATCTATTATCACAGAGGGACAAGAAAGCAATGGAAGATTTATAGACATGTAGGAAACAGAGCAGGACAGCAGTTTGTGTGTGTCATGATTTGTGGAAGTAAAACATCTTGCCTTCTGTCGGACTCTTCCCAAATTTGGACATTCACAGATGGTGAATGCTGCCTGAGATCCTGTTAGCCTACCTGACTAAATCCCATCCCCTTGCTGGGTCACTCCTTAACTATCCAGGCCCTGTTTTTTGGGTATTTTCATCTGGGATCTGTGTACAGGGAGGAGACTGATGCTGAGGTTTCTTCAAGGTCAGAACTACATTTTTTATCCCCAAATAATTTCAATTGCTTTTGTTTTCATTGCCCCCATTACCTGGGTAGAAGGTATAGTCACTGCAGAAGCTTTTTAGAAAATATTGCCTCTTTAACAATAGTTTTTCTGAGGACACTATTACAACAGGTAAACTAGTGTAAGGCATTCAAAATGTTGGTCTGAAAGAGTCTTCTATTTCTCTAGGCATTTCTTGGCTTAAGTACTGGGCATAGCCCTTAGCTAAATCCAATCTTGCAACACAGGAAGCACCTGAAATAATAACCCTTCCTTAGTGCAACCCAGCCCTGCACTACACTCCTGCAGGACATTTTTACTGCTGTTGCACCTGCTTGTGCTGATTCCTGCTTTCCCTGTTCATACCACATCAAGCACTCCCAGGTGGCAGGACCATCTCTGCAGCACGGGCTGCCCAACGTGAAAAGCAACTTTCATCCCAGCTCAGCTCTTCCAGCTCTTGAATTGGAGGAGTATGGCTGTCAGGGGGTACTTCTGGGCACTGAGGTGCTCCTGGAGTCCACCACAGCATGGGACAGCTCAGGGGAAACTGCCCAGGCCAGGTCAGGTCTTCACAGCTCCTCCGAAAGGCAGAGTTATTTCAGGTGTCTTCTTTAGAACTGGTATGGCAAAGGTGCTTTTTCTTAAACTATACCATAATAATGCACATGCAACATGAGCACAAGAGAAACTGATGCCCAGAAACCCTTACCCTTGCCTTCTCCTAATTCCCAGGTCTCTTACTGGTGTGTGTGTGAGGGGGTGCTGTCTTATGTCAAAAACTATATGCCCTCACAGAGACACACAGTATTCCTTTTGCATACATAAGTATCTATGATCTATATCACCTACACAGTGATTTTTATTTATTTTTTTTAAGTTTTGGACAGTATAAAGAAATCTCAATCTTGTGAAACTCTTGAAGGGCTTCTGTAATAACAATAACACCTTTTCTATAACACTATGTACGTATCACTGGTTTACAAGTGTGATAAATCATGGGTTTCATGCATCTTTCACTATTTCACCTTTGCTGCTCCAGAAATCCATCTCTACTCTGCACAAAAAGTAGTGTCCTTTCACTTGTGTTTGCGTACACATGTATTGCAGGTACAAGTAAGCTAGCATCTATAGCATACAAGTATTTAATCACCTTGTTAATTTTCATTTTTTAATAAAGTTTCGCATTCTTTTAAGCCTACAAATTTTAACCTCGGGGATTAATGGTGCAAAAAACCCAGTGTAAAGCTGGAAGCAGCTCTAGGAAATTGTTCTGAATTTCTCATGAAATTCAGGAGCTATTTCCCCTAAACACACACAGAAGCAACAGGCTTTGAAGATTTCTCTCTGATGCTGAATTTGATTTCAGAATAGCAACGGCAGTGACCATCTTTAGGCAGTGAAGGTCTCTTAGACCAAGGGAGTTTCTCAGAGTCCTTCTAAAAGTGGCACAGCTGCTTTCCCCTGCAATTTCCAGGAATATCTTCTGATGGGTTTCCCAGCATATCTTAATGGAAATGTCAGCTCATCATTTGAAGAACTGACTATAATGAGGCTCTGAAAAATACTGTAGTTTGTGTGTTTCATTCAGCATGGAAACATTACTATTCAGCCACAGGAGAGCCATTATAAGGGCAGATCATCCCTGACAGCCCCAGCAGGGATAGCCTACCATCAGATCTATTACATTATTGGGACGTCCTTGATGAGCATTATTGGTTTTGAGAGGTGACCCAAATACCCTAGCCAAGATCCTTTTTATGCGTAAGCATTTTGCCTCATGAGCGTAAGGGCTTGTGGTTAAAGCGGGGCAGGGGGCTTGGGCTGGAGCAGCAGAGGAGAGGGGTTATGCATGGCACAGGTATTATTTTGCCCCACATGCTGCTTCCCCACAGTGTCTCATCCTCTTCAAAGGCACCTCATATTTGACTATCACTAAACATTGTTCTTAGATACTACGGTGAAAAGGTTGATACCAGTTCATTCAGTGTTTAACTTCCCTGCTGAGACTACTGATGAAGCTGCTAATTAATTCTAATTGTCACAGGACTTTTGCACGTGTATCTTATATTTATAGCTTGTTTGCTATCACATTGACATTTTACGAGATTAATCCATTTTGTATGTAATTAATACTAATACTTTAAAAAAATGCAGTTATCTACAAAGCAATTAGCTACAGAAAATGATCTTTTACTTACAGATGTGTTCATGTGTGCATGTAGCCCGTATATTAATAATCTGTGTGGTATTGACCGTGGAACATTTTAAAAAAGGGACAAGCTTGAATTCTACTGCATTTTACTGTATTATTGCCATGCAATAATACCGCCTGCAGTGCAAATGTGACCTTCAGAAGTGATCTTGGCCAAGTGGCTGGAAGAAGCTGAGATCCCACCCTGAGAAGCAACCTGGAGCAGAATGTCTCCAGGTCTTTGCCCCCATTCCCTTCAGATCCTCCCGTCAAAGACGTGGGTTTGCCCCTCACAACAGTACAGCATCAGATTGTTTCTCTGTATGTCTTGGGGGAAGATCTCCCATCTTTTACATAAATATTGCTGAAGGATCCTCTATGGATTTGGGCAAATGATTTATTTACCTATGATGCTAATTCTTTCAAATGTTGTGATTACACCTCACCATTTTATTCCTAGAGGGCCATGAGTCAGTCCAACCATACAGAGCTGGCTGAAGCCATCTTACCTTGAAGAAGGTCATGGTGGATCCATCTCTAACAGCCCCGTACTCTATCTTGGTTTGCTTTGCCAAATCATCTGCTGAATCAATGGGGGATTCCATCCTCTCCACAGTCAGGAAGGCAGCCAGGTTGGCAGTATAGGATGAGATTATGATTAAGGTGAAAAACCACCATATTCCTCCAACTATTCTGGTAGAAAGAGCTTTGGGCATCAGCTCTGATCCTGTTACAATATCATCAAAACAATCATATTAAAATGATGCTGAAAGATGCCTTTCCTGATACCACAGACTGCTTTTAGGCACAGAATGCTATTATGAGCTGTAGTATGATAAAATGATTTAAACAGTAATCTCACAGATGCACAGCTAACATTTATAATGGTAACACACTGTGAAGAGGATGTATGCCATGATATATGACAAATGGAATCATCCTTGGGTCTAAGCCCCATTACATTTCTGAGCTAATGCTCATTGTGATATTAACCCCTTACATCCCCAGCAAGCTATACTAGTATTTTTGTCTTTCCTGAATCTCTTTTTGGCAGTATACCGTAATCAGTTTTTACCAGAGATCTTTAGTAGAATGCTGTTCTTTTCAATGCTTGTTTTAATTACAAGCTACCTGGCAGAACTACCTTACAAGAGAAACCTGCCCTGTACACCCTATTGATGTACCTAAGCAGAAACAGGGCAATCAATACAGTTCCACTGAACTTACTGGCCTGTGTGAACCTGAGATAAAATCTCAGAACACATCTTATTATAAATGTGTGGTTTACATTTGAAAATTCAGAGGGTGAATGGATGTGTCCTTTGGATCTACAGGGCAATACAAAGTTTTATCCAGTGTATTTAACACTCATTATTGCTGAAAGGGTTTTAGCAGATCTGCTCACATGTCACCAACAAAAGTCAAAGTGATCTGCTATTGTCACAGAACCCTACAGAAAAGTACTTGTGGGTGTTAATTGCACTGAATCGGCTTCTAAACAGCTCAGGTAAACTGTATTTAAGCCACACAGGTACTTCTATTTCTAAGCATTCTGATGCAAGTTTTGTGCTGTTTTGTTTTTTTTTTTTTACAGGCATGCTACTGAACTTAGCTCATTGGGATTCGAGGATCTGGTTCAGTAAGGCACTTTACACAGCCACTTCAATACTTTTGACTTAAAAAGTAAGCCTCTGCACAATTATTTTGTTGATGAAGGATGGACTCAAGAAAGAACTTAAGTGCCTGTGAATAGAGATCTCAACACGTAAATCCTTTGATATGACAAACATATTTCTGTTACTGGAAAAACATGTTGACATATTATCTCTTCCCAGCTATTTAATGATTTCTGTAAGAAATTTAAACATGTTACAGAGAATATTTTCAGACTTTGAAAAATTCTGAATGTGACTTTTGGGGCAAAGACTAAAAGGGTAAAAACTTTCCAAACAACCACAAACAGATTTAACTTAACTTTGTATACTTACAGACATGTCTCTTAAAGGTCAAAGCTAAGCATAGCCCAAGGGTTTGAGTAGGTTGACAGAATCGCCAAACTGTGAGAGCAGATGCTCTGCCTGCGCAGCCCTCTGCAGCCCTGGTGCTGGACAGATTTCAAATTAAGCCAGCAGTCTAAAAGAAAAATTCACTTGAAATTTTCGAGTCCAAATGTATTTGTTTCAAGAGCTGTAGCTCTTTAGGGGTTTATGTTTGTGTTCCGTTGTACTTTCTTACTTTTCAGGTTATATTTTTTTAAATACAATGAAATCTTTATTGTATTGTTGCTCTCAGGAGAAGTGTGTTCATTACTAAGCTGAGTCTGACCCGCAAAAGCCGGCTTCTAAGAGTGCTGATTCAAGTCATCCTGAAGGTATTATTTCTGTCAAGCTTAGACAGCTACATAAATATAATTTCTACACTTGGACCCTGATGTGATACCTAGCTCTGACATACAGATCCCAGTAATGCATAACAGCCAGATACCTTGTGGATACCTCAACAAGCAACCATGCAATCTGCCAGTGCAGCTTTCTGGCAGCAGAAGAGAGTAGGCAAGAAGCCCTATGTGCTGAATTTGTGAGGTGAGATGTCAAATCTCCTGTGATTTCCTCTAGCAAAGAGTTGTGTGTGAGAAATCAGCAGAATACATTCAGTACAATTAAGCTCAAAATGCCACAGTCTATTAATTATGCAGTGAGCTACTGTTTTGCTTTAGTGAGGTGCTGAGCGCACTTTGCTTGCAGCTGAACCAAGCATGCCCAGCATCTCTTTTGATCATTCCAATGCTTATTTCAGTGTTCACATTTTTGAGGGCATCATTTCCAGCAAAAAAGCATTAATATATGAACATGCTCACCAGCTTCACTCTATGCACTCTACTCAACCAGACACTCCTAGTCTGACCCATTGCCTGGCTGAACTGGGGCTCTGATGGACAGCTTTCCTTTCTGAAAGTGATAGTTTCTCTGAATGAATTGGATGAAATGTGCCCTGTTTGGATGCTTTCAGAATATGCATAACACATCTGAGACTTGCAGGGGAAAAACAGGGGAAGTAATGTCTAAATAAAAACGCTGCTAGCAAGACTTGGGGTCAGAGACAATACTTGCTGAAGTCTCTCTAGTGCCTTTTAATGGCAGACATGACAGCCAATCCTGATCCAGACTTTGCTCACGCTCTGTAGAAAAGAGAAAGTCTGATCATCACATTTTAAAATTTAATAACAAGTGGCTTCCAATCAAGCACAACAAGCAGCTGCTGCCAACAAGAAAGAACATGACACTAGATGCACAGTCACAACCATTCACACCATGTTCAAACTCTTCACATTAACGATGATGCACTTACAATCACACGCACCACAAGTTTGTACATGGAAACATTTGTGTTGCCTTACAAATGTTTTTTCTTTCTTTCTTTCTTTGTTTTTCTTTCTTTGTTTCTTTCTTTCTTTCTTTTGCTTTGTTTTTAATCTTCTTGAAAGACAAGCAGAGTCTGGTTGGGGCTGACTGTCATGTACCCAAGGTAGTGGTAACGAGCAGACACTGCATCCCACAGTTTGCTGTGGATGATGGTAAACTCCAAAAAAGGCAGTACACCGAAACACAAAATCCTGGGGCACTTTCACACACAGGGCAATCACAGTTATATACACACACCTGCCTGATACTGTAAAACCTCAGCCTGTGTTTTACTAGTAAGTTGGAAGGAAAGTGAAAGAAAAAGGCATCCAACCTCTTCAAAGTAATTTCTATGAGCAAGCTCCTGGCAATACATTAGTGCACCAACAAAAGCGAGTGCATCTTAGACAAAGTACAAACTTTATTCTCTATCATGCTTAGGAAAAAATCCTCCTCTTGTTTTTTTCACTGCTACTCATGTCTGTTAAAGAGGGAAGAATAAACTGTACCTGGATGAATGCAGAGATGGTTTTATATTCCTTACTTAAATGTTTAGGAATTTAATACCAAAGTACTGCTGGGCTTTCCTCTGAATTGCCTTTTTGGTTGTTGTTGCAGGATGGGAGGTTTTTTGTTCAGCTTTGATTCAACTTGAAATGTTTGACAGAAAATATTTGCATTCTTTTCAGTAGACCCCAGTTTTGGTGAATAGTGATTTAATTGGAAACCTTAGAACATATATACCATAACCAAATGTGTTTAGTACACATATCTGTTTGACTTCCCATATGGAGTAAGCTTCACTGCCCTTCCTTGTCAACTGAGTTAAGTGTCAGCTGTTTCCAAAATCATCATCAACTTGTGGAACTTGTGACTGGGTAAAGTTAATGCTTCTAAGGTTGGATGCATTTACAGAAGGATGGGACCCATACCTGCAGAAAAGCCATAAAAAAAAAGGTTTGGATTTGTTTTTAAACAAAGTGTTTGACAAGTGCCAACAAACTTAACAACCTTTCTGAAGAAAGAGCATCTTTTTTTGTTGTCATTATTCAGCAATTATAAGTGTTTTTCTAGGGTAGCTAAGGCTGCCACAGTTTCCATTGGGATGGAGCCCAACATCTTCCTATTTCCAAACCTCTTATACCAATAAACTCAACTTCAGCATGAAGCACTTAGTAGCTCTCTTGCGATTATTTTACATATTGGTTCCAGAAACTCCTGTGTGACCCTGCCTGCTTCCCTCTCCCTCAGATGTTTCCCCTCCTTCCTTCTACTGCAGCCCTATTCTGGGTTTCACAGGTTCCCCTCCTCTGCCTGCTTCCAGTTGCAGTGCCACTTTGTTTTCTTCCTTTGTTCTACTGCTTAGTTCCTGAGATCAGGTTTTACAGTATAAGTTGTATTTACAGAGGGTGGAGTTTACCAGCACAGAAGCCCTTGAGCAGACTGTGGGATGTGTGCGATAACGAAGTGTAACCGGTGTACCTTGCTGCATGAGAGCTCCAACTCCAAACCAGAAACTATTTAGTAAAGTAAAATTGTTTTCCACCACATCTGAGTCTGGGTTGCACGGGTGGGGGTTATACCATTCATATGGTGTAAACCTGTGGCAGTTAACAGAAACAATCCGTAAACATCAAATAGAGTACATACAGTGGCAGCAAACCTGCTGAACAATGCACAAAGTGAGAAGGCTGATGAAGGAAGCAAGGAAAAGAAAACCTCAGCTGAAAGGCTGTCTGCGGGACGTCCGGCAGCTGCCTTGTGCAAGCCGTGGAGCACTGCTGCAATGCCAAGAGCTGTTTCTACAGTCCCAGATCCAGCAAAGGGCTACTCCCTTACTCCTCCCACTCTCGGCTTAGAGTCCTCACGGGTGAGGCTTCTGCAACACCCCACAGCTTCCCTGCCTGCACAGCTGACAGATAGACACAGGAGCAGGGGAAAACTCAAAGCCATGTAGCTGCTCCTTGGAATAGCATTTAGAAATAATGAAGGAGTAAAAGCCCTCTAAAAGCAGCCATCATTGGCTGCTGTAACTGAGATGCTTGATGCTGAATGTGCTCTCCCTGCACGAGGCTGTCATGGCAGCAAAAGAAAAGACTGCCAATTGTTTGAAGGTGCTTGGGAGCAACTACAGTGCCTGAAAGCCATAGGGCCATGCTGTCAGTGTTTCTGAGAGAGAATTATGTGGAGGCTTGCCTTAATGGAAGGCCTCTGCTCTATTTCCCACATACTGTCCTGCAACTGCAAACCGTGCCCCTTCTGCTCTGCACAGCACTTGGCAAAGCTACATTAAGGACCATTTCTCCCCAAGGTGCCTTGCCTGCTGTTGCTTCCTGCTGCTGTGTGGCTTGCATTTTTTCTCATGAAGTTTATGAATATAGCTTTAATTGGCAATGCCAGGCCAATATATTTTAATTACTGCTTCAACAACATAATTAAGCATTGAATTTACACATGGTTGAAAGCAAAGTGCCTTGCTTAGCTGAAGTAATGAACTCCGATAATAATGAACCCAGTAATTGAAACAGTATGTAGCTAAGGATGTCATTAGCTCCACAATATTACCATTACTAGTACAACAGTATTCACATCATAAAAAAAGACACAGTTTTCAGGTGCAAAATACAACAGTTCTGCACACAATCACCAAGTTATATGCTTTCAATTTGTGCTAGAATAACTGCAAACAACTGTTGTGTGGTAATGAAATTGTTCCCAAATCAGTTTATGCACACATAGGGAAGCACATCCTTAACAAGAGACCCAAAATTAAGACCTGTAGGTTGCCTGAGCTGCCAACCACCATAAAAGTGAAGAGGTCCCATGATGAGCATTCACCCACAGGATCCCAGAGTGTTAACACAGGACAGTAAAAAGATGTACAAATAACTCTGCCTGACCTAACTGGAAAGTCCAAGGCTGGGATCTTGCATTGCTTGAGACAGCCACCACATTCAGCAGGTTGGATGCAAATGTCTCCATTACCAGAAGAGCAAAACATCCATTGCTAGAAATTGGCAGTGAAATTTTGGCAGCAAAACTCTTTCTGCCAAACTGGAAAGGTTTTCACAGCTCTGGGTATGTATTTTAATGTGCTACTAAGGTACATATTTATTTTTCTCTTTGAAACAAAAGCCAATTTTTTTCCTGTTTGTATTGATTTGCTGAGCTCTGAGAAGATGCTGGCTTACAATTCAGTTCTATTTCACTGCTCGGGCCTTCTGTTTTCCTGGCTGTTTCTCCTCTTTTCGGCCTGCAGCAGCAGCTGTGCTGAGGTTTCTGATAGAATTGAGATGCTCAAAGTCACCTAAGCACCTTTTTATATAGGCTGTGTGACATTATTCACCACGGGTGGTTACCTCAGCAACCTAGCTCTAGCATCATTGACATCAACAGCATAGTTGATATGGCATTAGCAGTAAAGGGAAGGTTTGGCAGAAAATACCTTGTTCATTCACTGCCAGTGTACTTAGTAAACAGAGCTTTGTCAGTCTGTAACCCTTCACAGTGATAAAAACTTCAGTGCTTGAGCTTAAAAATGATTACAATGACAGAGCTACATAAGGCTCAAAGACAAGAAATCATTCAGCTGCTGAAAAGTCTGAAGAAATAACAGGAAGATTATCCCCGTCTATGAAAATTATTCCTGAGTACTTGTCTTCCATGAACTGATGCCAAAATACTGTTAACTCTTTAAGTTACTGTGGCAGTGTTAAAAAGTTGACGCTTCTTGATGTTCTTAATGCCAATATAACAATATTTGCTGAAACACTTGGCAAATGTTACAGTAATGTTGATACATCTAGAGCAGGCCTAGATGTGGACTGTAAGAATAGCTTAGCTTCTTGGAATAAATCAACATTTATAAACTGTAAATTAAGATGACGTGAACACCATTTTGGGCACTTCAGCTTATGTAGTTGCAATCTAATTAGGCACTGCTTTTAGGCATCAGTTCAAAAAAAGCATGTGTCAGAAAATACCTGAACACTCAGAAAATTATATTAACTGTTTTGCTGAACTAGTACGTTCTTTTCCTCTTTTCCTAAAATAGGTGGATTATGAGAATGATATGCAAACTTGATATATTGAAGTTGTTACAAGTCACATTTTGTGCTGTGTGTTATGAATGTGGGTGGTTCTAGACCTTTAATGACGCAGAAGTTTTTTAGCTAATTTTAGCCATATTTGATAAATAGGTAGAGGCATTAGAAGTTATTATGCTCCTGCAAGTGTTGTGAAACATTGCAGTAATAGCCCCACTAGGAGAGAAGCTGCAGGATGAGCTCCGAACTTGTTATGTTTCAGTTAATCCACATGGGAGAGATCACCTATAAATCCTTCAGCTGCACAGAAAGCGAACAGACAGACAAACTTCAACTGGCAATCGCAATCCGCCATGAGACACAAATCTGTAGGGAAATCAGGTTTCATTAGTTACACTGGACCTGGAACCACTGCTTTTTAGAAAGATTTCAGAAACAAAACAAAACACAGTTACACAGGGCAAACCTATAGATTTACCCAAAGGCTACACTGCGATTCGGAGCAATATTTAACAGCCAAGAAAGAAAAGCAAACAGGTTTCACAGCTGATGACTTGTAAGCACTGTACATTTCCCTTTGGTTTGCTCCTGGCCATGCGTCTGTGTGTAGGCAGCTCTGGAGCAGGCAGAGGACCCTGATGCTTATTTTTCTTGCAGTCTTGCTGCTGTTATTTTGAAAAATTGAAGCACTGAGGGTAACTCATGCTTTGTTTTCTCTTGTGCCTGTCCTGAGGTGGAGGGGACCGAGGGATGTTTTTAGTTTTGGCACACAACTGCAGAAAAGTCAGTCTGTCACAGTCGAGCAGATTTAATATTAGTCATGAATGAGATCATGATTTGCTTACAGTAAGAGTTATTATTTATGGTACAGTGAGCCACTGCAAGAGCTTTTGGGAAGTCATGACTAATTGTATACAGTCCCATAGCTGCCAGGGATGGATAAACTCTTTCTTTTACCTAGGGCCAACACTAATAAGTTAACCCATGACCTCTCCTCCTCTAATTCTCTCCTTCTTCTTCACATTTTCATCGATTTAAAGCAAAAAGCAAATTCCACAAATTTCTGTGCTTTGGTACCAGTACAGAAACATGCAAACAACCAAGGATTCACACAGATCGTCCTCCCGGAACAAGGGTTGTTCAGTGGACCACAGAGAAAAGCATGGCTGAGGCTGGTTGCTCTCAGCAGAACTGCCTGTGTGACTGGAGTGTTTGTAGGACTGTGTCTTTTGGTTAAAATAAAACAAGCAAACTGGAGGAAAAGCAGTAAGAGCTTAATTTGACCCAGCTCACACAGAAGTGAAAGTCAGGAACAACATGTTATGTTACCAGAATTGATGATTCAGGTTACAATTATTTTATGACCTTTGAATTAGGTATATGTATGTATACATTGGAATATATACATTAATGCAGACTTCTTAAAGATGAATGTCAACAGTTGCAATAAAAACTGCAGCATTCCTGTTGCTTTTACGGTGATGTGAATGTGTGGACTTCCGATGACACATCACTTTGGTTCTTATATTTCATAGTATAAATGTTTTCTGAGGCTATTTTCCATATAGTTTATTAATGTAGAATATATTTTTGTATACAAAACCAATATGTAATAGAAGTGGGAAAAGGGTTAGTTAGGGATCCTCAGTAAAACAAACCAAAACATGAATCTCTGTGAGGCACTAATAAAAATACTTATGTTTTAAATCATAAAAATGAAAAAATGAAGAATAGAATGAGATTAAATAGAGTTGGAAACAAAATTCCAAGGCCACCAGCCGAAGAAAAGGACAATAAATATGGCAGTTTGGAGTCTAGGTTTATTCTGGACTATAGAAAAATGTATGCCTCAAATGACCAATTTCCTTTGACAAGTTTCTAAGTTCATTTTCTTTCACACTTGGTTCGCTCTTATTCAAAGCCCTAGAACAACTGACTCTGATTGTGGTCCCTGGTCTCTAAGGCCATGATAAATAGGTTATATCCAGTTTTTGATACCATATCAGCTGTCTAGATTTTTTAAGCCTAATGATAAGGGTATAGAGTACACTGCCAGCCCTCTGGAGCTGTGAGTGTGGCCCACTTGTTCAGAAACTTTGTGGCATACCTGCCTTTGAGGACTTTATAAGCTTTAGATTGATTTGGAAAAGTGATGTGTATGTGCTTATTTCCTTCTGGTTTTGAAGAGGGCCACCACTGGAGGCCTGCCACTGACAGACAGGGTGCACCTCAGGACAGTGCCGGGAGAGAGTTTTGGGTATACTTCACCTTGCAGATTGTCCCCTCAGGTTTCCCGTCACATTATCTCATATTTTCAAGGGGAAATTAGCTGAGCCAATTGACATCCTTCAGCAAAAATATGTTCACATCCTCATTCTTACCTTTTAACTGTGTGCACTGTTAGTGGAAAAAAGAAGTGCTTATATGTAATACAAACTGCTTTTCGACATGTAGTCTGCTGAGGCATTACGTACTAACAAAGAGAAGGTGACACATTTCATCAGATATTTCTCTCCATTCAGCCCTTAAGGAAAGTAAAATCTCATCACATGGCAATATATAAAAGTGATAGCAGAAAGAATACCAAGAGACTTTATAGAATGTTATGTTTTAGGATGGGATAAATCCCTTAGGACACTATTATGCTATACCTGTTTTGCATCACCTATGGGGGGACAGGTACTTAATGTGGGTACACCTAAAACTATGTCTTTGACTTACCTTGCAATAACAAAGAGGACACAACTGACTCCAAGGCAGGCTAGGAGAACATACATCCAAATATCAGGAGAAAGAGGGTTTAAAAAGGAGAAAACTCCAGGGTTTGTCCCATTGGGCTTCCGGTACAAGATACTGATTCCCAGTGTCATGAAGGGCTTGGAAAAATCAATTACTTTCTCTCTTACATAGGTAATAGTGAGAGGAGCAACAGCCAGATCAGCTTTCTGAAATCACAAATGGGAAAATACTCATTCTTTTTCATGTTCAGCAAATGCAACAATATTCCTTCATTTTTTTTCCCCCAAGTATTAAAAACTAAACTAAATTTTACTATAAATCTGTATGGCAAAATTTAACATTGCTAGGGTATTATTTGGTACATGACATTCTGTTTCCTCTTCTTGCAGGGAGAGGGCCACTTGTGACTTTCATGTGAGTAGGACAGGTATGACCAGGGACATGAAGCTTGGTCCTGTGCAACAGGGAAGACTGTCAGCAGGGACTGCCAAAGCATCTGGGTAGGGACTACATTCACAGATCAGAGGCAGCCACTGGGCAGAGGTGAGCTGGAAGCTCAGCTTTTGCAGCTTGAATTTGTAGCTGAAGGGTGACAGGACCCATGCTAGTGCCCACTGCCCCACTGGAGATGGAGGTTTCCCCCCACACACCTGCAAATTGTTGGCACAAATGTACTAATGTGACTTCCTACTCTGACAAGTGACAATAAAGAAAGAGTGATGGCTCTAAAACTAAAGCAAACATGTCTGGGCTGGGTTCATATAAAATACAACAGGTATTTTAAAAGAAGAATAAAGAGAGAAGGATTCAATCTTACGTGATCTATGAGTTCTTTGACCATGCCATTCCACTCTCCTTTGTCATTCTGGGCTCCATATTTACCATCAGAAACTAGTTTGACCTCATAGATGAAGCCTAAAATATTTGACAGCTCTTTTAGTAGGTCCAGGCAATAACCCTCAAATCTGTCATTTCCATACAAGGGCTTGTCAGACTTCTTGTACATAACATAGGGATCTTCCTACAGAAAAAGAGAGTAGACATGTATCAATAGGAATTAGGTTTGTTTCAGATTATATCAGTTTCTCTAAAATATCCTAATATTTTCTAAGTGGATTGAAATTAGATGCAAACCAGTAATTTACTGTGTCCATGAAAAGCTGTTTTAGGTCTGTTAACAAATTGACTGAATCAGTTAAGCATAAGGCCCCTAATTTTCAGCAGAACAGAGCATTCATAGCTCCCAGGAGCTTTATTTAAAGTAGTACTTAGCAGCTCCAAAATCAGACCTGAGATCTGTACATTGTCTCACCCTAAGGGACGGGGAGGGATATTGAAGGAGGAAGAAGCCTAAATAACAGAAAAATAACCATACGAGGAACCTAAAATTTTGTATTCTGTGAGAAATATATCTTTATTGGAAAAAAATGAGTTGAGCACGTATTCACATGAGGGAATGGAGAAGAGCATAGGTAGATTGCAAAGTACCTTGTTGCTTTTCTTTTAAAAGCATTTGGGTAGAAGGTCTGGGCATAGAGGTTTCTGCAGTTCAATGTAGCAAAAGACCTCTGGCAATAGAAAAGGAGTGTAATGGGAGCCTTTGAGCTCTTCCCCTCCTCCTGAGGAATTAGGCAGAATAATTTAAAAAGATGGCATTACTGGCCAGGCAGTAATGGTCGTTCTGCATGAGGCAGAACAACTCGTGAATACCCTGTGGCATATTTTCCATCTATCATAGTAAGGACATAATCTGTCAATCTGCGGTTTGCTACTTTCTGTAAGCCCTCGTCATTTCATTTTCAGTAAAAAGGATGTATAAGCACTGACAACAAAGCTGTGTGTGTTAATGCTTCTGGGAAGAAAAGTATGCAGGGTTCATCTCTGAAGTATTGAAGTAAGCTATGCAATTTTGGAAGCAGAGATTCCCAAAAGTCTTTCATTGGCAGTGGGATATTTTCAAATCAATCGTGTGGTTAGGTGAATGTGTATGTTGATTGTGAGTCTAAATCAAAACAACTCCTTGAAAACAGATCGTTTAACAAAACATTGTTTAGTGTGGAGGAAAACAGCCATAGAGTGCACGGCAGAGGTGGCAAAGGCAACCACGGAGAGCCCTGCAATCATCAGCAATACCTGCATCCTATGGCATGGCTGTAGGTGATAGTGGCACCTATACACAGTGAGACTTACCAAAATGGTGGTGACGATAAGTGTCCGGTTAGCCAAGGAATCCGTGATGTTGGTTGATCGGTCCTTGTTGCTGTCTGTCATGTTAAGGCCACTGTATGAGTTCCAAACCCCAATCTGCACACAAGAGAGAGCAGGTAAGTGGCTGCCTGGCTAGGGCGAGTCAAAACACTTCCCTAAATGCTCATCGCCTAGGAAGAATGCACTGGCTCTAGCCACCACAGAGAGAGACACCAGCAGTACAAAAGGCTAGAGAGGCTGTAGGTCCAAGTAAGGCAGCAACATCAAATGACTGATTTAGAAAACACAGGGAACATACCACCCTTTCAAAAACAGGCAGGAATGGATAAGCTGCAAGAGTATAAGGCATGCCAATACAGTGGTGTATTAGCCAATTTGCTACAAAAGTGGAACATATTGGCTTTGTTTCCTTCTAAAAAATGTCAAATGTCTATTTCTATGATTTTTTTTTGTTTAAATTTTGCAAATGGTAGAGTTGAAACATAGGGCGAGACCTCTCTCTTCCAACACAACAGATTAAAAGTGTGAATAAGTATGTTACAGCAGACTGATGGATGCACTGGCTTTTTGCTTCCATTGTGCCTTCAGCAGGTTTAGCAAAGATTATTCTGTCATTTCTTGCTACTATATATGATAGAGCTACAAAGGTGATACCATTGCACACACTGACCAATATTTGTTCAGTAAATATAAGAGGCCAAAGGCAAATTCCTTTCAAGCCTTGGAGGTCGTGAACAATTTCATCATTTAATGCCCAATCTGAAGCTTCAAGGGAAATATCTTCATTATTTCAGTGGATTTAGATATACACCTCATAAGGGCAGAAATTATAACCATGTACATTTGTTCAGGTAAATATTTACTTAACATAAGCACAGTCTGAAAGCATATTCAGGACTTTTTTGCATTTGGATTTACCTATACAGCATGGCTGAGGGCTGATGTGCGAAAACTCCAGGCAAGGAGCTGGCTCAGGAAATCTGGCTGGTCTTGGACATTTGTGGAGAGCACCAGATGGATGGCTTGGGGGACTGACATTGCCTATCCACAGAGCACTTCACCACGTGGCTCTCCCAACATATTTCAGCTCTACCCAGGAGGGATCTGCTTTCAGATCCTCCCTGCTGGGACTGCCACCAAAGCTGCCAAGTAAGTCTGAGACAAAACCCACTTATTCTGTGTACTGGAGGTCTCTATTTGCCATCAGATACTCAGTCATTTCAGACACAGGCTGGACTCTCTTTCCTTGGTTGTTAGCTGAGGCAGAGATGGCACTGCCTTTGTACCAAACCCAGCAGATTAGTTTGTGCATGCTGACTGCAGGGTAGCCACCACATAATTTCAAACAAACTTTGGGTTTGTGTCCCTGGATGTCACTGCTTTCTTCTTGCACAATTTTTCTGTCATGCCATTTCTAAAAATTATTTTTTTCAAGCATTTATCAGTCATTCCCTTTGTTTCCAAAACTAGATCATGTTGGGAAACTGATCTAGAAAGTACACTGGATGTTGGGTATTATGACAGTGAGTGCTAAGAATATAGTAAATAACCAGTGTCCTTGAATTTGCATCAGGTTGGCTGAGTTAATCGAAAGCTGTTCTGCTCGTTGTTACTGACTTGATATGCTTTTATAGGCTGGCAGCAGGGAAGAGGAGAACAACCATGAAGAACATGGAGCAACACAGTCACAGTGCATACAAAATACATCAGGGTACCACTCTAGGTCTGGATAAAAGAATGACACCGCAGGTCAACCTTGATTAGAGTGAGGGAGGAGGTTGGAGGGGCACTGGAAGAATGAGGTCAAGGTAGTACATTGCTATGGTGAATCCAGGGGAGTCATTGCAGTTTAGTGACAAGTTTGAGAGGTGTCATATGCCCTTCTCAGCAGGCTTGTGCTTTGAACCAATTGTAATTTGGTTTAAATCAATTCAGCGTAACAAAAAATGCCAGGAGTCGAAAGTGAGACTGGTCCAATAGCGTTCTGCTATGTCAGGTAGGATGATCTATTCACCAGTAATGAGAGAAATGGTGGCCTTAGCCTGATTCACTGAAAATTAAAACAAGGTTATTAAGTATGTGCTTTATAAGAACACAAAAAGAGTACTATAGGTTGTTTTACAATGGTCTACTTCAGTATTAAAATCCCTCCCAAAACAACACCAAACCAAAATCTTTTTTAACTGTGTATATAGGAGGGGTGGGAAATTGTGAGATCTGTGTGAAATATGTATAAAATATAATTCTAAGCATTATAAGAAATTTTTATCTTGTGACTGCAGAACACTTTAAGCATGATTAATGTGGTTGTTATCTTCTTACAGAATGACAACCATGGGTTGTACCTCCAGTGGGGAGCAGCACATGGAGCTTGTCTCTGACTCCCACTTTGGTGCCTTTTCCAGCAGGCAGAGGAACCTCACATTAAAAAAGGGATGAGGTTCCTGGGGTAATTTAGATCTTTCATAAACAAGCTTAGTTCCAATTTCCATATGTTAGTGAATGACAGCACCCACTTAATCATCTGTATTATTTTCTGTAAGGAGCTAATAACACATTTGTCAAAATTTTGAGTCAACAATGATTGAACATTGCCTGCATAGTGCGTATTTTGTGAGAGGCGAAAAATTCCCCAATCCTGCATGTTAAAACAGTCCTTGCTGCTGATGCTAATACACATTCAAAATTGTGTAAATTTACCATCCATGGTAAATATTACCATTCATGGTAAATTTTAGGTGAATTGGGATGGGTAACAACTGAGAAAAGAGCTGCGTTTGCTGTAACCAGGGCCATCAGTCAGAGAGGAAAATCACAGCTCCCAAAAAATAAAGTAATAATTAAAAAAATATTTTGTGAAACAGCTGAATGCTATCAAAGTCTTACTATTTGGAATTACAGTGTCTCAAGTTGGGGTGAAGCTTCTTCTACCAGAAAAAATTCGTACTCTCTGATAGACTGTTGTCTCTAAACTGCAATATAAGTCACTTTCAAAACCCAAGGGATGAGTCTGAAGACCCAGCCCGAAGGTTTTTTTTCATCACCTGTCTGTGTACAAACCTTCTTCCATACTTTATATAAATGATTAGAAACCTCGCCAGCAGCCTTTGTACAGAGAAAGATAAACAGAGTGCTTCATTAAAAATGAAAAGAGAATCAGTCTGGAGAGCTGTGTGGGAGCAATTACATTTAAAGCCTCAATTAACCCATCAGCAATTATCATTCAGAGTCAAGACAGTGTACACAGAGCAAGGGACAATGCTGTCTCCAGCTGACATGAGCTGGTGGCAATACCTGTGTTCGGGATTTGTAGACACTCAGAGCAGCCACCTCCTAGGTGGCGGTGGAAGGAGCTTGGTATTGCCCATTGGGAGCCCATGTTTTCTGGCTGAGTGAGAGCCAGGGCAAGGAAAATAGAACTAATCTCATCTGAAAAATATGACGAATTTTTAACATCTCAATTCTTGTTGGGGTTAACTATTCAAGCACCTTCTTTACTCTCTCCGTCATGTCACATTTAATGAAAGCAGTACATGTAAGGTCACAGAATCATAGATAAGACTAGGGTTTACCTCTCTATACGAGTTTACCACACCAAGTTAAAGTGGTGAGAACTGAAGGTAATGTCCACTTAAGGTAATTATTTTCATTCATATAATTATTGCCAGTCCCAAATTCCTATCCCATACCTCAAAATGTAAGGTACACATTGTAGAATAATAAATCAATCTTAGTAGCTCTGTTTTCACTTTGGCTTAAATAATCTTGGAAAAAGTGTTTTTTACTCAAGCACAGGAGTCTTAAGCTGAGGAGAATGAATTTTCCTATGCCCCTGTCAAATTAGCTTCTTGTCACTGTTTTACAAAAGATCTAGTTACCTTTTCTGTTCCTTCCTCCTTGAGGCTAATAATGTCCAAATCAAAATCCTTCCGTAAGCCATCTGTTTTGTTGAAGGTTATGCGCCCTGTCAGGCCATCCCACCGTGCCTGTGTGAACACAAAAACACTCTTCCCTGTAACAATTAGTAGGAACTACTATGAAGCCATGACAAAATTGCATTTTAAAATAACTGGGTTATTGGATCACTTCCAAATATTTTTTAAAACATATGTGGCTTTGCTCCTTTGATAAAATCACTTTCCTCAACATTTTTACTTTAGTTTCTCCTCAAATATGCTTTGCATTTTACAATCAGACACAACTTTGTGACCCTTTATATACATTGACTTACATATGTCTAGTACTGTCCAAAAAAGATATACTGGAAAGAGAGAAAGAATAAAGTGTGTCCTACATGTGCCCGAAGACAGGACAGTTTTGCACTTCCTAAAATTCACTAAGAAATTAAAAAATGAGTCTGCTTTGTCCAAGCTTTGGGTCTGATCCTTGGAGTACAACTGCCTAAATCCACCAGCCTGGCTGGAGTGACCCTCTTTACCCAGGCCAAGACCTTTTAAGTTCTCCATGATGAATGGGTAACACATGGCAATCAGTGCTGAATGGGAGCCCCCAAAAGATCCTTAATGAAGGAAGGTATCTAACCATTCCATATTACCAAAGCTTTCACAAAGCTTTGGTTCTGCATTTCTTAGTCTCATATGATAGATACTGGCCCTGCTACTCAGGGTCCAGAAATCCAGATTTTTCCAGGAAGAGATAAATGAAGAAGGGCCTGTGTCATTCTGGCTTGATTTCTTGGACAGGTTGTGGTTGAACATCCCCCACCAGCATTGGACTCCTAATGTCCTCAACTTTGCTGAATTGTTTCATTAAACCCTATTCAGTTTGCATCCCCAGGGAAGAAGACATGGTAAGCAAACAAGGTGTATCATTCCTAACAAGAGCACTACCACTGCCTGTGCTCACAGGCATTGATGGCAGGATGATGATGGCTATAAAAGCAGGCTTTCAGGAAAAAAATCATACAGTCACAGAGACCTAAATAAAGACTTTATAGTGTAGGGTACATGTAAATCTTACATATGTGTAAGTAAGTACAGTGTATGAGTTGCATATGATCAGTTTGGGTCCAGGCAGCATTTCACTGTTCTATCACCATTAAGTGAAATCACATTTTCCTGGATTTATTCATTAGCATAAGGAGTAAGTTAAAGTGGTGGACTTTGTACATCAGTCTGTATAGCAATGATGATTCCCTGTGTTGGGGAAAGCTTCTTCAGTGCAGCAGGATCAATGTCCATAGCTTTCTCCCAGCATACTCACTTTCTTTTAAATGAGATCTGTCTCTCATATACACCCCATTTTGTCCCCCAACCTGAAGCTTATCTATGAAAAGTATTTGATAGATTTCAAACTGCAGACAAAATACAAGAAAAGCTGATGATAAATAATGGCATAGTTTTTTTCATGTACATCAGTATATAATTCTTTAATTACAAGCTTTTCTATTGTGCATTGTTATTTGCTTCATTTAATTTTCTGTAGATAGATGATATAAGGAGAGCTGCATTAAAAATCAGCAAATTTACAGAATGGTGTGGTGTTTCCTGTTAAATCTAAATTCTAGCTCTGAATCTGCAGGATTTAATCGTAGATGCTGGGGTATTATCACTTAGTGCCTCAGAAAAATGCGCTGCATCTAGAATTTGGGGAAATACAGCAGGAAATTGAAGCATGCTTAAGTAAAATAGGAATGGAAAAGCACAAATGCCTCAAACTTACTATGAGACTTTCCATCTTAATTCAGGGACATATGGAAATCTCAGCTGTAAACAGTGAAACACTTGTGAGTTTGTATGCTGATATAATTAAGGTGGGGGGGGGGGAGGACGACACATACAAACACATTTCATTCTAGAATATCTATTTCCTAGTCTGTCTCTTTATTAATCTGACATGACCCCCATTCATAAAGATGGAACATTTTTTAAGATATGATCTTTGGAGATCAATTTCTCCTCAGAGAGTAATTTGCTTCTGTGAAATGCTCACATTCATTGATTTTGTATCAGATGCTCAGCTTCTTTGCTAACATGATAAGATCTTGAATAAAGGAACCAATATGTTATTTTTGATACTATATCAGGAGCCTTCCTCTCCATTCTTGCACATATGTACATGTACATATACATCTTCATTGCCAGGTTGGACAGAGCCTTGGGTGACACGGTTTAGTACAAGGTGTCCCTGACCATGGCAGGGGTGTTGAAACTATATGATCTTAAGGTCCTTTCCAACCCTAACTATTGTATGATTCTATGATTCTATGATCTTGTACATGTACATACATGTATGTGAATGTACATGTACAAGATGTACACGGTGAAGTGCTAGCTCACTTTTGAAAATAGGCATGGTGCTTCTCCCCCCATACTAAAAAAAAGGGAAGGAAAGGATGTTACAAGCTCCACAGGTGTATACTTACATTTCAAGGTAGTAGAGAAGAGCATATAGGCTTTAACTTAAGTCCCTTTTAGACCATTAAATAGTGATCCAAATGTGACTTAAAATATAAGCAGGAGTCAGGGAGTGTACCTTGGAAGAGTTAAGTGTTGAGGGGCTTTTTCAGACCCCAACTGTGAGGTACACACTTCAAACACCATTTGGATTCTAAATTTAATTTCTGATTCTATTTTTTTTTAATTCATTCTAAATAAAAATAAAATATTTGGGCTTGAGTCCAGGGAGCCCAATTTTGTTTCTCACAAAACTCTTCTTCCTCAAGACAATTGTGGTGCCTCTATGTGCAGCACATCCAGACAGACAGGTGATGTTTCTTTCCTGATCAGAAACAAGTTTTCCTTAAAAACAAAGGGAGCAATGGGCTAGCAACCTTCTGTCCATCCCAGACCTCCTGAAGTCTATGGTAAACTTCCAAGCTTTTAATTCGAGTCCTAAAGCACAACTACCTGCTGCATGCAGTCAGTGAAATGTATCATTGCTCCCAAATCATAGCCGCATAGCACCACTTCTAGATGCTTGTCAGGTAAATCAAAGATGTGAGTGCCTATTAGGCACCATGCTCAGGCAAACAGAATAGGCAGCAGTTGCACAGTTCTCAAATGCAATTAATAAACAGAAATGAAGCAGAACTTCCTGAATAGTCAGAAACCACATGACTGTTTAACACAGCAATGAGATTTCATGCTTTTATAGCAATTTTAATGTTTCTAGTGACACTCATGTTAAATGTTACCGGATATAATAAAAGTTGAATCAGAACCTAATCATGTAATTCATAAAAAGAAACAGCTTTTTTGCACTCTGCCCTGCTTTAATATTAGAGGAACTAAAAACACAATTTGAAAGTCTTAGGGAGATAATGTATTTTCAATTTTGTTTGTATAATTTCAAGTAGAGCTTGCAGCTTAATTAAAAAATGTGAATTTCAGCGGTTTCTGTTTGTAATGCCTTAGATCTTATTTATGGAAGGTTTCAGGCTGCTTCTGACAACAGACCTGAGACAAAATGCTGTTCTTTGGGATTCTGGTTTGCAGCAATACAGCAACACAGTGCTTGAGTTTCAAAATAAGGTCTCACATTCTTCAAGAATGTGTTTTATCTGATAATTATTATTCATATTTCTAAGATGTAAACATTTGATGAATTTCTCCTGTTTATTAAACAAGATGAAGAATTAACCCAATGTGTTGGTTTCAACTGGTAGTTGAGAAGCAAACCATACAGGAGCAGTAGGTACTCATACCCTTTCTTACTAAGATTGAACAGATTCCAGATAAGTCTTCAGTCTTCTCTGAAGGCTATCAGGTACCTGACATGGCAAAAAATGAAAAAAATATCCAAAGTCATCTAATTAAAACTGTGAAATTTTTTACTACTTTAAAAAATGAAGACTGTGTATAAACTGCAATCTGCAATCTGGTGTTAAGTATTCAAATTACAATATTGATTTCTATATCAATGGACAATTATAACAACTGGAAAATAAAGCTAACTCAGCTTCCAAAGGCAAACACTCCAGAAGCTTGCTATCAATTCACATCACCATCATATGGTCTTTATATCAATTTCCAGTTCCTCATCTTGAATCAATTACTATATCAGCCTTCATTTCAGCCAAAGGCAATCAACAGTTCAATCACAGAATTAATTAGTTCAGCTGCTACCAGACTCACTAAGGTAAAACTACAGGTACATTTAATATTCTGTTTCTTTTGTCTCTACTGGACCTCACCTATATTTCCAGATTTATATTAGCAATATACAACTAGATCAAGAAGTCATAATTCAGTGTATTTAATGCATTGACTAAGTATTCAGCTTTAAGATACGGCCTTAGTGAGATATAGCCAATTTTGTAGATACTGCATTGCACTATTGCACACGAAAGTATCAATCTTTCCCAGACAAACTGATTTATGTTTTATTATGTATTTATTTTTTTTTATTCAATATAAGTTTATCCAAATATTCTAGTTCACCATTTCCTTGCCTATGGCATATATTCTCCTTTTGAGTCATGTTGCAGTGATAGATACTGCATAGTTGTGTTTGAGATTAGAAAGCTTTAAATTTTTCAAGGTCTTTTTTAAAATGTTCAAAGTGCCCTGGCAAGACAAGAATGCAAAAGCATAATCTTATTTTAACTTCTTAAACTGTTATGTTTAATAACATTTCATAATGTACAGACATTTCCACTCTTCTATTCATATTCCACTTGTTTCAATAAACTGTGAAATAAAAGTTTTTTCAGAACCTGTTCTTTAGTCCTCTACTTGTATCAAGTATATCAAGTGATCTCTTCAGAGTTCCAAATTCAAGTTTTAACCTTTTCTTGTTCTCACAATTCAAAAACTAGGTCTCCCCACTTTAAATGTATATCCAGACTTAACATTAGAAGAAAACAAATATGCACCCCCAAATGCAAATAAAACTGTGACTATATCACTTACAAAATATGTGTACATATTGAATCTGCCTTAAATGGTGTAAGGAGAAACTGTCCTAACTCTTGACAAATTTTTAAAGTATATAGAGCTGATAAAACTTCTCATTGAAAAGCCAAGATGTAATTTTAGCACAGTATTGTGACAGAAAATGAACTGTTCTGTGGTTCAGTTCCAAAATCCTGCACAAAACCCCATTCAAGCCTGATTTGTGCAGGATATTCAGACACTTTGCATCTGCTACTGAAGCCTGAATGCTTGTTTAAAATGAAAGTATCATAAATTGATGATAAACAACATCTTATGTGTAATGCCAAAAAAGCCTTACAAATGCTGTTCCACCTACACAAATGCATACCGGCACACAAAACACTCCTACTGTAATTGACTTGAGAAATTCCCAAATTAGACAATGGGCCATATTTTGATAATTATTTTGGAAAGCAGTCACTATGTTTTTTATTTCTCTCTCTTTTTGGTGGTTTTTTTTTTTTCTTTCTCTTGCTGTTTATGTGTGACATGAACACTTTCAAACTTTATCCTAAAGGCATGCAGTCAGCAGAGTTTTTCTGCAGCTTTAATGGGAGCCTGGAATAGAAAACAGCTGGATTCTTCAGTATGAGAGGGCTACTTTCAGAAGCTAGAGTGAAATCTAATTGAAGATAAGAATATTTTCCTGTCTACTAGGTTTGTCAATTGGATTATCTTGACCTATGGTAGGTTGCTTTCACAAGCATGTTAAAGCTAACTTACAAAGGCAAGTAACTGGACTGTTTTTTTTGTTTTCTCTGTTTTATGATGGATAATTATTAATTATTGGTGTTATAATCTGTTTATTTTATCAGAAGTTACTAGGCAAAACTGAACATTAGTTATTGATTTAATATACATTTCTAATTATCCAGCATTGTGAAGCAAAAGGTATTAATTTATACCACCACCATGCTGTTCTTTTTCTTTCCTTTGGTTTTTTTTTGATTATGAATGAAACAATAGAAAAAAATTATTGTCAATCATTTGACCTGGATTTCAGAAAGCATTAGTATTCAACTCCTTTTTGCTCACTCACCACTGCACAGTGACACACATGCTAACATGATAGTCTTTTTGGACCTATATATCCTCTAAAAAGAATGCATTACATGTTTGGACTGAGATTAGGAAAATGATTCTGCTTCTGTGATGGTCTACCAAAAAGAGCAATTTGAAAGAAAACCAGTCTTGTCCTGAAGAGATACTTTACATCGTAATTTCTTTAAGCCAGCATCTCACTAGAACCTTTTACTTCAGCTAAACAGTAGCAAACTAGAGTGAATACAGCAAAGCGACTTCTGCATGTGCTTGTGTCTCCATACCATTTCAAGTAAAGCATTCCTTATCTACTAAGAAAAGGTGGCAGATGTGTATATATGGGGGTCTCAAATGGCATATCAGAGTAGCATATCAGAGTGCAGACCTGTTCTGTCTGGTCAGCATTACCTGCTTATAACGAAGGTGAGTATCTACTTCAGTTTTGAACTGATAATCCAAAATTTCTAACAAGGTGCTAGCCGACATCCAAATGCAGAGGTGGGCGATGATGTCTCCTCCATTGCATCTTAGACTTATTAACAGAATAGAACTCTGATGGTTACAGAATTATTGACAATGGCTAACATACATACACAGAGGAGCTCGATTGTGTTGCTTGATGGCAAGGGACAAGATAGTGAATGAGCTCTTTTTCTCATTTTTATTTTTTTTCTCCCCTCCAAACTTTAGCTTCTTGATTAGAAAATCAGATATCAGAAAAATTTATAAAGCAAAGGCATATGTAAACCTGCTCTGGCTGCATGCTCAGAATATAACAGATGACTCTTCCACGCCAAAATCTTCCAACACCATAAATAACAATCCCATGATATACTAACCAAAATGTCAGTGGTCAAGGAAGTTTAATTTTCCTTTGGTTTTCTTTTTGTTTGAAAGAGCAAGCTCCTGCTTTACTAGAATTGCAGAGCCATTTGATAGATTTAAGCTTCTAGTTACAGTGAAAAATATAATGTGGTAAGAGCCACACATCAACTTATCAGCTCTTACAGTTAATCCTCTTATTAAAAGAGATCCTTGAGGATTATGGAATATAGTAAGTTAGTGTATGACTTTTCCATTATCCTGGTCCAAATCTAGCATAACAGATGTAATAAGAAGAATTTTTGCATTTACCATTACAGGGTTTAATCTTCCCCACTTAAAATCATGATGCTTCATAGTCTCCTTATTCAGAAGAGGTCCAGGACTGGAGAAGTCCTGGGCTTTTACTAAGCAATCCTGGAATGGAAAAGAGGAGGTATGGGGGAGTCTTGTTCTTAGGAAGGGGTCTGGACAGCTGTTATAAGACTAAGCCCACCTCTGCCTTGAAGCAGGAGAGGGAAATGGTGGGTAAATAGAGAAGCGGGATTTCTTAGGAAAGTCACAGGCTGTTTACAGAATCACTCCAGAGCACTCATTTGAGCAGCAGTGGTTGAGTTTAATGACATTCAGGAGTAGCCATATGAAAGGTTTTTGATGTAACAAATTTGACAAATGAATTTCAGATACTTGAGGACGGTGGCCTAGATGGATTAACTGCGTAGCATATATTTGAAAAGCCTTTGAATTCCTTTAAAGTTTACACCTACCAGATATTGCTTTATCTCAATAGCAGAAATGAGCAAGTGGGTGCGAAGAACTGTAAGGGAAGGTAAAACTTTGTCAGTTATTCTTCCCAGCAACAGTAGAGTCTCTTACCATGCACAAGTATGACTGTCACTGAAATACCTGGATGGGGTTACAGTTGACTATGAACTTGGAAACCACAACATTACACTACTGTATTAATGGAAATAGGAATCCCAATTGTAACAGATGCTGCTTGTATAGGTGAGACAGTAAGAAATCCTGTTCCACACAACTAACAGACAAAATATACAAACCAGGCAAAAGCTGCCATTTGTCTTTTACAGAGGAGCATTTCCAGCTACAAGAATCCTCCATCTAGATTTTAGGTCCTTTGCTTTTGGTTTAGAGTGATATGGTAACTACAAGCATGGATGGTGAACAGTCTGATCACAGGAGCACGGTGGAAGTGACCAGTCTGGAAGCAATGACCAGTTTGGCCTTATCAGTTGACCATGACACAGGTTTTGTAGCTGACCTGAAATGATTTCTCACGGTTGCACAGAATTTGTGGCAGAGCCAGGAGCCAAAGCTCTGGCAAATTCTGGCCCATCATCTTCGAGGGGAAATGTCCTCCCCAGCTGAGCTGTTGGGGAGGCTGTCCTGCTACAGTGACACCAACCCATTGCAGAACAAGGATGACAAGAAGCCTGTGGGGGCTTCATGTAGTACAAAGCACTGTGTCATTTCCACCTGAGACAATGGGACCTAAGCCGTGGCAAACCTGTGAATGAGTGAGTAGGAAGTTGCATGGTTGAGGAACAGATTGTTTCAGTGAAAGTACACTGCTCCAGAAACTAAATGATTTGCATATAACAGTTATCTTGTAAACTCTCAGGAGCAAAGACTGCACACGGTGAATGGCTCAATGGTAATGTGACTCCAGTTCCTGGAGCTTTTCCAGGAAAAATAAGCATCATTTGGTTTAGGCCATCCACTAACACTTAAATAGAAATATTAGTGTAGTGTAAATGATGAACACTTTTAGTAAGCCATATAGGCTTACTAATAGTTACTAATATTATAAGGACATATAAAATATGTTCTGAAAAAGTTTTGTGTAGCAAATATCAAAATAACCTCCATATACTCAGACAGAATCACTTCATAGTTATTCTTGCTCATTTTTTATAAACAAGTCTACTTTCCAGGTAATACTTAAGAAAGTAAAAACAGAATGGAAAAAAAAAATAATTTTCTTGTCAGACCCCTTGGTTTGCTTTTAGATATCACAGTATCAGAACCTTGCAGATAATTTTTTATGAATTCCATATGTATTTATTCTTAGCATGCAAGTTCTACAACCATTATTTTGCAATCTGTGTATACAGCATTCCATAAATTAAGTGATTTTTCCACTTAAAATTTGATTTCAGAATAGGAATCCCTACCGATATTAACCTCAGCAATACATTATCATCTTGGAAAGCTGACCTTTATTCCTAATAAATCATTGTGGGATGTAAGTCTACCACTTGTTTTGTTTGCTCTTATAATTAAAAGTTTTCAGTTCAAAGTAACAGAGACTAATAGGCTAATAGCAGAAATGAATCCATTACTTCATGGCCAAGAAATAAGTTTCAAAAAAGTAAAACAAAGAAAAATGTTTGGTTAATGAGAACTGATCAAATCCTAATATCAAATTATCTGGCGACAAAATTGCTACCAAAGTAAATAACTGTGTTTCTTTGAATTAACTAAATATTGCAGCATCAGAGCCAGCCCAGAGAAAACTGCAATGAGTATTTATAAATGCTGTAATTAACTCAACACTAAAACACATTGAGAACAATGGAGCAGAACAGATACTATTTAATGTTTTGGAGCTGAAATATTGTCATCTTTCCCCAGTCACATCCATAGAGATTTTCACAGAAAGAGTGGTTGACTGACACACAGATCCTTCCTCAGACAGCAGGGGACATGGTGAGCTCTTGGGGTCTTCTGCCATCCAGTCTTGTACCACTCCTTTTTTTATTTTATTCTACTCTGTAGACTTTTAGTCCAATGAAAATACTTTTACATGTTGACTTTGGCAGTAATAAAAGCCCATGAAGCAAAAGAAATGTTCTGTTCTCTTACAAGATGTTTTGTTCTCCTTTGTTTGCAGATGCTGCCAACTTTAACCAAAAAAGCCCCTTGATGAATATCACCCCAGATGGGTTGCTTTCCCTTCTGTTTTAATTTAAACTTGTACTTTTCCTGTAATGAAAAATATTAAGTTCCTTCTTCTTTCAACAATATTCTATGTTTGTTTTAGATTTAGTGAGTTATTGTCAAGAATCCCCTGAAAATGACATCCTGTGATTTGACACCAGCTAATTAAGACTTTATGCATTCCTGTACCTCTATCAAAATGTCAGTCAAATTTGGACAAAATCAAGCTGGTCATGCTATTGTCAACTCATTATTTCTGTCTTCTGTTCCCTGCACCGGAGCTTCCTGGGAAATCTAGCAATCCTGATGATGGTTGCTTGCTTCCTCTGAGCCGAAACCAAAACAAACTGGCAGGATCTTACCTGCCCTGGTAGATCAGAATTAGCAAGTAGGAACTTGCCATCCATCTAAAGTGTATATGCATCTAAAGTATATGTCAGACAGTTCAGAAATTTAAAGCATATAAATCTTCAAAGACTTATGTGCTAAAAAAAAACCCATCTATATCTGAGAGCTGCAAAACAGCACTAAAAATGTGAGAAAACAGAGAAATTGCTACTTTCTTACTATAGATCAACCAGGTCTTGAATAAGCTTGTATATAGCAGACACCTGAGGAAAGACAGGAGTTTCTAAATCATGTGTACATTCTCAGCACAGGTGAGATACACATACAGCTGGTTTTGGAGGCAAGTATGGGCTAGCAAGTGACTAACACACTGAACCACCTTCATGCAGAAGAATTATGACAAATAAGTCCAGCTAGGTGCTTGAAAGATATACAGTCAGAGTAGTCCCTGTATGACTAAGTCCACGCATCTTCTTGTTTTCTACAGTTATTATTCTACGTGAAGAAGTGGTTCAGCTCAGAGAATTGTCAAGACCTTTTTCCTGTGGTGCAGATCTCCCCAGCTCTTTCTGTGGTGACTGAAAATTACAACGCCTCCCTGTTTTTCCCAGTCTTCCTAATTACACTGATGAAGAGACCTCTTTCTCTATAGAGCAAAGATATTATTTGTTTAAATGACTTTAGTTTGGAAGATTCCAGGAATTATATTTTGTATACAGGACAATGTTTTCTATTTTTTTTTCCTTTTCTTTTTATAAAGAAGAAACGTGATATAAAATCTTTTATAACCAATGCAACCGGAACACAGAGTACCACACTCTGTATTACCATAACGGTTTCAAAAAGCATGCAAAACAACAACCTAAGATAATGGGGATGTCTTTGTTGCACAATTTCATTTCTTGATGCTGAATCAATCACTGCCGTCTTGTACAAGGACAGACTGGATATGTCATTTTTTTTTTAATTTTACTTTTGAAGCAACGTCATCCACAGACCAGAGTCAGACAGTGCTCGATGCTTTAAAAACTGTAGAATTGGTTCAACATCCACAGCATTCTTCCTTGTACATAAATAAGCTAGATTAAGGTCTCATTTTAAATCTTTCACAATGAAAAATGATGTTAGATCTTAAGCAGGCTTCTTCAGCCACTCGATTTTTCTAATCCTTGTCTTTGTTACAGGCTGGAGACATCCTATGAGGCAACCACTTACTACTTGTGGAAATGAGAATCAGTTAGCAGAGAGCTAGAAAACCCTTTATAAATTCTAAGGAAGGAGTTTCTTGAGCTTGGTGGCATTTGAATTAGATTGGCTTTTCAGTCTAATTGGAACATCTTCACTCGGAAGAATTATCACAGATAAGTTGAGACAGAGGCATTAAAGTTTTACACACATGGTAGTGCTTGAATGATCAGTCCACTTCTCTTGTTGCTTCCTGTGGTCATTGCATTAGCCTACACAAAGAATTGGTTTAGTTCAGAAGATTCTTGAGAGCTTTTAATGTCACTGTGAGGAGGAAGGCTGTATTGAATCACACAAAGCAGATTCTAGATGGATTGCTCTCACTCCTGGTCTCTACAGACTAGATGTGCTTGAAATGTATCTTGTCATAAACTGAAATGCAGATGAAACTGCTTTAGATTTTTTTAATCTTTGAGATTTGTGCGTGTGATCCTGTTTGAGGGGATTTAATAAAATCACTCAAGATAAAGTCTGCATCTCTATTTTCTGAAATACTTCTCTAGGCAGTCGTTCTTTTAAATGTTATTGGATTTGAGTAAGGAGAGCTCACATGGGTTTAGACGATAATAGAATGACAAACAATCATTATTTTGGGGCTTATCTCATGCTTTAAAGTGGACACAACCAGGAAATTTGATAATTCAATTATAAACACCTGTTTCATGTTTACATACTTTTTCCTTTTAGGGAAGGTGGAATCATCCTTTCTCTGCCTATTGTCTCTGAAGAGAGGCAATGACATCCTTTTTCTTTCTGGGCATGGGTAAAATGCTTCCAAAAGGGCTAAAAGATTAAAATATCATTTATGTATAAATGACATTAGGTCACTGAGAGACAAAAGCTTCTGACAAGGAATTACTTTTCATTAAAAAGATCTTAATGTAGAAGAGTTTTGATCCCAGACAGTCTATTTTATGTAATATTCTCCTTTTCAGGACTAGCTGATGAGCTCTCTGACCTCAAAGCTGTCCTCAGGACTGGGGGGCTTTGGTCAGGCTTGCTTTTCCCTGCAAATTTCCAAATGTTTCCTACAATCAGCACTGTCTCATGAAATCTTTAGAGCATTTTTGCTGCTGTAATTGATTATTCTATAGCCTCAGACATTTTTACTTTTCTGCTATAATCTTGCTAGGAGCACCTCATTTTAGTTATTAAGAAATATAGGCAGTGAATCTGTTACTGCTGTTACCTGTTGCACCTACTCAAAGCCTTAAGGTTGAGAGAGAAGTATTTGCACATTAAACTAGGCATCTTTTGTTTTCATGTATTCTGAAAATTCAGAAATCAGCTCCAATGTGCATACATTCATATCAGCTTGAATCAGATGGCAGTATTTTGCCCGAGGATGTAGGGTATCCAGTTGCTTTCAGGATGAACCTAACTCATGTGTATCTGAGGACCAGATATGACCTGAACATTGACTTTCTAGCAGGACAGCGACAGGCTGAAATTTGTCATCTGCTGATGAAGAGAGAAGCAGCCTATGACTTGCTATACAAAGCTTTACACCTTAACCTTTGTTCATGTGCATGGAGGTTCTGAGGTCCTTACTATTACCATCAACCTGGAATTTTATAGCATTGGCCCACAAAGCAAATGAGATGACTGCAGTTCTTATCACCACTAAAATTAAATGCAAAATCCCACCATGGAGCCATTGAAGTACTTGCTAAGCTCTAGCATCTGCAAGACTCATTGCAGGCAACCTCTGTGTCTGAACGTTGTTTATTTAGACTGCAGTATAGAATATTTGTCTTCAGACCAGTCTGCAAAAGCCCTTTACAGACTGTTAGTACCATATCACAGTAAAGTTAAATTGTAATTTTGTGGGCCCAAATTATCATTCTGTCTGTTTGACTTTTTTTGTCCATACCTACTCGCTTGATTTCTAATTTATAAAGTTCATCTGTTCTTGATGAGTAAACCAGATTCTAACATGAACTAAGGAGGTCCAAATATGTTTGCTATTTAGGTTCCAACACCTGTTATAGCCTTTATGGGAAATGTAATGCTGTCTTATTAAACCTTATCTTCTACTTTTAACAGCCATCTTTTTTGGCCTCAACAGAAAGATAAGACTCTCAGAGCATTTAAATCAGTGTTTTACTGATCGTGAAAGACACTATCTGCAAAATGATCAGTAATTAGCCCACACATCTCACTCCATGCAAGACAAGCTAACTGTACATGATAAACGGGAATGTATTAACTGTTTTAAGCTTTGAACTGGATCTGCTGAGGTCTGGTGATCTTGGAAAAAGTACTTCTGGCTCAGGATTCAGGACCCTTATGCTATATACTTAGCACAGCCTAAAATAAGTGGGTCACCACTGCAGGTGTGTTCACTGATACAGACTAACTAACTAACTATCAACTTCATCACAATTATTCTTAAAATGCACCAGAAGTTGGATGAGTAGCAATGGCACTACATTCAGTTTGATGTTGAGAAATAGAAGAGCAAAGATTCCCACTTAGATCAACTCAGAAGGGAGCGAAGGAGGGAGGGACCAGTTCATCATTATTATAGACACTTCTTAGAGAATTTTCTCCTGTCTTTTACTGTTTCTGCTATAAACTTCCCACCTCCTGCCCAGTAGGGAAGCTGGATGCAGCATGGCTGATGTCAGTGTGAGAGAAATTATCTTTATCAGTCCTACTTTCCTGACTCCTCTGGGTATTCCCATGATGCTGTAAGGAAAGTATCTCAAAGCTTCCTTAATTCTTAAGAGAGGACCTTGAGTACTGGAGTAACTATTTTCTTTATACTTTCAAAGAGAGAAGCTTACAAGGATACAAAACTCATACAACACCCTGTGTGGAAAGTAATGTTTCGGAAATTTTTAATGCTTTCTATATAGGTGAATCACCATGCATTGCCTATGGCAATTCTAAAAAATTTACTTGGAAAGGTTTGGAGAAGGTTATGATAGCTCTTCTAAACATTCTGTAACCACCACTTATCATGTCTTTCAGTTTGCTCCTACCATATGTCTGGATTCAGGTGTATGCCCTGACATGCTGCCACCTCTTACCGTGTACCTCGGCCTACAGACCCTGTTCCACCCACACAAATGCGTATGAATGTGGCTTTGATAGGAATCACCGTGTCATGGACAAGAGCAGATGGAAAAGATAAAATATATATACACATTCCACAAAATTTACCAATTTTAATTTCTACAGTCTTCCCTAAAGGAAAAATTTCAATTTGAAATTCATAATACAAACTGAATTTTTGGAAGAGTGAAGGTATTTCAGCTAAAATGTGTATTTCTTAAAACATCTGTGGATCAAGCTAGCTCAGTGATGTATTCTTAGAACATAGTGCATTACTTCATGAAGCTATTTACTTCTTTAGAAATACTAACTGCAGTGTTTCCTGGATATTGATTACGGATTAAGCAATCAGCAAAACAACTGGAATTAAGTGGTGAAACAGGGACAAAGCTATAGGCTCACTTTTCTTTCATTTTCTACAATGGCTGGTTTTAGTTGTTTCATATTCTTGGAAATTATAAACATACATAATAGACATTAACTGAGTAAAAAATCCTGGAAGTCTTATGGTGTGTTAGTTTGAGATTTTATCTCGCCTAGGGTTTAGCAGTCGCTTTTTTTGGAAGACTAGATAAAGTCTCCACCAGAATGTAAGAATGCAAGCCACAGCCTAGTGTCTGTATTGATGTTTCTCAGCTAGAAAGATAAGGAAGAAATGGATATCTGAGTGCCAGAAACCGAAGCATAGCACATGACAAAGAGTATGGAGTAACAACACAAGCCAGTGCAGTAAAGAAGAAAAGAAGGATTATGCTGACCATAAGCAGATGGTCTACACTTGCCTCTTTTATCAGATTCATAAATCTGGGTCCAAAACGCCACGGCTTATGTCTGTGGCACTGCAGGGAGCTGACAGTCATTTGGGAGGCACGCTGGGAGGCCACTGCTACCATGTACACAGCATCGTACATCAGAGCGGCTTCAGTCTGCATGAAAAAAACAGAAAGGCTTTCTTTAATGTACATCTTGACACCCTGCTTTTCTCTACTGAGAACAGTTTCCTGGGTTACTGTTATGGAAAATGCCACTACTGGGCTCTCCATGAAAACCTCAGGTACAACAAAAACTTCTTTTTGTTTTGGAAGCTTATATTAGTTTCAGAGTATTTTCAGGTGAGCGCTGGAAAGTAAGATACATTGGATAGCTGCAGGAAGAAAGAGGCTGGGTCCAGCAGAGGAAGGAGTGTATGGGTAACTCAGCTCTGTGGCCCAGAGAGGGGTTTTAAGAAGCCTCAGGTGATACAACAGCTCAGGTCCCACCCTCCAAACATATCTTGGGGTCAAACGCTTAGTCGTAATCAGTCTTCTACAGTTTCCTCATGGGATTTGCCAAAGACTCTCAGCATCTTCAAGTGTGTAATTCCATGATTATGGTGAAAGCACCATGGTGAAAGCACCATTCAGGTTCTGAAGCCAGTCTGCCCAGCTTGTGGATTGGCAGAACATGGGGGCATGTATGAGGGCTGCCTGTGTGGGGTCCATGCTAGCATCCCCATCCCCATCTTCTCACAGCACTTGTGGGATTTTCTTACCCACAGGGTAGGCAGGCTCTGCTTTTCAGGGAAATCAGTCCCACTGAACACCTAGTAGGTATCCTACCAGGCAGTTGTCCACTCTAAGTGTCTACTACCCTCAGGGATATTGGCTTTTGGCACAAACATATGAAATGGCCCCACCGAGATCTTGCTAAGGCTGTTCTTTTGCCACACCTCCCATGCTGTCTTAAAGAGAGATGAACTGTCTCTTTCAGGTGTCTCTTTTGGTGATTAAGTTGGACTTATTCATCTAACCTCTAGTTGTCTAAGGGCAGATGAATTCAGCTGTTAGATACTTAAACAGTACTAAAATTACTGGATACTGTTTGTGCATCTCTGGGTTTTTTTGAGAACAGGTTTCTTGGTTTAAAAGCATGCCTCGATCTGAGACTGCATGCCCTGTCACCCTTTATCACTGAGAAGGTTTAGAAAAATCTCACCTTTGCCTGTGCTGTGTTTCAGTGCTCTTGTGTGAGGTGGAAATAATCATGTTTTGCTAAATGCACAGGGATGCTCTGAAGATGAAGCGCTCACCTTTCTTGTGAAGCTACTAAATAATTAAACAGGGGCCTAAAAAAGAAAAAGTACTCAGCAGATGAGAAACTGCACTCATTTATATGAACTGCAAAGCTAATCCATTTTTTATTCCTTTCCCATGTAACTCCTTTGGGAAATCAATATATTTCATTCTTTGTCTGTTTCATTTACCTAAGCAAATTACAACAGCATCAGTCTTATCAGCATCAGAGGTTTTTGCTGGCAATCAAATGTGATCTGAATTTATCAACTAATTTTAATATATGGCAGATGAGGAATTGCTCTTGACATACTCATTAGGGTTTGCCCAAAACAAGGCTCCCACAATCAGAGTAAATTGAAAACATTATAAATGGTGAGTCAAGAAGGAGAAGACAATAACAGCTCTCATTGTCAAGTGTCTTAAAACTGATAGTTGATCCAAATGGACCCAGAGACTAAAGGCCTGATCCAAAAACAATGGAAAGATCCCCATCAATGACAACGGACATCAGATTTTACATTAGACTGAACATTAGACATGTTCTTTCAGATTCAGCTGTTTGAGTCTCATGTTCGTGTAACTTGCTACTCATCCATCCTTTCATCCAGAAGATAGGAGGTTATATTACCTCCCTCAGCCTTTTATTTCTCCACTCACTGTTCTGTTTTAGGGCTTGGGGTTACATGGAGAAAGCAAAGGTCACCCCACCTCATTTTCTGAAGCAAACTGCCTTATACTGATGCCTTACTTTTGCATAAGAAGAAAGGGTCTAAGATTTAGTCCTGGAACTTGTTTTCCTGATTTTTGTGTTCTATTTAAATCATTGCAAAGAAACCAAAAGATCTTATTAGAACAACTATGCCTTCGCATGCAATTTGGGCAAGTGGGACGTGAGCTCAATACTGTCTTGGTCATGCCCCGCTGACTTCCCACAAGCTGACATCAGGGCAAACAATACAGCATGAAACAGGAGGGAGAAATCCTGAGCTGACAACAGGGCATGTAATCCTGATCTCCTTATACTATGCAGCTTGTCATAACCTTATTGCCTAATGAAATACAGCAGTATTGCAGCTCTCCATCAAACTGAATAAACAGAACTTTCTGTGAATATTTAAATGATCACAGCCAACTAGGAAGATGCTTTCCCTGGCACTCATGCTATTTCAGGGTATCAAGGGCAATAAAAGATTATAGAGATTAATAGGAGAGGATAAGAGTCAGATACAAATGAGAGCTTAAGAGTCTAGTAAGAACTTTGGTTTCCTTAGTTTTACAGTTGGGTGAATGCAGGTGAATAGCTATGTGTGAATAGCTACCCTTGCAGGTCTTGTGCATTCACATCAGAAGTTCCCAGGGACAGCTTTCTTCCCTCCTTTGTGTATGAGTGAGCACAATGGTACTGCCCAAACAAGCAACACTTTTTTGAAATGCTAGAGATAACACAGGTAATGCATTTCTCTTCAGGATGCTAGAATGTTTCAAAATTTCCCATCAATCATCTGCAATAAAGTCTATTTCATAACACTTCAAACTGCACTCAGTACATAAGATACATTATCTTATATTGCAAAAAGATGGCAACCCTTCACCCTGCAAAACTGAATGGAGTCACACTGTCCAAGTAATTGTTCCTATTCTTTCCTTTACTTCTTGGGGTAGTGGTAGGGAGGAAATACTAATTTCCTGGCTTGGTGATAGCTTTCATTTATCTGTGAATTATACCTTAAAAGCCAGAGTTGCTGTAGATGGAAATGAAGAGAAAGGGCACTTTTCCAATTTAAAAATGCTATTACCTGTCCCCATGTACAATACCTTTCCCTGCAGGTTATAAATTGTACACCTGCTATAAACATTTTTATGCTCTTCACTCCATGTTGGACATTATTAGAAAAATGAGGCAGCAGTATATACATTTGACAACAATAAGATGAATGATGTTAGCTGGAAGGCACTGTGATGGAGTATTGCTACTCATCTCTAGAACATTCTGGGAGTGGTTTGTCACACAGATGAGTATAACATTGATTCATGAGGCCAATGCCCTTCTGTGTAGAAGCAGGCAAAAGGAAGTCTGTTTTGGGGATGCTACTTCAGCATTTGCATTGTAAAATAAAGCAGTAATGGGATTGGTTCACATATGATAGAACAGCATTATGAAATGTGCGGCAAATGCCCCTCCTGCATCATTGTGACTATTCACTTACTGTCATCATGCCATCAAGGAGGCCAGTCTCTGGTTTTGGTGGTGCCTGCAGACGCTCCATTGACCATTTCTCGATGACTGATGAAACGTGGGGGTTCTCGATGTTGAGCAGGCGAAACCCTGTCATATTTACTCCACTGTATCTGTAGGGTTCAAGGTCTAATGCAAATAGATCCTAAATCACCATTAAGAAAACAAACAAAACCCGATGTAGTATTTTTAAAGCAAAACGTTCAGAAAGCATAATTAGAACAAAATTGTATTTGATTTTCAATGCAAAGCTTAAGTGCTGGTGTGTTTTTTTTTTTTTCCTTGTGAACATTCTATTTGCCTTCAAAACCTAGTCAAGACCACTTAGGCTATAAATCTGAATAAATAAAAGGTGAAATTTATGACAAACTGTGTATCTGCTTCTTGGAACATAAAAAATAATTTCTCCACAACACCACTATTTTGCAAACAACCTGCACAGCAGAATCCCAATTTATAGCAGTCCTCTAACAGTGTTAGAGCTCTGACAAAGGAGAAGGACCTGGGGATGTTGGTTGATGAGAAAATGAACATGAGCCGGCTGCAGTGTGTGCTCGCAGCCCAGAAAGCCAACCGTATCCTGGGCTGCATCAAAAGGAGAGTGACCAGCAGGTCGAGGGAGGTGATCCTGCCCCTCTACTCTGCTCTCCTGAGACCTCCCTTGGAGTATTGTGTGCAGTTCTGGTGTCCTCAACATCAAAAGGACATGGAACTGTTGGAATAAGTCCAGAGGAGGGCCACGAGGATGATCAGGGGACTGGAGCACCTCCTGTATGAAGATAGGCTGAGGAAGTTGGGGCTGTTCAGCCTGGAGAAGGCTGCATGGAGACCTCATAGCAGCCTTCCAATATCTGAAGGGGGCCTATAGGGATGCTGGGGAGGGACTCTTCATTAGGGACTGTAGTGAGAGGAGAAGGGGTAACGGGTTCAAACTTAAACAGGGGAAGTTTAGGCTGGGTATAAGGAGGAGGTTCTTTACTGTGTGGGTGGTGAGGCACTGGAATGGGTTGCCCAGGGAAGTTGTGAATGCTCCATTGCTGGTGGTGTTCAAGGCGGGGCTGGACAGAGCCTTGGGTGGCATGGTTTAGTGTGAGGTGTCCCTGGTGATGGCAGGGGGGTTGGAACTAGATGATCTTAAGGTCCTTTCCAATCCTAACTATTCTATGATTCTATGAGGAACTAGCTGGCCAATGTCAAGCTTATTTCTCAGCTTGGGGAAAGAAAATTCCAACAGATATCAAGAACAATAAACTTTTGCTACTTATGAATCACATTTTTCTCCTGCCTTGACTCCTTCAGCTGACTTGCTGCCAGTATGTCTAATGGACGTGTCAGGCTAGTGCACAGTAAGCCCATGAGCTTCAGTGCTCAGCATTTACAGGGCAGGAAAATAATGGATATTCTAAGTGATATAATTGTGTGGCACACTCCACAGCTGTATTCATCAGGCAGTGGAAATATGATAACTGCTTCTCAAAGACCTAAGGCCATTTTACAAAACAACTTTTTGCTGATCCCAGTAGGCCAGAAAAATGGCAAATGTGTTGGTTATGGTTTACTACCAGAGTAACCATCAAAATGCCAACATTTACAGTACCACAATGCAGAGGTAGTACCAGCACTGCTTACTCTTTGCTCTAATATGTGCTCTGTTCGATCTCATGCATACTGGTGGTGGTGGTTACCATTTTATGTGAGAATGTTTATTGTATTGGTTATTGTATAAAATTGTTAAGTTCCACAATAATTTTCACATTTTTCTTGATGTTAAAATGGCCTCAAAGACAACTATTTCAAGCTACTACTTCAAGTTCCAAACAACTCGAGAGTCTTTTCTAACTAATGAATTGAGTATTGGATTCATAATGATTTTTCACTCCCACATTAAATTTTATATAGAAAGAAAATAAAGAATAAGCAGATGCACATGATATAATCCAGTTCTCTAGAACTGTTCTAGCAGTATTGGTTCTTTGCTGTCTTTCTAGTCTACAATGCAAACGGACTTCAAGCATGGATTGAGTTATATTTATATGTATAAGTTGAAATACAGGAAAAATGTGCCGAAACAAGTATTTATAGAGTATTTGTACCATATATAGATTTGTACCATAAAAGAAATGTAGGGGTTTTCTTTTGGTATAAAATTTCCCAGGTGATTTTATACCTATGTAATTTTGTGTTTTTATAGAAGTGCGTTAATCAGAACAAAGAGTGAACACTGGAACAGGTTGCCACAGAAGCTGTGGCTGCGCCATCCCTGGAAGTGTTTAAGGCCAGGTTGGATGGGGCTTGGAGCAACCTGGTCTACTGAAAGGTGTCCCAGCCAATGGCAGGGGGGGTGGAACCAGATGATCCTTAAGGTCCCTTCCAACCCAAACCATTCTATGAGTCTGTGATTTTAGAGATGAGCAACACCACCTGTGGTGCTTGATCTTGGATCCATGCCAGTCATTGACTCATTATTTTATTTCACTGTGATCCACCCTGTACCAATGGCTCCTACTTAAACACAGTACTGCAATTCATTTTCATTGTATTAAAGTGTTAGCCAGCCCCACAGATACTGCAAAACAGCTTCCTTACAAAACTGTGAGTCCCGATATTACTAAGGAGTATTAGTACTCATTGTCCAGGGTTTTCCTTGAATAATGGAAAGAAAGATCTGGAAAAATTGGAAATTTTAAATTGTCTTTCCTGCAACAACAGCACCTAAATCACTCCAAATCTTTCATGTTCCTTACCAGAGTTGTAAAAAAGTAGTGGTAGTATTCAGTCATCATTCCCATGGAGAGAATCTGTTGAAAGAGATTGAAAGGTGAATGTATTTTAGCCTGGATGCTTCCAGTGTACCTCACAGTCTTTTGAAAAGCATGGGTTAATCTGAAACAATATGCTACAGGTCATGAAAACTTGATCACATTAAAATCTACATTTTTCTTCAGGTGCAAAAAAAAAATGCTATTGTATTTAGATTATGGTTTTATCACCTCTGGAAAGAGGTTAAAAATTGCAAAAGTTCTAGGACAAGAAGAATTACTCGCAATAGCAAAAAGCTGATTTTTAAAAAGTGAAATTCTTTAGTCTGCAGTTTAGAAATGTTAAAAAGGAATTTACTAGCAGGAACCAGAATTTGTAAGAAAAAGCGCTTAGGTGCAGGTTTTTTCATGCTGCGTTACCCTCTGAGAACAAGATCGGTGACTGCCCACTGAAATAAGCAAGAAAAAAAGCAAAGAGAAGAAAGCTTCTCTAAAAGCCTCTTGTTCCACCTGGGAAATGCAGGTCGGCAGGAGGCTGTCAAAACAGCTGGTATGAAAGGATTTCTGGTCTGGATTAATTTTCCAGACCTTATGAAGGTCTGCAAAGTAAAGATGGCATTTAAATGCATATCGACTGGCCACTTTGGGCAGAAGAGGATGAATTTTTTCTTCCCAGTCCTCAAGTTGCAGGAAACTTCTAGAAGGATGCATTTTTTCCCTCAGTCCCTCTCCAAAAGTCATTGGGAATGCTTACATAAAACACCCCTGATGGTGTATAACAGGATGCTCTACAGTTTCAGCCCAGCATCACCTACGCTTGTTGCTGTGTCCATGCACTTTATTACCATGATGCAAGTGTTTTTATTTTGCTCTCTCTGGGATCTTGTGAAGAGGAGGAGGAATTATGAGCTAGGAAACTACAGAAGAATTCACTACCATGACAGTAAAACAGACAAGGGTTAAATGTTACTCAGTTTTGATTACAGTAACATAAGCAGCTGCTATTAGTAGTATTTTAGGACACTTAGCAGTACCTGAATAGCTGTTTCAAAGGGGAATATAGTGTGATTTGCTTGCCAAAATTCTCCTTCATGGCAAAAGCCTCTGAAAATCAGTTGTGTGATTGTGTATGGCAATTCCTCACATACAAAAACCAAAAAAAAGAAACTACTTGAAGTTTCTAAGGTGCAGCAGACAATAAAAATAGCTTAGTGTTAATCGCAAACAACCAATCCATTTCCAGCCACTAAAAACCAAGACAGAGGGCAAATATTTTATTGAAATGCTCCACTGAATATACATGTCAAAATTGCTTTTTTTATTTCTTGTTTTATTAACCCTCTTCTATTCCATTTCTTAGAGTTGTTTTATTACCTGTAGAAATGAGCAATCTAGCAATCCTGGAGACTGATACTCCTTCCCTATTACCCACAGAAAATAATATACAGGAACATCAATGGAAACTTTTGCATGCTGCGTTTCCCAACTGACCTGGCTGGACTTCAATTCAGCTCCCTGGAGCTGCTGGATTTTTGTGTCTAAGGTACCTGCTGTAGGAAGGAGGTACCAGCCAGGATTTTTATGATACAGGTCTCTTTTGAGCTTATACTGTAGTGAAAAAAACATTTGCTTCATATGGGGCACAGACCAGCTCTAAGTGTGGCTTGAACTCAGATAACCCTCTGTATGCGTAATCTATTTGGTCCTTTATGGGAAGTTTGCAGTTAGTCTATGGTGTTACCCTATTATAAAAGCAAATTCATACTAAGAAATGTAAACAGGAGGATACAATTACCCAGCTTTGCATTATTGATTCATTACACTTTTAATTCTAGCTTGAGATAGAAGAGCTAACATCAAGTCATTGTGCTTCTGTTACCAGAAGATATAAACTTGTATATATCTTCTGGTATATACAGGAAGATATATACCAGATACACCAGAAGATATAAACTGCAAACTGCCTGCATAGAACTAGTAAGATAATGGAAAGCCAGGAAAACGTTAAGCCACATAATGCCTTAAAATATAACTTTACATTAATTAGGCAATAATTAGACAGACACGCTAACTAGAATGATTATAAAGTGTGTAGCCTGTATGCTTGGGAAGTGTTACCCAGCTTGTGCTGTTGTAGCTACACTGAGTAGCCAGCCCAGATAGCTAATCCAAGGTAATCCAGTTATTGATTTCCTCACAAATCCAAGGGTAGTAGCCTGAGAGGAGTATTTGCCTCCTGGATGCATTTTTGATTAAAACTTTTTATGTGAGTATTAATTCCCAAGTATGTTATAAACATACTTGTTTTCCAAGTATGTTATAAACAAGTGTGTTTTAAACAGAACACACACAAACCTGTGAATAATAATGGTTTCAGAAGTCATGCTACAGGATCGTCTTTGGGGAAAAAACCTAACAAACCAGTAACAAAAAAGTCACAAACAAAAACAATATGCCCCCAAGAACCTTGGAAAACCTTAGCAAACCAAACCTTGAAAACCAAAGGCAATTGCATGTAAAAAGCAAGGTTCAGTCAGCAATGTTATCTGCCATAACCAAGACACAGGTTCGTGATGGCAGTTGGCACCTTGGGCTCCATGAAAGACGCTTGCTGAAATTCTGCCAAAGAAGTATTGCAGCAGCCCAGGAAAACTTAATTAACACATCACTTTCGTATTTTCTATATTAACAATGACTCAATTAAAATATGAAGATACAGACAGCTGGAAGGGAGCTTGTAAGTGCACACACATATTAATAATGTCCTTGTCTAGTTAAGGAATAAAAGTTGATGTAGTATGGGTCCTCCCAGGCTGGGCCCTGATCTGCCACTGAGCCCTTCCCTCTCCCTTAGCGTTGGTCACAAGCACAACCTTAACTAGTTGTCCTCCCTTTTGACAGTCATTAAGGATGATAATTAGTTAACAGTTATACTGTGCCATCACTGTGAGTTAGATCTGCAGACTGATCTAAATAGGCTGCTTTTTATTCATGGACTGTAAAGGCTCTGTAACAATAATTTATGTTTTAGGGCAATACGGTCACTAAGTAAAATTACCAATGAATGATGACTTCATGACAGTACCAAATGCCTACTCTAATGGATGGTATTAGGAAAACAGGAGATGAAGACAAGTTAAGGCAAAAGCAGGAGGAATGCTGAGTATTATGCTGGAGACCCCAAAGCATTAATGATTCCCAAGCCTTAATGACTTGGATGATCCTATTAGTATGAGAGCTGTAAGGATTTCTCTTCTGTATGTTTGCAACACAGCAGGTACAGGGAAAACAGCTTCTAGTAACTACCAGGAGTCAGAAAATGATAAAAGCATGTTAAGAGCTTTCCTTTCCTTAAGAGCATCACCTTTCAGTTTGGGATGCCTGTGAAGTACCTTGCAAAGCAGCTATACAGGCTTTTCCAACAGAGCAAAAGTCCTCCCCACTGCAGAAAATGAGCACAGCAGCCCAGAACAGAGAAGGGAAGACTGGTTTATGAATATATAGCTACTCATAAGAAATTAGAATGAGATTTCATTATATATTCCCATTTAAATAACTCTGCATGTAATTATTCAAATAATTATACATCTCAGATAAATGTCCTATTTAAATAATAATAGCTTTTACTTACTGTGGAACTTAGATGAATGTAAACTAGTGAAACCAAGCTAAAATATTCTCCATTCTCTTTGCAGATCTACCCATCCTATCCTGTCTAAAATCTGCTCTTCAGCCACACTCAGATATGGTTGGATTATAGATTATCTTGGCAAATAAGATAAAGAGATTATTTTTAATTATTTTACCTCTAATTATGCATTTTAGATCAGAAGTCTGGGCCTTATCTTTTGCTGATGTGTACATTTAGCTGTTGGTCATGAACTGCAATGTGAATCTGAAAAAGTATTAGTGGTCAAATTAGATATATGTTAAGATGATAGAAACTGGATAAAAATATTCTCTTTTATATCTGTAAATCTCTTTGGGTGCCCTGGTCCTGGATTGCATCATAACCCAGCTTCAGCCTGCGTTTGTTCATCTTGTAAAAAGATCACTGCCTCATTTAGAGCTAGCGTAAGTCTTCCTTCAAGGCAGACTGAAACCTGAACGATGGCAAAGCATATTAGTAAGAAAATGCATCAAATACTCTGCTTTCTTTAACTTTGCATTTTCCTCACTCGTACTTTCATTTAATTTCATGACCATTAAATGAATGCCTTTCATTACCCAATTTACTTGCACTACAACTGTTCTTTAAGATCAGCAAGATATACTATAATGTATAAAAGCCTGTCTGCCTCCTTGCCTCTCAAGTGGTCAATATGAAGTCTTGGAAGGCAGACTCAAGGACAGTGAGAATGAAGACCTTAGGCCCACTGTAGGAGAGGATCTGGTTCAAGACCATCTTAAGAACCTGAACGTATACAAGTCAATCGGACCTGATGAAATCCATCCGTGGGTCCTGAAGGAGCTGGCAAATGAAGTTGCTAAGCCACTGTCCATCATATTTGAAAAATCATGGCAGTCAGGTGAAGTTCCCGATGACTGGAAAAAGGGAAATATAACCCCCATTTTCAAGGAGAAAATGGACGAGTCAGGGAACTACAGAGCAGTCAGCCTCACCTCTGTGCCTGGCAAAATCTTGGAGCAGATTCTCCTGGAAGCCATGCTGAGGCACATGAAAAACAACAAGGTGGTTGGTGACAGCCTTCACTAAGGGGAAATCCTTCCTGACCAATCTGGTGGCCTTCTATGATGGGGCTACGGAGCTGATGGACAGGGGTAGAGCAGTTGATGTCATCTACCTGGACTTGTGCAAAGCGTTTGACAGTGTCTCGCATGACATTCTTGTCTCTAAGTTGGAGAGACATCAATTTGATAGGTGGACCACTGGGTGGATAAAGAACTGGCTGGTTGGCCACACACAAAGAATTGTGGTCAATGGCTCAATATCCAGCTGGAGACCAGTAATGACTGGTGTCCCTCAGGGATTGGTGTTGGGACCGGTCTTGTTCAACATCTTTGTCGGTGATATTGAGAGTGGGATTGAGTGCGCCCTCAGCAAGTTTGCCGATGACACCAAGCTGTGTGGTTTGGTTGATACGTTGGAGGGAAGGAATGCCATGCAGGGGGACCTTGACATGCTTGTGAGGTGGGCTGCTGCCAACCTGATGAAGTTTAAGCATGCCAAGTGCAAGGTCCTACACCTGGGTTGGAGCAATCCCAGGCACTGCTCCAGGTTGGGCAGGGAAGAGATTCAGAGCAGCCCTGTGGAGAAGGACTTGGGGGTGTTGGTCGATGAGAAAATGAACATGAGCCGGCTGCAGTGTGCGCTCGCAGCCCAGAAAGCCAACCGTATCCTGGGCTGCATCAAAAGGAGAGTGACCAGCAGGTCGAGGGAGGTGACCCTGCCCCTCTACTCTGCTCTCCTGAGACCTCCCTTGGAGTCTTGTGTGCAGTTCTGGGGTCCTCAACATCAAAAGGACATGGAACTGTTGGAACAAGTCCAGAGGAGGGCCACGAGGATGATCAGGGGACTGGAGCACCTCCTGTATGAAGATAGGATGAGAAAGTTGGGGCTGTTGAGCCTGGAGAAGAGAAGGCTGCGTGGAGACCTCATAGCAGCCTTCCAGTATCTGGAGGGGGCCTATAGGGATGCTGGGGAGGGACTCTTCATTAGGGACTGTAGTGAGAGGAGAAGGGGTAACGGGTTCAAACTTAAACAGGGGAAGTTTAGATAGGATATGAGGAAGAAATTCTTTACTGTGTGGGTGGTGAGGCACTGGAATGGGTTGCCCAGGGAAGTTGTGAATGCTGTTGCATTCACATCGCCTGCAGTGTTCAAGGCTGGGTTGGACAGAGCCTTGGGTGGCATGGTTTAGTGTGAGGTGTCCCTGGTGATGGCAGGGGGGTTGGAACTAGATGATCTTAAGGTCTTTTCCAACCCTAACTATTCTATCATTCTGTGAATCTATAAAAGGTTTATATTGTGCTTATAGGTCTTCCTTGGATTCTATGTAGACAGCTTTACTTGAACATGGCTTAACACACTGGAAACCTGCATCTCAGTCACAGCAGCAGTGCAGCTGCAGTAGTATATAGTTTCTACAACATGGACATGAGCCATGTCAAAAACCAAGATATATTCTGTAAACAATTTGGCAGTATTGGAGTCCAGCTGGAAGCAAGTGCCATAGCAATAGGGCAGGATTAATGTATTGGGCTAGGGCTGTGGCTGGATCTTTCTGCTTCCTGAAGAGATCCCAGGGGGTTAGGGCAGCAGCATTGCCTTTCAAACTTCAGCATGGATGTCATATCAGAGCACCAATACTGAAAGCACTCTTCCAGTCAGACAGTCTACTTGCATTTGAACCACACAGTGACCCTTCCAAGGAAGCAAAGAACAACTATATGTGCAAGATGTAGCATGGATGTCACTGCACTGAGTTTATGTAGATAGTTCCATTTTCATGTAGACAGCACAGCTAACAAGAACGGAGAAGCAGAGGTCTTGGCATAGTGCAACTATGAAGTTAAGTAGCAAGGATACCAAAAGACTGTACTTTCATTTATAGCCCATGCTGCTGTATCTTCTAATCACAGAATAAAGCTTCCAAGGCTATGGCCACATTTAGTTCTGTGGACACATGCATGCCCCAGGGACCAATGCTCTCACCATCTAATGCCATTCAGCAGTAACCAGGTAGTCAGAAGAGGAGGTTCCCCTATTCAACAACCCCTTTTTAAAATAAGTAAGAGAGGAGAAACAGGTGAGTATGTCTCTGTTGCTCACCCTGGGGCTTGGGGGATCTGCCACTGGTATTTCTCCAGAGGCAGTGAGAACAGAGCTAATCCTGTCTTTTCTTAGCAGAGAGCGGGCTTCAGCCTATCTATCTGTCAAGTTACTAGAACGAACATGCTCAGGAACTGAAGTTTTATTTTCTCACATTCATTACCGTAGCTCAAAAGTATATTATGGTGACACTAAGTTTTCATACTTCTGTAGGAACTGAATTATTTTGATCTTCATTTGTTGCATAGGGGAAGTGAACATAGAAGTCTATAAAGTGCTCTGTGAACGTCCTAAACCTGCTTAAATATAAAGTGCATTTCATAAAGCTTTTTAAAGAATTTGCCTACCAGTAAAATCAATTCTTGGAGTGTTAAAAGAATAAATTTAAGGTTAACTCGAACAACCTAACCTCTTGAACTAAGTTCCTCAGACAAAAAGGCAGTATCAAACTAAATACAGTATGTGCAGGATATATCGGTAGATTTGTGCATAAAACAGATTGCATTTTGCAACAGCTAGATTTAAATGACTTGTGGGATTACTTCCCTGGTCTCGACAGAGCACCATGTCTCTGTCCACAAAATATTTCAGGTAAATGTTGTAACCATCAGCTTTTTCCTTAAGAAAGTGTTCCCCACTTCCTGGTGTATGGAACTGAGTAATGTTGGTCTTAGGCAAGTTCAGTGCCTTATTTTCTCTGTCAGGGATGTGTATTTCTAGGCTTGGAAAGAGATGCTAGGCACCCTCAGAGCAGAGTAGGACAGGCAATGCTGAAGTCAGGCAGGTAGGTTCCTTCAGAGTTTAAACTCAGCAGAACTTTGGACATCACAATTTTACCCAAAGAAGCCACAGCTGAACTTAGCTCTTGTGTTTGGATAATGCTCTACAAGATCTTGCTCCTTGTCAGATGATTTGTTCAGACTTCATGAGCTTTAAAGCTCCAGCAGCTAAGATTTTCAAGTAGGTTATGGGAGATGCAGAGCAGCTGCAACTTTCTCCCTCAGCTCTGCTGGTGGGTACATCTTGTTTGAAAACCCAGCTGGCATAACCTTCCAGGTCAAGTAATTTTGGAATATCTTGATCCTTTTGGAGTGGGTCACTTCAGGCAGAAGAGCTGCTGGTTTATGTGGTTACCTGGTACAGGCAACAGAAGCTGGAAAACTCCCTTAGCCACCATGCACAAGTCACATGAGGTTACCAACCCTCATAAGGGAATATGGAGAGAAAATTCAAAGTGACTATTGGAAAAGACAGCAATTAATAAGCACAATTTCCTTTTGTTCCTTCCAGATCTGGGTGATGAAAGGGCCAGGCCTCGTTAAGCTGGTTGAGGACTGTGAAAGCCTATGCAGCATGTCACAGAGAAGGGGAAATGTGTGAGTTTAGGGAATAGATTATTCAGCTTTGTGAAGGCTTTGTATTTTGTTTAAATTAGGTTATTGATTTGCTTTTTCTTGTGCACAATGAAGAAGTGCGGCTCAGTGGTGCTTTAGTTGAAGCTACAAATAAGCAAGACAGTCCCATTTAAGAGAAGAAATCTTTTGTGTGAATTTATAAACAAAAGGTTGAAGGAGGCAAGTGAAGAGGTCACCTCCCCTGGTTCCACAGCTTGGTAATGCGGCAGGGTCAGGTAGCTCCATACTGCCAATTACAGCTCCATATGCCAACTCTTTCAGGACATAATTCTGGATGGGCTAATCTTTTTGCTCCAAGAAAGAGCTTTTGGGCATCCCTTGGCCTCCCTTCCTGGGAAACAAGCCATGCCACAGCCAGCGTCCCTTAAGCGCTGGCGCAAGTGGTCCCAGCTTGCCGAGCCATTGCTGCTGCTGCCAGTCCCAGTGGCACAGGCACTGCTAGAAGAAGGGCAGGCTTGGAGGGTGAACGGGACACAAGAACTGAGCATAAGCAACTGTAGGTCCCTGTGTGACCCTGCTGCATTTTTAATCTGTAAAATACCCACTGCAACCCAACCCACTACACATCTCCACTTCCTTTATCTTCTTCTGTGTAGGTTACTAGGCATCTACTAGATTATTATAAATACAGTAGACAGACAAGGAATTGTTGCTTTGGGGACAGGTTTAGGTGACTGTTGGCTCTGATTCCTACTCCTATTAGAAATCTTATATAACTAAACAATGATATGTATTTTTCCTGAGATATCTATAGGATCATTTACAATGTCAAAAATATTCTCTACGAATATTGCAGTTTTCTTACAATAATTTCCACGGTATTCTTTTTAATACCTTGTTTTCATTCAGTGTGAAATTACATAGGGGTTTGTGTGTGCAGCGATGAGAATGTGAACCATGGTACTTCATGTAGCTAACCTACAATCAGATGAGTCCCACATGAATTCAGAGCCCTCAACGAATTCACATTTCACAGCTGCCTTTGTCAGTGAGGAACTTCAACACCTGAGTTGCTGCTGCCAGCATCTAGATTCAGCCAGAGAACTATCTCTTATGAAAGCCATTTTCCCTTTCTTTCCAAGCCTATATTTATGTTGCTTCCTTTTCCACAGCTCTGTGTGCCTCTCTTAATTTTCCTGTTTTCTCCCACACTGCCATTCACCATCATTCTCTGAGTTCTTAAGGCACTGGAGAACATTATCTGTATCTGCAGCCTGTCAGTTGTCTCCCTGATCCATTTCCCACACAAACTGTTCTGCTGCTTTGCCCTGTCTTAGCAGGGCATCTTTTAGCACTTCCTCTTCTTTCTTTGACACTAAGGTTATTTTGTTTATTTAGTTTTTCATACTCAGCCTTGTATATCTGAAGCTTTGTGCCTCCTGCAGTGTGCCAGACATCTGTACTTCCTTCTTGCACATCCTTGCAAATTTGTGTTGTCAGTTTAGCTCTTCCCCCACAGATCTCATTTTGGAGCAGCTCATTCCTGCTGTCATGTTTTAATGCCCTTGGACAGCCTTACAGGGAGCAATGTGAGAGGATAGCAGCTCTCCTGTTCACCCTATGTCCAGTTAATGCTGCTTGCTACAGGGCATTCCCCATCATGCAACAGATGGCTATGTGTTTGTACACTCTCCCTTGCTCTTCTTTCATATTCCCAACACCATGCTTGCATCTGGCTTTGCTGTAGCTTAAATACACCACTTGCACCAAGAAAATACTACAATTTAGTACAGATCAACTTTCCTGACAGCAGTAAATCTAACCCTACTAGCCCCTGGGAACTTGTGTGCTGCTCTCAGCTGTAGTGGATCTGATTTAGGACACCATCCTGCAAGTCTATATTCACAGGACCAAGATTCTCCATTCTGGAGAGGACAGTTTCAGGTTCTGCAGACTAATGGGACCAGTAAGTTGCCTTAGTTAGTTATCACAAACTGCTACTCTGTGTAACTTTAATATTTCAGCAAAATATTCTGAGATGACAGTATAGGTTTTAACCTTTATGGGACAGCCTATATCAGTGTATTTAGATCAGTGGAACCTCTCTGGTGGTCTTCAGGGATCAGTGTTTTCCATCAGGCAAATTTCCAGTAAAAACAACAACCCCTCATAGCTAAAATTGTAGTAAAAAGGGAAATGACATTCACATTATACTACTTGCTCAGAATTACTGTCTGTCTTTCTATGAATTGCAGGAGCCAGTGCTTTAGACTTTGATTGTCTAGAAATATATCACAAGTGACAATAGTAAATTTTAATTTACACCACTCTGTGTGTGCCCCTGGTAATGTCCCAGCCCATTAACATCAGGCTTTGTGGTGTTTCTCCTTGCCTTGCACAGCTGTCCAACTCTCATGCTTAGGTCAGGGCTATGTCAACCCTTGCACAATAGCCTGTCTTCCTGTTTTAAAGTATGTACATTTTCCTTCCTATACTGTCTCCGTTCCATCTTCTTGCTGTACCAGAGTTCAAAATTCAATAAAGTAGTGCCAGTAGACCAAATCTTGCTTTGTTACAGAAATGTGAATGCAGAGTTATGCTCTTGTATGTGATGGATCTGTGCCCTGCTGTTACTATAGCCAGCACTCAGCCTGATGTGCAGCCTCTGTGGAGGCAATAACTCAGTGTGAGCTGCTCCCTTAAGCACTCCAAAATGCGTTCTTTCATTTTTTTATGGGGAAGACATAACAGCTCTATTGATTAAACCACGACAAGCTAAAATAAATGCAACAACCTTCCTAGTCAAGTAGAAACTGAAGGATTAAAAGGAAATACATATTTCCTTCTGCAGGATATCTATGGGTTTCTCTTCTGCTGCTGGTCCTTATGGCTCTATGAAGCTGTATAGTCTTGTGGAGAGCTGAGATGATGCTGCATATTCTGTAACAACTTCTGTACCTGGCATTAACAAGCCTTTGGCCAAACTGGTAAATATTTTCAGTTTTAGGGTTTCCCAGAAAATGAAAAAGAGAGAGGGTGACAACTTTCAGGATACAAAATGAATGTCATGCTTTTTCACCCCTTTCCCCTTACCTGCTTAAGGATTTCTGCTGCTGTTTCATGTGAGCAATCAAATATCACATAGAACTCCTTGCCCTTCTTCATCTCCTTGAGTAAGGGCCTGGCGTCTTTATTCCCAGAGGGCAGTTGGCGGATTTTGATTTTAATGTTGTATCTAGAAGGGGCTTTGATGAGCTCTTGCAGGCGAATTAGACCTGAAAAAATTATATGCAATATATAACTAACCATTCTGTGCAGCAAGTATTTATTGTCACTTAAACAGGGTCTCTTATCAGTCCCAACATATTTCAGACACCCAAAAGGTAGTTGTTAGCTTCATATTTGTCAGCCTCCTAAATGATATCATTACAGTTTTTCCTTTTCATGGTTATACTTGGCTTCAGCACCTAAATATTCTGAAATACATTTTTAAATGGTTGACTAAAAGATATGTTTGTATGTTTGTATGTAAGATGTTGGACAGAGCTTTGGGTGACATGGTTTAATGTGAGGTGTCCCTGCCCATGGCAGGGGTGTTGGAACTAGATGATCTTAAGGTCCTTTCCAATACTAACTATTCTATGATTCTATGATTCTATTGATGCTATATTGATACAGTTTATTGAAAAAAGAAAATTATGTTTCTCACTTTGCAGTAAATTATTATTTCAATATTAAACAACAAGAACATAGAATTGAAGAAACCTTCTTACTAACTTTCCTGCCTAATGTCAAGCATGAGCAGATGAGGGGAGGTAGAGAGAGAAAAATGTTCAATAGCCAGCACCTCTATTGTGGCTCACTTAGAAGCCAGTAGTTAGCCTGAGTGGCACTTACCAAGATTTATTCTTAATAGCCATACATATGGCTCTCAATGTCCTCATTTCAGCATACACTACAATACCCCAAAGGAGGAGCCTTAATTTTTTATTATCATCAGTTTAGAGACAAGAAGCAAGAAGGCATAGTGACTTGCATAAGGTCAATCAGCCAGTATGAAATCTTATAAAGAACTGAAATACTTTGAGATCCAGCTTTTCCTCTATAAGCACAAGGACAAGATTTCTAAGACTATGTCTTTTGCTGGTACAGATTTATACAGCTTATTTGAAGCCAGTGGACTTCAACACTTGAAGATTTGTCCAAGTGTTTAAACACAGTGCAATTCTACTAGCTAATTCAGCACTCCTGTGTCATTTGTACTGCCACTGAAAGATAAGATAGTTAAGAATTTTTTGAGGTGTGTGATTATAGTCTCTTTCTCATTATCCACGAATGCAATTTACCTACAAAAAAAATGTGATCTTCCACTGAGTTAAAGTAAAATGATGGCTTATAAATATGAACAGACAGAGAGAGGATACAGGCAAGAAGCACTTCTTGAACAAAATCAAACAAATTATTAGTATTAAAAACTCATCACTCTCCAGCTGTGAGTGGATATATATTTGTCTTGCATGTAAATGACCTTGGTCCAATGGTACAGATAAGGCAAGACAAAGCATCCCTATTTCTTCTGAAGTTAGTGAGTGAGTGCTATGTTGAGGACTGCTGGCCTTCACTCAAGTGTTGGCAATGTGTTTTGAAAAAAACTCATCTTTTCCCTCCGCCTGCAACGCTTGATCTGCTCTTTGCAGGTTTTCAAGTATCAACAATCAATAAAAAATATTAAGCACTATCAGTATTAAAATGTAAATTGCTGCACAGGCTGTGAGATTGGAATCAGGCTGGAAGCCAGCCTGTGTAAATATGAAACAATTTGAGCTTATTATTAAAGAGAATGGGGCACATATTCCAACACTGACTAATAAAAAGGGGAGTTTATGTAATCTGTCTGTAAAGCTGTAGCTTGGCTGTACCATGCATCCAAGTGTTCAGCCCTTGGCTGCAGTGTTTTGCCCACTATAATGCATGGTGAGCCTAAGGAAATGGAAAACTGAGATTTGGGAGGAGTCCAGCACGCAGGGAATCTTGCATCTTATAGAGCCTCAGGCTGAGTCCTGTTTTACTCTTTCCAGCAACAAAAAGTACTTAAGTGTAAGTGTGGTGAAAAGCAAAGGGAAAGAATTTGCCTGCCTGCCTCCATTTCCTTTTGGGGGGAAGGAAAATGCTGTGTGCCTTAATACGTCAACTTCAGTCACATGAGATTTAGACCTTACTCTTCCCATCACCTTCTATCGCCACAGGAACTGGATAAAGCCTAGATACAGTGTACTGAAGAAAACAAAGAAGCAGTGAAAAGAACAAAGAAGCAGTGAAAAGAACTGCAGTTATTAATACAGAGGACCAGGCAAATGCCTGAATCAACCAACTTATTAATAGCACAGGGTTAATAACCATCAGTGCTCTCCTGCCTCCTGCTCAACAAACCCAAACTCCTGAACATGATGCCACCAAGTCTTGACATAGGACAAATCTTAAGCATGAAGTGCTTAGCTTGACTCTTGGGGGGGAGTGGGCAAGTGCAGTGCTTAGGGTAGTCCCTTTTCTCACACTTGGTGAGACCATCTGGAGCTCAGCCTGCAACAGACAGGAGAGAGCACGAACTGCCAATGAGGTTGGGAAGGAAGTCAGCAGCACAGAAATGACATATCATGGGCATTGGCATCCTCTCTGCAAAGTGGGTGATGTGAACAGTGACTCAGGACTGCGCTCGAGCAGGAACTTGGGTAGGAAAGATATAGAGTCCAGCTGAGTAGAAGATATGGTGGCTGAGCATGAGCTGTAGAGGGCCTGGAGACAGTGTTAGCCAGTATTGTTGAGAAGAAAGGTTCAATTTAGGGCTTTCAAACAAAACCTATAAGGACAGAAATCAGACTTGTTTCATCAACTTTCCTGACCTACTGTCTATGTTCTGCTGCCTTGTACCCAGGCGTCTAAACACTCTCCCTTTTGCCTTCAGAAACAGGGCTGGGAATTTTCTGTATGTCTTTTTTATTATTATTTTTTTATTTTCTTTTTTTAATTAAAAAAGTATATGTAATTCATCCAGACTTAAAATTGAAAAAAAGCTTTGCAAGAAAGAGCTCCTTTTTATTAGAAAACAGTTTTAGGGTTAGCAAGTTAAATGTTCCTTGTAACAGCAAGTTCAAAGAAAGAGAATTCAGTAAGAACTCAAATTCTGCTTTGTGCAAACTGATAAAACTGATCTGAAAAGATTTAATTCCTCTGAGCCTTAAACAAATGCCGAGAGAGCAGTCTAACAAGTGGGGAAAGTCAAGGATTCTTACAGAAGGTGAGGAATTTGATGTAGTTGCCCTTCTCAGCTCCTGGTAGGTTAAAATTATTGAATTCAGGGAAGATAAATCAAAAGCAGAGTCAAACCTGTACTGAAGGAGTGTTATTCCTTTTGATGGAGTTGTTGATAACAGACTGTCATGTGTCTATTACAGATCAATGTACCAAATAAAAAAGTGCAGAAATGGGATATTACAAGGGTTCTATTACAAATGAGTAAATTCAACCAGGGAACACCATGTCTTACTCATTTCTAGCATGTGGAAAGAGAAACCATAATTTATGGTACCTAAGTTTGGGAAATGCATGCTTGATGTATCATGCAGTCTCTTGCAAGGCTTAGTTAGATCATCTTTAAACTTCAGGAGGTAAGTTTTTGCCTTACACAAAGGCATTATGCTTGATATAAATTAACTCTTTTTTAACACCTTGATGAAAAATAAAGATAAGTTAATAATCAGAAAAAGGCTGATTATGGCCTGGGTACTCCGAACATGATAGATCATGCTTAATATAGAAAAACTGGAGCACAGTGTCAACTTGAAAAATAAATATGCTTGCTTATGAGTCCCATTTTTTCCTAGCACTGGAAAGCTATAGGCATTAGGGAGCAGGACGGGAGTTTCAGGCAAATTATGAGATGTTTAAATAAATATTTATTCTATAGCCAGAAGCCATTAATTTGCTATCAAGAGAGATGACTTTGACTGGAAGTCCATCTTTCAATAGCACTATAAGTACAGCAATTAGAAATAAAAATCAGCTGTAGCCTGCTTTGGTATTCATATTTATATTGAAGTCTAAGAGACAAGAGGGTAAAAATCTGATCAGATCAACTCAGGGAACATAAAGAAATTTTGTAAATGTATTTTAGGAGCAAAATGAGAGCTTTATAACTGCTGTAGGTCCCTTTGGAGGAGACAGTAAAGTTGTTTAACATGGTGCATTTGGTATCATTAAAATTATATTTTATAAGAAACAGGACGAGTACTTCCTATTCGTAATTTTTAGCACTATTGGTCCCCGGTTTTCTAGACCTGTTTACATAAAATTTACTTATTACTGACAATCCTATAGAGTCCACTCAGATTACTAAACTCAGCAAATGATGTGACAGAATACTGGAACCCTGAATGAATTCTAGAAGACTGGAAAAAGTACTGATGTTTCATTGACATTAGAGAAGGTATGTGAGATAGCATAGAATGGCTTAACCCCAGTGTCGGCAGTGGGCAAGCGAAGATCAGGTGGTAAAATGCTGAAGAATGAAAATCTGGGACGATAGTTAAAAGAAATGTTAAGCTGTCAAATGAAGACAGCTCTGCCTTTGCGTGGTGTAACAAGTGCTGTTGACATAGGTAGCTTCCTGGATGCAAAGCACTTGTCCCTGGGCCGTGTCTGTCTTCATATGTCATACAACCTGTTCATGAACAATGTGGGGCTATACAATAATCATTTGCCAAATCTCAAAAAACATATGTTTCTAAAAAAGCTTTATTAAACAGCTAAGCTGTTCAGACATTTGTAGTGCTCTTCTCTCTGTATGAACTCCAAAATCATTGACTGGAAAAAGGTTATTGCTGAAAAACATTTGGATGATAAAAACTGGAAGCATGGTAAATAGTATTTGAGATAAGAAGGGTAGGCACAAGCAATCTGGATCATTTGGAAACATGAGCTCACTCGGATGAACTGGGGTTTTTTTAACATTGCTCAGTCCAGAATTGTAGCTGCATCTCTGTTGATGGATGTGTCCATCAGCAGTGAAAACTGTAACTACAGGAAGTGGGTAACTACAGCTTGGCAAACTGTCACAGTATGTGCCCTCTGTGATGGAGCTGGCTGTGGGCTTGGAGCAATGCTGTAATGTGAAGGATGAAAATAGGGTTTTCCACACTTAAACTTCAAAATAGACTCTTGACCTTGAGCAGGGCTAATCTCAACCTGAATAATCTGGGTATGCATCATTGGAATTTCACTGTTAGAGCTATGAGCTCATTGTTTGTTTAGGAATGAAGTTGTTCTTCACATACAATTAGTCTCTAAGATAAAAATGGGTTAATGTTTTTTCTTCTTGTGGTGCAACAGTATCAAACATGAGAGATAAGAAGTAAAAAGAGGTTGAGCTAAATGGCATCACTTTAGCCTAAAATCCAAAAGTATTTATATTGATCAAAGTTGACCTGTTTACTTTCCTGACTCAAAGTTGGAAATATCTCTGCAAATGAAGTCTCTTTAGTATCAGTCATTTCTGTAACTGAACACGTACACAGAGCTTAGTGTTCTAGAATGCTAATTTGATAATGATAACAGGGCAGGCTGGAAAGGACCTCTACTTGTTTACCTATGAGTATATTAAATACCTTTTTGGAGTTCAGCAGAAATCCTGCTGAGCTAGATCATTCTAATGGAAATGTAATAAGTCTGTTTCAGTAAGACCATCCTGTCTTGTTCTTTCTCTTCTACCTCCAGCCTTCTGGTGTACTCTCTGAGTCTAACGACAGCAGAACATTGTCGCAGAGACCTACCTCTTGGATCCATGAGGAAATACGCTTCTTTTGGGCTGTCGACAGTGTACAAAGAACTTTTAGCCTTATAACTGAGGTTTGGCTCTTTCTGTTTTATTTATTTTTAAGCAGAATTTGATCTTTCAGACATGTTTACATGATTTTAAAAGTTTTGATTTATTTTTTTCATACTCCCTTGAAAGGCTTAGGCAGATGCCTGAGCTTATGGTTCATCCAGGTTTGTTTTATGCCATCAAAGAATCAATTTAAATGTTACCTGCACATCTGAGGAGCTCTAGGAAGTGTAGTACTTCTGTGGGCAATGGAAAAAGAAAAGGGAATGCAAACCTCAGAGTGGGTTTGACAATGAAATGCTTAATTTGCACCAATAACTGCTAATGCACAACAGGATTTTCCAGAAATGCGAATGGTTCAGCTACACTTTTTTTTTGTTTCCCACCATAAAAAGATAACATTGAAGGATGCTGGTGAGAGTTCACAGTGAAATAACTGTCAGTGTAAGTCTTATTTTGTCGGCTCTATTTTCTTCATCTTTAAAGACACAATGTCTCCAAGAAAATCTTTTCTGCAGCTCAGAATATGCCCTTATCTTTAATTTTGTGCCCGGGAAGGCTATACTTAATGGGGTTTTTTTTGTTTTGACAGGAGAGCTATAGACCTCTCTGAGCTTTTAATGGTTTGTTTACATGCACACCTTTTCTTGTAAAGCCAGATTTTTGGACCCTTAATCCATGACCAAGTCTAAACTGTAGGAGAGATTATGCTCTCTGCAGTCATGCTTGGAATAAATTTTGGTGTGTAATCTGCCGGACGGGACTCCTGAGAGCAGTTTAGGTGTGCAGTAATCTCAATGACCAGAGCAGCTAATACATTTCACAGAAACAATCTTCCCACTCCAGTGAGGGAAATCAGACTGCCTGAAATATTGCGGTTTTAGGCACAATATACGCTATCAGCTACAGAGGTAGGTACGTAAAAGCCTAGATATGTAAAGACATGCAGCTGTGGCTTTGAGTTCTGCATACATGGACACTTTTCTGCAGTCTCTGTGTATTAAAAAAGTCCTAGTCTCTGATAAGCCTTTAAATCACTGTTCCCAGGAACAAGTTCATTATTATATTTTTGTTGCTGTTGTTCTGTGAACAAAAATGGATGTGTTGCAGGTATTGATTGTCCATGATACACCACTGGACAACTCTGACTACTGCGTACCCGAGGGGGAGGTTCTTGTCACAAAAGAATGAATGATTTTCTCTAAGTTAAGAGTTCCAGACTGGAAACATTTAAACGAAGTGTAATTCAGATTGAGGCTTCAGTATCCATCTGACAAGTAGAATTGACCCCAGTTTCAAGGAACAAGGTAGTCATTCCATTAAAATGTTGCAGCTTGAACTTTTGCATTGTAGACGTGTCCCTTTTAAGATCAACCCCTCACTGGCACCACAAAAAGGAAGAAAAAAAATTTAGCTTTTTAAGGTCTGATGAAGTGAACAGCTTTACAAAAGCCACAGCAGCAGAAGAATAGCTGCAACTTACCCGATGTTTTTCTTCTTTACTGTAAGGGTGGTGAGGCACTGGAATGGGTTGCCCAGGAAAGTTGTGAATGCTCCATCACTGGCAGTGTTCAAGGCTGGGTTGGACAGAGCCTTGGGTGGCATGGTTTAGTGGGAGCTGTCGCAGCCCATGGCAGGGGGGTTGGAACTAGATGATCTTAAGGTCCTTTCCAACCCTAACTGTTCTATGATTCTATGATTCTATACCCTGGGGAAAACTGCTGTAAATACGCCAAACTAACACAGGCTCTCTCTCACAGAATTTATTCATATACATGTGTCAACAGAAGTACGTGACCAGCAGAGCACCAGTACTACTTACCTGTGCTGTCTTCATATACTACTGTTACTATTTTCCAGTTGTAGTATAGTACAAGATCCAAAACTGCCCTGCTGATGGCTGCATAGTCTGGGTAGAGGTTGATGTAAAATGCATCTTTATTGTCCACTGTAGGGTGCTTCCATCGGGTCTGAATATGGGGGACTTCAAGCGCATTGCAAATGGACTGCACTGCACTGACAGAAGAGCTGTGAGAAGGTCCGAACAGAGCAGCTACACCAAGAGCAAGCTGGTCACATGCTGAAGGGGAGAGGAAGGAAGAGGAAGGAGATGTTAGTTGGCAAAAGCAAAGAACTTGTGCGATGTTTACTGAAATAATTATTCTTCATCCATAGCCATTGTTTGAAAGTGAGAATAGGTAACTATGTTTCTCCCCAGATTATTAAGAGATTTGCAAATGGTTCCTGAAAACAGCTTTACTGACTAGCATTATATCCTAGAACCTGCTCGCTGCAAACAAAAAAAGAAAACCAACAACTTCTCTGCTTATTACCTTCAGATCACAGTGATTCCTAAACTGTTTTTCTCAGAATGGCATTATTCTGGAGAAACCAGGAGTTTTCTCTCTATGGGCTTGCCAAAGGGATGTCACATGAATTAAGTTTCATGGCAGTGTGTCAGGAAAATCTTTTATGGAACCACAAAAAACACTATACAGTTTCCTTCCATGACTGGCAAGCTTCTACCAGTGTGAGCTGCTTTTATTTCAGGCTACTGAAGGAACATAAACAGTAAAGAGCACTACGATTAATGGTGCTCCATAATCTGTGTTTACAAAACAGGCAGTAAAGCCTAAAGCCCTTAGTAATGACAAAGGAAATAAAGAGCCAACAGCACTAACATTTTAATACCTTTCCAAATCAGTGAAATGCTAGTATCAACAAAAAAAATATTCCTCCTTGTGCCTATATCTCAGACAAAAGGATCCCTCTTGTAGGTGTCTTCATTTTCCTTTCCTTCCCATGTGTTTTCAGGCTAGCAGAGAGAAGATGAAGTAATACTAATTATTTTTCTCCATTAGAAAAATTCATTGCAAAAGTTTCTAATAAGGTTTATGGGCTGTGGACAAGCCCTGCCTTAGTTGCAATGCTGTACCCTTTGTAAGGTAGTGCTTCATGGGAAATTTAGAAATTACTGTAATTGGGTGAATTACTAAGTATACCAACATCCACAATGAGATTTTTTAAATTCGCATTTATCTTTCTGATAGTAATACAATATAACAGAAAATCAATTTCTATTTTCCCTCTACAACTGAGTGTTTTATAGACAGCATAAAGAGCACGTGATTTCAAGGTTTAATTCAGAAACCTTCCAAAAGGATCACAGGTTTTAATGTACAAATTGCATAAATAATACCAATAGAATCATAGAGTCATAGAATAGTTAGGGTTGGAAAGGACCTTAAGATCATCTAGCTCATGATAAGAAGAAATTATTACTGTCAGCATGGATTCCTTGCACATAAATTTACAAAAATATTTGAAATTAACTCCTCCCTACAGATTAAATGGAGAACATACTTCCACAATAGTCACAGAAGAAATTTTCACTCTACAGGGAATCTGAAGTCCTGTCTCAGTCTCGTTTATATGGATTGTAAATCCAGCATACTTGATTTTTGATCACATATTGTTCCAGCATATACTTGATACTTGAAAAAAAAATGCAATAAACACAATTTAAACCTATTATTGATGTTTTTTTGAAAGCATTCTCCATTTTTTCCAATCTTTACTGAGAAATTGAAGCACCGTAAGAAGAATTTAGTAACTTAGATGTTTGAAAGGTGATGGATCACCAGCATTCTAGAATGATCCATGATGTGAAGCATGTTTATTTTGCAGCCTTCATTTGCCTTCATAGCAGCATACCTTTTGCCTTATAGCAAGAATATCTTGTACCACCTACGGTGACAGATATCATAGTGAACTGCAAATCACATCTGTAAAGTCTTAGTGACTTACGGGTCTTTTGTCAGACTTGTTTGCGTGAGGTTGTGTGCGCACCATGGAATTCCAGGAACTTGATTGCCCCTTATAAAATTCTATGAAACTTCAAGGTTGCCTCCTAGAGGCAAAGGAATTTATAGTGCTCAAGGAAAGTTGTAACTCTTTTCCCCTTTCTATTTTGGTCTGCAAGCAATTTAGACGCAAGTAAATTAGGCCACAATTTTCCCTTGAGAATAAAAGAATAGGAAAAAAAAAAATCCAAATTTGTCAACTCCAATTCTTCTAGCTGTTTATAACACAGAAATTTACTTCTATCTCTAAACCATTGAAGTTTCAATATTTCAGTACAGGGAGACAACAGGCCTCTCTTCTTTAAAGTACAATACAAATAATTTTTTAAGTATGATGGATATCTCTGTATGTGTTCTAATTATGGGTCGTGACATCCCACTGTGCTCCCCGTTAGTCTGTGATCATTTTCTGCAGAATTCCAGGTGGCAAATCTATTTTTTGGAAAGAAAAATGGGTTGGACTTGTCACCTTCCATCTGGGGCTCTTAATATGCAGAGAGGTTGTAGGTGTTTTATCAGAAACTAGATGACAGGTCCAAGTCAAGCTTGATTCTTAGTTCGAATAATTTTGAAAGATGAATTTTATGTTACCATTCATACACACATATTACAATTGGAACAAAAAAAGGAGACCAGGCTGGGGAAAGGTAGTAGAGAATAGTAATTGAGATAACTACCTCTTCTCGAGGCTTCAAAACTATCAAAAAGGTTAATTCTCTGGATGTCATAGGTTAATGTGGTATTAGGCATCAGTGTTCTGTTTCTATTAATGTTGGTGACTGCAAACTTGAAAGCCAGTTCTTCAATATTAACAGGTTCATTTTCCACAGTTTCAAATATCCCTCCTGTTGAAACAGAGATAAATGATAAGTATTATTCACCTTTTCATCGCTGTACATAAAAAGAGAAAAATAAATTATGAGCAATAATAATCTGAGTGTCCATAAAATTGCTGTTCAAAGCAGTACAGCAAAAACATATTCAACCATTAGATTTTATCTAGAATGTCACCATAGATAACACAATATTATGAATGTTGCATAGACTAACATCAGTGAAAGATGATGCATGTGTATTATTCAGGCCTTTCAAAGTAAAATTTGTAAATGCTTCTGAAAACTTCTATCAAGTTCTTAACTAATTAAAGTAGTGATATTCATAGGTCTTGTTCCTCCTGCTCCAATCTAATCTATGTTTGGAGATGAAACTTGGATGTGTTGGAGATGTTTTCTGAAGTGTTTCTGCAAATCCTGGCAGTACAAGATGCATAATCAGAAGTGTGTTAGGAGTTTGAGTAGAAATGGACTTCAAGTTTCCACTTGAGATCTGTGTTTTAGTAGGTCTTTGGTTTTTTACAAACCTCAGGCACCACTGTTCGTTATTGCTCAGTTTACTCAGGGACAGGTGAATATTTTTACTTTTTCAAAGCTCATCACTGAATGAACTGAACTTGTTCAGATAAAAGATTTCACCTCTGCACCAAAGTGTTGAATGATGTCTCCAGTGGTGTAGTATCTACCAGCACCATCATGGCACTGGTTTAAACGTCTCCTCACAAGGACAGTGCTGGATATAGCACAACTGCTCCCAACTTCCTATTATTCCTCTAGAAGAGAACCTGTAAATAACCAATCTGAATTTGACTGTAAATAACCAACCTGAACTTTGGAAGCATAATGGACTTTGGCATATATTCTGAGATGGGGAAGGTGGCTGTGTTTCAAATCAACAGGCTGTCCCACTTATTTTGGGATGTCTACTCCCTCTAGCCTCTAGAGACTTTATTATACCAACAACATATTCAGACTGTTTGGGAGCATTGGGATTTGATGAATGCATAATAAACACAGCTAATTTGAAAAAAAATAGCTCCTTTAAACAGCAATTTCCAGCTTCAGTACTTGATTTTGCAAGTATAATTTACTCATTTAGTGCAAGTCACTAGAGAATACTTTGGATTTCTCAGTTACATATTTTATACTTCCCCATGTGAAATTCGAGCCCTAGATATTGCTTTATATTTTCTGAGCATCAGAATGTATTCAGCTAATGTGCTGCAATCTCTTGCAATTTTGATGTCACCAACGTAGGAATAGTGCAGTCATTAGCTGACAATCAGGAAATGGAACACAGTGGAATTAAAACCTGTTTCAAATTTTAACTTAGCAATGAAAACACTGGAGGCTATCAAACCTAAATTGGAAATGTAATCTCTAGGTACTCTTGAATACGCAGCATTATATTATATTATCTCTCAAGCCCATATATAACACCACCTTAACATGACTTAAGTAATTTGCCAACTTAAGCAATTTTCTTGCTCACTATATCTATTTCTCATTTACAATACATATGTAGTAAAACCTTAAAGACTTTCTCATTTTTTTCTTTCTCATAAAACGTACAAGGTGATTACAGGAGACTGTGACAAACAGAAATAGATGGAAAAAGTTTAAGTGCTGCTTTTGGAACCAAACGTAAAGCCTCATGTGGAATGCTAAGAAGCAGCAGGATTTATGAGATTTGAAAACTACAGGATCACCAGAAGGAAAAAAATCTAAAGCCTGTTCTTTCAGATCCTATAATTCCTCATTTCAGTAATGATATCAACAACTTTTTTAATTTTCTAGTTAAACAAAACTTGCTTTTCCTCCTTTCACCTGAGAAAGACAAGTATTTTCAGTGAGCTATAATGACAGCTTTGTCTTAGGCCATCAAGATACAACTGCTGTGTTTTGCTTGGACCCCTGCAAGAATTAGCAAAACATTGCTTCATAAGGCAAGCTAGATGTCACTGAGTATAATGGACAGCCTGAGACAATTATTTTATAAGACAGGGCAAACACCATCTTTCCTAAGTTTCAATAAGACAAGTCTCTTAGCATTTGATTGTGGCAAAAAATATTCTCTATCTTGGAAATCATTTTTATGCTATGCCTGTATTTGTTTTTTGTTTGTTTGTTTTGTTTTGTTTTTTTAATTAAAACAACTTAATTTCAAGGGGGTTGGAACTAGATGATCTTAAAGTCCTTTCCAACCCTAACTATTCTATGATTCTATGATTTAACCACCTTGAGGTAACTTTCATACCTATACATACACAAGCACTTTCTCATTCTAGTACTAGAATTTTTTCCAGACCTCTAATCATTTTCCTATTTAATAAAGATTAATTTTAATTAATGTATAGCTATGAACTATTTATACTTCATTGGCAGAATTTTGCAAATTTTTGCTTGATCCCCTTTAAAAAAGTCTAGAAGCTTACTGGGCAGAGGAAGGAGTGGAAGGAAAGGAATGATGCAAATAGCCAAAATTTTGTATGCATGCGTTTCCTAAGCAAACTAATCAAAACTGTATATACACTATCACATACACTTCAGATCTTCAGAGAGGTCTTTCTGGAAGTCAGCTGGATAATCAATATGTTGGTACCCCTTCAACATATTTTCCATGTTCTTTTTGTACATGTTAACATGGCAGTAATGCACTTGGAGAGAACTTTGGCTGCACATTTTAATTTGATGGTAAGGTACTTGGGACAGGTCTGAGTAAGAATGGGACAGAAAGTCAAGGAGTTCATAATTTTACAAAGGAAATTTTGTTCAGCTGAACTGAAGATGCTGAATAAGGTGCCATCTAGAGTCCTGAAAGCTAGTGCTTGCCCTCCCCAGTAGGATGGGGAAGTCCTTAGACCACAAAAGTCATTTTCCAAGTCAACAAATATTTACTTGACTTAATGTTCTGATTAAACCCTAAAATAAGCACCTAGTAGTGCCCTGCTGCCCATGAGCAAAGTCCATGGAATAGTTTATGGAGGAAATCATTGCTTACTGTGAGTGAAGTTTGGGATAGATGAATTGTGAGAAGTTTGCTACCTACTTGAGCTTGATTTTTCTGTTGGCACGTATATGTGTAGAAGAGTTGAAAAGTCCACAAATCTGCATCACAAACAAGCCAGCAGATAAAATCTATCTGTTCTATGCAGAAGTGTTCCATGTATGTATCCTTAATGAAATCTAGCAATTTAGTAAATAGTTTCACTTCTCTCATGTTTTGCTGATGACTGATAGTCAAGCTTAGAATTTATTGTAAGGTCCAGGTTAAAAAAGAAATAGCAGAGTAAGTGACAAGTTCAATGAAGAACCAGTTTGTCAGATGATTCATTTCAATAATTACTGTACAACATTTTAAAAACAAATTAACCACAGGATTCTACAAGGGAAGAAAAAGCAATTTATATTAATGCAGATATATGAGCCTATTATTGCTAAGCACAAAACCAGCACTGGCTTTCAAAATAGGCTGCTAGTAGCATACATATGGGACAAAGCTTAAATTTTTGAGCCCTCCCTTTCATCTCCTCCCTGACCAGATAATGAATCCGCTGCAGCAGCTTCAGCTGACCAAAGGCTGCTTTGTCCTGGTTAGTGGCAAACCTGGCCTTTCTTCTGCATAGGTGCTATGTCTGCCCCCATGATGAGTGGGATCGGCCACCTCAGTCATCAGGAAGCTGCCTACCAGAAACCAGGCAAGTGACAGAGCTATAGGGGCTGCTCTGCTTCACATGGATGTCAACACCTCCCAGGGGCTGTCTCCTCAGGTACAGCTGATAAGTAATTCCAAATGTAGGTTACCTGATCCTACTGAGTGCAGGGACTAACTGCCAGGCACATGTGAGAACATCAGCAGCAGAACCCAACATTCACATTAGATTCACTTAACTGGTAACTCTGCTTCAGTGCACAGGTGTGAGGAAGCATTTCACTGTCAGCATTTACTTTATAAAGTGATGTCTGTGAGGTTGAAGGAAGAAAGCTGTATCTGCCCCTACTTTGAGTTTAGCTGTGGAAAGTAAGAGGAAAATGACTACTTGGTTAATGTTGCTTTGACAGAAATGAGGGCTGAGCCACATGAGTGACTGCTCTTCAGAGAGGATAAAGGGATGCAAGTCAAACTGACAAATATGACAAAGTATCAGCCCCATTCATCCTCTGAAGGTAAAAAAAAAAAATCTACAGCAAGTAAAATGTCAAGAATATAAAGGCACATCTCAGTAGGCACACCTGAAAAAGCAGTACCACTCCTGAGTAAGCAAATGTTTCCATTTAAAGGGGCCATCATGGACCAAGAGAGTTTTAGAAAAGGTTATGGCTGAATCAATTTCCATACCTCTCAATGGGTCTCAATGTTTCGCTTCAAGACAAGGCAGAATGCAAAACCTTGCTATAGGGAAAATTCTTTATCCCTGTTTTAAAACCAGTCATAAACACCAACAGCTAAAAATTATTGACCTTTCTGATGGCAGTTATCAACCTATCTCCCTAAGCTTCTTCGATCAGGTTTCCTCAAAGCAAAATATCTCACTAACATATTTCAGTCCCAATACAGCAGATGTATTATGGTTTTTAGCTGCATACATGTAGAACTACCTGAGTAGTCTTGAAGGAATTTCTGTGATTTCAGTCAGTGGTATCACTTTGATGTTTTCAAAGAGCTAACCTTTCAAAATACTTAAAAAATCTATATCCCTCTTGCAGAGAGATTTTCCTTACATACTCCACAGCAAACATAAGAACAGCATCTTACAGCAAACATAAGAACAGCATCTTACTGCTTTAGTTGGGGGGGGTTTTGTTATTTGTTACTCTCTATTAAAATACTATAGTAAGACAGATGCAATGGAGGTAGGCTTGCAGAGGAACACAGTACCGGTAGCCTGCAAAACAGCCGTGTGAAAATGCAATGCTTTTCTAGGGTGGTCTATATTTCTGACACATAAAAGAGACAGAGAAAAAAATGTGTTCTGCTCTTAAGCCAGCCCAAACCTAGTGGTCGCCACAGACAGACACGCCAAAAAAGAGGCTGTTTTTCAATTGTAGATCTTACTCTGGAACAGTCTCATGTTCATTACCTTGGTGGATAAATATTGTATTTCCTAGTTAAATTGCTAGTAGTCTTTCCAGTACATAGATGGCTGTGAGGCAGCTCCATGAATGTCTATGTTCGTGCTTACACACTGGAACAGCAGTCAGTCTTCTTCTCATGTCAGGATTCCCCTGTGTGTCAGCTATTGAACTGAGCTCCAGACATTTTTTATAATATTCTTTATTATTAATAGAATAATCTCTACTTTTTAACCAGTGGAAAATGCTGGCAGTTTAGGGAAGTCAGTTGCTTGTACAGTTAAAAGAAAGTGTTGCTGAATGCTAGATACAGTATTCAAGGACCATAAGTCAAGCCACCAGATATAATGAGATTTAAAGGATACATTTCTGGGATTTTTATTTCCTGCTAGGTTTTTGTCTCCCACCATGCCATCTCTCTCCTTCAGCCAGCAATACAAGCAACTTAAACACAATAAATCAGCTACTTATAGATGCATGTGACTGCAGGAGTAGCCATATTAGTAGTAACACCAAGTATTTTGATATTCTGACAGAAATGAAAGTGAGAAACAGGAGGTGTCAATAAAGCTGAAAGCCGTATGTTGTTTATGTTTATATTCAGGTTCTACACTTTGAAAGTATGCTGTCTGAAAACAAACATGCTGATCATGAAGTAAAAGCTGTTTGAAATATTAAAACATACAGAAGGATAGTAGAGAAAAAATAGAGTTAAGATTAACAATTAAGATTTTCCTCATAAAGACATAGGTATTTTTCCATTTAATAGAGAAAAAATGGACTTTCTATGATTCACAACTCTTTCCAGTTAAGGATAAACTCCTCATTTCTATATCACTGATGTCCAGGTTTCCTTTTCTTGTCTAAGGATGTCCTAGTTTCATGGTCTGAGCATAAGATGTGCACCTTCTTATCTTCCAGTGGAGGTGTATGGTGCACACGATGACTTACTGAATAAGCAATGTGTAACCACAGGGCCTGCTGGCTGTCATTGCTCCATCCCTGTAGCTTTGAGCCACCAACAGCTTCCAAAGGAAATCCAGCGCCATGACATGTAGCTGATTTGCTAGCAGGATTTCCAGAAACATCTGAACATCTATCTCCTGGAGGGATTTATGCTCTGAGAAGCCTGCCTTCCTTTCCACAGCACCATCTGAAAACAGGAGGTCCACGAGGCCTAATTAAAACCCACCTGTCAGTCACTAAAGAGAAGTGAGAGTTAAAATCCTAATGACCGTGAAGACATGTGTCACTGTTTTCCCAAAAGAGAGGCTGTTGCTGATGCCAAGTAGGACATTTATAAAGCCAAATTAGCATGCAGTTTGCCCTTGCTCTCTGTTGATATAGATATGGACTCACATCACTCTGATGCCAGGAAGCCTACGGACTCAAGTGCACTTCCTTAGCTCAGAAGGGCTGGTAGAGCGGTAAGGTTTGAGCTGTTGGCTCAAAAAGGACCAAGGCACAATGAAATGGTGCTTATGAAGGTTTTTTCTCCAGATAATGTCCACTTACAGAGTTAAAGATATTGCTACCTGGAGTGAAAGCATTTGCTACTGGAAACCCTCACCAAGCATTTTTTTCCATCCTTGCCTCTTACCAGAGGACATACTGTCCCTATGGACATGGTGTCTGACTAAGAGTCAGTGCAAGTGCATTCATGACAGAGTTAAGTCTGGGCATTTATCTTACCAGAAAAGACAAATCAAATGAGTTATTACTTAAAGGCTTACCTTTAGAAGACAGTTTCACAGCATTTCTTATTAAAGTTAGCTCAATGTGTAAGATTAATCCAGAAATTGGCCATTACCTCTGAATTACACACGGCCTATAAACCAATCTGTTATGTGTGTGTGTCTATAGTAGAAGAAAAAAAGTTTCTCAGGAAGAATCATTAACAATCACAATCCTACAGCAAACAGTAATTGCATTTCACATTTGCAAATCCAGGCTGAAGTGGGTTTACTCCCCTAGGTTTTCATGGAATTACATACACGGGGTTTGCATTTGGCTCACAGAATGCAGACTGAAATCATTAACATTCTTTACACGGGTGAGTTTAGCCTTGCAACAGGGACCTCTGAGTTAGGCAGCTATTATCATCCTCACTTTACAGACAGTGAAACTGGGAGCTTGAGCGACTTTCCTCCGATCACTCTGTCTTCAATCTGTTCAAAAGCTGTTTTGGAAACCTTCCATACATTATCTCTGTTTCAGACTCTTCCCTCTCTTTTTAAAGCCCTTGTCCTTACCTTGGCATTCACCATCTTTGCATTCACCCAGCCTGGCTCCTGTCCAGCATGCCTTCAATTTTATTCCTCATTGCTAAACCCTGCCAAATGTCACTGCCATTTCATTGCCTCTTCCAGATCCTGGATCTGGATCATTTTTCCTCCGTAACTCATCATCTGTGTGTAGTAGGCTCCTCTTTTAGGATGTACTTCAAGCAAAACTCAAAGTCCACACCCTTGCCCTTTTTACACTCTACCCTCATTGTTTTCAGCCATCTAAATATAAAATAAGAGATGGTGGGCACAGAAAGGCAAATACCTCACTCTGGTGCTCACCTGGATTTTCTACCTCGCTTATCCCCATCTCTGCATTTATTTGCTCTGCTGTCTCTGGACACTACAAGCTCCTGCAGGCTACAAGAAATTTGCAACCAAACAGAATAATTTGGAGCAGGGATGGCCTTGAGGGTTATGGTTACATTTCCTTTCCAGGTCTGCAAGGTAGGAGTGGGAGCTGAAACCTGGGACAGGTTCATGACCTGAAACTTGACCAAGAAAGATGAAAGGGGGTGCAACCCAGGCATGAAATACAGCAAAAGCGAGGACTGTTTTCTTGAGAAGATTAGGTTTGTTTATAGAAAAGTCACTGACTATTCAACAAATTGAGTATCTCATACATTCAAAACTGCACATCAGAAATCCAACACTGGCAAGTATTTAGGACGTGACTGTATTCCAGTCGCTTTTGTGAAGAATTTGCTCTCAGCTTTAACAAGAGGTGAGGTATTGTTTATCATGCTTTGCAGTCTAATTCTAATCACAGGGACTCAGCCTTTCTCTTATTTTCATGCAAGGTGGTTAGCACTTAATCACACAGCGATGAAACTGGTAGAAATCACATTCCAGTTTCAGATCTCATGCAGACAGGTGTAAGGTCTGTGACTGCCAAAGAGCTACAACCCATTATATCTGGTCTGAATACATATTTCACAGCAAACAAGGCCTAGTTAAAGATTAAGATGAAAAGCACAAATGAGAGAAAAGGTCTTAAATAGAAAAGGATAAAGCATTTCTCTATCCAAAACATTCTTTATGAGAGCCAAGGACAGGTTTTTATAATTATTTGTGCTCTAGCAAGGTGCTGCATTCAGCAATGCTTTTATCATTTGGGAAGCAGAGATAAAAATGCGCATGTGTATATATACATATATGAAAATTTGATCTTATTAAGATACAAAGGTCTGCCTTTTCCAATGGGATTTATTTCAGTTCAGCTTTTGAGTTTCGAGATATTTCCCAAAGGTTCAGCTGGCATGATTCATGTTATAGAATTTCTAAGTAATGAACTTTCTTTTTTTAACAGGGAAAAAATGGTTGAACCGATTTAGGTATCTCCTGCAATACAGCAGCAGTACTAGCTGAAAACAAAGACTCATTTCAGAGGTGCAAACTCTCTATTTGATAGAAATTTTAAAAAACTATTGTATTGCTGCCTATATTGTATTGCTTTTACTTGATGCAGAGGCTAGTCGGGAGGTATAGTAAACATAAGATAATACATGTTATTTATATACCTGTATGTTTGTTGTTCTTTCCCACACATAACTCCACTTGGCCAAACTAGCTATCAATGCATTGCAGCATCAATTTCAAATGAGACAAAAACCTGGTTTTGAGAGGGAAAAAATTGGTTCTAATTATCCAGTTACAAATGCAACATTGGGCCACATCAGATGCTATTTCCATCCATGCAGCAAGGAGAGAATAAGAATTGTTTCCATTCGCTTCTTGGAGCTAGAAATAAAGAAATGAACCTTGCAGAGGCAAGGGTTAGATTTTGTGTGAGATGTTTTCCCCAGAAGGAGGGTACTGGCTAAAGCAGCACACAGAGAATTTCAGCACCCCACTTCCCCTCTTCCATATGTATGATCTGGTCCGCTTGGCAGAGCATGGCTTGTATGCTGTTCTTTGCAAAAGTACACAGCAGATCAAGCCTCCACCTTCAACAGAACCATGTTTTAATCAGGATGTGTGGTATGAACAGAGCTGTTGCCTTCAAAGCTCCCCAGTAACTCCATGAAACAGGGCAGTGCTGTTGTGGGACGCACTGGCTGCAGCACGACGAAGGAGCCCTCACCCAATGCAGATCCTCTGCTAAGTGCTTCAGGTGAATGTTTTTGCTCAGAGTGAGCATGGCCAAAACGCTCATAAGGATAGTTAGAGTATAAAGTAATAAAGCCATTCTCTCAGTTAATGAGATTATCTTGGTGAATGTGTTTGTTAACCGTGCATTGGCAGCAGCTATGTGTCCGGATCCACCCAGGGCTGGCTAGCCCTATGCTTTTTGGTGTAATCTTCCTGCTGTAATCTTCCTGCTCTGTCACTTGTGTGGCAAAAACGCCCCAGGACTCTGCAGAAACAGTGGTTACATTCCCTTGTTTTAGGGCTTTCAAACTTCCCTCCCCATCATTTTGCTCAGCAGAAATAAGGCTAAAAGTTTCTACTAGTTTAAATAGGTTTTGATCAAATTCTGTCATGGCTAAGCATTTCTCCCACCCTGCTGTAACAATTTAAATAGTCCCACTGGAAGAGAAACTTATTTCCTGGTGTCCTTAAAATCTTTGAGAACAGTACCTCACAGGTATGGTTTTCCTGCATGTCTGTGTGACTCAGAGGGTTTACCTCTGAGACATCCAGACATCTTGAAATATTAATTGCTGATCATGTGCTGGACTGCAAGTTGCTTCTGAAAATGGAAAGCGATGGAAAGGCAACACAAAAGTAGAGAGGAAGGAACAATCACAGAAATAACCCCCCAACATTTATGTTAAGGAATAAAGGAAGGGAAAAATAATTCCACAGAAATAAAAAGTAGACAAGGAGAATGAAAAGAAAGCTGTTGAATGAAGACTAATGGCGTTGAGCTGCAGAACTTCATGACAGTTTTATTTACTGATTTTATCTGGTTCCATCTCAAAAGTATTAGACTGCTTAAAAATATAGTAAGATTTGTTGCAGATATAAAGTATTTGTACCTTATAGTTGACGAAACCTTGAGTCAAACAGAGCAATAGAGACCCTATCAAACAGAATAGCAAGAAAATTGCATTTGGAGGGGGTTTGCCACTTGCTAGGTACCTTATTACAACAGGAGGTATGTATGTGCAAAAAAATGCTTTACCATCTTCCCTGCAGTGGTTGCAATACATTACACTTTCCAGACAGGAGCGATCAATACAGTATGTGCAGCCATTTCACTTTTTTTCTGCACTTTGGCACCAGATGACCCATAGAAAGATGTATAGATTCATTCTACTGAAGTCCTGAAAAGGTTACTCAGGAGAGCTATCCCTAGGTGTGAGAATATAACCTTACTATAAAGCAATTGTGAGCCTGCATATGCAATGAAACTACTTGATGATTAACCGTTTTTCTCAAGCTGTTATAAATAGAAAGACATTTCAAAATCCTAGACTATACTTTGAAATGTGCATTACGCAGTAAACAGCATTTTTATGCGTAAACATAAGGGTTATATTTTTAAAAATTATATACTCTTTCTTTTCATGAGTACCCATTAAGCACTATTATCTCTAAGATGCTTAGGAACATAAAGTCTGCATTAAAGCTGAAGAAATCTGAGCTTATCCTGAAAAAGCATGGATAAACTCAGATCACAGACTATTCAAAAGTACATCCTTTGCAGAAAGGAGGTGGTGGTGAAGGGAAGTTTAAGTTGGTAGAGGGAACACTAAGTAAGTCAATTGCTCTTTTCTTTCTGAAATCCAGCTGCTACAATTCCCCTAAAGGCAGTGCTGCCTATCAATCCAGGAATGATTGACATGGTGGATGCCAAGAAGCCTTCAGCTAGCAAGCTACAGCAAAGGCCTTCATTTATAAATTACTATGGACATGTGCATTTTTAAGCATGCAAAAACTAGTATCCTAATCAGGAGTTTAAACATTAAGGATACAAAGATTACATATGCCTTTGCTGTGACACCCTGTGCATAAAGTAGTAGTGAATTTTAACTTTGCCTTTCTTCTAATATGCAACAATGTTTTTATGGTGGATTCCTTTGAGTCTGAAGTTGGTCCTCTCACTCTGGAGGAAAGACTTCAAATCATTCAGCTAAAATGGAGAGGACTTCACTTATGACTGTCACTGCCCCTCCTCCCACAGTGGCTGCAGGTCCGTAGGGTTCTTCACTAACCTTGCTGAAGTCTCACTTCGTGGCTGGAGCCTCTGCCCCACTGGTGTAGGCACTAAATGCAGTCAGTGGGGAAGGATTAAGCCAGAAAACAAGAAACCTGCTTCAGTTCTGGTGTATTTATCTTTCTCAAAAGAGGGGGAAATGTGACCTCATCTTTTTTTTTGTTGTTGCTGTTGTTACAGTAATATGAAAGACTTGTGTAGAACAGGGCAGCCAATAAACCAGGGGCTAGGACAGTGGCCTGAGATATGTGCCCCCTCTCTCCAGCCGTACAGGGAAATGCTGGTTTATACCCAAACAAACTTTGCCAACAAAATGGTGACAGTATGGGTCTGTTTCTGTGAAAAGCATAATAAAATTTTTCCGACAAATTTGAGCCCAGGACATGTGCGGCCTCCCAGTGCTTCTTTCCTGCATGAGGCAACATGTCCTGTATTCTTAACACTGAGCAACTGAATCAGAAATCTTCCTGATTCAGCTTCAAAAGTACACCAAAGACAACACTTGGGAACTTCTTGGCACCTTCCTCTGCTGTCCACATCTACAATTCTGGCAGACGTAGACCCCCAGCAGAGCACAAAAGAAGTGAATCAGCTCACGGAAGCTGCTGTTCCCCACTCCTCTTCTCTCAGCATCATTTTTCATTTGCATCTTCTCGATGTGCAGCCCCATCCTTGCTGCCCTTCTTCTCTGCAGGTCTGCTCGGCTTCATTTAGACGCAAACTGGGTTTGCCCCAACAATCATTTGAATATGGCTGTTAATGAAATAGACCATTGAGCCAAGTGTACTTCCGTCCTCATCAGACTGAAATGATGGCATTTCTTGTAACATCTCAGCAAAGGGTAGCATCTCAGCAAAGGGTAACACCAGCTATGTTTTATAGCTATTAGATAAAGGTGGATGCTCAGAACCCAGAACACGTGCATTATTAAAACAAAGGCAGTTTGACTTATTTCTTACTGAGCTTGCCTGATTTACAGGGGAACTATGTAACATGTCTATTAGGAAAAGATTATTTCTATGGAAGAAGCCTTGAGCTCCTCTGATAAAAAAGCAAAACAACCCAAAACAAAAACAAACAAAAAAACCAAGCCAAAAAGACTGGCATCCTGCATAGCCCCTTTGTGAACAGAGTATGCTCATGCTGCAGCTAACCTAGTGGAAGATTTTCCCAAGCCTCTTTTACGGCTCTTGTGCACAGCTGAGCCTGTTGTGACATGGCAAAGACTTGCAGACTTCTAGGAAGAGTTATAAAATACAGGTAAATGTGTCAGAAGCCACTTGGATCATGTCAGGTATGTAATTAAGGAAGAATAAATCTGAAGTCTAAAAACAGAAACTTGAAGAAGACAGGATTTAATTGATTTTCATTAAAATAAGTACCCCTCCTCCCAGTTTATTTTAGTGGTATAGAGAAAGGACATAACCCCAAATGTTACCAGGTTTCCCAACGGATCACTTGTTTTGATTCTCCTAAAACTCCAAGCACACCACTGGGGTGAGGTGCTTCACTGAGAGTCCTCCACAGTTCGTAAGACGCAAGGAAATTGGTAGGTTTTGCTCAGGATTTTAAAGAATAATGAACCTATTATTCTTTAAGTTTTACAGATATATTTTTTCCCATCCTGCTGGATTATTCTTTCCCTCTTTTACTAGTAATAATATAGTATCATCCTCAAATCTTCGAGTATCAAAAAGGAATGCACAGAAAATGAGCTGACATTTTTCTAAACAAGGTATTATTTATATTGCAGTCTCAGCATAGCAGGTGTCTTCAAGAAAAATAGCAGGATACATTTCCAGTCTTGGAAAAAATATGTCTAAGTATGCTCATCTAAGACTATACTTTTAAGAGTGGGGATTGCAGATTACTCTTACAAGTAATGTTTAATCAGCACCTGCACTTTGAGTTGCCATATTTCTTTATAACAATGATGCTTGGCTCTTGAAAAGACATTTAGCTGAGGTGCCTGCAATTTAAAGCTTCTTGGTAATTATCAATCCTGGAACATTTCTATTCCTCAATCCGCTGAGGGCCCTTTGTGCCTGAAAAATATCTTATTTCGCATCTACATTTGCAAATGTTAAAGTAACAAGTGTAAACAGAATGCATCTGCACCTAATCACAATTTTACATGAAGTGTTAAATTATACAACTTCAATAGAAATTTGGGAAAGGAACGCAAACAACCATAGGAACACTGTTTGGGTTTTTTTTCTGTCCCCCTCCCCCCAAAAAAATGTATATTCTTAAAAAAAAACATGTTCTAGCAGGGCTGATTTGAAAATATTTAGAACATGTGGGGGAAAACAAGACCTCTCAGAAGTGTTAAACCCTCTGATGGAGAACCATATGGTTCCTACACATAATGGGGTCTAAATTAAAGGTAATGTAAGAGCTTTAACTCCAGAAACTCTTGCTTTGGAGGAACTATCTGGGCGGTATCATCACATTTCTTGATGCTGAATATCCCTAGACGTTCTTTGGAATCAAACTTTTCATTCGTATGTGAATCTGGGACTTGAGAGGCTCCTACTCAAGTGACTCACAAAATCTGTAAAAGAGGTAAGAGTTTAGGTAAGCCACCTCCATGCTATATAGGTAAATCTCAGGATAACTGAGCTAGCAATATTATAACCAGATAAAACCCAAACATTAAATGTTTAACATTCGTACCTGATGCATACATACACATTTCTTTCACCAGCAATTGCACTCAGATTGAAGCATTCCAGTGCTGGGACTTACTACCCGTTTTGCAAAGATGAAATCAGTATAAAACTGAGTAGAAAAACCTACAGTAGCCACATCTTTTTTCCTTCTTTATTTCTTCTCCAGAGTGTTTTTTTACAGATAGCATTTTTCAGTGTGCTCCAAGAGCTATGTGCAACAGATATGATTTCTATTAACGGGGTCTGCGAAAGACTCATCACATTCTTAAAAACCAACAAAATCCCTCTAATGTGTATACATCCCTGTTAATCAACAAGTGTGAAATGAAAATTCAGAATGTATCCTATCTTATATGTGGTTGCAAATGAAATTATGGTATCATGACCATACACAGTGACCCTTAGATTTTTACTGTAAAGTCTAAGGAGTCTGTTTTTGCATTTGAAAAACATTCAGTAGCAGTCATTTGGCTGAAGCAATAAGAAGATGTGCAAAGTGCACTGGCCACTATCCATTTCCTGTAATAAAGATGTCATATGCATGCAAATTTTACATTCTTGAAAAGACTTGCCCGCTATGCACATTCTGTTAGCAGTTTTGAGCACTTGCACAATGCATGATTAAAATTGTGCTGCACTGTAGATATACTTTTAGATATCTTTGGTTGATTCATAACAATGTGTGTCTGCAGGACTATTTTCTTCCCTTTCGGTTTCTCTTTTTCCTGATCTAGCCTTACCTGTAATCAATGCAATTGAAGCCCATGACTTCTCAAAGCCATGGATCAAGCTCAAATTTTTCAAGAAAAATTCTCACAGGATGTAGTATGGCATTAGATACTGCATCTCCTCCTGGCTAAACACTCAAACAGCTTAAGTGTGAACAGCTTTATCAGGAATTATTAACACTAGCTTCAGATGTTAGTTATTATAGTTATTGCACTTTATCGTATGATAGTTATACTTAGTTGTAATAATCATAGTTATTGAAGAAAGTTCAATATTTACTTTTTTTTTTTAAAAAAAAGATGGAACTTTTAATTGTGGAAAATTTTACAAATGGGTTAATTTTACAAACTGTGGCTTAATATTAAATTATTAAGAAAAAAATAATGAAAGAAAGGGACAATTCTCTAAAAAACTGGATACATCTCTGGGCTGCAGGAGGTGAATAGCTGAGTTACTAAATCATTCCTAGGATTTTTAGAGTATAAAAGTTGATGCTACTAGGTATAGTTATTATGTGGGTTTTTTAGCCTCATAGCTTCATTGTCAGAAATTTCAATAAGAAGTCCACAAAATAACCTTGCCATGAAGAGGAAACTGTAATTACTTATAATTAGTGCAGTGCATAAGGTATGGCTTTTATTCAATTAAATAATTCCATAGTTTATGAAATAAATTATGGCCATAACAGCTCTAATTTCAATGTGTCACCATCAACCAGGAGAGAAAAAACTTGAATTTCAAAATAAAATTTAAAATTCAGCTCAGGGCACACTAGATATTTTTCCCTTGCTCAGTGACTCACTTTTCCTTTCTGCAGGTAAAATCTCCTATACATTGTGTTACTTTGAATTTTCTTGACACTTTCTACATTTGAACAGGTTCACATTATATGTTAAGTCTGCTTCAAAGTGACACCAAGACTATCCTTCCCCTGAAAATCAAACAGAGCTGGAATTGAGCTCCTCATGTCTACACGTTTGAAAACTTCAGGATGGATTATCATAACAAGATGATGGAATTTGTTTCAGGTTTCTGAAGCTGTTGGGTTTTGTGGCCTTGGAAAAGTGGAGAAACAGAACTAGAAGTACAACTACTTGAGTGACCTCACCAGTTCATGTCAAGCATGAAATGCAGATCTAGGAGAGATATTCAATTAAGGTTTTCAGATGTCCATGGTCACTTAGGGAGGCTTTCTAAGAGGAATGTGGCAGGGCTTGAGGAAAGCAGGGTATAAAGGGGTGGGTGACTAAAAGGTCTTCTGAAGTGGGGCACCCTTGTCTTGCAGATTATCATATAAACTTTTCAGGCAGGCACATGCAGAAAGAAACAGATTATTTCTCTCAGAGTATGAGATTATTGTCCCCCTGATGGGAATGCAACTTTTCTCCTTTTATTCAACAAAATTAGTATTTAATCCTGTATGCACAGTATATAATACTATCATACTGGTTTCAGTAAATCAAGAAATATGATATTACAGTGAAACCCTGCTATTCAAACACTCGCTTGAGTGGTGCAGATGTGGCAAAGTGGCTGCTCAGGTTTACTGTGTCAACACATTCTTCCTCCCTTCATGTTTTGCCTTGTTATTTTGTGCCTACAAAATCAACATGCTGGTGCCTGCTGATCATGACTCTGATCTCAGTATCACTGAAGTTTCGCAAGCTACAGCTATTCACTGTTGCAGATGACTTACTTGCAGCGTACACTAAAGATACCAAGGGAGCCACGTTTGTGTATTACAAGATATACTTGGCAGAGGAAGTGAAGCAAACAAGAGATGTCTCTAGTTATTATTTTCCCTAACACGCAAACCTGGAACATTTCCAGTGGGCATGCCACCTGGGGATGGACAAGCCTACAAAGACCTGGATGCACACAGATTGGAGAAAGATTCTTGAGACACGAGTCACACAGACAAAAGGAGGGTTTTTTCCCCCAAGGATGTGACACTTGACAGAGTGCTGCATGATTTTAAAAAACAGAGGCAAGTTTCGAGACCATAAGCCAGTATGCCACTCCTCGACAGGTTGTCATTTATTCAAATCAACCCTGAGTGCCTTTCTGAAAGACATGCCACAGTCACGCAGCAGTTATTGGTCTCAGTTTTTGAGGTAAAAGGATGAAATTCTGCTGCTTGTTTATGATGGAAGATAGGTGCAGCATCCTCTAATGATCCTGTCTGGCCTGAAATATTATGAAATTCTAAAGGCAGTAACAAATCATACCAGAGATATCAAATGAGGGGGGATGCTCCTATGTGGCAGGAAAGCTTTCTTTTACAGTTACAGATGTCACAACAAACTGAGTAACAGAATTATGTGCACGTGGTTTTCGACTGGTGACAAAACAAGCATTGCTTCTAACTATGTATGTTTTCTGTGAGACACTGAACATTGAAAAATGGTCAAATTAACAACCTCAATACATTTTATATGTAAATTAAATGCTGTGTAGATAACACTTCTAGTGATTATAGCTTTCTATGTGACATATGTTTAATGATTTAGATTGGCTTCTGTTGAGAGGGATTTAATTTAAGACACGGCATTGGGCTCAAATTATTTGCAAGACTTGATTGAAGCTTATGTTCTACCCTGTAGCTTATGTTCAGCTAAGGATCATCCTCTGAGTACCTTTCATTTATGTCTTGCAGCATCTAAAATGTGGGCTTTTGCCACAATTTTCTCTCTCCATACATACTGTTTAACCAGCTTCCAGCACAATCAGAAAGAACAAAATTGCTGTATTCTCATATTTGTTTTTTTATTTATTTGTTAGGTCTTCAATATTTAAGGTCTTTTCACTTACATCCCTTGGCAACAGCTTCTGGATATCTAGTTCCAATTGAAATTAGCAAGACTGGTCATCCAGCCCCGTAAGAAGTTTTTAAAATCCCCACTATTCTGCTTATCTTTATCACTGCTCATCAATAAACTGCTGACTGTAGGAATCTGTGGATTCACAAGTGCCACCATCAAATTTGGTAGCAACTTAAACTCAATCTGAGGAATCCAGCTACCAGTAACTTTCCCTGTATTACTGTGTAGTCATCCTGATAAACCCCATCAAGAAGTGCTTTGCAGCCACACATTCTCTGTAGCATCATAGAATAGTTAGGGTTGGAAAGGACCTTAAGATCATCTAGTTCCAACCCCCCTGCCATGGCCAGGGACACCTCACACTAAACCATGCCATCCAAGGCTCTGTCCAACCCGGCCTTGAACACCACCAGCGATGGAGCATTCACAACTTCCCTGGGCAACCCATTCCAGTGCCTCACCACCCTCACAGTAAAGAATTTCTTCCTCATATCCTATCTAAACTTCCCCTGTTGAAGTTTTAACCCGTTACCCCTTCTCCTCTCACTACAGTCATTAATGAAGAGTCCCTCCCCAGCATCCCTATAGGCCCCCTTCACATACTGGAAGGCTGCTATGAGGTCTCCACGCAGCCTTCTCTTCTCCAGGCTCAACAGCCCCAACTCTCTCAGCCTATCTTCATACGGGAGGTGCTCCAGTCCCCTGATCATCCTCATGGCCCTCTTCTGGACTTGTTCCAACAGTTCCATGTCCTTTTGATGTTGAGGACACCAGAACTGCATACAAGACTCCAAGGGAGGTCTCAGGAGAGCAGAGTAGAGGGGCAGGGTCACCTCCCTCGACCTGCTGGTCACTCTCCTTTTGATGCAGCCCAGGATACGGTTGGCTTTCTGGGCTGCGAAGCGCACACTGCAGCCGGCTCATGTTCATTTTCTCATCGACCAACACCCCCGAGTCCTTCTCCACAGGGCTGCTCTGAATCTCTTCCCTGCCCAACCTGGAGCTGTGCCTGGGATTGCTCCCACCCAGGTGTAGGACCTTGCACTTGGCATGGTTAAACTTCATCAGGTTGGCATCTGCCCACCTCACAAGCATGTCAAGGTCCCTCTGGATGGCATTCCTTCCCTCCAACGTATCTACCGAACCACACAGCTTTGATGTTATCGGCAAACTTGCTGAGGGCGCACTCAATCCCACTGTCCATGTCACTGGCAAAGATGTTGAACAAGACCGGTCCCAACACCGATCCCTGAGGGACACCACTCGTTACTGGTCTCCAGCTGGATATTGAGCCATTGACCACAATTCTTTGTGTGCGGCCATCCAGCCAGTTCTTTATCCACCGAGTGGTCCACCTATCAAATTGATGTCTCTCCAACTTAGAGACAAGAATGTCGTGCGAGACACTGTCAAACGCTTTGCACAAGTCCAGGTAGATGACATCAACTGCTCTACCCCTGTCCATCAGCTCCGTAGCCCCATCATAGAAGGCCACCAGATTGGTCAGGCAGGATTTCCCCTTAGTGAAGCCATGCTGGCTGTCACCAACCACCTTGTTGTTTTTCATGTGCCTCAGCATGGCTTCCAGGAGAATCCGCTCCAAGATTTTGACAGGCACAGAGATGAGGCTGACTGCTCTGTAGTTCCCTGGCTCATCCATTTTCCCCTTCTTGAAAATGGGGGTTATATTTCCCTTTTTCCAGTCATCAGGAACTTTACCTGACTGCCATGATTCTTCAAAGATGATGGAGAGTGGCTTAGCAACTTCATTTGCCAGCTCCTTCAGGACCCACGGATGGATTTCATCAGGTCCCGTGGACTTGTATACATTCAGGTTCCTAAGATGGTCTCAAACCAGATCCTCTCCTACAGTGGGCCCAGGGTCTTCATTCTCACTGTCCCTGCATCTGCCTTCCGAGAGTTGGGTGGTGTGGTCAGAGCATTTGCCGGCGAAGACTGAGGCAAAGAAGTCATTAAGAACCTCAGCCTTCTCCACATCCAGGGTAGCCAGTTCTCCCTATATCTTTTGGAGAGGGCCCACGTTGTCCCTAGCCTGTCCCTTATTTGCAATTGACATGGGTTCAGCAGTGGCAGTCATTTTACTCCTTCTTGGTAGCTGGTGTAGCACTGTGTTTTCGACTTTCGGCATGGGAACTGCACTGATAACACCAGCGTTTTCAGTTACTGCTTGGTAGTGTTTTGGTCTGACCAAGGACTTTCTGAGCCTCATGCTCTGCCAGGGAGGAGGGGAAGCCGGGAGGAAGCAGAGACAGGACACCTGACCCAAACTGACCAAAGAGGTATTCCATACCACAGCACGTCATGCCCAGGATGCAAAAACAGACAGCAGAGACCCAGAAGGGTGGGGGTGCACGGCATGGTCAGGCTTGGTATCAGGTAGTGAGCGATTGTATCCTTTTCCCTTGTATTACTCGTCATTATTATTATTGGTGGTAGCAGTAGTGGTTTTTGTTATACCTTACTTACTAAACTGTTCTTATCTCAACCTGTGGAAGCTGTTGCATTCTTTTGATTCTCCTTCCTATTCCTCCGGGAGCGGGGGAAAGAAAGAGGAATGAGTGAGTGAGCGAGAAAACTGCGTGGCTGAGAGGCTTACACCGTGACAGCAATGAACCTATAGAATCCGTTCCTGTTATACTTAACATCCCTAGCCAAGTTTAATTCTCCGTAGTTCTTAGCTTTCCTAACCTGGTCCCTAGCTTCCCGCTCAACATCCCTGTAATCTTCCCAGGCTGCCTGTCCTTGCTTCCACCTTTTATAAGCCTCTTTTTTCCTTTGAATTTTCCTCAGCAGCTCCTTATCCATCCAAGGAGGTCTCCTGGCCCTCCTGCTGCACTTCCTTCTAGTAGGGATGTATCGCTCCTGAGCTTGCAGCAGGTGATCCTTGAATATCAACCAACAGCCTTGGGCCCCCTGCCCTCTAGGCCTATATCCCATGGAATCTTACTGAGAATGTTCCTAAAGAGGCCAAAGTCTGCTCTCTTGAAGTCCAGGGCAGTGAGCTTGCTGCACGCTCTTCTCACTGTCCTGAGGATCATTAATTCAACCATCTCAGGATCGCTGCAGTCAAGGCTGCCCTGGAGCGTCACATTTCCAACCAGCCCTTCCCTGCTGGTGAGGACGAGGTCAAGCATGGCACCTCTCCTTGTTGTCTCCTCTATTACTTGCAGGAGGAAGTTGTCTTCCACACAATCGAGGAACCTCCTGGATTGCTTGTGCCGGGCCGTACCATCCCTCCAACAGACATCAGGGTGGTTGAAGTCCCCCATGAGAACAAGCGCCTGTGAGCGTGAGGCTGTTTCTATCTGTCTATAGAGCACTTCATCCACAGAGTCCTCTTGGTCAGGTGGCCTGTAACAGATCCCCACAGTAAAACATCTACAGATGCACACATTCACACCTCTGGCTGGAATGACATGGGAACTAAGTACACAGCTTTCGGTGAGGTTGTTTGAGCATGAAAGTGTGATTTGGATCCAATATGTAAAGATATTCCATTAACATTTTTGGCCTTTGTATTGGCGCCTCAGCACTCACTAGTCTGGCCCTTATTAACAGTAATGATTGTTAAATCCAGGAGGAGGGTGGGGAATACAGAGTGCAGATAAGAGTAAATAATCAGAATGAATGTGTAATTTCCCAGAAGTACAATGCCAGCTGGCTTGGAAAAGACTGAGGGCAACTGAAGCAATGGTTATTTCATTATTGTCTGAATACTGGATGGCTGATGGTACTCTTCAGATTTTTCGGGTAGCTGGCTATTCTATTCTGGTTTCTAGGAGCTCTCTGAAGGAGCAGGTTATTCTTCCAGGACTCTATTAGTGCAGACTCTCCAAATGTCCAAAGGGGAGTATGGGTGCTTCTACATGTTAATTAGTACCTTAATGCATGTGGGAAAAAACATACAACTGTTGGCTGCTTGCATTCAAACAACCTGTTGTGGGAGGGTGATGATACTGGGGGAGAATGCAACATAGAAACTCCAGCTTCTGCGCTATGTAGTCTTGACCAAATGACTATGAAGCTTGTAGAACTTACTTTGCATCTAAATCATATTATGCTCTTTTCCTTTTAAAACCCAGCCCCTACAAAGAAGACTTGCACCCCTTACTAGCGTAGAAACATCCTGAAAATGCTCTTTCCTCAGGGGAAGCAAGCTAAATTAAGCTCTGCGCATCACAGAAACCATCTACAGATAGCATGCAGGACTGGCAACAGCTCGTTGCAGACAACTGCAATTCCCACTGCTAGAGCCATCACTGCAGTCTCAGCTCATGGACCAATAAATGCTCTGAGTCACAACTAGGACGTCCCCTCTGCTGACTTAAAGCTAATTATACGTTGTCTTCTGGGTATATTACATTTCTTGCAGGCGGTGAAGGTATGTTCAGCTAAAGCAGATGTAAAATACAGGTTTAATGCTCAGTGAAATCCTTAAAGAAAGCCACCTGTGATTTAAGAGTATTAAATAGAAATTAGCAAAATGACTTTGAGAAGAGAGCAACTACTAAGCATTTTTAAGGAAACAGGAAAAGTTTGTACACATTGCATGTGAAATTTCACACTTTTCAGGGTGTGGATATCTTGTAAACCTTCCTTTTGATTTTTCTTTGCCCCCTTTCACGAAACATGGAGTATTTTTTGGGACACACCTTTGGCTTTATAGTCACTTTAGCAAATCTTTTAAATATTAAAATGTTTAAGACACTTAAACTACAGTCTATAGTTTTATGGTATTAACCATCAATTAAAAGACTATGGCACCTCCTGGACAGTCGCTGGTAGAAGCGTTCCTGTTGGGGAGTTTGGAGGGACCTCTTTAGGTGATGCTCTGATCAGTCCTGGTCCTGTAAAAATAACTTGCAGTTCTGGGGATAGCCACTGACTTTCAGTGTGCACCAAGAAAATGAGGTACCAGGAAATAATGCTGAGAATTGGTATAACTGAAGTATCAACTGCATGTAAATAGTCAGTGTATAAGAAATTATCCATTAAAATAAAAAGATAACTTTCTCAGATCATTTTGCTGACTACATAAACCATAATTATATAGCCTCCAGAATATTATTTAAAATACATGCAAATCAGAAATGTTGCATCCAAAATCCAACTCCTTAAAATTGACCAAGCTCAAACTACAGACAAGAGGTCTGGGGTGGGATGTATGAAAATCTAAAACTTACTGTTCCCATTTATGCTGGAGTTCTGAGTTTGACTTGCCTAGAAGCTACGAATTAGAATCTGAGCATAGATGTGGACCGAAAAGAAGATATAAAGCTATGGTTATAACTTTTCTTTTACCAAAAAAAAACCCAAACAAACAAACAAAAAAAACCAACAACAAAAACAACAAAAAAAAAAACCCCAGAAAAACAAACCACAATGTATTTTCTTAATAATTCCTCCTCTTCAGATTTTTTGCTATATGAAGAACACAATGCATAAAATTGCCATGTCAGGAATTCAGTCACATTGCTTTTTTAGGTAGCATATGCAATGTTTGTAATCATGGAATATTCTACTTTTTAATCTCTGACTTCAATATGGTTAATCATGCCAAAAATAATACCAGTTGATCCTGACAGGATTTCAGTATGTGGGTTTAGTGTGCCACAAAATGGTTTCTTAAATCATTGAAATAATTTTTTGAACTCAGGGGGAAAAAAAGGGAGTTTATGACCTCTGGAAGAAAAAGCATGGAAGTCAGGAGGAGTACTAGGATGTTGTGAGGTTATGCAGAGCAAAAAACAGAAGGGCCAAAGCCCAGCTAGAACTTACTCTGGCTACACTGCTGTAAAACACAATAAAAAATGTTTCTATAAATACATCAGCACCAAAAGGAGGACTAAGAACCTCCATCTTTTATGGGATGTGGGAGGAAACACAGTGACAAAGGGTTAAGAAAAGGCTGAGGTACTTAATGCCTTCTTCGCCTCAGTCTTTAATAGTAAGACCAATTATTCTCCAGGTATCCTGCTCCCTGAGCTGGAAGCCACGGATAGGGAGTAGAATGAAACCCCCATAATTCAAGGGGAAATGATCAGCAACCTGCTACCCCACTTAAACACACACAAGTCTACAGGGCTGGATGGAGTCCACTCCACGGTACTAAGGGAGCTGGCAGAAGTGCTCACTGAGCCACTTTCCATCATTTATCAGCATTCCTGGCTAACTGGGGAGGTCCCAGTTGACTGGAAGTTAGCAAATGTGACGCGCATCTGATCTCCTTCTATGACAAGGTGACCCTAGGCAATGAGGGTAAGGCTGTAGATGTCATCTACCTAGATTTAGTAAAGCCTGTGACAACATTTCCCACAGCGTTTTCCTGGAGAAACTGTCTGCTCATGGGTTGGATGGGTGTACTGGGTGAAAAACTGACTGGATAATTAAGCCCAAAGAGTGATGATGAATGGAGTTAAATCCCACTGGTGGCTGGTCACAGGTCGTGATCCCCAGGACTCACTACTGGAGCCAGCTCTATTTAACATCTTTATCAATGATCAGGACATGAGGATCAAGTGCACCCTCAGTAAATTTGCAGACAACACCAAGTTGGGCAGGAGTGTTGATCTGTTGGAGGGTAGGAAGGCTCTGCAGAGGGATCTTGACAGGCTGGACTGATGGGCAATGGTCAGTGGTATGAGGTTCAATAAGGCAAAGTGCTGGGTCTTGCACTGGGGTCACAACAACCCCATGCAATGCTCCAGGCTTGGGAAGAGTGGCTGGAAAGCCGCTCAGTGGAAAAGAACCTGGGGATTCTGACGGACAGAGCTGAACACGAGCAAGCTTGTGCCCAGGCAGCCAAGAAGGCCAATGGCATCCTGGCCAGTATCAGCAATACTGTGGCCAGCAGGGCCAGAGCAGTGATTCTCCCCCTGTACTGGGCACTGGTGAGGCTACACCTCAAATTCTGTGTTCAGTTCTGGGCCACTCACTGCAAGAGAGATAGTGAGGTGTTAGTGCAGGTCCAGAAAAGGGCAACAAAGCTGATGTAGAGTTGAGCACAAGTCTGATGAGGAACAGCTGAGGGAACTAGGGTTGTTTAGTCTGGAGAAGAGAAGGCTCAGGGGGACCTTATAGCTCTCTACAGCTACCTGAAAGGAGGCTGTAGAGAAGCAGGGGTCAGTCTCTTCTCCCAGTAACAAGAGATAGGATAAGGTAACGGCCTCAAACTGCACCAGGGGAGGCTTAGATTGGATATTAGGAAAAACTTCTCCACTGAAAGGATTGTCAAGCACTGGAACAGGCTCACCACAGGGAAGTGGTGCAGTCCCCATCCCTGGAGGTATTTAAAATATCTGTAAGCTATGATGCTTAGAGAAATGGTTGAGTGGTGGACTTCGCAGTGCTAGGTTTTCAGTAGGACTCAATGATCTTTACGGTCTTTTTCAACCTAAATGATTCTGTGACTCTATGAAATTTGTCCTTCATGAACTCTGACAGATGGTTTACCTCTGTTGTAGACTGAAGGTTCAAATTCTAGAAAAGGCAGTCAAAATACGTTATTAGGCATTTAGAAGATATTTTTGTTCAATAAAGCTTCAGCAGTAAAGTAAGCTTATTAATACACGAAATTGCTGTTGGTCTTTGCTACATTTGATTGAATGTGTGAGAGTCTACAAAAATGAAAAAAAGGAGAAAATATAAGATAAAGGTCATAAAAAATTCAGACTAATGAATTTCTATTCCCTTAATATTTTGTTTTATATTTTCAAGTGTTATCTCTTTAGCTTGTAGGGCCCAATTTGTATCTTTTTAAAGGCATGTATACCTTTAAAATCTTCTGTGGTAACTAGACACTTCTTAAATAGCAAATGAGTCCAGATGACATCTATTCAAGAAATCTGAAGGCAAAAATCAGCAGAAAAGCAAAGTAACTGAGCTGCTAACAAAATATGCAGTTTCTCATTAGTTTAGGAATCATTACCACAGGACTCAGAGGTAGCAAACATGGTTGTACTGGTTTTTAGAAAAAGGTACTTGGAACTTATTTTGAAAATTATCAGCAAATTCACTACCCAGAAGATTGACTGAAATGACAGATTACAGTGTGGAATGTATAAAATGGCTGATGAAAATATCCCAAGTTTTATATATTTAATGATTAATTTAAAAATGAAACTAATGATATTAACTCTTGCTATTCAAAAAGGACACCTCAAAGCTGCTGTGCACAGTCTTGAAAATCTTAGTGCAGTATGCAGCAAAAGTCAAAAAGGTAAATAGCATTGAGAGTTTTAGAGAAGCAATACAGACCACAACAGACAACATTCTCATAGCAGGAGGGCACAAATTCACACCACGTGACCTATCTTTTAGATCAAAAACACCAATGACAGATGTCTTTGGCAGCTGGGATATCTAAAGCCCAACTTCATGCATTGTTACCAGGTAACAATCCCAATGTGACTTCGAGCAGCAGAGGCCAGCCCTGCAGCCTCCTTGGCACCACATCCTGCCCTTCCACAAGACACCCACTCCAGCTGCCTGGGCCAGATCCAGAATGAGAGCAGCAGCACTTCTGCTCCTTAGCAGGGACACTTACTTCCCTTAGCAGGGCATTTTGCAGTCCCAAGTTTCAAGACACCAGCTCCAACCTCACAGCTTTCCTGTTGTCTATATGCAAAAGACACACAAAGTGCCTGGTGCCACTGCATGCCAGTGCATGTGCCTTGCCAGGGTCAGAGCTGTACTGTAGCTCGGCTGCCATGCCTCAAGCCCTGCTCATAGCAGCAAGAAATTATGGAATCATGGACTCACAGAATGGTTTGGATTGGAAGGGACCTTAAAGGTCATCTAGTTCGAACCCCCAGCCATGGGCAGGGACATCTTCCACTAGAGAAGGTTGCTCAAAGCCCCATCCAACCTAGCCTTGAACACTGCAAGGGATGGAGCAGTGTTCAAGCTTCTATGGGCAACCTTTTCCAGTATCTCACCACCCTCACAGTGAAGAATTTCTTCCTAACTCTAATCTAAACCTACATTCTCAGTTTTAAAACAGTACACTTTGTCCTACCACTACAGTCCCTTGTAAAAAGTCCCTCTCCGGATTTCTTGTAGGACCCTTTTAGGTACTGTAATGATTCTATATGGTCTTCCCAGATCCTTCTCCTCTATAGGTTGAACAACCCCAGTTCTCACAGCCCATCCTCATACTGAAGGTGCTCCGGCCCTCTGATCATCTTTGTGGCCCTCTTCTGGATCCAGTCGAGCAGGTCTATGCCGGTCTTATGTTGGGGGCCCCAGAGCTGAGCACAGTACTGCAGGTGAGGCCTCAAGAGAGCAGAATAGAGAGGAAGAATCATCTTGCTTGACCTCCTGGTCATATTTTTTTTGATGCGGCCCAGGATGGCTTTCTGGGCTGCAAACTCACATTGCCAGGTCTTGTCCATCTTTTCCTCCACCAACGCACCCAAATGAAATTTTCTCCTTATTTGGCAGAGAGTCCCTCCACATGCTTGTCAGACAGACCTGGAAATAGATAACAAACCCTTGCTTGCCTTTGAAAATATGGTCTTACTATATTGGAGGTTTCTTTTATTCTGATCCATGTCCCTGCTGCTAGAGAAAGATGCAGGTGGGGGAAACTACGGAAGCACTTGTGGCTGCACCAGTGAGACACCAGCTCCAGCTCTGTATTGTATGTGAGCCTTAGGGGGCTGTGGTAATTCCTGCCATCTGGTGAAAGCAGGAGCAGGTTTTCTGCCAGCTGCAGAGGTGCTGCAGAGACACCTCCTATCATCATGACATTCACCAAAGGCAGTGCGAAAGGTATAAGAGAAAACAAAGGAAGAAAATTAGTAAGAGGGAAAAGGGGAAAAGTTTGTTGAAATGGTTTATGATGAGGGTTGGGAAACACCGGAACAGGTTGCCTAGAGATGCCCTGAAAACTATCTCTGGAAAAATTCAAGTCCAGGCTGAATGGGGCTTTGATCAACCTGATCTAGTTGAAGGTGTCCCTGCCCATGTCAAGGGGGTTGGACTAGATGACTATTAAAAGATCGCTTTCAACCCAAACCATGCTATGAGTCTATGGTTCTAGGAAAATAAAAAGGAAAAAGGGAAAAGTAAAGGGAAAAAGAGAAAAGGAAAATAAAATCTTAAAAGAAAAAAAGGAAAAAGGAAAGGGAAAAGGAGTACCACTGTAACTCTGCATTAGCTGTAGACCAGCTGGGCTCTCAGCTGAGACACTTCACTCTAGAGCAATGAACAAGGAGGCATGTCAGCGAACAGGGTGTCCTCAGGAGGCTTCTCCTGAGGAGGGAAAGCTGTATGATCCCTCTTTCCTATTTTGGGGTGTAAATGGATCATACTTGTGCTGCCTAAGAGTTCTTATTACTGCAAATGCCTCCTTTTGGAAGCTGTGTGTGGAGTCCACACATTCAATCATGTCCATCTCATCAGGATGTGAGAAAACCTATTTCTCCTTGCCTAATATGTCAAATGCTATACTTCAGCAGTGATCTCTTTTAACTCTTCCATGTGTACCCTATCGTGAACAGGTTCCTTTTTAAGACATTTTCTGGCAATTTAAGAAAAATAGAAAGTAATTTCTTTCTCTGAAGCTCCATGTTATGTTTGTAAATGTTTAAGTGTGGAGGTTGCACATTTTTTACAACAACATGTAAAAATTAATTTCATCATGTTTTTGTCGTGGAAGGAATCTTGCCATATGCTTTACATAAAGCCAAATGAATTTAGGAAATGGTGACATTAATTTTACCAAAATTTCTCTCTGACATTCATCAAATTCAAAATTAAAAGTCAGGCTTTTGCACAAAAGCAACACAAATACAAGTTAATTTTTATTTTTTTTTCCCTTTTTCACTGAAAACGGAGAGATGTGAGAGCTATCTGAAAAATATTGGGATACTTTTCATATTACTGGATTTAACTCTTAATAAGACAAGACTGATGACATATTTATAAATCCCTTGCAGAATAAGCCTGAATCACACAGCAGTTATGGTTGAAGTCCTGGCTCATGGAAGTTTTGTTATTGACATCCAAATGCATATTAAATTTCATATGTGGTTTCTGAAGGAATGTTTTCTTTGTCTCTCATTATGCTAAGACTCATGTATCTAAACTTACGCACATGACTGCTCCTACTGAGCTCAATGGGACTGAAGTAAAACGGGACCAGTGCATACTTCTTTGCATGGCAGGTGTTACAGAGTTAAAATATTCTCATCTTGGTAGAACAGATTTTATGCAGACGGATGCACAGCATGGGACTCCAAGCCTCGGAAATTGTATGTGTGTGTAAAATCAAACACTTTTTTTTTCTAGATAGGACAGTTTTCCCACTTTTTCAGGTCTGTGCCTGAGAAGACCTTTATAAAGGGCTATTAGACAAGCTTGATGAAGCCCCCAGTTCAATGGAAATAACAATCTGCCTTAAAAACTGAGCTCTCAGAAAGCAAGACCTAACTACAGTCTCACTGCAGGAGATGATACTTTGAAGAGCACTTACTGTAGACTAGGAAGGAGGTTGATAAATAAAACACTTCATTTTAAATAGAAAAAGAGAACCAAAAAGAGACAAGAAGAGGCTTGGAGTTACTATGCTATAGGCATCTCAAATAAAGATGATAGGTGAGTAATAAGGGTTGCAAATACATCTGAAAACATAGTGATAGGTTTGACTGGAGACAGTCCTCTTTGACTTGTATGTGAATTTAAGTTTATTCTCTGTACTTTGTCCAGAGTCTCAGCTTTGGGTCACTGCTGTCTGTAAGAAAATGCACAAAGGCTGCACATTTGCCTGGTTGCTTTTTTTTTCCCATGTTTAAATTATAGCAAAGCTTTTAGTACCACAAGCAAAATATTTTTTTTTTGATTGTGCATGTTCTCTTGATGCATCAGTGATCAAAGGGCCCTTCTACAAAATAGGAACTCATTTCACTAAAGAAGGCAGCTGCTTCGACAGAAATTTACAGCCACCATAAAGATCTTTAAGAAGAAAACACAAGTAGAGCAGTAAGGAAGTAGGTTTACGTTGAGGTTGTATTGGTTTTGCATGACAAGGTTTTGGTAGCAGTGGGGCTACAGGGTGGTTTCTATGAGAAGCTGACAGAAGCCTCTCCTGCCAATGTCAGACAGCTCCAAGACAGACCCACCGCTGGCCAAGGCTGAGGCCATCAGCAGTGGTGGTAGCACCTCTGGGATAACAGATTAAAGAAAGGGGAAAAGTTACTGCTCATTGTGGTCAGAGAGAGGAGTTGAGAATCTAAGAGAAACATCCGCTTCAGACACCAAGGTCAGTGCAGAAGGAGGGAAGGAGGTGTCCCAGGTGCTGGAGCAGCGATTCACCTGCAGGCCATGATCGGGCAGGCTGTGCCATGGAGGTCCACAGCGCAGCAGATATCTACCAGCAGCCCATGCAGTACCCCACACTGGAGCAGGAGGTTGCCCGAAGGAAGCTGTGACCCCATGGGAAGCCCACACTGGAGTAGGCTCCTGGCAGGAAATGTGGAGCTGTGAAAGAGGAGCAGACGCTGGAGCAGGGGGGAGTGAGAGGAACCTTCCCCCTGAGAAGAAGCGTCAGAGACAATGTGCAATGAACTGTCCACAACCTCTATTTCCCATCTCCCTACACCACTGGGGGGAAGCAGGTTCAGAAAGTCAGGAATAAAGTTAAGCTCAAGAAGAAGGGAGAGGTGAGGGGAAAGTGCATTTAAGATCTGCTTTTGTTTCTCATTATCCTACTTTTTGTTTGGTTTCCCCAATTGAGTTTATTTTGCCTGTGACCGTAATTGGTGAGTGATCTCTGCCTGTCCTTATCTTGACTCACAAGCCTTTTCTTGTATTTTCTCTCTCTTGTCCAGCTGAGGAGATAAGTGATAGAGCAGCTTTGGGGGGCGCCTGGATTCCAGCCAGGAGCAACCTACCACACACAGCTTTTAAGGGGTATGGCACTTTTCCATGGATTCGTTGCATTTCTTGCTGTGACTGTAGTGTAACACTGCCGGGAATGCAGGCAGGGGCCCAGCCTTCTTGAGGTTCTCCTATTTTTTCATATACAACATTTAATATTATAGCAGCATTATTTGCCAAAAAAGAGTTTTCCAGATTTCCCACCTTTTGAATATTGCAGATGCAGACTCCCAGAGAAGAGGAAAATTACCCGGAGAAACCACAGGTTTTTCTTCTTATTTACAACACCGCATAGCCTGGGTTTGCTTTGATGTCCTATTATTGAGATTGTTTTCTCTCCATAGTACATGAAATGATATTATAAGCACTAGGAAAAAAGAAAAACCAAAACAACAAAACACAAAAAAACCCACAACACAACCACAACAAAATAAAGACAGAAATTGCAGATAGGTCTGGATAAAGTCCATTTTATACAGGTGGGACACAGAAACACAGTCAGGGCTTGGCTCTGCAGCTCTGTCAGATTTTTGCTTTGTTTGCCACTCTGCAGTGGTGGCCAGGAGCTAGGCAGCACACCAGCTCTGGCTCTCTCATACACACAGCTCTGTTGCACCCGTACCCAGAGCCTGGGTTTGTGGTATTAGCACTGCTGAAGTGTACTGCACCATGGGGCACCAACATGTCTTTATGTGATGACCCAAAGTCATGCAGGCAGATTTCCCTGAGCCTTGTTTTCAGTGTTTAATTACATGACTTTCCCACCCTGAATGTCTCACCCCTTGTGTTTCCTCTCCCAGTGCATGCACATCTGCTTGACTGAGAGGGCAGCTGGTGCCTCCCGCAGAGTGTGCTTTTCTGAAGCAGAGCACACTCATGTCCAGGCTTCCAACCCAAATAGCAAAGGAAGGTCAGTCAACGCACTGGAAAAGTAAATTAATGTCATTTCTGGCAGCAGCCTTCCTCTGTGCGTGATTTCTGACTCCTCAAGCAGTCTCAAGAGCTACAGAGGTCATCTCAGCTGGAAAATCCCCTGTAAGCTTCCCCTGTAACTACTGCATGGCAGGAGTGAGCAAAACATAGGAAGGCTCTGCCATCTCACCACAGGGGCAATGGCCACTACACATTCTGGGGGCCCTTCAACCTCCTTCCCAGGTTACTGGAGTGCAGAGGAGTGCATAGCATAGCAGGGTTTAAAAGGCTATGCAAAAACCTTTACAAATGGAGTTACACCCCCATGCAATTTACCACAATTTAAAACAAATCAACCTAATCTTTTGGTGATGGGGTACAGGCTGCTCACATACATAAAAAAGGGAGAAACCTGCCTGTGGGACGGACCACCAAGCCTCAACCATCTTGCTGATATATCACACTGTATACCCTTCATCTGGTTTTGCTGCTGCTATTGTCATATGAAAGCTTTCAGAAATGTGCAGAACACAGAATACTGCACTGGCTGAAGGATGCAGAAGTTCAGTCTTCTCGGCCCTTACATAGAGAGAGCTCTGCTGCTTCCGCTTTAACCCCATCTGCCCAGTACCTAATGTAATACATGCTGTAACATGGTACAGTAAATAGGTGTGAGCAATATGTACTATGCCAGTTCCACCAATATACCATTTGCAGTTATATTCTTCCCACATGCCACATGAAACCAAGACTTTTTGACTTCTCTCTGAGGGCAAGAAGGCTCAAACAAGCCCTCTGCCCACCTGTCAGTCATTTCCATCCATTCTCACAAATAAACACCTGCTTTCTCAACCCTGTGAATTTTGCCAGGAGCAGCTGGCAGGAAGAGAGGAGTAGCAGCCCCGTGGCAGGCAGGGACAGGCAAAGCGGGCAGGGCAGGCAGACCTGAGCACCAGGAGTGTGGGAAGGCAGAGCTGCTGCCTGCCCTGGCTGAGGACAGCTGCCCATCTCTCTCTGGGGAAGCCCTGCTGAGCAGAGGATATTGCAGCGGAGAGTGAGGGAAAGGAGGGCTTTAAGAAAAATCTGCTTTGTGCCTGCAGATAACCAGGTTTCATTAGATAGCTGAGATTCAGAAACCTGCAGGAACCTCAGATAGCCAGGTTTCTGCTCGCAGTGCCTGCAAGGTCATCCATGAAAAGTATTTAGTGGTTCACCACTGTGTCTGGGTGATACTTTTTGCTCCTGTGGGCAGGAGGCAAAGCTCCAGCCAAACTGATAAACATGGCTTTTGTGTTTTCTTATTATCTTTTAAGGACCATTTTCTACTGGATTTCTTAATAACTCTTTGTCATCACTGTTTTAATAAAGTTACCCCACTTTCTGAAACAAGTGGATAACAAACCAGGTAATAGAGTGGCCAGCTCTCTGCTCCTCAGCTGACCAGCTGTCGCACCAAGCTCTGACTTTTGCAGTTGGTAGATGTTGGTTTTGATGTTTAATTCCCTTATTTGACCAAGAGGACTCGGTGGATGAAGCACTCTATAGACAGATAGGAACAGCCTCACACTCACAGGCGCTTGTTCTCATGGGGGACTTCAACCACCCTGATATCTGTTGGAGGGATGGTACTGCCTGGCACAAGCAATCCAGGAAGTTCCTCGATTGTGTGGAAGACAACTTCCTCCTGCAAGTAATAGAGGAGACAACAAGGAGAGGTGCCATGCTTGACCTCGTCCTCACCAACAGGGAAAGGCTGGTTGGAAATGTGACGCTCCAGGGCAGCCTTGACTGCAGCGATCCTGAGATGGTTGAATTCGAGATCCTCAGGACAGTGAGAAGAGCATGCAGCAAGCTCACTGCCCTGGACTTCAAGAGAGCAGACTTTGGCCTCTTCAGGAACCTGCTCAGTAAGATTCCATGGGATATAGCCCTAGAGGGCAGGGGGCCCAAGGCTGTTGGTTGGTATTCAAGGATCACCTGCTGCAAGCTCAGGAGCGATACATCCCTACTAGAAGGAAGTGCTGCAGGAGGGCCAGGAGACCTCCTTGGATGGATAAGGAGCTGCTGAGGAAAATTCAAAGGAAAAAAGAGGCTTATAAAAGGTGGAAGCAAGGACAGGCAGCCTGGGAAGAATACAGGGATGTTGTCCAGGAAAGCTAGGGACCAGGTTAGGAAAACTAAGGCCCACTTAGAATTAAACTTGGCTAGGGAGGTTAAGTATAACAGGAGGGGATTCTATAGGTACATTGCAAATAGAAGTCAGGCTAGGGACAATGTGGGCTCTCTCCAGAAGCTATCGGGAGAACTGGCTACCCTGGATGTAGAGAAGGCTGAGGTTCTTAATGACTTCTTTGCCTCAGGTTTCATCGGCAAATGCTCTGACCACACCACCCAACTCTCGGAAGGCAGATGCAGGGACAGTGAGAATGAAGACCCTGGGCCTGCTGTAGGAGAGGATCTGGTTCAAGACCATCTTAGGAACCTGAATGTATACAAGTCCACGGGACCTGATGAAATCCATCTGTGGGTCCTGAAGGAGCTGGCAAATGAAGTTGCTAAGCCACTGTCCATCATCTTTGAAAAATCATGGCAGTCAGGTAAAGTTCCTGATAACTGGAAAAAGGGAAATATAACCCCCATTTTCAAGAAGGGGAAAATGGATGAGCTGGGGAGCTACAGAGCAGTCAGCCTCACACCTCTGTGCCTGTCAAAATCTTGGAGCGGATTCTCCTGGAAGCCATGCTGAGGCACATGAAAAACAACAAGGTGGTTGGTGACAGCCAGCATGGCTTCACTAAGGGGAAATCCTTCCTGACCAATCTGGTGGCCTTCTATGATGGGGCTACGGAGCTGATGGACAGGGGTAGAGCAGTTGATGTCATCTACCTGGACTTGTGCAATGCGTTTGATAGTGTGCACTTGCAGCCCAGAAAGCCAACCGTATCCTGGGCTGCATAAAAAGGGCCATGACCAGCAGGTCGAGAGAGGTGATCCTGCCCCTCTACTCTGCTCTCCTGAGACCTCACTTGGAGTATTGTGCGCAGTTCTGGTGTCCTCAACATAAAAAGCACACGGAGCTGTTGGAACAAATCCAAAGGAGGGCCATGAGGATGATCAGGGGACTGGAGCACCTCCCGTATGAAGATAGGCTGAGAAAGTTGGGGCTGTTCAGCCTGGAGAAGAGAAGGCTGCATGGAGACCTCATAGCAGCCTTCCAGTATCTGAAGGGGGGCTATAGGGATGCTGGGGAGGGACTCTTCATTGGGGACTGTAGTGAGAGGAGAAGGGGTAATGGGTTCAAACTTCAACAGGGGAAGTTCAGATTGGATATGAGGAAGAAGTTCTTCAGTGTAAGGGTGGTGAGGCACTGAAATGGGTTGCCCAGGGAAGTTGTGAATGCTCCATCGCTGGTGGTGTTCAAGGCTGGGCTGGACAGAGCCTTGGGTGGCATGGTTTAGTGTGAGGTGTCCCTGCCCATGGCAGGGGGGTTGGAACTAGATGATCTTAAAGTCCTTTCTAACCCTAACTATTCTATGATTCTATGACTCATCAAAAGACTTTCTTTGAAAAGAGCATTTGAATCATGCATGTATTGGAGATGTTTTTTGTGTCTAAGTCATACGCTACAAGCAACTGGGTTTTCTTGATTAAAGTTTTTTTTTAAGAAATATGGGGATTTTTGTTATGAAAGTGATTGACTTGTTTGCATCATTCAGACCTGGTGATAATTAACTGCAAAACATCCAGATTAGTGCAAAATTTCCCCTGTACTGAAATGACTTAGAGACACTGTGCATTACACACCAAGGTCCCCTTGCCCCTTCCTGCAAGGATCTCTGGGTGACATGAGGGAAGCCTTTTGTGCTTAGCAGATTTTAATAGGTAGTAGTGGCTGATTGCCAACGCTGTCCAATGGTAACTATCTTAGAGTATTTATTCAACAAAAGGACCAAAATAATTCAAAGTTTACAGATGAGAGGTGGGAGGACTTTTTCAAAAAAGTCACAGAAAAAGGCCCCAGACAATACAGTATTAAACATTGTGTTAACGTTTAATAAAGAGAAGTTAAAAACATGCGGGAATATGGCAAGTCTTCAGCAGGCTTTGATAAGGTCAACACCAAGTCTGAAACTTTCACTTTCTTCTTATTTTTAAACATTAAAAGTCACTCTTGAGCTCCAGTAAGTATGGGGACATACAGAGAGAGAAGCTTTGCTCTATGCAAGGACCTTTACAGCAGATAATAGAACAGTTTCACGAAAACAGAACCATTTTCATGAAAACTTGTAGGAATGATTATAAGGTTTACATTGAAGTGAAAATGTATTGCAAAGCAGCATTAAGAAATTCTCAGGAGTTTGCTTTTGCATTCTTACATAGCAAACTTGGCAGAAAGAGATAGAAAAAACAGTCTCAAGACCTACATTTTGGACTCTGCTATAAATATAGATCCATGTATTCTTAAGTGTTCCAGAATTCGCTAGTTGCTTACTCAACATCCAGCAGCATGTTTGAAGCATGTTTGAGAGAATGATTTGAAACAAAGAGGAAATCAGTCAGTTAAGACTTTGCATTCTTTTACCTGGGATGATAGGATCTGACCTGAATAAGGCCCATGCAAAAAAGATGGTGAGTCTTACCACAGCACTGCTTGGACCCTGCACCAGCTCCTCTGCCCACGTGTCAGAGGGATGAGTTTCCACAAGGTGTGGGTCAGGTGGATGAAGACCCAGCTTCCTTCTGGAGGACCTCACTATGGTCTTCACCTAGAGCACCTCCTCCCCTTCTGCATTGACCTTGGCTGGTGTCTGCAGAGCTGTTTCTCTCATGTATTTGCACTCCTCTCTCTGGCTGCAGTTGCTGTTATTCAGTTTCCCCAACTCTTCCTTTTTAAATCTGTTATCCCAGAGGCACTACCACCACTGCTGATGGGCTCAGATACAGGGGAAGCTTCAGGCAGTTTCTCACAGAAGCCACTCCTTAGGCCCCCTCTACCAGCAGAACCATGCCACACAAACACAATACATCTGTGAACAGCTGGATAGCTCTTCTGGGACAGAAGCTAGCCAGTACAGTTTGGAAAAGTGGCCATTAGGTGAAATAATGATGGTGATGTTCCCTTCTAGTGTATTGCATTGGCTTTACTCCCATTGTTGCATGCATACACATCCTTCTGCACTGCTTTAGTAGTTCAGAGCAACTACAGTGCTGGTTTGATTGAACTCTTAATATGAGAACATTTATACCAAACTTTTGCTGGTCTGTACTGTGAATCCAGCTCTGCAATCTGCTACACTATCCAGCACCTCCTTCCCATAAGTGGTAGCAAGGACTAAATGGAAAAAACAGAATAGTTTCTGCATATCACTTGCAAATGTATTCTTTGAGGATCAGTTCTGAAAAGGGAATATGGATTTTACACATTTTATTTATTCCATCTTTTGCATTGTGGCTAGCTTTTGATTTTCACGAAGGCCGATATTCACATTTATAATATCAGGAAGGATGTAGGAAAGCGGGCAGCAGTGAAGTGACTCATTTCCTTTTACAGATTCAAATACTGACCTCCATATTTGTCTTTTCCAGCCACTTGCATCGTATTCTTGGAGAGAAGTTATGAACTCTATATCTAAGTGGATGTTGCTACCTTCATCGCATAAGGAATGAAAAAATAAAACCACTCTTTGGATTTCCTAGCTCCTTCCTATGGCAGGTAACCACAGAGGAGAGAAGTACCTGGCAGGTAATTCACTATAACACCTCCTGGAAAAGTATCTGACATTTGTCTCTGGCATATTTGTTCAACACAGTTGTACAGGTTGCAAAAGATCATGTCAAATAGCACAACATGCAAGACTTAACAGTTGCTTCTGTTTCAGGACAGCCAACAACAAAGATGTAGTGAACCAAGATGGACAGTGCTGCCTTGTAGTGCCAGGCCCTTTAAACACTGCACTGTGAGTACTTAACTGCAAATAATTAATGGTCTAGACATGAAGGTCCTCACTATTTGACCAAATGCTTTTTTTCAGCTCATGACAGATAATCAGGAGTCATAAGAGGCCTTGCCCTGGGTGTGCTGAAGTGGTATGCGCTTTGATGCTGGTTTGAGGATCAGTACACTGATGTCTCCCTGCCCTCCTCCCCATAGCTGGGGAGGAGGGCAGAGAGGCATTAGCTTCCTTGGAGTGGGGCAAGCAGCCTGCTAGCTCAGACAGCAAATGAAAGCGTTACAAGTATTTGAAGTGAGTTGCAGGCACTGCTCTGACTTGAAGGAGAGAAAGCAAGCAGCTCTATGAGTGGAATTAAAGTCACAGGCTTTTGGTTATATAACGATGAGGGTCATGCTGCTGAGAGCCAGATCAACTGTGCATGCAACTGCATGCGTAAGGCAGGCTTGCCTTGCTGTGCCATACAATGGTGAGATAAAAAAAAACAACAACCTATCCTGTTTCTAAACTAAGCTTTTATAGCAACAAACTGTCCTGGATCAGCTCTGATGGTGCACCTGTATACTGCAGACAGGCTGCCCCAGGTCAGACTCATTGTATGTGTTTCAGAAGCCTTTCAAGGCCGTATTCTCCTTTTCTACATAAGACTATTCACAGCTAGCTCACGTCTATTCATAGGTCATTCCCTATTATGTATTTGAACCATTGCCAATACACACCAATTTGTGTCCACCGAAGGGCCTACAGTTGCATATAAATATTGATGACTGAAATTTGCCTGACCAATTTGGTGGCCTTCCATGATGGGGCTGCAGAACTGACGGGTAGGGGCAAAGCAGTTGATGTTGTCTGCCTGGACTTGTGTAAAGCTTTCAACACTGTCCTGCATGACATCCTTGTTTCTAAACTGGACGGATATAAATCTGATGGATGGACTACTCAGTGGATTGGACCACACTGGCTGGAATGGCTGCATATAGAGGATGCTATATATGTTCTCAAGGGAATTGTTTTAGGCACAAAGCAGGAACTAACCTTCATTAATGTTTATGCATGTCATCCATTATTACAATACTTAAATGCTATGGATATCCCGTTCCAGAGAAAAGCAAGCTTAGGGGACTTGGTGTGGGTTTGATACAAATAGGAAAAAGCTCCTTTGCCTCTTCAGGGTTGAAATCACTTTTACACCCTGACTAAGTTGGCCCATATTAAGCAATATGCCAGATGGACATAGGAAATGACTTAGATTTTATGATGCTTTACAACTTGCAAATTACCCAAACCCATTTGCTATAAATTACTCAAGATACTAAGGCCCCAATTTTCAGAATTAGCCTCCAATTCTGTGCCTGCAACTAATTACAAATACGATTTATAGCAAATAGATACAAGAGCATTTTTTTCAATATTTAGACCTCTGCCTACCTGATCATCCCACAAAAAGAGGCAACGCGCTCTAAAATGTTCCCAGAGTAATCTGTCTCTGGCAAATTGCTTCCATGAAATTGGAGCCTGACTTGAGCTCCTCCCAAAAACCTCAAAGTTAAAAAACAGTTATACAGTTACTGTATTTCTTTGTGCAACTCAGCTTTAAAAATCTTTCATTAAACATATGCTTTATTGTTATCATTATTTTCCTGAGGTCTGCTGCACTGGCAAACTTATGGTCCATCACCTAAAAATGTCAGTGTGATGCCTTTAGTACGCATAAGAAAGATAGATCTTCCTTAATGTTGTTATAAAAATTATTTTCATGTTCCAGTATTTGAATTTATGAAGCACAGTGTAAATGTATGATATTATGATATATATTTTTTTAAAGTAGTAGACTTACAAAAAGTAAATAGGTCTACCACTAAGAAAAGAAATTATGTTAGAGGAGGTAAAGCACCAGTGGCTTTATAAGGCTTAATTTCCACTCTTCTCCATGAGCTTGAGACAGCTTACATCTAAATATCGTATTAGGGTGAGGAGGTTATTTAGATTAATTCCAAATTTCTGCTTAGACTGAGCCGTTGCTAAAACAGCGTGCCCTCTGGAAGCAGCGGGCATGTGGGTTGAGCAGCTGAACTGAGACGTTTGGGTCAGACTTTGGTATGTTGTGGAACAGTTGATGAACCAATAAAGCTAAGAGTTTTATATATAGAGAGATCTGAAAATAATTTTTACTATCTATTACTCTTTTAGTGTGCTATCTCTCCCTTCTGCTGCTTAGAAAAAGCATGTGGTTTCATGATCTTTGTTCCAGAAGCCTATGGCTGCAATTGTGAGTTCTGTTCAGGTTTCTAATGATTTTGGTGAGGAATTTTATCCGCCTAGAACTGGAAGTTAAATATCTGCTGCTAGAGACTACCTAATTCTACCCTGGCAGCCATGCACATGCTTAGACAGCACAAAGCCTGTGAACCTGGCATATTCCTCTGACATGCAATCTAAAGCCAGTCTTAGTGAAAAATATTTCTTAGTGCCAATGAAAAAATCCATCAGCTTGACAAAGATTTTAATGGATGATAGCACTGTGAAAAGTCTGGGGTAGAAACACTTAGTGGGTCCAGCAGCCTGGAGACTCTCATTCACCAGGAGGTTGAGGTTCTAGTGTCTTAGACAGATGGAGCAAGGCCTCCAGCCTGGATCTTCACCACTCCCCTTGTAAATGCTTCTGCTGATGCCAGTTTTGTCATAAAGTTCCACAAGGAAAGGTTTTGTCAAGAACATCCGACACAGAACATTTATCAATGCCCCCCAGATTATGACCAGCTGGCAATTCAAGAAATGACAAGGTTCACATTTCGTGACTCACTAGACCAGGGCTATTCCCAGTTCTTCTACTCATTGCTATGCCCTTTGTGTTCTGTTGGTTTTGGCAGTAGGTAAAAGATATTTCATGGCAGGCTGTATTTGTAACATTAGGTAGTGGCAGGTAAGTGATTATTGCAACCAGACCTCCCACCCTATCTTATGGGGCAACCAGGTTTAGTGCCTTGCAGCTGTGACTGCGTTGCTTACCTAGAAACACTCATGTCTTCTTTTCGCAAAGGAGGAGAGACAGCCTACACCTTCAAAGTAGCAGTATTTAATAAGAACATGAGTTGGGAAACTGAAATATTGGGGGGGGGGGTTCCTGCACTATGGAGCTACCACGTAAGTGGAAAAACTTGTCAGGGCTGTTAATTCTCTTGGAGAAAAATAAAGAGTGATTCTTCAAAATGTAAATTATTACATTTTTAATCTTTCAGATGAGTAAGTATGCAAACAGTGAGTTACTAAGGTAGCAAGAGGATGCTTCCTAATAAATACTTAAGAGTGAAGATATTCGCTACACTAAGCGACACAGCAGTCATTCAGCTGTAGGAAAAGGTACTCTGGTCAAAAACACTTTGTATTTTCTGGCAGATCCCCTTTACTGACATCTACAAACTACTCGCAATGACCAGGGCCCACCTTTGTGGACTAATTAACTTATGAAAATAAGAATTTTATCTCTTATTCAGCTTCCATTCTGAAACTTGCCCCTGTCTTTGCTTTCAAATTGGGATGACTTTTTAGTTTTCCAGAGGTGGTTGTAGCTACCATGAAATTTAATGCAAATATCATGGCATTGATAAAGACACTGTAATTTACATACATACATGCTTGCATAACAGCACATGCCATAAATATGCTATGCATTTTCTAGGACAGGTTACCACAGAGCAGGAATTAGTGTATGGATTCTAACTGTAATCTCAATTGAAATATTTGGAGTAGGACTTTGATAACATTTTTCACCGTGTTCTCCATTTGGTACTTCTAGAGAATTCAAGACAGGAGAAACTTGAGGGAAACAGTTCTGAAATCAATTAAAAATGTGTGAAATAAGTAGGAATTCCACTCTCCCCCCCAGTGTCCCTGATGGAGTTAATACAAGGCAAAACAGCCGGCTGGCAGTACTGAGGGAATGAGATCCTTTGGGTTTCTAGGTGAAGGCTTACACATCTTTATTCCATCAGATTGTGTCTATGGCCATAATATCATTGCGGCAGGCATATGTCTCCATGCAGTGAGGCCACTGGTCTATTTTCTGCACAGCTTTAGCATGCTGAGTGGAGGTGATAGCTTTCTGCTGTGAAGTAGGGAAGGGGTAAGGCTTTTAAAAGCAGGTTTTATTCTTGTGACTTCAGCCTTTCCCTGAAAAGGTCATAAAAGCATCTATAAAATATTTTATTTTTGAAAATACCCTAAAGCTGTCACATAATCATTGCCTGCTTTTCACTCCCTGACAGAGCAGCTGTTGTAGTTATGGGAAAAGTACGCGAAGAAAACTGTGGAATATTAAAACCCAGTAAAATTCTAGTAACAAAAATTGAAGGAAATTGAAGCTTTTTTTGGTTTGTTCTAGTTATGGACTCTCTGTTGTACAATTAGAGTGAAATTGAGTAATACAGTTTTACATTAATGTCTAAACGCATAATAATAATGACATTCTGCTCAGCATTTTCTACTATAACTGGCTATGCTGGTTATTTTCTCATAAATACGTCTCTTAGTCCCCATTGTCACAGAGAAGTTTCTGCGCTAAAGCCAAGAAAACTAACAGTGTCCTAGTTAGACTTTTTAGTTTGATACCCTCTTCCATTTTCCAGCTATTCTCCAAACACAGACATCCCTGTCCCAAGAAGGCAGCAATCCAGTAAATACCACATACACCACTGGTGTCAATGGACTGCCAGTAAAGTACCAGTATAAATGATAAAATTATAAATAAAATCTCCCCTAAATCAGTTTAACCCTTGACTAATATTTACTGAAATCTGTCTGCAGTGACAAGCACAATGTGCAACAGGGTTCACAGCTTTGCGTGGAGGGGTTTCCATACTTGAATGTGAACATGTCCTAAAATTGTGGAAAGATCCTTTCAGGCAGATCTGGGAGGACAACTGAAATATAAGAGGGTGAAGTCTCACCTGCTCTTACAGTATCTAAGATCAACACTCACAAGTTTGTTTAAACTACCTGAACTGAATGAAACTCCTCGTCCCCCCACAGACTCTGCCACACACAGTATACAGCTGGACACACTAACATCTCCTCACACTGAGCATAGGTGACAGAGACTACTGTTTTTATATAGAGAGGGATCAAATCAGTGTTAGTACATTTGAATGCATGTTCTGCTTTCATAGACAGAAGGAGAAACTAAGAAAGCTGTGTCCTGTAACCCATGGACAAATGTTGGAATAAATGTGCTCCATCTACCTTTACTGGGTAGTGCTTGTAATGGATCATAGAATCACAAAACGGTTTGGGTTGGGAAAGACCTTAAAGGTCACCTTGCTCCAAAACCCCTGCCATGGGCAGGGACATCTTCCACTAGACCAAATTGCTCAAAGCCCTATCCAACCTGGCCTTGAACACTTCCAGGGACAGGGCAGCCATAGCTCCTCTGGGCAACCTGTTCCAGTGCCTCAGCACCCTCACAGTAAAGAATTTCTTCCTAATGTCTAATCTGTATCTACCCTCTGTCAGTGTAAAACCATTCCGCCTTGTCCCATCACTACACATTCTTGTAAAAAGAGAGCACACTTCCTTCAGTTTACCCATGTGGAAGACAGTTTGCTTCATCAGCCTGAGATAGATTCACATGTTAAAGTTTCATGTATGACTTACAGCATTATGAATAGAAAGACAGAAGTTCAGTGATAGAATCTTGAAAGAGTTTGTGGATGCTAAATCTGGAAAAACAATTGTGTAAATTTGTGCATGGACCAGAATTTGCAACATTAAATACAAGGCCACTTGCATTTAATGGGAGTTCTACAAGATGTGCCAGATCAGGGTTTTCCCTGCGTGTCTGCTTCCAGGCAGTAGATAATCTTGTCTGTGTAAGTTTGAAGGTCAGAAGCCGATTTAAAAGCCTTATCTTTCTGGAAAAGCAACCTTATTCCCAAAGGTATAATATAAGAACTCACGTAGGTAATGACCTATTGAACCTTTTCTCAGAAATAATGAGTGTGATCCTGCCTCACCTTGCAAGAGCTGCAAATGGTTTCCAGCTACTGGGAGTTTGGCAGCCATAAAATCAGTTTAGCCCAGGCTGCAGCTTTCACACGATACACCACGACATATTACTTTTCATTAGGTAGTGAGTTTTTATGGACCTCAGGCTGTCTCTTGGGTATGTTTAAGCAGTGACAAGGTTCTTTTCCCACACTGTGTATTCCTTGAGATATCTGTTTTCTTTCTCTGGATCTCTTTGCATAGCCCTTCTCTTCCCAGTTAAGCATCTTCAGAATTAAGTCCTCCTCAGGAAGGAGGCAGGAGAAAGGAAGAAGCCAAGTGCTTGCAGGAATTGAATAGCTCTGTGTAAGCAACATCACAGGCACCTCTCCCCTGTACTTAACACCACCATGACTGGGGAAGCTGAACGTAGGCTCCTCTCATACCTCTCCTTTTCTGCTCTGGCTCTCTCTCTGCTTTGGCTTTCCTTTCATACCATCACCTTTTTCAGTATCTAACAAAATAACATCTAAATCTATTGTCATTAGCTTTGTTTCCTTTCCTTTTGTGCTCTCATTCCCTTCTGCCAGTGTCATGGTCCCTGTTTCCAGGACAAAACATTTTGATTTCTTCTATGCAAAGTTTGTTTCTCATCTCTACTTTTATTCATTCTCCACGAGGAATACTGCCACTTCTGTTCTCTCACACTGTGCCAGCATTTGCTTTCCTTGCCAATATTTTCATTCCTAAATCACTTTATTCCCTTCTTCAGCCCATCACAACCAATACTAATCAGCGCTTTGAGTCTTACATTTTAGTTTTTATTCTTGCATGAAACTGGGTTTCCTCTACTAAAAAGCCCATTTTCCCCAAAAGAGGTAATAACAGCCATGATCTTTCCTCTCAAACCCTTTTTCAACAACTTTGTTCCTCATCTTGGTTAAACTCGCATCATCCTTCTGCTATCATCCTTTCCCTCTTGCTTTTTTTTTCACTTTCACCTCCTGCCCTTCGCTTTTCTCCACAAACTTCTTTTCCCTTAAGTTTGTATTACTCAGCCATGCAACCATTCCCATATTTTCTAACTTAGTCCCTGTCACAGTTTCACCTCCCTCCCCCTCTTTTTCATGAGAACCCATTAATTTGTTCTTCTATACTGGTTCTTTCTTTCCTGGTAAGTTTGGTCATGACTTGGGCAAAGAAATCCTTCTCACAGTATCCAAAACAGTAGATGCTCAAGACTGGAAGATAGTACAGAGATAAGAGACATGACCTTTATTAGCATTTATCTCATCTTTCAGCTCTTTTCTCCTCTATCTTTTATGACTCCTCCCCTAGATGGCCTCTGTACAGACAGCTGAAAATTTACTGCTTCAAATGAAGGTAAACAAGTATCTGTGGAAAACCTGGAATTTCTGGGAAACCCTGATTCAAAACAGGGAAGTTATTGTCCAAGACAATAACTGTGCCCACATGCCTCACCATGCAATTTTCAGTGTCAAAGCAAGCTCTGTCCCCTGCTGCTCATTTGCACAACTGTTCTGTGCCCAGCACAGCCAGGTGTGTAGCCATATGAAAAGTCAGAGAAGCAAACAGACCCAGCTGGAAAAAATTATTTCTTCAAACTGAGATCCTTTTGGACAAATCAGTTCCCCACCTGATTGGGCATGGAGCCACACAAACAACTGTGCTGGAGTAATGACGGGCCAGCCTGAGGGCAGGAACAGTGCTTGTGAGTAAAGAGGGTGCTCTGTAGTTCGGACTAGTTTCAGCAATACCTGCTGGCATGTGTGAAACCACAGCCCAACATGGAAAACAAACTGTAGTAATCAGTCATTTTGTTCCTTACATCCATCAGTAATTGTCTCTCACAGAGAAGCTTGTTTGATTTTTCTTGGTGAAAAGGAAGCAAATGCATTGATTTGGTCTCAGATCAAAACTAAATGACTGCTGCCTGAAAAAGAAATTTAGGTCAACTAGACAGCACCTGGGAATTGCAGCATGGAGGGCACTGCAGCTAAATATCTGCTTCCATTACAGTATTCCATTAGATACTGGATTAACATAGTTTGATATGACCTGATCATCAGAAGCTAAATGACTACATCTCTAAAGCTACCCTCAACCACTGTTTTTCATGCTTAATTGCCTCAGGTTTTCACATGAAGATATAAAGATTATATGAAAGGAATACTGCATCAAAACAGATAGCACTGAGAGATTTCAAAGATAATACAGGTTTCCCTGCTATCACCAATACATTGTGGGGGATTTTAAAAAATGTTTGTTAATAATAACTTTAAAATTGATGCAGCGCCACTTTTTCCATTCTACACTTGCAAATATGTCAGTAGCTTTAGATCCCATTTCTAGGGGCTTGTGTTAGATCTTGAAAATACAACCACAACTGGAATAAGATGACATTCTTATTTGGTAGTATTTTTTAAATCAATTACAGATATATATTCTAGCCTATAAATAGATTTATAACCTTTAAGAAGAGCAAAGACAGTCTATGACAATCTAGTTTGCAACTGTGAATTAAACAAGCTGGCAGATTTCAAGGGGGCATAATTTCAGCTGTTGATGTAGATTGCTAGCTTCTAATTCAGTGATAACTTCATCAATATCAGACATAATTCCCTTGCTTAAAAAGTTATTAAGATTTTAATAAAATCAAGAAGATGCTAGGACAAAACTATATTAAAATGGCATAAAAGTTGTGCATACATATCATTAATTTAAAGAGAGACAAGATGTTAAATAGAATGACTTTTGAATATTTCCAAATGTGAACACTTAGATTTGTTTGGAATGCATTTTCAATTCTGAATACAGTAGGTTTCAAATGCTTAATACCAACGGCAGTCTGAACCCCTGTAAAGTTGTTCATATATGTTACCAACGTATATGTTAGGGGTACAGCTATAGGAGTGGCTCTTAATATGTTCCGTAATACTTGGTTTTGTATGTTACTAGTACTGATACATGAGATCGACATCAGATCTCAACTCTGCGCAGTCTGCATTGGTGCGCTCACTATGCAATCTGTATGCTCTCAGTAACTGCTGCAGAGTGAGCCGAAGGAGAAAAGCTTATGTAGAAGCCAAGCATTTAGGTTACTTATCAAAATTAGCTCAAAGGAAAATTTTCAGTCTTGCTGAGTTGAGGTTTAGGGTTTTGGGTTCTGATGTTGGGGGATGTGGTTTCTTGGGTTTTTTTCCTTTCCTTTTCCATCTATCAAAGCCGGAAATTATTATGAGCTATGGTTCCTATCTGCTTCCTATCTAAACAGAAGCTACCACTTTTATAAAGTCTGCAGTCATTTATAGCTGTAAGGTACACATAACTAATTGGAAAAAACCTGGTTTCTTTCATTTCCAAGTGGATTTAGCCTTCAACAAAATATCCCAGAATAACTTCATTTTCTAAAACCTTTTTATAGAATGCATTCTTCTTCTATGAACAATCAAACCAAGACTTTCCCTTAAGCCCTCAAGTACCTATGTGCATACTGCTATTTTATTAGTTAATTTGCCAGTGGAGTAGTCAATATGCTCCTGAACTGCTTTGAGAGTGTGCAGAGTATTAGCACACTGTGCCTAACATATACATATGAAGAATCTGTTCTGTTCTAGCAGTACTTGGATGTCTCATTAGCAGATATTCAAAGTAACTGTAGTTCAATAAGGCTTTTTAGTGAAACACTACATCACATGTGTATGTTTTCATAAATGTCTTTAGGGTCTTTTTGTTTGTTAAATTTGTATAGCTCAAAAATAACATTAAGCTTTTCCAAGCAAAATAAGAGCCCAAAAAACACAAATACATCCACAGTCTGTATGATGAAATATCTCTTATTCACCCAGACATAGAGGAGAAAAATAAATACATTGGGAAAGGTCCAGTAAAGTCATTCCAATGTTTGATCAAGAAACTACTGGAATTTACTTATTAGAGGCTCTGCCCTCAGCAGATTTTCACAGGTTTACATGAAGTGTGCTGGTGGGTCATAGATAGGCTCTGTACTACAGAACCACTGCAGCTCACACTTTCTTTTGCCAACAGGAGCAGAAGCATCAAGGGCTCCCTGAGTAATAATGGTGAACTAAACTGTTCTGCTGCAGCGGTCAGGTTTTGTAAAATCAAACCCATGTGTCATGGTTTTACCCCCACTGGCAACTAAGTACCATGCAGCTACTTACTTTGGGACCTAGTGTGATGGAGAGGAGAGCTGGAAAAAGGTAAAACCCATGTGTTAAGAGGAGAACAGTTTAATAACTGAAACAAAACAAAATATTATGATACTAATAACAAGAAGAAGAGAGAGAGGAATAAAACCCAAGAAACACACGATGCATAATACAATCGCTTACCACTTGCTGACCAATGCCCAGCCTGTCCCCATGCAGTAGTTGGCGGCTCCCAACCAACTCCCCCCAATTTATATACCAAGAATGATGCTGTATGGAATAACTCTTTGGCTAGTTTGGGTCAGCTGTCCTGCCTGTGCTCCCTCCCAGCTTCTTGTGCCCCTCCTCACTGGCAGAGCATGGGAAACTGGAAAGTCCTTGATTAAGAGTAAGCGCTGCTTAGCAACAACTAAAACATCAGTGTGTTATCAGCATTATTCTCAGACTAAAGCCAAAAGACAGCACTGCATCAGCTACCAAGAAAAAGAATTTAATCTATCCCAGCCAGGAATACCATGCATTTAAAATTTTCCTTTATGAAATCAGTGGTAACCTAAATGGTTTCTGTTCAAGTGTGAACATTCTGTGTAGAACAGAAGCTTAAATTAAGTTTAAATTTGGAGAGAGAAGGCCTGATATTATTAGTAATAATGTGTTTCAAAAATGATGAGCAGTTAGTCTGCACTGAAATCCTTTGCAAACATTAACTAATGTCAAATGGTTCAGAGGAAAGTAGCAGAGACTTAAAATGCAATTGACTATGAAAAACATGGCTTCTGTACACGGGAACAGTATAGCTAGCAAATCATAGAACAACTAACTCAAGGAGAGAATCTAGCTCTAAGAAAGCTACTTGTGAAATACAGTGTGTTACTGACCCTCCTCCCTCACTGGGTTGATTACACATGTATCAGAATGGCAGACCTGCAGCATCTTTGTTTTGTGATTTAACACTGGGATCCGATCAATAGCATGATAAACTCAAAGGACTTTTATGCAACAGAATGAATGGGGACTCTGGACTGGGTTTCTTCCCATTAATTATTTTATACACTTTCTTTCCCTGCCTCATCTCTCTTCACTACTCAATTGCTTAAAGTGTCTTTAGGCCTCCTTCACCTGATGCTCAGTTCATCATCCAGTGGGGAATAACTCTCAGAGGGTATGGGCATCCCTACCTCTACTAAGCGTATCCCCAGGTTCAGCAAAAGGAGTCTTACTTCTAATGATGACACTATTGCTCCCCTCCAAGGAAAGATGCTTCTGATTTCACCTTTCACTTTCCTAGCCTGCCTCTCCTTTTTCCATGTCCATGCTTCTTGGCCTCTACAGGGGCTGACAGCAGCCCATGCGACGGCCCTCAGCTCTCCTCAACTTCGACTAGGGCACATGAAAGGGACCTGTCCAACTCAGAGGCGAGACCTGGTTTTTTTGCAGTCAGTTATGCTGATACCCTCCTGTTCTGTTGAAAGGCAGGGTATGCCACAAAATGACCACACACTATCTGTATAATATGCACAATTTATTAAACAAGCACACGAAAGCAAATAAGCACACTAAAACAAACAAACACATGAAAGTAAATCATGTATATATCTATATATATCTATAGCAAACAAGCACAATAAAGCAAATAAAAGATATGCATGTTTGTATAGTACAGAGGAAAATTAGCAATACATGATATGATCACTGTATAGACAGAACAGTGATCAAGAAGAAACACATCACCAGCTACCACCGAATCACTATCCAGACCCACACTACATGCTGGGAAGCTCCACTGCAGCCAGTGCCAGGAGTTTCAGGTAACTGGGAATATTCCTACATGGCGCTTCCACTCATAGGCGAGGCTTTGGACTTGGCTACAAGAGGGTCCTGCTTTTATACCCTTAGAAAAACAACCGGCTTTATGCCACATCTGTAATTGTTTACTTGTGGGGCTGTGCAGTTTCTCATGATCTCCCTGTTGTCCATACCGAGAGTGCTGGCCAGGAGCCCTGGTGCAGCCATGTATGAAGGCCACAGAACAGCTGTGCACCTATGCTTTCCTACCTTCTTCCAACAGTCACAATGAACATAAACATATATACTCTATCAAATACATTTTGACAAAAAGCCCCATACCTTGTTCTGGCTCTCAGTCATGAGAGGGAATCAACTCTCAGCTAGGTTCCCATTCCTTATACCTCCCAACACTCATGGTGGTTAATCAATTGCTAATGAAAACAATCTAGAAAAGATAAACACAGGGCAGCTGTGCTGGCTCAGACCGAAGGGCAGGCTTTCCTATTCTCTTGTCTCCAGCAAACAGTGGATGTTTGGGAAACAGCATGAGTATCATGGAAGCATATATTAGGTTTTTTCCCTGAGTAAAATCATAGAGGTTTGGGTTGGAAAGGACCTTAAGAACATCCAGTTCCAAACACCCTGCCATGGGCAGGGATGCCTCACAGTACACTAGATTGCTCAAAGCCCTGTCCAACCTGGCCTTGAACACTGCCAGGGATGGGGCAGCCACAGCTTCACTGGGCACTCTGTTCCAGTGCCTCACCACCCTTACAGTAAAGAATTTCTTCCTCACATCTAACCTAAATCTCCCTTAAGTTTGAACCCATTACCCCTTGTCCTATCGCTACAGTCCCTAATGAAGAGTGCCTCTCTGGCATCCCTATAGGGCCCCTCCAGATACTGGAAGGCTGCTATGAGGTCTCCACGCAGCCTTCTCTTCTCCAGGCTGAACAGCCCCAACTTTCTCATCCTATCTTCATACGGGAGGTGCTCCAGTCCCCTGATCATCCTTGTGGCCCTCCTCTGGACTTGCTCCAACAGTTCCATGTCCTTCTTACGTTTAGGACACCAGAACAGCACACAGTACCACAAGTGGGATCTCACAAGAGTAGAGTAGAGGGGCAGGATCACTTCCTTCGACCTGCTGGTCACACTGTTTTTGACGCACCCCACGATACTTGGTCTCTGCTTGTATGGGTGTTTCAGCGTCAGAGCCAGCGGTGATTTCTAAGTATTTAGTAGGCTTCACTGGATTATTTTATCAGGAATTTTCTAAAGTCTTTTCAAACCCATGAAGGTCATTAGCTTCCCCAGTGCCCTGTGGCACAGAGTTTCACAGTTTAACCACATGTTTTGCGAGGAACAACTTTACGCCACTGTTGCAAACATGGCCTTTGCTAGTTTCATTTAATGCCCCTTACTCCTTGTACGCAGAAAGGTGAGGAAAGCTCATTCCTGATTCATTCTCCCCACTGCCTTGGTGATTTCACAGCCCACTGTCTCAGCCTTATCATCTTTGCATGCCAGCTCTATAAACTTTCCTGTCATGTTTCATGCTATTTTTATTGCCCTCATCTGAACCTCCCCTATTCCTGAAAATACCAGCAATGCTCTCACAAATAACAGGCTGTCAGATTTTCAGATATGCCTCTCAATTAGTATGTGCATACATTCTGCACATGCTGGGATCAAATGACCTTTGTAAACGCAGCTTGCCAATACAGTTGCTTGTGCATTTCCAACATCGCTTTTTGAATGTTATTTGGCTTTTTAATCCTGTTCTCAAGGGTTACCCAATTGGTAGGCTCCAGTCAAATAAATACTCAGCTGAGCCCGATCTCAGTATGGCAAACACACAGAATATAAACAAACCTAAAACAAACCCCAACAGTGATACAAGCTTTTAAGCTCCTATTTTTATAAGTACTATATACATATATGTATATATATAGTCTGTGCTTTGTGTTTTCTTGAACCTATTTTCCTTCAATGAAGACTGGCTACTGTCAAAAATAGAAGGAACATTCTCAGTAAATTGCTTCTGCAGTTATCAAGTGTCTTTGGATTCATTTCAGCATTTAATCACCCTCAAAAGCTGTTTTTTGCCTCATATGTTTCTGCATCCTTTAATCATGGAGGAATTAACTGCCAAATCCTGTTTTGCTTTTTGTTGTTTTTTTTTTTTTATTTTAAAGTATATTCATTTCATGTACTGAAAAGAAGAATGATAGGGGTTTTTTTTTCTTTTTTTTGATGAAGCTACCCACAATTCTTCACCCTAACTGAAACTTAATTCTCATTCAGATTGGATAAAGAGGATTGCTGCTCTCATCCCTTCATCCCCATGTAGCCTGTCTTCCAACATTCTGTGCTTCTTTTCAAAGCACTGCCACTAAAGGAAACTTTGCCCCTTCTTTAAAGAAATAAGAATGCTGCAGGGCTCTACATACAGCTAGATATACACAAAGAAACTTACAGGTTTTTCAAGAACAGATTCAGCAGCACCTTCCTCTGAAATGATCTTCTGCTACGGATTACCAGATAATGCACCTGGAACTACATTAGTTTGTTCAGGCTCATGGTTTATCTGAAAATCATTTTCCAGTAATCTTATGTACACCATCTGGCCAAACATCCTGTTAGGCGCCAGCCGCTGAAAGGAGGAGGAAGTACTCTCTTCCCCCAAACCGTTGCTAAGCAGCTCAAGTAGTAACAACCACATCATTTATTCGGTCTGTGCGAACCTGAGTCCTGCAAGATCCCCTGGCTCCATCTGGGGTGTGGACGTGCAGCCGGGGCTGTCAAATAAGTGACAAGAGATGTTTATTTCCCTCCTCTGCAATTGTCAAACCAATCAATTTTCTTTTTCTTTTCTTACTAGTTAGTGTTCATTCCTGCAACAGCATCAGTTTTGTGCCACTTGACACCACCTCTGCCCATTCTCAAAGCGTTTGTATGCTGTGAAGATGAATAGAGCCAGTCATCAGACAGATGCGGTGGTGAAGCAAGGAGACAAGTGGGCTCCTAAAAATTGCTCCCCACCCAGCCTGGTCCAAACTCAGAGCTGCGCAGGCTCAGGTGTACATCTGAGCTGTACCCCCAGTGCCACTTTCTGTGCCAAGTGGCTGGTGGCAAGAAACTCCAGCCTGCCCTCAGTGCCTTGAGGGAGGAAAGGCACACAAAGCCCCTGACTTTCCTCTAGTAGGGAGAAGAAATCCTTCCAAACAGCATCCTTTAAAACACACTCATAAGATAATAAGAAAAATGAGTCCTACTTTAAGATGTACCAGTAAATTTAGCTTGGCTGTTTGGGCTTTGAACAGAAGATCCCTGCTGATGGTACAGGGTATATTGTCCTAAAACCAGCAAGTCTCGGGTTCCTTCTAAAATTAGATGTGACCCTGGGATCGAATTTACAGGTGTGGTGTCTGCTTCTGAAGTGGTCATTCCCACACATTCACAGGACCTGCTTCAGGGCAGGAAAATGTACTGGTGAATACACACAGGCAGCATCCTATTTAAATTAATTCTGCTGAGATCTTACTCATTAATCTCTGGGATGCTGCAGGTGCATTTATTAACGTAACAGCCCCATCCTAAAATGCTGTGATCCTTTCTGACATATTAAACCATTTTTTGATTTGCTCTTATCATCTCCAGCCTCTCTAGTTGACATTTGATAACCCTGCGGTCCTAAATAAGCTAGTGACTTAGGTAGGAAGAAAATGAGTTATTAATGTTATGCAAATAGCTGTTTAATTTTCAGGGACCTTGGCACCACTGTAAGTGCTGGAAGTTATGGACGATAAAGAAAAAAAGGTTTGTTAATTCCCTGTTTTTTTAATTGATCTTCTGTAACTTTTCTCCTGGCTGGTAAGGCTAGGTAATGGAATTTGCAATGTAAAATCATCATTAGAAGTGCCAGTATGACATTTGATTAAGCCCGTCTATTTAGGCGTAATAATATACACTTGACATGTTCTGGAAGTAAAATTGCCTGCTATTTCCCCTCCTGCTTTTTAAATGTATTTATAAATGTACCTAGCATTATGATACATGAACCTATTTCTTCATGCATTGGTGTCAGGTGGTGATAATTCCCCCAGATGCTTTCTCAGCAATAGTATGTTTCCTGTAAGACTTCTTCCCACAGGAAACTTTTGGTCTATGCAATGTCCAAAAATTACTTTAAAGGACTGATACCTTTCTCACTTTCCTACAGGGTGAGACAGATCAGTTCTGGCCACCTCTTGACTGGCAGATTTCCCAAATAGACCCAGAAGGTGGTTATGACTCAGGACCTGACTTTGTTCTCGCTCAGCACTGAATCAATTTTCTGTCGTGCTAGTTCTTGGATAAAACAGAAAATAACACTATTTTTGTCTGATCAAGAAAAATAAAAGCTCCTTGTCACTTTTTTTTGGTCAAAGAGTATTCTATGCAAAGCCATGGCCAGCTCCAATTCATGGGAGAAGTTTTGTCTCCACCTATATCTTCCTGTGTCATTTCTATTAGATCCAGCACCTTTTCTCTCTCCCCAGCCCAAGCCACTGTTAAGAATTCTTATATATTATGTCATTAAGTTGCTTTTAATCCAGTAATAAGCAAAGAATTTTATTCTTACAAAGTGCTTTGGAGTGAAAAAACATATTTAAAGTACGTACAACCATTGCAAGTGATGCACAAGTACTGTGTAAGATCTGGGTTACTTCATGGAAATCTTTTTTATAATTGGGCTAAAGGGCTATTCCTGGTTTCATTTCATTTTACAGTAATTGCTCTAGCTTCTATTTCTATCACAGTAATATTTAGTGGAATCATATCCATTTAATTTGATCATTTATGTGCCGCTGCAGTGATCAAAGTAGGCAGTCTACTACTTCATGTTATCATTTGTTACACCTTACTAAATCAGGCATCCAAACAAAAGTAATTATTGTAAACACATTAGAAATGGCACATTTCACTCCACAAAGTGTTAAGAAAATGCTTTTAGGACACATTATTTTTGAGGCAAAATATACTCCTTATGTTTTGTTTGTTCTGCGCTTCATGGCCTGGCTTTGGTTTGTAATTCAATATTGTAAGGAATACATAATATTAGTAAGCTTTAGAAAAGAATAAAGTGTTATTCCATAATAGGGAGTTACAACCCCCCTGGGAGTTACATTCTTTTGATTCCCCTCCCCATCCCTCTGGGAGTGGGGGGGAGAAAGGGAGGGGAGTGAGAGAGAGACTGCATGGTTTTCTGAGTTACAGCTGGGCTTAAACCACAACAGCTTCAAAAGGGAGTTTATTTATATAGGTTGCATTTAAATGCTTCTCACTATAGGTCTTTTGGGGCTAGGACTGCCTGCAAAGAACACAAAACCAAAACAAATACGGGCAGGACAGATTTGAAACCAAATATCTTCGAAACAAACAAAACAAAACAAAATACTCTGGAGCATTTTCAAACACTTTTTAAATAAAAGCAAAGTATCTTTGCAAACCCAGGATTTGACTGATACACCAGGAGTGTTTATTTGCTTTTTAACAGGAGGTGTATGAAAATCAAGTGCAGCTGTTCAGGGATTGCTCCTGAGCAGTTCTGTTGGAGACGCTGTGGTTGGACAGGGAGAGGGAAGCTGAGACCCTTCCTGTGAGGGCAGAGCTGGGACCTGGCCCTGCACCCTACCCTACATGCAAGCTGCAGAGAGCCTGGGGAGAGCACGTGCCTTCCTCTGCTGTTAGTAGTGTCATAATTCATGAATCTACCCCTAATTTGAAAATAATAAAATGAACACTCCTCAGAACTACAGACCTGAAATACTCACAAATTTAGCTTTTCTGAAATCTTGTTTTTCAATGAGCAAGTGAGTCATCCTCCCTTCTGTTCCTCCTGACAAGCTTGTCTTTTGTCTATAGCTATCACAAAGTGAATCTCTGATTCTGTTTTATGCAATCAGTAGCCAGATGGTGACTGGACAAGAAGCAGCCTGATTTACCTCAGAGTGATACTGAACTTCCACAGCTGCTTCTGAAAGGGAATGTTCTGTTTTGAAAGAAGAGCAGTTTCTGGGGCTCACAGTGAAGTGGCAGAATTGCAGCAGACTGGTGTTAACATAGAAATTTATCTTCTCATTTGTCTGTGCTTACATGAGCAAGGAAAATTAAATCTTTGGATGCCTCTGTTAAGCTCTGTCCCCTAGAGAGAATAAAATATTGGCGTGACTGCACTAGGTATTGTGAGAGCTCACCAGGAGGACAGCACACAGTCCTCATCACCCATGTATTCCAAAAAGGTGTGCAGAGGTGGCCTGCCAGGATGCTCAGCAGGTGGAAAATCCATCTTCTGAGTGGGGAATTGATGAGAAAGGCTTGATCACAGAGCAAAGTAAAGGCTGCAAGAGAACGAGGTTTCTCCTTCTGAAAATGATTTTTGATGGCATAGAGGGGTCTGATGTATAGGGAGGGAAAGCCTGAAGAACACACCTAGCACATGGAGATGTGCATATGTAGTAGTCGCGAATAAATCAAAGACAGTAATGAAAACAAGGTTCTGGAGCAGCCTCCCATCCCAACAGGCTCTCTCTTGCTCACAGATTAAAAGATAAGTTGTCAGAGCAGAGTGAGCAAAAAAAACCCAAACCTCTCTTAACCCATGCCTCCTCCCCTTCCTAAAAAAAAGGTGGTGCTGCTTAAGACAGGGGTGAGAGAGAGAGGGAGCAGAAAGGAGGGAGTACTCAGGATTCTTGGCTACTCTTTAGGGAAAGAGAAGCTGCATTTACATGGTCTCATCATTCAGCTGTAAATGACAGGCAATGATTTCCAGGCTCTTGCTTCTCCTTTTGGTGACTGTTTAAAAACTGTGTTGGTTTGGGGATATTTTATTACACAGAGAACAGGTATATTTGACAAGCCTTAAATATGAATTGCTGCTGTGCTGTATGAAATATCTGATAGCAGATGCATTTTTAAACAGTGCTGTGCTGTGATGCCCCTGCTTGTTTCTGCTAAGAAATTTTCTGCTTTCTAGTTTGTTTATCATTATTATATCTTGCCTTGCTTGATGCATTCTATGGTTTGTAAATGTAACTTCCATTCTGCAGTTAACAGTACTGAGAATTTAAATAGATTGCCCTCCAGTCATGCTGCATTTTCTTCCTGCAGTGTCTTCTCTTTTGCACACAGAAATAGTTATTACACATTCTGTTTTGCAGTGAGAAACTATGGAATGTGAACCTTAAAGCATCTTGCTTAGGAGCTTAGAACTGGCTTACATTGTGTGCTGCACAAACAGACAAGAATAAAGTAATATTCCTTTTCTACATCCTAAATTCTAGATAGCAATGCTGCCAGAGTATTGCACTTAAAACATTCTATTAAATTCATTTTACCAGTTTAATAGTCCTTCTTATGTAAATGCTACACTCAATCGTTGAATGAATTTTCATTCTCTAAAAGGGTTCTTGGTATCCCTGCACTGTATTGCTTCCATTGGAATTGGGATGCTAGGCTTTTTAAAGATTTGCCTGGGAAACTGAGGTATTTAATCTTATTCTAATAAAGTAAATATTGGTTAATTGAAGCTTAAGATTGTAAAAAGCTGAGAGACATTTAATTACTTAAAATTATATATCATGCTGTTATATAGTAAATTAGATTAGACAGGCTTTACGCTTCAAAATTACATTAATGAATGCATACATTTTCTTAATATTATAATCTTTAATCTTGGATCCCTGAAGATACTAATAATTCTCTAACCCATCACTGACTTTAACATCATTATTTAAAATTACATTCACTTCTAAAATTTTAAATTTAGCTTTAAGTTACAGGGAGTAGCTATACACCAGAAAAAGACTGAACACAGATAATTCAGAATGTAAGTTTTTGCTTAAACTTTCGCGGTAATAGCCTGCCTGTTTTGCATTCGTGGTTAACTAGGACCAGCTGCAGTGGTTTCTTTCTTTGATTTAGCTTAAGAGAGGCTGCTTTGTCCAAATTTACCTTATTCTCCTCTGGAGATAGGCTTGACAGACTCAGGTAGCAGTGAGGGCCGTGTCATCATTTCATATTCACAAGAAATGTTGCCTTAAAAGAAGTGTGCCACAGTAATAAACAAAATAGGTGGAATAAGACTTCAGGCAGAAACTCTGTTCAAGTGGCAGAGCTTGCAATTGGCACATGGACATCATTTCGAGGGTGGGATTTCTTTGTTCATGCACAGAAAGGGTAGGGCTGAAATGGCACAAGGAGTATGGGATGATGTGTACGGAAGTACCAGCTGTTTCTCACAGCCTGAGACTAGCAAGGCCAGAGTAAATCAGAGATCATCACCTTTGGTCTCCACAGTCAGGTTTTGGAAAGAGGTGTCCATACTGCCATTCCACTTACCTTCACAGGGACACATCTCAGCTTCCTTCCACCTTTGAGAAACAACTGTCTTTTGGAAGAAGATCTCATTTTCAGAGTTTCACTTCAGATCTCACTATAGGAGCACAGTAGCAATAAAGGAACAGTGGCTTGTTCTAGCTTATCTGCACCCCTAGGTTCAGATTTATATATTTAATAGATTATTAAACCTGTTACATCCAACACACATGCAAAGCTCCAGAAGGCTACTTCTGCAGAGGAGCTAAATACACTGGGGTGCCTGATTCAAACCAAAAGCCTCCAGTTCAGTGGTTGAAGCCCAGCCCACCCTGAGCAGGTTTAAAGCTGTTACTAACAGGTGACACTGACCAGCCTCACCTGCCTTTGAAACCCACATTCCAAGCTGTAAGACTGACTGCCCTAACCTTATTGATCCTAAAGTGCAAGGCAGCTGGGAGATGTGCTGAGGAGTGTGCAATATTGTGGTGGGTTTAGACTGTTCTTAAGAGTTGTGTCTCCAAGCGTAAAATTCAGTACCACTCACTGGCTATTATGTCACTTTAGAGGTTCAATTTTTTCTTCTGGTTTCCCAAAGTGCATTACCTCATGTTTTACTTTAATCCATTTTGTCTAAGCATGATGTATAAGAAGATAGCCCCAGGCACTGCACATGTAGCTCAGTCAAGGAACTGGAAAGGAGCTGGAACTGGGAAAATTCAGGAGAGGCAGGGGATGCTGTGTGTTTGGCACTGCACACGCAGCTCAGTCAGGGGACACTCTGTGTTTGGCACTGCACACGCAGCTCAGTCAGGGGACTGGAAAAGAGGAGGTGGAACTGGGGAAAATCAGGAGAGGCAGGGGATGCGGTGTGTTTGAGGGGCATTTTGGTTCAAAACGAGTGGGGAGAAGAAGGGGAGAAATCTGTTTTTCGAAGATGAAAACCAAAGCCTAAGATGATTTAGAAGCAAAATAAAGATGACACGTTTCAGCCAGTCTTATTTGGCCAATTTCATCACTCACATGCAATTTTGTCACTCTGCTGTGCAAGTGGAACCACAGAAAAGTTTTAATTCGCACAATCATCTGCTGGGGAAACAAACAAACAAACAAAAATCTGTCTTCTTCCTCCTGAGAGAAGACATGTAGCTTCAGAAAGATGCCACACAGCAACAGACAACATAAAATGTCCCATTCATGGCACATTATTTAATATACCTCCTTAAGGCTGTTCAGCACAAAGCCTTTATTGCTCAGTTGCTTTATGATATCTCCTGAAGTTACTCAAAGGAATTATGTCTTTATACTGTTTATTGCTGGTTTTATGTGCCATTGTAATGCTAAACTTCTCAGTCAAAATCAGGATTAGCTCTGTCTTTAATGATTTCATTCATGATGTTGATCCCCCAATATGCCTGACTGCATGCTAAAATTAAACAGAAAGCTGAACACACCCATAGGAGACAAAATCCGAATTTCTTCTGTCTCATGGACTTCACAGAGGACAGTCAGGAAGTAATTTGGAACTGAAAACATTCATACTTCCATTTTTTTTCTGTTTCAGGGACATTTTCTTAATTATACTAATTTGTCAAATGTATCTTCATTTTTACAAGAAGTTTTCTTCTCACACATTTGTTAAAAGAAAGATAATTGCAATTGGAAAGCAGCAAAATGAAAAGAATTTTAATTATGCATTATAATAACAAATGCGTTCTAGTTCAGGTGAGCCAGACCAATTATATATGATTAGTGAATGGAAACAATTGATGTTTCTGCATTTTCATTTGAGTCTGCTGACCTTTTATGGTGAATGTGCTACAATCTGTCTTCCCCTGGTCCTCAACATAGAGCAAATATTTTAATTTATAGAGCCATTTGGAGAAATTATTTCAGTCTGATTAGAGGCAAGTTTTACTGAGCTTGATCAGTATTTACTCCATTCTCATAGAAGAGAAAAATGATTCTTTGTAGCTCTTTTGAAATTGAATCTGAGACACAGCTATCAGGCTATTACTGTGTTCATACCATATATTGCATCTCTCAGTTAAAAACAGGACAAAACCAAATTGATATGCATATTTAAATTCCACTTAGAAATAAGATGAAGCAGAACAGACATGAGTGTTTGCTAAAGTTTAAAGCTGTTTAAGCGTTTACTAAAATTTTAAGTGTGTAAAACTATGGTCAAGTCTAAACTCTGCCAGTGCTTGTCTTTGAAATGAAGATGACTCCTACCTTACTGCTTTAGTCAAGCCTGGAAGCTGCCTGCACCAGGTACTGCACAATCTATATGAGAAGAACCAAAGAATTTTAACATCTAATCAGAAAAAAAACTAGAAGTATGGCATAGAATGAAAACCTGAAGATCAAAGACATTACTGAAATCGAATGGTGTTACAGTCAGCTTGGTATGTATGCTATTCTCCTGAGGCAGTGACTAGTGCCTGGTTCCACTGGACCTCACGGCCACAAAGTCATAACTGCAGCTCCTCAAAACTCATGCTCAAAATGATGTCATGTAGTCTGATGGCAGCATGGAGAACAACTGGCATGGCAGCACTGCCAACTTGAAGAACTCACTGAGCATTTACCTTCCAGAAAATGTTTGAAAAGACAAAGCAAAAGGTGCATTTTTTAAAAGGGTGCAGAAGGTGATGAGGCATTAAAGTTCCTATGGTAATGTTGACACAATGTAAGAAAAAGTAATTAGAACTCTTATTAAAAAGTAAGCTACCTCTATTATATCCTTCATTTTCTTCTGACTGTGACATATGATTTCTGATGTTTACTTTTGCTCAGCGCTTCTGAATAGCTCTTTAACTTGATGCCTGAATAATTTGGGATTCTGTGCTTCAAAAATGCCTTCTTTAGCAGAGACGTATAAAAGATGCACCATGCAAATGTAAATCACCAGAAGCTTTAGTAACTCAAATCCTTATTTTACTGAAACCTTAGCTTAATAGAAATGTTGATAACAAAATGTGAATCATCTTTAAACAGGCTGAGAAAATAGACCACAAACATGTAATTACTGTGTCCCACTTACTTCATATTGTATTTTGCTTCCAAATATTTTCTCCCTCCTTGAGAGTTTAACCAAGGCTTCGCTAGTAGATATGAATCCTTCCCAGCACCAGCAGAAAGATATTCTGCAGCTAATGTAATATTCTATAACTCCATTACTTTCAGACTTTGCTTTTGGAGAAGCCTATACAAACTCCCTCAAATCTTATGAGGCGGCACATCACTGGATTCACTTGAAGGTTGCACAAAGTGACCTGAGGCATAATTTGGCTGCTTATAATGATGATGAGCAAGAGGGAAGAAACCCCCTTGAGCTTCAGAATCCATGGAGAACTAGGAGGTCAGGACAGGAAAATGCTGTTTTATTCTGTGTAAATCTAATACAGAATCAGGGGGTCACGATAAGTATGGATCCCTGTGGTGATTCTACATCACATCTTCCTGGGCAAAACTTCATTTTACATTTACTTGCATTACCAGAAAATTAATAACATTTTAATTCATAATCATATTAACCGCAATAATCTTTATTAAGGAAAGAAACCAGCTGGCAGGGTACCTTATTGCTGGAACTCGGAAGGATGAGGGTGGAGGCACAGCAGAGATGTTCACGCTATGACATCATGTGGAAGTGACTATACGTTTAAGAGCTTGACCTTTTTTTCCCAAGGAGTATCAGGTAATCAAAGATACCACCTTTCCACCGCCTTCTGTGCCACCAAGTAAGGTGGAAAGAGGGGAGGACGAATGGAAGAAAAATCCTGCAGGTTTTCCTGGCCTTTTTCTCTTATATTCCTCAATGGTGTTTGCACAGAAATGTATCTTTTCATTCCTCAGTGTAATAACATTAAGCATTATTTTCCTAACTGCAACTGGTAAAATTCTTTCCCCCATAATCAGTGACTGCTGCATTTTATCATATGCAACTGGGAAGATAATGTTTAATATTTTCATCTTAGGAACTTTGGGATTCAACAGAGATTAAACGGTAACTGTCCCTCATGCAAGTTTTGCATTCACTTGCAACTAGAATTAATCAAAGATAAATTATCTTCACAATTTTGCAGAACAAAGTGAGGATTCATGTTATTCTGCATGAAAAGAATCCAATGAGGATACAGAGCACATGGCAGATAAATAATAAGGAAAAGAAAACAGATTTGCATAAGCTATTTATTTATGGGCCGGGGTATGGGGCTGGTTCTTTAAATGTCCCTTTACCAACTCTGCTGTCATTTTCCTTTCCTGTTTAATGTTCCTCTTTCTGCATTTATTTTGTCTGATGCAAACTAGTGGCAGCCACCTCCCCAGAAACTGGAGGTCCCGGAAAGGCTGGCAGAGCTGAGATGCTCACTCCTCAGAAAGCATACTAGATGAGGGCTATGTGAAACAGTGAAAATTTTAACTCCTTTGAAAAGAGTCTTTATCATTGTATGGGCACCGTATCAATAGTGCTTGCAATCTAGGCACTGACTCCCACTGAGGCGTCTAGAAGTCACTGGGCTAAATTTGTCTGAGTTAATGTTGTTCAAAGTATCTGGTATGGGGCCATGCTTTGGATCTGTGCTGGAAAGAGTGTTGATAACACAGGGATGTTTTATTTACAGCTGAGCAGTGCTTACACAGAGCCAAGGCCTTTTCTGCCTACCACCTACCCCACCAGCAAGAAGGCTAGAAGTGCACGAGGCACTGGGAGGGGACACAGCTGGGAGAGCTGACTCCAACTGACCAAAGGGATATTCCACACCATATGGCACCATACCCAGCATGCAAAGCTGAGGGAAGGAGAGGATGATCAGTTATGATGTTTGTCTTCCCAAGTAACCATTATGTATGATGGAGCCCTGCTTTCCTGGAGCCGACTGAGCGCCTGCCTGTCAATGAGAAGTGCTGAATGAATTCCTTGGTTTGCTCTGTTTGCATGCACAGCTTTTGCTTTACTTATTAAACTATCTTTATCTCAACCTACAAGCTTTCTCACCTTTACTCTTTCAGTTCTCTCCCCCATCCCACCAGGGGGGAGTGAGCAAGTGGCTGTGTGGGGCTTAGTTGCCAGCTGGGGTTAAACCGTGACACACTTTTATGGGGTTTCTCCTGCAAAACCTGCTCTTGCTGCTATGCCACACTGCTCCCCCAGCCCTACCCTTTTTCAGTTTCCAGCGTACATAGGTGGCACAATCTGGAGTTCTGCATCATTGTTTAGTTTGAGCTACAAAGAGCTTTAATCATAATTTAGCACCAGCTCCTCAAAAACTACTTCTCTAGCTCTATGGTCCTGCACCACGGTCTGACATCCAAAGCACACTTACCCTCATTCAGCCTCTTTTTTTACTCAATTCCCATTAAAAGATTTTTTTTCACTTAAACCAATCAAGTAGTTAGGCACTTCTGAAGGTCAGTCAGAGGTACAGGGAAAATCAGAATTTCCTTTATGTTGTATGAGTGCGTGCAGGGAAATGATTTCTGCCCCCAGACTTGTAGCCTGACTAGACAAAAGTGAATAACAAAGCTAAATGACCAGCCTTTATGGAACATCACAAATCTTCAGTAGTGCAACACTTTCTCTGGAAAAAAACAGAACAATCCTTCATTTTTTTTTTTTCACTTACAATGTACTAAGTGCAATTCCCTCCATATTTGCTTCCTGAAATGGAAATCAGAGCCTAGTATTGAAAGCCCACTCTGCTGACACACTGGTTTGTGAGGAACTGAGAGGTAGGTAGCCACCCAGCCTGGGCTTTGCTTGCAGTTCGTCTCCCCACAGTGAAGGACACATACAAATCTAAAATCCCATGAAGGTCCTATTTTGAGGCTTCGTGTTTTGTTATGGACATGATTTCAAATAGCACAGGATGCATGAGTATGCCAACTGCCTCCCAATTTAGGGCAGATAAAGCACTGTACCTTTAACATGACCTAAAACTGGTGAAATTTAAATGGTATGTTGAAGTTCAGTACAAAGTAGTTCAGCAAGCTTAACAGATATTAAATAGCATGCCCTATCCATCTCCCAGAATAGATAGAACCTTTTGTAAGATATAAATATTTGCTACAGTGACAGAAAATGAAAAACACTACCTTAACCTAGGAATTTCTTCAAATAACTATTACTTACTCCTGCTCCCCTCATGTCATGAGAATTTTATTTCAGAGGGGGAAGGCAGATAATACACTATACCACAGGGGATGAGATGGAGACTCAGATTTAAATCCTCCCACTAGCAGGAAGGATACCAAGGGTTGGAGACTAGCCATCCCTCAAAACTGCACAGCTGACAGTTTCCACTTACAAAAATCCCAAAACACCTGGGGTTCCTGCCCAAGAAATATTGGGATCCCTTTTGGGTAATTTCCCTCAACAGAGGTCACAGTAGATTAGATATGGCAGCATCCACATCCATAAAACTAGAGCAGGTCCAGGCTTCAAAAACTGCATCTCTCTTCCTGTCATACCACTGTTCTTCCTTCCTAAGATCTCAGGAGAAGTGAAGCTTTAACTTAGGTGTAAAACAGACACTAGTGTATATTTCTTGCCATGCCTTCAGATGATCCAGCTACCCACTGGTGTAAATAGAAACAAATTATAGCTCCCTCAACTCCCGTGGCTGAAGTTGTAAAACTTGCAAGAATTATATATTGAAAAACATTGACTGCACATAGTCAAGAAGCAGCAATTCCATTTCATATTATTCTACCTGATGTATTATACAAGAAGTTAGCTATTATCTAACTGTGCACCAACAGTGATTATTTATTCATTTGGAAATACATTTCTTACCAGACTGAGCCTGAACCTGCACAAAGAACACAATTTATGTGTTCCAGAGAAAGTCTGTGCTGAATATCCCTGTAACCTGCTTAAAATTTATCACCTGAGAAGTGTGAGTCTTGTCTGCTTGCACAGGCGAAACTAAAAATCAGATGAAGAATACGGCAGCAAGAGTTTAGTGTGTGCTAGTGTTTCACTTGTAAATTGAGATATTTTTCAGTTTTAGTCTCACAGCTATTTCAGATACCATTGAGCTGCCGTCTGATGTGGTAGGTAATTCATCGGCCTGTATGTCTTTTATTATTATTATTATTGTTACAAAAAATCTTGACTTTAGGAGAAACAAAACAATAATTTTGCAATATTGTCACAGCACACTGGGTTAGAGCATAATAAACCTTGTTATTATGATCCTGGAAAAGCAAGGAATCACTAAGCATGGTACACAGACGCACTCATTCAGAAAAGTGAACTTTAAAAAAAAGACCATAGATAAAATGAAACTCCAAACTCAAAAGGACACACAAAGTGCACTCAGCTGCAACTGAATCTTTGGGGTCAAAATCAGGATCTGTTCCCATTGCCTCCTAGTGTGAGACTAAGCTCTGGGTCCTCATCTTATGCAATACGTAATGACTGTGTGGGAGATTACTGCTGAGGTGTAAATTGGCACAGCTCCACTAGCTTTGGTGCCTGGTGTTGATTTAAATGCACTGACAATCTGGTGGCCCTAAGTTTTATAACTGCCCTGGGTTCAGCAGTAGCAGCCATTTTTCTCCTTCTTAGTAGCTGGTGCAGTGCTGTTTGTGACTTTCAGCATGGGAACAGTGCTGATAACACTGATGTTTTTAGTTGCTGCTCAGTAATGTTTACTCTGACCAAGGACTTTCTGAGCCTCATGCTCTGCCAGGGAGGAGAGGAAGCCAGGAGGAAGCAGAGACAGGACACCTGACCCAAACTAACCAAACAGGTATTCCATACCACAGCACGTCATGCCCACTATATAAACTGGGCTATATAACCCGGAAGGGTTAGATCACTGCTTGGTCGGGCTGGGTATCGATCAGCAGATGGTGAGCAGTTGTATTTTCTTCCCTTGTTACTTCCCTTATCATTATTATTATTGGTGGTAGCAGCAGTGGTTTGTGTTATACCTTAGTTACTGGACTGTTCTTATCTCAGCCCGTGGGAGTTACATTCTTCTGATTCTCCTCCCCATCCCTCCGGGAGCAGTGGGGGAGGAAGTAGGGGGAGTGAACGAGGGCTGCATGGCTGATTTGCCAACTGGGTTTAAACCAAGACATATATAAACGTGCTCAGGTGAACTGGGAAAAGAACTTCAGCTCGTGAGTTTTCTGCTTTGCTGCTGGCTAGAGGCAGCAACCACCTCCAGTGCCAACTGCTCGTCCTCGCCATGATAGCTCCTTGACTCTGGTTATCTCAGGGTGCTAGCACCTGTAGGATGGAGCTGCAAGGGTATTGCTAATAAGTTTTTGGACTTGACATTAAGAAGTATTTCTTTACTGGAAGGGTGGTCAAACCCTGGAACAGGCTTTCTAGATAGGTGGTCAGTGCTCAAAACCTCTCACTGTTAAGAGGCATTTGGAAAATGTCCTTAATTGGTCAGCCCTGCAGTGGTCAGGCAGTTGGACCAGGTGATTGTTGTAGGTCTCTTCAACTGAAATATTCTATTCCATTCTGTAATTTGGTAACACTAAATTACTGCGTCAGAGGGGTTCAAATCTTTGCTGGAGGTGGGGGTTTTTTGAGCTAGAGGAGAAACTCTCTACCAGACAAGTTTTTTGGGCTAAAAGATCTCAACAGGGTAGTGCAGAACTACGTTGTCCTTATTCTCCAATACAGCAGTGCCTCTGAATGGCACTTCACTCATCCTAAATGATGAGCGTGCCACCCATGCAGAAACACAATGAGCTGATGCAGATGAATTTCCCAAGCGTGTGAGGACCTGTCTGCCATGGAAAGCTGCCGGATAGCACTCCACAGAGTCAGATATGAATTATGCATTGACACTTCACTCCCACATCATTATACCTTTCATTCTGCTGTGTCTGCACAGATAGGATTGATTTGCACATTATACACTGTGACATTCATAATGGGTGAAGGCTGGAAATATTTGCACAGTGAGAAAAAAAGAACATGAATAAGTACACATTTGGTATAACCTTATTAGTGATTGGTCCTCGAGTTTCTAATGGGGCATGAAGCGCCATCAGAAAGCTTTTTTTCTTTTATCAAAATATTCCCTATTTAGGCAGTAATTCAGAAGTAGGCACCGGGGGCCTGATGCAAACTGTCTACTTGCATATGGTCTAGCAAGAGTGAAAAAAAAACATGTTGTGAAATTTGAATATATTGCTTTCCAGAACTATGTTCTAGAACAGCCCTGCCAAACATTCAAAACCATCACTTAAGACATCTTGCAATGCAGAATGATCTCATCCATGCAGTAAATTAACCAGAACAGAAATGTTGCATAACAGCAGTGTCATTATGTGCCTGTAACACAAGGCATTGTTTTTCAGAAAAGAATAGGCACTGAAAAATAATTTGATTTGTTTTTTTCTTTTTTTGCCACAGGATGTTACATCTCTCAGCTTGGCTTCACCTTCACGCTCAAGAAAGGATCCAAAACACGTATCAGGCATGCTGGCAAAAACACCTGAATGAGATGTTAAGCCAGGATTAACGATCAATTTTCTTCTAGCAATACCCCTAAAAGTGGAGCTGTCTGACAATCTAGATAAAGAAACACAAAGGTTTAAAAGGGACTTTCTACACAGAAGGGGGAAAAAAATAAAGCATCCTCTGCACTAGGGTATCAAGCCAGCATTGTTTAAGGACATCGTTAATTAGCTTGGGCTGCTCTCTGACCTTTAGCTCTTTTATTCATTCCAGGATTGTGAGGAAAAAAAACCTGATTCTGGAAACAGAGTTTATATTCTGTATATACTCATACATACATATTCTGCGTATGTCCACTGAGACTTTCACAGGCACCAGGAAAGGATGCAAGGAGCGATTACCAATTCCTGTCCCTTGGAGAATTTTCTATGGAAGCTCTTCCACAGCAAGACCTCAGATCCATACCCAAGTCCTTCCGAAGTATGCCGCCTAACAAAGTCACACTTAGTTTCAGAACAAAAATTATGTACATTTCTAAATGTTCAAGAACTACATTGGAGTTATAGAATCACAAAATCATAGAATAGTTAGGGTTGGAAAGGACCTTAAGATCATCCAGTTCCAACCCCCCTGCCATGGGCAGGGACACCTCCCACTGAACCATGCCACCCAAGGCTCTGTCCAACCTGGCCTTGAGCACCGCCAGTTATGGGGCATAAAGATTCCTGTGGCCTTTTGGTTAGGCCTACATCACTCCAGGAAATGTTTCAGCATTTCAGTGTTTACGTCTACTCAAAATTCTCCAAGTGTTCAGCATCCTAAAGTTCTGACTTTTACATTTCAATTCCACTCAGGTTGAAAGCAGCGCAGGATTAGCTCAGCTCATCAGGAACATCAGTTCAGGGTAGTTCACACATAATTACATTTTAATTAATTTTGCTAATTTGGGAACCTTTTTATTTTGTCTTGTTATTAACTATAATGTAAATTTATGGATTTATTAATGCATACACAAAAAAGATCCTTACCTTGCCACAACAGAAAATGATCAATCTTTTTGGTTAAATTTGTATTTTTGGGTCAAAAGAATTTTTGAGTACAGGCAAATCTGATATTTGTACTTTTCAATTTTCCAGTTTTATAGTAAACACAAGGTGAGAAAAAGCACCACATCAAGATGTCTGGGATAAGAACATAAGGAAGAGATTGATTTTGTGGCTTATTCATTTTTTCATGTTCCTTAGAGAATGGAATAAAATCAGATAAGAAGACCGTGCAAGAAAAATAATCTTTTAGTCACTATTTTCATTTTCCTTCAAAAATGTACAAAGCTGGTTCCTTGTGATGTTATATTTCTGCCTGTAGACACCACTAAACCAGATCAGAATGGCAGTGTCAGCCGAACTGGTAGATGCAGAAATAGAATCACATCAAGCATGTGGAGAATTCACGCTACTGCATTCTAGATATCGACTTCAGGTGTTTAAATTAGCAGTGTAATAAAGTCAACAGTGTAATAAAGTCAACGGAAAAGTAATTGGAGGCGCCTTATGCAGAAATGTCTCCATTGCCAATGTGTCCCTTCGGTTCCTAATCTAGTCACCAAAGTTAGGTGCACAAAGTTAACTACTGTGAATATTCCAGCACTCTAAGCAGCAATCATGGCAGAATACTACAGGATAGTATTTTAAAGAACAGTTATAATAATATTTAATTTTATCAAAGTTTTCTACAGCAGTCATTGCTTAAAACAGAGGCAGTGGTGTTACTGAATAAATGAATGACACCTACCAAAAGGATTACAATTTTCATTTCTACATTGCAGGCAGAGCTGGTCAAAAGTGTCCCACAGAATATTTTTCCAGTGAGACACAACAGTGTAATCAAATCCCAATTTATCACAGGAAGATCATAGAATCATAGAACAGCTTGGGTTAGAAGGGACCTTAAAGATCATTCAGTTCCAGCCCCCCTGTTGCAGGCAGAGACACCTTCCACTACAGCAGGCTGCTCCGAGCCTTGTCCAATCTGGCCTTGAACACTGCCAGGGATGGGGCAGCCACAGCTTCTCTGGACAACCTGCGCCAGCGTCTCACCACCCTCACAGTGAGGGCGTATTTTGTGTAAATCTACCCTTTACATGAGAAGATGAATGTTTCTTGATAGCTCTCCTTCATCAGACAGTTCTGATTTCAAGATGACAGCAGAAGGATTACAGTTTCCCACACCACTTGCTGTTCAGGGCACATCCGACACTCAGTCCAGCTGCAGATGCTTTTTAATGTCAGCACATGGATCAGTGACAGGACATGGGCCCCAGGGAACAGCCTGGCACCCTAATAGAAAAAAAATGCCTCGGGCAGCAAGGTATGCAGTGAGCCACATTGATGCACGACAGATTCTTCATTTCAAAGAGAAAAATCTGCATTCTTCAGAAAACAGTGTTCAAAAATTCAATCTTCATTCAGTTCAGTGAAGCAGCTTTATAATTTACAGCACCAGAAAGATAGTGAGTTTAGTCCAAAAAAGGCATGTTGGATGCGTACACCATGGCCCTCACATATCCCAGAGAGATCCTACATGTGTTTTTGCTTTGCTGAGCCTAAGCCCGAGCCTGCAAGCAGTTCACGGTCTGTCCATCCGCATTTTGGAGGGTGTCTCCCATGGATGAATGTCATAATGTCCCTTCAAATGCATTTGGCAGGCAATGCAGATATAGCACCTTGCCTTGCCAGTAATGACAAAACTATGGCTCAATTAAGAGGAAGCCCTGAGTACTATTTATTTTCTGTACCTTTGCTCCTGCCAGGGCACAAGGCTCAAAGCAACCTGGTGCAGGACTGCATGGGATCACCCTTGAGGAGGGTTGTTTAATGGGGTTAAGCACACTTCCCTGTATTTGGACACAGAAGAAATTCAAGAACAGGTAGAAGAGCCCATTTTGAAAGAAGTCTGAGCACTGTAGACAGAATAAACAGGGATCTTATCACTACATAATTATTTCTTAGCTATGCTATTACTCCAATTTTCCCCGAGTTAATAATATTACATCTCTGGGAAGACAAATAAGAGTTGTTTCATGTGTGTTCAGGTACTTTAATACAGTAATTTTTACGTTTCTGCAAGCAGGCACACTGGCACTGAAGAAAAGTCTGATTTCTCAGAGTGGCTCTTTTTTTCTTATGTTAGATATTCATCTATATAATTGTACTCTGGATTCAAGGTTTTTCCCAAGTTGTTCAAATTGTTCACCAGCTCCACGCTGATAACTACTAAATTGTAGAAAATATCTTTGGAAAAATGCTTCGCTCCATCATGCGAGGGAGGTCAGCCTGCTAAGTCTTGCCTTTATGTACCGGCAAAGGATGGCGCAGTGGTTTAAGCCCCTCAATAACTCACCCAGTTCATTCACTCACTCGCTTCCCCTTTTTTTTCCCCCAGTCCCGGGGGATGGGAAGGAGAATCAAAAGAATGCAACTCCCGCAGGTTGAGATAAGAACAGTTTAGTAACTAAGGTATAACAGAAATCACTACTGCTACCACCAATAAGAATAATGACAGAGAAGTACAAAGAAAGAGAATACAACTGCTCACCAAGCCTGACCCAGCCAGTGCACCCCCCAGCAGCGAACCCCCCAGTCCACCACCACACCCTTCTGGGTCTCTGCTCTCCGTTTTCACATCCTGGGCATGACGTGCTGTGGTATGGAATAACCTCTTTGGTCAGTTTGGGTCAGGTGTCCTGTCTCTGCTTCCTCCCGGCTTCCCATTCTCCCCAGCAGAGCATGAGACTCAGAAAGTCCTTGGTCAGACCAAAACATTACCAAGCAGTAACTGAAAGCACTGGTGTTATCAGCGCTGTTCCCAGGCCCAAAATCAAAAACACAGTGCTGCACCACCTACCAAGGAGAAAAATGACTGCTACTGCTGAACTCATGACAGAGGGGGGTGCTGCAACCCTTCTCACACCTCCATTCTCCTCCATGTTGTACCTGAGGAGTCATTTACACAAAGGGCAGTTCAGGTCCTAGTTCTGCAGAGGCAGTGGTGCAGGGCGGGAGGCCTGCAGCTGTAAGGCTTAGTGTGTCTCATTCATCTCTGCTGCTCTGCAGGGACTGTTTTGGCAGGTAAAGGAAATTTATTATCAAGCACTTAGCACAGTGGTCAGAACTTTATTAAATGGCACTTGGGAGTCAACAAACTGAACAGGAAGAAAAGGATCTGTTGTAGAGAGGAGAGAGTGGTACAATTGTGCTGGAGGAAGTAAAATTAAGCAAAAACCGAAAAATGATCAAATGGATACAATAGCAAAGAAGAGCCAGTATAATGAAAGTGTCATGATAGGCATGATAGAAGAAACAAAAGCAAGTGAGAGGAAGATACAGGACTGAAGTTAGGAAAAGGATATTAAACTCTCTCTAAGCAGCACATCTAATTCTCATACAAAGGACAGTGCTACAGAGATCAGAGAACATTGCCCAAAAGGCAAGTGGATGTAATTAGAGAACACGAAAAATTTACTGACTATCCCAAAGGAAAATTAATTCCTTAAAATAGATTGCACCTTTGGAAAAAAACAGACATACATCAAAGGTTATGTCAATGATGCCATTACCCCAACTGATAATTAAGTAAGCTGCCAGCTTTACAGACTGCCCAAGGAAAATAAAAGATTAGGACAATATATCCAAACTTATTCTACAGTTCCCTGAGACAAAACCAAAATGGTATATAAATTGAGGATAAGAATATATTAAATAACACTGCAGATATAAAATAGTGTAGTGTCTAGGAGTGCTGAGGCAAGGAAAAAGGGCAGCATGCTACTGCGTTGGCTTTGATGTAGCTAGGAAGTTATCCAACTCACTGCTACTGAATTTCCTTAACTCAGTCTGGGCTCCTTGAACAGTTCCGCAGAGCAGCTCTCTTACTGAAGACAACAGGTATTTTCATACAGTGTTGACAACTTCTCTTGTGTGCTATTTATACATAGATACAGTCTTGCAGAATATCCTACTTGGGTTTGCTGCCTACGAAGGCAAGCCTGAAGCTTTCATAATCTGAAATATGAGACTCTTACAAAGGAAATAAAATTATGTGGGAGAATCTCTCTATGGATCACCAGAAGAACTGCAAGCAGAAGCTGAATGTAACTCCGTAACCCCAAGAAAAACCAATGCATCCCTTAGAAATCCCATTATGATGACACAGCCATCTAAACACCAAACTAGACAGAAAAATTCCCTTCCCACAGTAGCATGTTTGGCAGCTCCAAATGCACCCACAGAATGTATTATTCCTGATTAAGAAATACATACATAAATGCATTCCTTCTTCCTACACTGCCCTGTTTGTGAGCACGTCACAAACACTCAACAGCTATTATACATATGAAGGGTCTCAAAAATGTTGTTGCAGTAACCCACAATATTGCTCTACTGCTTTTGCTTAAACAACACTTCCAAGGGACTCACTCTTCCCTTGTGTCAGACATGTCCTCTCCAGAGACAGTGCAAGTGCAGCTGCTGGAGGAGACTCTGGGAATAACCAACATCCTTGAATGGGCTCAGGACGTCGGACGACCCCTTATAGCCAACTCAGCTTATTTCAGATGAGATTTGTCTCTTCCAAATGTGAAAAAATCTGGAAACCAACAATGTTACCAAGCCCCCTTTCCTATGACATTCTGCTCACCCGAAAAGGAAGCAAAATGATTCTTGTGCCAGGGGCTCATTTTGTTCACCCTAAGAGTCTGCACCAAGATTTGCTTGGAGTGAAGTGTCTAACTTGCTGTGTATCTGAAAGGAAGTTGCATCCATTTTAAAAATGCCAGTTCTGCGTAACAGCGTATGTATCCAAAAAGCAACAAAACATAAACACAGCAAAGACTGAACAGCTTAATATTTGATGAATATCTGTTTAGAAAAATCTAGACTGGAATATTAGCACAAAATGCAATTTGAAGTAGTTTTCCAATGTTAGAGCTATTAAGTCAAATACATACTTAGAACAAAAACCTCTTCAGAGAATTAAGTTTTATTTGACACTTAAAATAACTCAGCCTGGATAGGTACTGGTGGCACTCTTCATATTTCTTAGGAGAGCAGTAAAAAAAATTACTACAATTCCACATGGACGATATACAGGTACTATTTTTTCATCAGGGTTGCAGATCATTGAACTTGACGAATGAATCCTGTCAAATTTGCTTTTTTTCCTATAAATTTCCTTTGTGATCAGTTTAGCTCAAGGCTGACCCAGACTCTAGGAAAATGCCTCATCGAGTCACAGTTATCTGCATCAGGTAAAACTGTAGCTTCTTTCAATGGCCTTTGATTCATGAATCAAAAATATGAGGTATTAGATCATATGGAAGCCATATAAAACATACTATTTATTCCCATGGTAACAAACCATGTAATAAACCCCTGCTTTCAGCAGCTGAATGCCCCATGGCAGATATTTGTATTTATGGAAAAAAAAAATGTTTTACTGTGATAACAGTAGACTTATGTTCATCTCTAAGCACAGACATGAAAAGGAGAAAATCCAGCTAGGGTGAATTATTGTAACCATGCAGATGTTTAGCACTGAGGCAGTTGGTAACACCACAATTATCAACCCACCTTTGTTGCCATTCTTCAGGAAATCCTCATGTCCCACTGCTCTCTCTTGTAAACTAGGCACAGTCATCCATGGCAACAAAGGAACTTTTTAAAAATAGACAGCTAAGAGGGCAACATGGGCCGATTTTGTTTTGGGATCTACTTCTTCCTTACCCCAGTCCCATTAGCAGGGACCATAGTCCCCAAATTACCCCACTGGCACACAGTGCTCGTGTGAGTTCATTCTTCTCTTTGCTCCACAGATCTTTTTCTTCGAAAAATTATTAAACTCTGAAAAAGTGACATTTCAGTACTTTAAACTATGTCAGGCCAGAAGGTGCTGAGCTGTCCGGTTCCAGGTTCATGAGAAGGATATTCTCTATAGGCTCACTAAATATTTTATTGCTCTGTTTGGTTTTCTATTCACTTATTTACCTTCTATTTTGTTCTTCTATATATAGACAGGTTAGGGGGCAAATGTGTTTGCACACTGCAAAAGCATTGGTGATGTGCTTCTGTGTGAAGTTTCTCATCTCATATTTTTCCCACAATTGTTTCATTTGCACACCAAGTAACTCCTGCACATCTTCCCAAATCTGAATGACTGACACCTCATAAAAACCTTTGCACTTGCCACCACAAAACAGAATAAAAACAAAGTTGACGAAAAGAAAAAAAAACCAACAAGCTAAAAAGAGCTTTATAGCTCACAGGATTGAAATATATAAACAGGGGTTTAATCTTCTAGGCATGAATAAAACTTCCAACTAGAAAATTTCTCCAGCTTCTGTATGGCTAAACCAAAGCAAACAGATAGGGAGCAGCAAATGGCATGTCAGCAGATGGCACTTAAAGTAAGCTTCCTGGGACAGTTAAGATCACATCACCAGGGGAAAAACTGCCCTGGTATTAACATTTCACTTGATTTCCAGTATGTGAGAGTTGCCAGCTGTTTCTGAACTTATTTTAGGAAATATACAGAGTAAGGAAGCACAAAGTTTCCAAACCAGCCTCTTACACTGTGTGGTAAGAAAAACAAAACAAAACAACACAAAAAAACCCCTCAGAAATAGGATTTTTTATAATTCCTTAAACTTGAAAACCCACGGAGAGCCCCTCAGGCCAGTGGTGTGAAACAGTGCAAACAGACTGGTTTGTAGTCCCCCTTCCACTGAGTGCTCCCTGTAGAAACAGGCTGGAGGAGAAATGAATGTGAAGTCGCATGGCAGCATGGATGCTCTAATACAATCTCTGCTGCAATTGCCCTGACATGTGGTTAACTACCAAACAGCAGCTGAACCATAGGGCATGCTGGGCTCCAGGTTCCTCGTGTTTGGCTGCGAAATTCCCAAGAAATTTCCCATTTCAGAGGGCTGAGCATGGCAACTCTGCCTACCCTGGGGCAATCTGATGTTGCATTTGCTTTAACAAGTGAGCTCAGAGAGCAAATCCAGCATTTTCAGTGTCATCTTTAAGAATTCCTCTGCCCAGGAATTTCTTTTTTCCCTGTTTCCTGTCCACAGCCAAACACGTTGTTACTGATAGAGCTTATTATATTCAGAGTCTGGTGATACAGAAATCATTGTGAACCAGACTGGTTTTGAAGCTAAGTTACACATTTGTCTCTTTTGCCTTATTTATGATAAATCTCTTTATTTTAAAGAAAGGAAAGCTCTGTTGGATTCGGAATCTGGTCCCCGGCTCATTATTCTTCTGCTACATGGTGTCATAATTGACTCAAGAGATCTAAAACAAAAATATGAAATGTGTCTTCTTTTTCTTTCAGCCTTCATGTACCTCCTCCCAAACTAGACAGAAACTTCTAAGAGTTTATTAGTACGGGCTCCCATTATAACAATGCTGAACTAAATTTAAATCCTACCTACTTAATCAACCTGCAGTCCCATGGGGATTCATTTCTTGGGCTCCAGCTCATCCTTGCTTTGTGGCAACTATAGTTTTTCACTGTGTACAACATGATGCTCCTGATAGTATATTTGTTTTTTCACTTGCTGGTTTCCTTTTCTAACTTTATCACAGCCAGTGTGCAACTTTTCACACTTCCTTTGACTGCTCTTACCGTCACTTTTGTCAGTGTCCCCAGTTCACAGTCACACATCCTCCTCAGCAGGACTGGCTGCTAGGATGATGCTGATAATGTTAGCACTCCTATGAAGATTTGTCCATGCTTTCAATAAAAGCTGTAGTTTGAAATGCCACAATCGACAGCAGTTTGGGTTTGTTCTGTTATTAGCACAACCAGAGTATGTTGGATTACCAAAGAAGAACAGCTGCCAAATAAAATGTTTGGCACACAAATCTGTGAGTGATAGATCCAGTACAGAGTGAAAATTTGGAGCCCACAAACATACAGCATATCCTTTTTAAGATATAGGGCACACAGTGTGTATACCTACTTTGCTCAGTAGCAACAGCATGGCTGTTGCTGTTAGGTGAGTGAAGAACTCCTTATGGAGCAGTACATGTAGCCCTTTAGCTCAGCCAAAGCTCAAAGTGTATTTTTGAAGTTCATCTGCTGATCGCTCTCAGTTATCAGATTTTTGCTTGTGTTCTGGAGCAGTCTTGGGGCACACAAGCTATTGCTCATCTGGATGAAGCTAAATGGGAAGATGCACTCTGGAAGCGTAACTTAACGCAAGCCTACCACCAGTGGGCATCTGGTGAGAGCACAGCAGAGCTCAGCCATCACAAATGACTGCAACTTCTCAAGTGGGTCTGTCACCTGTTTTGGTGGATGGGTCTACAGAGCCTCCTGCTAATGCAAGGAGAGTCTCATGTCCAGACATGTCTAAAGACACCACGACTGGAGAGGGAGTAGACTCCCAGCACTAAAATGTGTATGTTCTCAGGCCTGTATTATTTTCATCTGATTATGAGGATAAGATGCTTATCACAGAAACAGTATGAGGATGTGGGTTTTTTTCCTTACAAAATGCATTTTTTGACCTAGGCAGTAAAGCATTATTTCTATTTACTAAAAGTATAAATTAAGCAACCTCAGCGTTCCCTCTATTACAAATTACTCTGTGATAGCATGGGTCAAGGTCACTTAATGATAGGGAGTCTCTCTATTTCTATTGATCTACAATTTTTAGGCTATTATGTGGATATAAGCTTGCTGCTGTAAGATTTCACTCCTATTTCAAATTATATTTCACAATTGCTTCTTTGGAAAATGCATGCTTGTATAGCACCTTGTGCAGCAGATACCTTGTTAGAACATGTCTACACAGATAATAATCATCTTTATTGGCATCCCAAGGTGGGTGACTAAAAGCAATGACTGGAGTTGAAACTGTGGAACCACGCTAGTGCTCCCTTGACACAGCACGCTAGCCTGGGGTGCATTCTCCAATGATTCACTGATACCTCTTCTGGACTGAGCTGCTGTGTCTGCCTGTATACATCCAAGCAAGATTGTCCCTACAAACCTCTGGGGATGTGGACTGGTAAATATTGCACACTTCAGATTTTCAGTAAAGCTAAAAGCAGGAACAGTGAAGGTGATTTTATTCAAGCAATTACACATGGTTTAGTGGGGGACTTGGCAGTTTACAGATGAACTTGATGATCTTAAAGGTCTTTCCAACCTAAATGATTCTATGGTTCTATGACACACAACAGTGAATTTCTCCAGTATGTTTCTATTGCTCAGGGTTGCTCCTTGGTGAAATGTGCAATGCTCACCATGGGGAAAAAAGGAAATAGCACTTACTCAGTTCCTGGCATCTGACTATGACTAGCCCTCTTCTTTTTTCTTTTGTTCTTAAGAAAAGAAAGAAGGATAACTGGCAGGCTCATTGTGGCTGTAAAGTACATTTTAAAAAGTCACTCCATCACTGCAGGGGTGGTTCTCCTCTGGCAGGAGGCATATAACCTATTGTCATGGTCTTAGGAGTCCTTCAGTGTAAGCTCCTGTTATTACCTCCCTCACACCAAAAAGAAATCAAAAACAAAACAAAAAACCACCAAACCACCAAATCCAAGTAGCTCTTCCTGGCATGGCTTTCAGCAGATTTAGGTAGTTAAAGAATTGCTCTTCTTTTTTTACCAAAAATGGATTCTCAGCAATTCTACAGTTGCCAGAATTCCGGCATGAGAAGTAAGCAACAGGATTACTAAACTACTAAATATTAATATTGCAGTACACACTGTTAAGGCTGGCAACCATGAAAAGCTTTTGGCATATTTCCAAGCACCTAGTTGGATATGCTTCATTATAGTCGGATATGTGTTTCAGTTGAATCATTATAAGTATCTTATTCTTCCACAGTAACATATACCTGGAAAAACTCACTTTACCACTACAGTCTTGGCTGGCATCTATTGATGTACCAAGGACAGAAAATCAGCTGACAGCAATGTCTGTAAGTGCCTGACATTGGCCTAACCCTGCTTCAATGAAGCCTGAGGTTTTATCATCAAGAACGTTCAGTGGAAGCAAGCCAAATTACGGCACTTCTGTAAATACCACACTGAAAATACAAGGATTTGGTTACAATATGCCTCCCCGGTTTATAATAAAGAATAACACCTGTTTTAAAGAAAAAGCTGAAAACAGTTGCTGCTGCAAGCAGAAGCCCATTTCATAGGAATGAGATACATCGCACAAATGGGAACAGAAGAGGGTGATAGCAATGTTGACACATGTAACTAGACCCCTGATTTTTGTAGAACTAAAATCAGATGACAAGCGTAAGATGTGCTCAGGGAAGTTGTGAATGCTCCATCGCTGGTGGTGTTCAAGGCTGGGTTGGACAGAGCCTTGGGTGGCATGGTTTAGTGGGAGGTGTTCCTGCCCATGGCAGGGGGGTTGGAACTAGATGATCTTAAGGTCCTTTCCAACCCTAACTATTCTATGATTCTATGATTCTATGTCAAGGGTACACTCTTTGCTTTCTTGATTTTATAGCTAGCTTTTGTCTTTTTGAATAAGACAACTGACTTTGCTGGTTGATCATGCCTGCCTCTGACTTGTACACACATACAATTATGAACTTAGGGAAACCCTGCATTTTTATTCTTTGTGCAGTAAGCCAAGTCTCTACAAAAGCCCCACAGGACCACTTATATCATTGCATGTTTTACTTCCAGAGCTGAACTCAGCCTCGGGGAAGCACCCTAACCTTTCCAGACAAGACCAGAGAGCATGTCAATGTGTCTTCCTTATGTGGGTGCTTATCTCACTGTTGCATACAACACATATTAGAGCATTATCTGTGGACAAATACAGCTAACAAGATAGTGACCAAAACCCTACAGAACAGGGCAATTCAGATAGCTCCAGAAAAATAGGGTGTTGAATACAAGGTGGGAGGTGGTTTTCAAAGGAAACCTTGTCTAGGGGGTGGCACAACCCACTTTCAGAGAAGTTAACTTTATGTTGGATGGAAGGCCTGATGTTATAATTTACATAAGGAAAATTACCACTTCCTTTACATCAGTGCCTACCCAGGAGTCAATACCTATTTATACCTGTATCGCTAGAGGCTAACATCGTAGGCTTTGTGTAAGAGAGAGGTGAAACTTTGCTGTGTACAACAAAGTTCCCTCAAGAGGCAGAGGGAGGAGTGCGATAAAAAGCATATTTGGGTGACCTTGGAGTGCCATGTCAAAAAACTACAAAGTCACAGCAGGGGTTTATGGGACAGAATTCACCTCTGCAGGGCAGTTAGGCAAACAGAACGGCTTTTTTTGGAGATCAGAAGATGGTGCTCCTCTCAGGGCATCCTTTTCTGACAAAGGTGAGAGAGAACAGAATTGAAAGCACAGATGCACGCTCCAAGCTGTGAAATTTCTGTTACTGTTCTTTAACCTTGGAATTTTCCTCTCAGGACCAAAATTTCCCATGAGGAAGCTTCCAGAGGGAAAAGTAATCTCCTTCCGTTCTCTTAGCTGTTTCTTTCTTTTGCTTTCAAGAAAACAGAACCTTGTTTAACCACAACTACTATTTGTATTTGACTGTTAATACTAAAGGGAATGAAGGCTAGCTCACAGCTCAGGCTCTGCCTTCAGGGATGGAGGGGCCAACAGATGGAACCGAGCAAAGAAAATGTGAGGCAGATACAGAAAATAGCAAGAAGGATACAGGCAGAAGATTATCCTCTCCAGTTTATCCTTTTCATTTGTATGGATACATGAAGATACTCAGTGAAATAGGAAAGCACCAAATTTGAAACGGATAAAAGAAAATGCTGTTTGATTCACAGAATAATTAACTTGGGTAATGTGCTGCTACAAGGTGATACTGAGAACTGAGGGTTCAGTGGGATCCAAGAAAAGATGAGACACAGGGACAATGAGAACAGCTATGATTATATCAGATAAGATTTAATGCAGAATTTATGCATGTTAGTAACAGGCGAAACACCAAAGGATAAGAAGCTGGGAAAGAGCTTTCTTGAGGGATATTTTTCCATAATACTCCATTACTGTTTCTAATTTCTTCCTTTAAACAGTCCTTCTAACACTGCATGCTGTCTGACATTGAAAACTGGAATGAAAAAGCTCCAGAGGACGCTTATATTGTAAATTCCCCTGATTTATGTAACATTTTCTGGGAAGTGCCTGTTCTATAAAAATAAACTGCCCAACTGTTGAGCTAAAATTGTATATCAGCATTTATCTAGGTAAAATTAACCTTCTTTTCTAAGCTGCTGAGTTTTATACATGAACTGGTGACAGTATGCCCACAATATGTTACCTCAGAAAGACTTCACAAGAGGAAGAGCGCCCATTTGAACCTTCTATTCATTTACACTTAATGATTACAAAATACCTCTAGCTCACAGAGTGCAGGGAGAACTCTCTAATAAGTACAGGAACAACCTTTAATTTAACATCTGTGTCTCCAAGTAGCATTCTAAAATCAGGCTTGTGGTCTGTGGACAATATTCTCTAACTGCCCACTGGACTAGGCATGAACTGTGCCTGGCAAGTTTCACCGTTTGGTGGATAAATATTTGTGCCTGGGCAAAAATAACACAACAGATTCTGACTCAAAGGGGAAGCCCATTTCCTGTGATTTATATACTTATTGCAGTGGATAAACACTAATGCCATCATGATTGCCTGTTGTAAAGATCCTGTCATCTGTAGCAACCTATCTTTTAAATCGGGGCCAACTGTTCTATCTGATGATAAGCAATAAAGCCCTGGAAGGTGACTGTAAAAGTGACAGACTGTCAGTAGCAGTCAGAGTTGCCATTGTTTTGTCACTGCCAGTTATTTGAATTTTTAAGATTTAAAAGCCAGGAAACTTGCTGCCTTTCTTACAATTTGCTAGGTTTTTTTTCTTATCCTGGCAGAAATAGTGAACATCTTTGGGTCTTAACTAAGTACAAAGATATCCCTACTGAAAAGAAAATAAATAAATCCTTTATTCCCCACTAGATGCAAATGCATTCTTACACTGTCTTAGAAGTTTTATAAACACATACAGGTGACTTGCTAGATGCCCAAGTTCACACTGCAGTGCTCTTTCAAGTTTGGGGCACAACACAATATGCCTGGATAAGAGAAGCATATTTGAGAATTTCATAAGAGTTTTTGCAATAAATCCTACACTCTGTAATCTCTTAAGCATGTTGCATGCTGGAAAGCACTTGAGTTTTACTAGAAAACATGCATAAACACAGTTCCACATATTTAAGATTATCATCAAACTGCCAATTTGCTCTTATCTAAGGTTTTTTCATTCCATTTCCTTTTCTTTACCCTCCTTGTGTACTGGTGCTTGAGCTTATGAGGACAAGAGATAGCAAGACTTCAGTAAAGAGCTATTGTAGCAGAACCCCAATCACTGAATCTCATAAAAATTATCGCCTTTATATGGCAAGCTTGCAGGCTTCAGAAGCAGCCTCCAGCTCAAATTTTTAGGACTGAGAGAGCCGGGGAAAGGAGCACAGATTGAAAAACGGTGACAGGAATTTGGAGGACTATAACCTACCTTAGTATGTCAGCAAACAGCTACAGCCAAACAGAACAGTACTGCTTCAGGACTGCTGTTCCTGTTACCATGTGGTCCATACGCAAAAGCTGTATCACCATATGCAGATATCTCTGTTTGAATTTATCATTTGCTTTCCTAATGGCCCCATGTCCCTTCCTCATATTGCAGCAGTCTGAGTCTTTGAGAAAATGACTCTCCAAGTCCCAGCTCCTCTTCCACCACTTTATGCAGGAGAGGACATCATATTCCTTGATCGTTGTATGCTCTCTTTGCAAGGATTTTTTCTTCCTTCTAATTCATACATAGATGTTCATGATGAATATTCTGTGTTGCAAAGGGCTTTCACATTAAGACAAAAAATTCTCTCTGTGATTTTGTGCTTTACTAATCTTCCACAACATAACAGAGCAGTGTAAATTTTGAGATGCGTGAAGGATGTAGATCACACTTTCTGAATAACAAACATTAGTGTAGTTCTGTACTTCTCATGCTCCTTGAATTCTTGAAACGTTTCCCTGTAATGAAGAGAAAGCTGAGCTACACTGATGAGCCTGATATTCCAGAAATTGTTATCAAAGACCTTTCCTTTTACGCCTGTCTACATCCTGATTGCACTGCCTCCCAGGCTGGAGGGGAAGGAAAGATATTGTTGGTATCAAGCCTGTATGGCTTGAAGCAAAGTAGCATCAAATCTTTAGCTGCTCTTACCCCACAAGGAACACAAATCTCACCAGATCTAATTTGTTTTGATTATACATCTTCAGAGAGTGCAGAATGGGGGAAAACTTTTTTTATCTTTATTTTGCTATCCCAGGTATAATGTTGCTTGTATACAACAGATGCATCTGATTTCTTAAGCCAAAAACTTAAGTCCCTTTTCCATCTGGATTTTCTAAAGGAACAAAGCTTGCAAAATCATGCTATCTGATCATCTCAGTCCTGTTAACACCAATAGTTTAACCACTGGTCACTTTAAGCCAGGTTTGACAAATGGTAGAGATCTCAAAGTCATGTAATTCCTACAAATTTTGTGAAAACCTATTTGGGGAATGCAGTAAAAATGGCTTCACCGAGGGAAAAGCTTTGGTCTGCAGGTTTGGTCTGCTGGCTTTGTGTGTCTTGGGAACAACAGTTCTGCCTCTTGCTGCTTGTTTTTGGGGGATAGGCAGGAGAACTTTGAAGAAAGGGGAGAATCACAGGTCATTCTGTGGGGAGGAGGTCAACAGGGAACAAGAAAGGCAGCTGAGGTTGCAGTAACTGTAGGATGGGAAGAGGCAGAAGATAAGTCTGGGCTTCAGCAGGCCAGGTCTTCAGCAACTAGTTTGTTTCTTGGATCTTTATCTATTTATTTATTTCCTTCCTTTTTTCCTTCATTCCCTTGCAATATAAGCACTACTGTGTCTCAGAATAAATGCAGCATCATTATCCAGCAAAAGAGATCTAGCAGCAATGGGTTTTTTTTTTAGGATGCAGTACAAACAAACTGAACAGATCCTGTTCTTGGATGATTCAAGCTCATCTGGCTCATTGGAGGTCAGGGCACTCCTCAGATTTAGATCAGACCTCACCCAAAGGATTCCTGTGTATTTAGAGATTGGTAATGTGAGGGGAAAATTCAAATTAATAAATTGTGATACTGTGTTTTTCCTTTCTTTGAGGAACATACTCCTGTGTCCACAGAGCATGTAATGAAGAATAGCAGAAGCTAATCCATCCCAAAATGCACCATTTCTACTAGCTATAGGAGTGATTGAATGACCTCAAAATACTCAGACAGAATCACAGGCCATGGGGACCCTGAGACCCCTGTACCATCCTAAGTGTGAATACAATGGAGGTTTTCTACTTTGTAGTACATCATTCAGGGTCTTTTTATTTTACTTTGGCTCTCATCAAGTAGAAATGCGCCAGGCTGCCTACTGTTCTCCCACTGAGAAGAGGTTTCACAAATGGTGGGGGCTGTCTGCTGCCCCCTCCACACCGGGAGCTCACTGATGGTGACGGGCACTGTGCCCCATGTGGATGCCTGCAGAGCTGAACAGTTCGGGTTCCTTCTCTCTCACTCATATTTTTATAAGCATTTTTGCCTGATTACATTTAAATATGACCCTTTTAATCAGGTTACTCAGTATAATACCAGCAAAATTATGACCAGATGGATGCTGTTATTGCATTACCTATTTTTATCTTCACTGATTCTTCTACATATTTCACAAATCACCCTATTGAAAATGTGACAGGTTTATGTCAGTCACAACAGGACTGTAACAATATTAGTTCTACCGTGAATTCAGCATGACACCAAAATTGTATCATACTTGACCTTATTTGATATATTCGTGTACTGAATCAGAAGCTCCGTGCTAAGCTGCATAAAGGAAGATTCTTTTCTAACAAGGCATTCTTCTATATAAATAGAGGTTTGTGCTTTTAGTGTTTGCTGTGCTAGCAAACCATGCGATTGAACGTACATAATAACGCTATTTCTAGAAACTGGCTAGAAGATGTTCCAGCTCTCTGTTTCAAGCCTGTTTACAGCACCATCAATAGCTGGAATAACTTACACCTGATAGCATCTGTTCTTACTATAAACTAGTGAATTTTGGCATTCTTTCCATGCCTCTGCTTGATGACAACAAGTAGAGCAGAGAAGGAAACCTTTACAAAAGTGGGAGACCTTGAAAAATCAGCAGCTGGAGAAAAAGGAAGTTGGACAAGGCTTATTACTGTTGATTTCCTCAATGTAATGGAATCCAGAACCTTCATTTGCAGTTTGGATGAGCTGCAGTAAATCATCCAACTGTTCTCTTCTGTCAGAATAATACACTTGCCAGAACCTCATCACTATAAACTGCCGTAGTTCCATTGACTCTGGGAGAGGAAGAGCTAAAATAGCTTTTGGGTCTTTTTTTCTGACAAAAGTGGCCTGTCACTTAAAACAAAGGTCAGAGAATCAGAAGAGATTATTTTGTACCCCATTTTATCACAGATTTTCTGTAAGAACTCATAAGAGTAAAGACTTGGTTTTCAAAGAAGTTTTGCACTTAAATCTGCTAAAGATGAGCAGTTTAAAGCTCATGTCAATCAAACTGTTGTTAATGCAGTTCATAACAAACTGACTACTATGGAAGAAGGACTGAGCTTTTAATCTTTGAAAAAGTCTGTGCCTGCTTCCTTCAGCCCTGCCAAACGTAGGAAGTAATTTTAAATATGGTATGTGCCAAAGGAGCTTGTTAACACTTTAATACTTTACTTAGTAGGAATCAACACTTTATTTACAAGCCTTGCTTTCAAGAGGTTAAATCAGAAGTCTGGCTGACCATCACCTCTTTCTACCCCACCTCTCTCTGTTTTAACTTAGAGGAATAATGAAGGAACAAATTATGCATATTAAAATTCTAAAATGTGAAACCAAATACATTGAATATTCCTTTTAAAAAGTCTTAGATTCTTGTTAATTCTCCGATATGACTTAATTCAGCAGTGATAGCAAGATATAAAACCTGACAATTTGGCACGAGCATTTCATTCAGATTTTTCCTGTACATTTGGAATTATGGAGAAAGTCAACCGTATCCTGGGCTGCATCAAAAGGAGCATGACCAGCAGGTCGAGGGAGGTGATCCTGCCCCTCTACTCTGCTCTCCTGAGACCTCACTTGGAGTAGTGTGTGCAGTTCTGGGGTCCTCAACATCAAAAGGACATGGAACTCTTGGAACAAATCCAAAGGAGGGCCACAAGGATGATCAGGGGACTGGAGCACCTCCCACACGAAGACAGGATGAGAAAGTTGGGGGTGTTCAGCCTGGAGAAGAGAAGGCTGCGTGGAGACCTCAGAGCAGCCTTTCAGTATCTGAAGGGGGCCTATAGGGATGCTGGGGAGGGACTCTTCATTAGGGACTGTAGTGAGAGGACAAGGGGTAATGGGTTCAAAACTTAAACAGGGGAAGTTCAGATTGGATATGAGGAAGAAATTCTTTAGTGTAAGGGTGGTGAGGCAGTGGAATGGGTTGCCCAGGGAAGTTGTGAATGCTCCATCGCTGGCTGTGTTCAAGGCTGGGTTGGACAGAGCCTTGGGTGGCATGGTTTAGTGTGAGGTGTCCCTGCCCATGGCAGGGGGGTTGGAACTAGATGATCTTAAGGTCCTTTCCAACCCTAACTATTCTATGATTCTATGATTCTATGAAATAATCAATTAAGAGAGTTTACTAACATAAATTTGCATACACTGTTACATATTACTTCTTATAAAATATCATGAATCATTACATTATTCTAAGAACTGTAATAAAATATGTTCTCGGTATTGCCAACAGCTGAGTTGCAAATACAAAAGCCAGGAAATCTAGCATTAATTAAAGCTCCCCATCGAATTTTGCTCTGCTCCTTCTAAACTTAGTTAATAAAATTACTTTAAAATCCAGTTTCTTACTGTGCAAATGCAGTCAGCTGGTATCATTGAGGAGCTCAGTCTCCCACCTAAGAAATGCCAGCCTTTACAACAGCAGTTAAAAGCCATTAGAGAGAAGCAGCTTCACACTATTCTTACCAGGTGTTATAGGTGAGCCCTGGACATAATATTTTTTAATTTTTCCACTTCCTTGTTGGTGGGTTGGCCTTGACTGGCTGCCAGACACCCACTCAGATGCTCTCTCACTCTCCCTCTTAACAGGACAGAGGCAAAAACCTAAGATTAAAAAGCTCCTGGATCAAGGTAAAAACAAGACAGTGAGATCACACAACAGTTACTGTCATGGGCAAAACAGGCTCAACTAGGGAATAATTAATTTAATTTATTGCCAGTGAAAGTAGATTGGGATTACTGAGAAACAAAGACAAATTAAAACACCACCTCTCCCCCTTACCTTAGGCTCAACTTCACGCCTTCATTCCCAACTTCTTTACTTCCTCCACCATGAGCATTACAAGGGGAGTTGTGGCCAGTCCACAGCAGCTCCCCTATGCCACTCCTTCCTCCTCACACTTCTACCCTGCTCCAGCATGGGCTCTCCCCATGGGCTGCAAGTATAAACCTGCTCCAGCAGGTTCCAGCATGGCTCTCTATGGGCCACGGTTTCTTCAGAGCATTTCCACTTGCCCTGGCCTGGGGTCCTTCATAGCTGCACTGTGGATGTCTGCTCCATCATGGTCTCTCCAGAGGCTGTAGAGGATCCCTGCTTAGGCACCTGAAGCAGCTCCTCCCCTCCCCTGGGTGCTCCCAGGACTGTTTCAGACACCTCTCCGCTCACCCCTCATGGATGGGCAGTGTTCTGTGTTTGTTTCTTGGTGCAGTTTCAGAAAGCCATAAGCATTATTGCTAAAGGTTTTGTTTTCTTGCACATGATACTTCTAAAAAATTACACAGAAAACAGATCAAGACTGACTGATGAAGCTTCTCACAGGACAAAGGGAAATTACTAAGGATAAATACAGCTGCTCAGAAACAAGATTCACCTTTTTATTGACAATGCATGATAGTAATTTAGCACTCACAGAAATACTCAGCACAAAGATTCATACAATGGCTTCCTGAAATTACCTTTGTGAAAAGGAAGAAAAGGTGGGATCTCATCACCATTTTGCTCATGGACTTGTAGAAATAAATTAGTACATAAGTAAACTGAAAGCAGTAGTTGTCATATTAATTATTCTGAATTTATAAAGGGCCATTCTCTTTTCCCTCATCAGCCTTCCTCATTATCTTGCAGTGCAAAGTATTTCAATACATCATGGAAAACAGGACTAACTTCTGCCTATATAAAATAGGCTATGAAACACCCTGATTAACACAGAAGTAATCTGCTTACACAAAGAAACATTCCCACTTAAAGCAAAGAAACATAGGGCATAAAACATATAGCCATCTAATTAGCAAAAAAACATTTTCTTTCTCTTCTTCTGATTCACTGCTGAAAAGGTTGAGATGTATGCTGTGCACCTCAAGTGTCTCTGCTGATGGAGAATTTGACAAAGCAGATGTGGGCTCGACCCACTCACCCAGAAAAACGCTGTCTGCAGAAGTCCCAGGCATGTTTGCTACTACTTCAACGTAAAGGACATGCTGATGCTCCTCCGTGTGCTGCTCCCAGAAGACAGGGAGCACAGCTGCCACAGGGGAAGGAAATGAGGTGCCATGATACCAGGTCTCCCTGTTTGCTCTCCCCTGTGAAGCTGATGAAGATGACACAGAGAGGAGGCCACGGAGAACCTTGACACTGGTGCTTTTCCCATGCTGGTTAACATCCTCTGGCCTCATGAAGTGTCTGCACCAGATAGTTGTGCTACAGTTTTGAGCAAGCAGCATTTGGGGCAGCTGTAGTGTCTGGCTTTTATGCACATACATGGAATACAATTCGCAAGAGGAGACAGGACTAAATTCATCCTTTTATAGAGAGGCACAGAACTGTTTGCAACACTCGATCCTCTCGGTACTATGTTGCTTTAAAGAAGCACCCACACAGCTTCCTCTCAGGGGCCCGCGTTAGGCACAGAAGGAAACAAACACAGATGAGATCTCCACACGCTGAGAGAGCGAAGAGAAGAGGGCTGGAAGCCAGGAATTCAGCCTGATAGCAGCATGTGTCTGAGTAAAACAGCAGTGCATAAGTATTTCACTTGGATGCTGCAAACAATCAGGTTTTTTGTTTTTAAACACATCCGTGTATCATATATACATTGGGCACCCATAAGAGAAGGTCTACACAGATCACAGAATCATAGAATGGCTTGGGTTGGAAGGGACCTTAAAGATCATTCAGTTCCAGCCCCCCTGTTGCAGGCAGGGACACCTTCCACTACAGCAGGCTGCTCCGAGCCTTGTCCAATCTGGCCTTGAACACTGCCAGGGATGGGGCAGCCACAGCTTCTCTGGACAACCTGCACCAGCGTCTCACCACCCTCACAGTGAGGGCGTATTTTGTGTAAATCTACCCTTTACATGAGAAGATGAATGTTTCTTGATAGCTCTCCTTCATCAGACAGTTCTGATTTCAAGATGACAGCAGAAGGATTACAGTTTCCCACACCACTTGCTGTTCAGGGCACATCCCACACTCAGTCCAGCTGCAGATGCTTTTTAATGTCAGCACACGGATCAATGACAGGACATGGGCCCCAGGGAACAGCCTGGCACCCTAATAGAAAAAAAATGCCTCGGGCAGCAAGGTATGCAGTGAGCCACATTGATGCACGACAGATTCTTCATTTCAAAGAGAAAAATCTGCATTCTTCAGAAAACAGTGTTCAAAAATTTAATCTTCATTCAGTTCAGTGAAGCAGCTTTATAATTTACAGCACCAGATAGAGCTAGAAGATGTAATGTGAAATATCTGAAGCAGTTCTTCTCCTGTATTAAAATGCAACTTGGGCAACAGAGCCTTAACTTCTTTTAACATATGTTTCTAGCAGATAAGTAAACAATTTGGACGTGAAATGAAAATTTTCAAGATAGTTCCAGTTGGAAAACATCATCTCACATTAGACTTTGGCTGCAGTGCCCCACTGATACATTTCTGGGGTGGTTTAGCATAGTTGAAAGGAAACAGCTTCGGAAGAATAAAAAGCTTTTTGTGTACAAGTTGTTGGATCAGAGATAGCAAGAAGAGAGACATCATTTTTACTTCAAAATTCTGAAAGTGGCCTTGGTGGGAGGACTGAATCATGTGCCAGAGCATGTAGCTGGATGAGCTGAGCATCTCCACTCTCAGAGAAAAGGGAAGCAGAAACAGGAGGCAAGACTGGGAACCTTAGAGATTCCTGTGCAGAGAAGAAATCCACTCAATGCATTGAGCTGCATTAACATTTAGCTTCCTTATAACCATGGACAAAATCTATAGCCAAGTGCACACTGAACTTTGCATTTGACGGCATCCGCTCAGCCCTGTGAGGCTTTGTGTGCGGCAGCAATCTGCAGGTGAGTGCTAAAGTCATCCCAACACCACCACTGCAACATCTTAGCGGCACATCACAGACCAGCAAGTCACCCCCAATGAATTTTAGCACAGTCAAAATCCAAGCGGTGTCTTTTGGAAGTAAACCCATGCATGGGATACTAAGCCATTCTCTGCAGCGAGCTCCCTCTCTGCCCAGATCCCTGACACTGGGCTTAGGGAACCTGTGTTATAGACAAGAGGGCTGTGTCCTCAGGGGGACCTTTGCCAAACCATTTCCTAATGAGAAGCAGGAAACCTTGTATTTCTACTTTTTGTTGTTAGGGTAGGCAAAGAGACTTAAAAATTGATGGTCCGGCGCTGTGAATGCAGTCACTGGCAGCTTTATATGAACAGCCAGATAAGTACCTAAAATACCTGTTTGCATGACGCATGTGTTGCACAGAGCTGCAGAAACAAGCTTGTCCCTTGCCTGGTTTTGTTCCTGCACCTGTATGACCCAGGAGCATGCACTGCCCCTTTGCTGTACTGCCAGACAGCTTTCCATCACCAAACATCTCTGGGAAAAGACCCGCAGAAGTGTCTCATCCTTCTCTAGGGCCAGGTGCACTGGAAGAACAGCCACATCTACTGCCGATGGGTGGCACAGGTCTCCATCCTGCATAGCACTAGTGATCCTTGCCATGCCCATATGGCAGGAGAGAAACATTCCTGCATTCCTGATTGGTTTTTACACAATTATATAGAATTATACCAAAAGCTTTTTATATAAACATATAAGATTTAAAAAGTGAAACCCCAGAAGATGGTAAATATGAAACTGATGCTGACTGAGCAACTTCAAAATCCCATCTTTTCTTACCCAAGTACATACATTATTCTTCAGGATTTCTGCCTCATTTACTGTACTCTTTTCCTATAGCCTTTTGTGTTTAATATTTTTAAGTATAGGCAAATAAATTTGGGATACAGCCTTCTATTAACAAAGCCATTTTGTTTAGCATGAGCACGGTCTATTGTACAAAATGTGTCTGAGCAGCCGTTAGGGAAAACAGTATAGCAGTGACTCCATGTCCTTCTTGCATCCTGTGCAAGATATTTATTCATTCATCTCCCATTCCAACAGGCTAACAAAGATGATGTTTGATTTTTAAATAACTTCCTATACTCTTTCTGAATCCAAAGATGAATAAAAGCATTCAAAACCAAAACATGAATATATTTTAATCAGAAATTTAAATTTTATTTGATTCCAAATTGCAGGGAAGAATTCTTAAGTGGCTCACCATTAGTTCTTTCAATAGTTCTCAATAGCTTATTACTATACCACATGAGATTGCTGAAGTTATTCATCATGCATTTTGACTCACTGGCCAATCTGACAGTGACTAACAGTCTCTGGAAAAGTGTAGTACAGCTAAAAAACCTGACCTAACTTTTAAACAGCTTTCTCTGTGATACTGACATAATCAAACAGTGTTTTACATATGTCACCCTGTTGCTGCAGCTACCTGGCCTCCTCTCTGACTACAGATAGAAGCCTTTAAGCCTGATATGGACTTGATGTCTTGAGATTAATCTCCTGGGACCATTCCAGAGAAATCAGGATTAATTTGCAGTTCCTCAAAAATGAAATAACTATTTCACATAAACTACTTTTCACATTATATCATGCCCGAGCTTCCTATTCATAATCTTTATAGAAATGACTGAGCTGGCACAGGGCCCCCAAGACATTTAGGAGAAAGCTGTTTGCACAGCAGAAAGGAGGACTAAAATGGTTTTGGCTTCTCTTGTATCTTTTCTTGAATGTAAGTACAGAAAATGGGATTTTTGTGAAAGCAAAAGTTGTATTTATTGTGTTGGGGTTTCTTTGTTTCCCCCCGCAGATGTTTACATCTCAGTGCATCTAATTTTCATTTCTCCATATCTTCATCAGGCTTGAGACTGACACAGTGAAAGCAAGAGACTCTGAGCCCTGAGATGTGTACTTCGTGAAGCTAGAGTTAATTCCTAGCTAGCCTGGCTGTAGAATTTTGTAAGGACACCTGAATATTTGATAAAGACTTCAACTGTTTCGATGGTACAGTCTACATCCCTGCTTGTGGCTGATATTCTCTGAAAGCCTCTTTCCAACTGCTTAGACTCTTCCCTGGGGAAGAGGGAAACATCATGCTGGAACAGACATGATGCAAGAGAACAAGTCAGGCCAATTCACAGGGGTTGCTGTGCTTGCCTGGAAGCTACAGCCTAGTGAAAACACTTAACCAGCTTGACAGTGCTCCTCCTACTAGAAAGAGTACAAACAAAAATTGTTTCCGTATTCAAAATATGTATAATTACAGGGGGCCATAAGTGCCATAGTGGAGTAGTCTGTAGGAGTGCCAACATGGGGGAAAAAAATGGGAACTCTTCTGTACTACCCTTGCTAAGACTCACCATGCCCGATCTTTAGCAGAACAGCACTCTACTGAGCAGATGCAATGATTGGAGAGGACATGGCAAACCATTCTGAAAAGATGCTCAGAGAAATCTGAGCAGTGAGAAAGGACTTTCAAGGGCCATGGATGTAGGTTGGCTCTGACGGGCTTCTGGCTAAGGTCAGATACTGCACCTAAAATCTGGCCACTACCCAAATCAGGAGAGGCATGTGCTCTGCTTCTTCAAAGAATCCTCTAATATCAGGGAACATCTCCAGCGTTACCTGCTTTGCACTGCACATTCAGGGCTGAGCTCAAAGCATGTGCAAGCCATTCAGGACATAAAACATCTACATAAAAGTTGCTTAGTCACACACACCTATGCCTCTGTAGCAGCAACACTAAGCATTTCAAACTACTAATTTCCAAAAGATCAATACAAATCTTCACCTAATATGTAAACTATAAGGAAATGTCAAAGTTGTGATGCAGTGGACAGAGGTCTGGGTTGATGGCACTCAAGAGACCTGCAGTCACTCCCAGCTTTGCCGCAAGTTTGCCAGCAAAACACTTCAGTTATCTGGCCTTGGCTTCCCCAATCATAAATAAAACTACTGTATGTGCTTTGTGAAGTACTCTGAGCAATACTGCTTCAGAATATCTCAGTGTTGTTATTCTTAATTAGAATTCTTGTTGAAATAAGAAAGTTCATACTACATGAAACAAAGCAGTAGGAAACTAGCTCAGTATAACCTTCCATCACATGGTAGACCCCCAAAGCACCAATTTCCATGGATCTGCCTTCTAATTACATGATCCAAGAATACAAAGTACATGTATGAATATATATTTCCTTCTCAGTCTGTCTTGCAGAATCATGATAAACCCAATCTACAGAATCCACCTTCCCCTAAAGACAGCACAATTCATAGGAGCTGTTAATTGCTTAACCATTCTGCTGCATTACAAAATACAGTAGTAGTGTTACTATAGCTAGGTAAAGCTATAACAAGGCAAGACTTATAAATAGCAGTAGTATCCTTTGATTTACCTGTTTAGGGACATAGCTGTAAGCCCAGATGCACAGGCTACTTGCTATTCATTGCAGGAAAGCAGACAGTTAGAAACCTACCAGCTTTCGTGCGCACTGTTACGAATCAAGAAGGCCAAAGCTCTAGGGTAGGAGAAGACACTTAACACTAAAGAAGTAAAGCAATACTTAGGATATGTTGGGCTGACATACAGACTGCCATTAACTGCAGAAACAGCAGTGGCAGATTAGGCAAGCCTAATTACTCACCTGGGAATCTGGCTTGCATGCTGAGGACCTTAATGACACATCTCTCCCTGGGAGGGGAAGCAGAGGTGATCTTTACTAGAAGTGAGTGGCAGCAAGCACCATATAAACATTCTGGCAAGACTCTTCTCCATCACTCATCCAAGGGAGATGGGGAGAGTAAATTCATATTTCCAAACTTTTTTCTTTTCTTATAGCTACCTAAAGTTGTTCTTTTAAAATAGCAATTTTTTTCCCCAAAACCTTCGATCCACTGCATACACAAGTGTCTTTTCCTGCTTATTGTGTCCAAAACATTTAGAACTGAAAAGCCTGTTTTACCTCCAGTGTAGCGAATGGCTCTTACTATATCTTAGCGTACTTGATCTTTAAAAGAGACAAAAAGAAAAAGAATTGGGTTTTTGTGGGTTTCAGTTTGCTTTTTTTATGCCAATGATTTTAAGGTCTCAGTGATGTACCACAGAATTCAGGGAAGGCTCTGTCCCTTCTCCACCTGGGAGCCAAAGCAGTGCCTCAAGATCTGTGATAACACTTTTAGCAGAAGTGTTGCTTGGACATAATGGCTGTGAGAAGTTTTGCCACTCCTTCATATGTGGGTAGAACAAGGCATTTCACATACTTGCTCACTCAAAACAAGTCCTGCTCTGTATTTCTGGAGGTACTTCTGCACACTGACTGTCACTTCCACCTACTCAGCATTGCACCAGGACCTCCATCTCACTTAGCAATATGGAAGGATGGCTGGTCTTGAACCCCAGCTAGAATCAATGTGCTGTAAACATAATTTTCCTTGAAATAGACCAAGTTTGCATCTGCAGATCCAATAGCAGAATGTGGGAACAATTTCAATGCTAACAGAATTTATAATGCTCCTCTTTTAAACTTCTCTTCTGATGGTGCAGTCTGAAAGCCCAAAGGGAAAATACACTAGAACATGTAACTGTAAAGAGCCTGACGGACTCAAGAAAATAAGCTCAGAAATGATTGTTAGAGACCACTTCTAACTGGATCATATAACGGATTCACATTTCCTAGTGTCTGTGCCATCCTTCTGCTAGTTTGTGTCTTGGTACAGGCGAAGCTGTAAAGATAATATTAGGAACCTTCTGCATTACTAGAGGAATATAAAAAAAAAAAGGACGAAACTTCAGCAGCCCTATCAAATACTCATTCCTCTACCTGAAATGAAAAAGATGATTATTTGGAATAATGAAGCAGTCTTAATTTTGAATTTTGATTTTGCTCACTGAAAGCAAATTCATCATTTGAAAGCCAATTATTTTCTAGGTAATAGCATACCACCTTCAGCAGAAAAAGAAATAAAAAGAGAGGGAAGGGTAATAACATTCCCACTGTAAAGTTTTCCCCAAATCATAAAGTCATTACTGCAAACTAACATCTGAAGTCAACCAAAAACCAGGATATACTGAGCTTGCGGGTTACAGATCCAAAGCCGTGGAGTAAAACTAATCTGTTCTTGGATAGGATTTTTTTTACTGCAGTACAATCTATAGTCTTGTTGGTCAAATGAAGCCCTTCTGAGAAAAGAAGATTAGAGGCAGTTGTTTAAAATATTGGGGGGAAGCAGGATTTAATCTTTATTACTGACCAGGATATACAAAAAGACTAATGAAAAAGCAGTATTGAGGTTGTACTTGTGGCCTGAATGATGTTAAGTGAAGACAGGGCCATATGCCTTCACAAACACATTCCAGATACAGTTTTTGCCATGTCACACTGATGAAGCCCAAATGTGTATCAATATCATTCCCTTCACAAACAAAATGCTTGACAAAAAGTAGCAAATTTGCAGTGAAATTAATTAGGGTTTTTGTCTTTTTTTGTCATTCTTACAGTGTGGGAATGGCAATGTCACACAGGAAAAAACCTCACATCTCTAGCCCTGCTTGGGAAATACAGACATGTATTTTGAAATGTATTTTGAAGATTTCAACTCGTTACAAAATAATATTTTGCGAGTCAGGTTGACTTATGTGTGTCTGTTTGAAATCTGTACTTCTTAGTTGGAGAGAAATATTATGGGGCTAATCCTGCATCTTTGAAAATGCAATTCACTAAACCATGGGAACTTTTGTTTAAGTAAGGAATAAATTAGTGCAGAGCATGAGCCCGTGCTTAAATACTCCATTTAACTACAGAAACACACAAATTACTGAAAATTACTGCTGGTATGAACTCAAGGGTATCTATTTCATCACCTAAAGCAATTTCTATGAAACCTAAAAATTATTCATTTGTTCATTTGCAGGAGTTGTTAATTTTAGAGATTAATTCCAAGATTCATCCAAGTAAAACTTCCTACAGGTATCTGTTGAAAACTGCCACGTTCTCTTTTTCATTAACTCCAGTGTTATGTTAATAACTTGCGTAGTTTCTCACCTATTGGTTAGTTCTAATCCAGGGTATAGCTTGAATGACTAACATTTATAAATTTCCGTGTAATGTTGATGAAGTATATTCCTATAACCCACTAAGAAGTTTAAATGGCCTTAAGGACATACAGTAAGATATGAGAAAGCTCTGCAGTATTAACAAATATGTTTTGTTGCTGCTAAGATTTCAGTGCTTTGGAAGCTGTTCCTGCAACTTAGCAGCTGTTTGCATTTATTTCTATTTTTCCTTCTATTCTTTGAGTTAATTTATTTTATACAAGTGGCACAAGCAGGATGGATAGGAAGTTTAGGTTGATGCAGTGTAAAAACTAGGAATTCCGTGGTATTAAATCAAAACTATTAGGTTCATGAACTTTAAATATGCCCTTATATAATATAGCCTACCTGGTTTATGTGTAGATAAAGATGGTATTAGTTCATATATCAAGGAAAAGCTTTTTAACATGAGTATGAAACAAATACTCAGTAAGACAGTAAAATCTAAGTATTGTATTACCTGAAATGGAAAACTATCTCTTATTTCAAAATCCATGGTTTTTATTTTAATGAGTTAAATTACTTGCGATCTTGCCATCCCTCATTTTCTTGTTTAGACAGCTAGGAAGGTAGTCATTAGCTAGATGCTGAGAAATAGCCAGAATTCCTATTGCTTTGTGTCCTTTCTCAACTAATTAAATATCAAGAGAATCCATTTATTTGCATTATAAGCCAGAAAAATCATAATTAAGAAAAAAAAAAAAAAGAAATCCAGAAGATCACTAACAGTGGAAAATGCAATTCAACTACTCAGGTGCAAACTGCTGTACCATTGTACAGCAGTGCTTTCCTTTCCTTAATTAACTAAAATATGAAGAGAAAATCTGATGGCTTAACAGTACTTTCCTCACTGTCAGCAATGCTTTGGGATGATTTTTTTATGTTATCAATAAGAGTGTTGGAAGAGTTACTGCCATCACTTCTGTTTGTCACCTCTGTGAGTGACAGATTCCACAGAGAAACTTGCTGCTCTTAACAGATGTGAAGGATTAATATTTTATAACATCATTACCTTTTAGGCAGGATAACTATGGTAATAAGAATACATTTAATATTTTATGCATTCACAGCCATGTAACAGACAAGGAGCACTTATTCTTCAGCAGCATCTCTCTGGATATGTATTTGGTTGCTGTGATTGAAAGCTGGGCAGTTTGTCATACTTATCATTTTTCATATTGTGGTGGAAGTAACAGAGTTGAATCAGTACTAAGGTACCATTGCTGCATGCACTGATGGAGTGAATCCAAAATAGAGATACACACAGATCTTGCAGCAGAGAGTCTACAAACCACACAGAACAATTTTAGGGAAAAGCAACGTGGGCAACTGCTTGGGAGTCTCGCTAGACCAAACAGAAGCTGCAAAGCAAATTCTGCTTTACTTAAACAGGGAGGGTGACAGAATCAGGAGTGCACACCTTAAAGCTCTGCCTGAGTCCCTGCAGTGCTGATGCCAGCAGTGAAGCCAAGGTTTCAACCTGCACAGAGCTAAGCATTTAGACTATGTGCAAGTAAATTTGTTTTCCTTTATACCCTAGCATGCTCATTTTTCCTTCAGAGACTATTCCCATTGAAGCTAAGCAAGTTAAGGCTGCCTAGCAGCAATGAAGATGCTTGTGTATTTCCAAAGCATCCTGCTGTAGCATGTGGCTAAGTTATTTGAACAGTTTACTTTCTTCCACAAGTTTTGTTGGCCCTGAATTTATCCATCTGTAAGAGCTCTGTGTTCCATGTACTCCATGCCTGTGCACAGATATTCCCCTCAGCTTTAAAATGTGGCACAGTTACACTGTAGTGGTGAGCAAAGAAACAGCAAACTTCACCTGCATCCATGAGAAAAGAGTGAGTATACACTGATTGTGGACAGTTATGAACTTACAGATTTTCAGCCATAAGATGCTCAGCGCCTTCAGTTTTTCTTCCCCCCTCCCTCCCTCCCTCCCTCCCTTTGCCTTTGCTCAGCACTTTGAGGGACTGCACCCCATTTATTTAAGTGTTGCAGTCATCAGGTCCCTTGCTCTCTAACCCTGCGAGGAGCTTTCCAAGTGATGTTTAAAGGAAGACTCGTGAGGAAAGCTGAGCAGGGTTAACACTTGCCAGATCAAAAGGCATCAATCTTTTACTCTGCCCAGGAACTTCTGTTTTTGCCTCATGTTCAGTGTTTGCCAAGCAAAAGAGGGATAGGCAGAGAAAACAGAAGCGCGACAGATTCAGCCTACATCTTTTCCACAGTTTTTCCTAACCCCTAACTCTTTCGATACTTTGTATTCACCGTCTCACTTGACTGACACAAGAAACCCACTGTAGGGAGAGAGGCTTCCTGTGCACCGAGCCCCGTTTCCATGGTGCGGAGTTTTCTACTTAAAAATAAATTCCTGTTTTCTGGGGCTACATGTAAGCACAGCACTGGCGGAGCTGCCCCCACTCAGGGCTGGCGGCCGAGGGCAAAGGAGGCCAACCCGTCCCCCATCCCAAAGGGCTGCCCTGCGCAGGCTACAGCCCCTAGCTCTCCCCTCCGGAGCAGAAAGCCGCAGCATTTTTCGGCACGCATTTTAAGGTCACTGACCCATTTCTGCGGCCCACGACGCGGCGCGGGGAGCCAAGTTTGACCGGTTTTGGTCGCACTTTACACCTGCGGCCGCGGAGCGACTCTGCGGCGACACCCTCCTCGCCCACCAGCACTGAGCTGCTCCCGGGATGCTCGCCCTGGACCCTTCCCCGGACCCATCCTCGGACCCGCTCCGCTGGGACCCCCGCGTCCAACTTCCCGCGTCCCGTCACCGCGCACCAAGGCAAACTTTCGGAAGCCGCACCCGCAGAGCCCCGCGGAGCCCGACAGCGGAGCAAACTGAGGGGGCTGCGCCCGTCTCCCCGAACAAACGCCCCGCCGAGGAAAGCCACGGGCTGGGGACAGCCCAGCCGGCGTCGCCCGCAGCCCGAGACAAGGCGCGGCGGGTCCCCGCGGGCTGCGCTTAGCCCCGCGTCCCGCGGGAGGTACGCGGGTCCCGCTGCCCCAGCACTAGACAGCACCCGCGCACCGCCTGGGGCAGGATGGAGGGGAAAAGCCCAGAGGCGATAAGTCCCCTGCGCCGCTCCTGGTACCGGCAGCGGGAGCCGGTGGTGTCTGCGGAGAGGACCGGAGCGGAGCGCGCAGGGCCCGCGGGCGGCACTCACCGATCCGCAGCACTTGCTGGCCGCTCCGGGGCAGGCCGGCCGAGGCGCAGAGCAGCACGAAGAGGAGCCCCCCGCCGCTGCCGCCCAGCGCCGGGCGCAGGGGCCACCGCGGGCTGTGGGCACTCGCCATCCTCCGCGCCGGCCTCAGTTCATGCCGGGCTCCGCGAGTGCGGGGCGCGAGCTGCTACCCCTGGAGAGGCCGTCTGCGCGCCAACGCTCCGCGCCGTCCGCCCATGGCGCGGAGGCTCCGCTCCCGCCGCTGCTGCGCTACGCGGCACGGCTGCCCTCGAACCCCGCCGCCGCCGCCGGCAGCGGAGGGTGGGACGGGAGGGGGCGGCTCCTCCCGCGGGGCGGCCCCGGGCGGGGCGAGGCGGCTCCGGGCGCTGACCGCGGAGGGCGGTGTAGGGGGACTCCGCGCGCGCGGAGGGGCACGCACACGGACGTGCACACGGACGTACACACGATACCGCCCTACTGGTCCGCGGCATGGCCAGATCCTGCCTGTGCAGGGCACGGACCCGGACAGGGGCAGGGACGGGGACAGTGGCAAAGATGCAGAAATGCCCCCGGTCCCGCCAGCTGAGCGCCCTGCTTTGGAGTATGTGTTGTTTCGGCCCCGCGGGTCTCTCCCCTCAAGGACGGAGCCCCTCCTTGGCCTGGGAGAAGCTTTTCCCCTCATGTGCCTTCAGCTCCACGACTCCTGTTTGCTTGCCGCCTGGTTGTATGGGGCTTTGAAATACAGACGAGGCGAAGCTGATGCAGGGAGCCTCTGTATGCGCGCAGCTCGCTTCTGGGGAGCCAGGCATGAGATCAGGAGGTAGTGAACATTACCTGGAGGCTGAGGGACACCCATGTAGACAAGCTGCGGGAGAGGCAGTGTTTCTGCAGTGTGTCTGGACCTCTACAGCCAGGGGAGGGACAGGAGATATGTCCCGACAGTGCATCTCCCCATACATGTCAGGAGGCTCAGCAAGGGGCCAGCAGGGCTGCTCACCTGGCATCAGTAGTTCACAAAGTTCGAGTGGTGAGATCTCAAGAACCATTAAGCACAGGGATCAGACCGCTCCCTGTCCTTGGCTTGGCCAGTGGATCACTATCATTTTTCCCCAGTGGCTTAACATTCTCAAGTTATTTTTAAAATCTCAGTTTAAAAGGTTCAGTGGAACTCAAAATCCTTTTGCTATGAAGTAAACATATGAATCCTGAGCTGAGGTGGAAAAAGAAGAAAACATAATAGGAGTATGACTCCCACCTAGCAACAGAACTAGAATTACATAGCTGAGATCCAAATTTGAAATAATTCAAATCTGTTTATTTTGTATTCTCCTCCAGTCTGTCTAACTATTGTTCCAGAAATTAACTCCTTGGAGCAGTTGCAGCACATACTGAAGTGCAATGGAAATGTAAGCGCCTACATTATATCTCCCAGTCAGTCTCAAATGTTTCCTGAAAAGCCTACCTCCACTGTTTACAGAGCAATTTAGGCTATTCAGGAGTTCTCATTGCTGAGATTCCCAGCCGGGGTACTAGTTAGTGCCCCACTTTACGTTCCTTACTGCCCATTTGACTTGTACCTTGGAGAATTTTTGCCCATGATGTTTATTTTTTGTTTGTTTACCTAAGAGGCACCCTTTCCTAAGGATCAGAGCCCAATTCACGGGCAGGCACAAGCTACCTGCCAGCCCCCAGGGTAACACAAATACTTTTCCCATTAACTTTCATGCCTTGTCTCCTGCTCCCTACCATGGTGCTAGCACGTAGTTTGGCCTGTGCCTCCTCTGGGGTCACCAGCGCTCCACAGCTTCATGTGTCAGCTGCAATATTGACATCACTGCTCCAGCCCCACACACCCTTTTCACACCTCTGTGAGAACAACAGTCCCCATCCCTTGCTCTGCAGGACATGGCCTAAGAGAGGGTAAGAGACAGGCTTACCCTGCGCCCTCACTTGTCTCACGCATGTCACACCAGCTAAAAGTTACAATTATATTAAATCACTGGTGTGGTTAATAACTACATATACACTTTCACTTAGGAGGCAGAAAAGGAATCTCTCAGGCCCCCCTGGACTGAACTGAATGGCTCAGTAACTTTTACACAGTTTTATAATCTGTTATTACCTTTCAAATCACAAATCAAATGAGAGAAGGCATACATCTCCTGATTCCAGAAAGTCTCAGGCACTGAGCAATGGCTAATAACAGCCGCCCTTCAGGTACACATTTATCTACTGTACAAACCATGCGGTAGAAGTAGCTCTGACTGGACTGGTACGCTTCATTTTCACAGTCATGCTGGCACGGCAAATAATAGTGATACAACAGCAAGTACCGTTTTCCAAAGGGAAGTCATATTAGTTCCACTTGGCTGAGAAATGGTACTATTTTGAAAGAAAAAAAAAGGAAAATATTTTATCAGGAAATACACCTACTGATGTTTTCAGAAGCACTTTTTCTCAACATAAATGGGTTCCTGCAGAAGTCAAAGACACCGCAACATTCATTTCAGTGAGATAAGAAGTTGACCAGAGCTTTGTACTTTTGAAAATGCCATTGGTTTTAGCCTTCTGCTTCTTTGAAGCCCTTAAAGAGCAGAGACTGAAAAGAATGGGAAAAACAAGAGCTTAGTAATAACTGTGAGAGGGTAGCAGTGGTTTGTGAACACTGCTACCAATAGTAGAAACCTGAACAGCTCAAAGTCTACTAACCCCTTGGGGCAGGAGTGACTCTAAGGAAGCTTGAAGGAGGTTCTAAGCTTCTGCTTCAGGGTGTGGTTAAGCATTACCTAAGTTGCATTCCATGGCTTCACACATAAGGAGCAATAGCTTTTGAAAAACTACCGACAGTTATGGAAAAATCCAAACTGGCTGTAATGCTGTAAAGACTAGCCGAACTTTAAAGTGGCAAATAGTCCATTAGCTATTGTGGGAGATTTTTTTTTTCTCAGTTCTGGTTTTATTTGTGTATATGACCCCTCTGTCCTCTACTGATTGGACCAGACATAAGGTGGAAGGTTGCGTTTTTACATTTTTCACAGGAAAATTGGGGGGGGGGGGGGGGGGGGAATAATCTTGAACCACCTACCTTGAGATTTAAAAAAATTCCTCTTCTAAAAATAATTCTGAAAAAGTTATTTTAAAATTAGAAATTTTGAAACACAAAGGAACAAGAGAAAATTTAAATTTACTGAGATTTCTCTGGAAGTATCCTCCAGGTTTCTAATTTCACAGTAAGCTCTAATCCATACAGGTCTTTTGTTGCCTGCAACATCGTAAATCACTGAGAAAGCTGTATCCCACAAAATCATAGCATGCTTTACAGGAAGTCTTGTTTTATTTCTGGCTGATATTTTAAAATGAGAAGTCTCAGTACAGTTCATCTTACTGGTCTCCAGTTATCGATATACTCAAATCTTAATCTTCTTTTGGACTTCGTTCAGAAAGAGCAGGAAAAAAGCCAAGTTCTCTTCCCAAACTTTTTTCTCCCAGTTAAGCAGGTTTGAATGCCCAGAGCCTTAACATGTGAGCTGTTGTTCAGCTCATACTGGCTGTCACGTTTGCTTACTGATTCATTGCATTGTCAGTATTTGGATGAATTTATTAGTAAGATGTGTTGGAATACCTTGCGAATGAAAGGTAGTGTGTGTAATCAAAGTCTGTTCTTGTCACACAGCATATTAATATTACAAATGGTAACACGGGGTCCTTTACACAGGAGTTTGAAGTCTTTTTCTTGTTTCACAACATCAAATTCCAGTTAGACATAATGGATAGCTATCATGCAATTTGCAGTTTAAGTAATACTATTAAGCTAATAGCTAAAACCTTGTCTGCTGTCAGGGCCTCATGATGGAGTCTGGGGAGGTGAACCACCTCCTTTCTATTTTGTATCTATTTCAGGATGCTGATTTTGAGTTTGATGTGGTCAAAATATCACAAGGACAAATATATGCAAATGTATAGGAAAATTCGTAAGTTTACAGAAAATCTGAACATTTTCCCAATTTCTTGATCAAGTTCTGAGAAATTTTAGCTGTGTTGTGTTGCCCTCAGGACTTTGATTAGACCTTACACAGTCTAAGCTACTTTTTTACTGAGTTGTGACCACAGGGCTGCAGTTAGCATTAATTTGGGAAGGCTGTGTTTTCCACATCATCTAAAAATAACCTCATCAAATTGGCATTCTGCTCTTGCAACAAATCTTAAAAAAATCTTTCACTCCGAATGTACCTTTGTAAAAAGCTGAGAGTAATAAAAGAGACAAAAACATCCTTTTCTTGTCCTTTTGTCTTTCCACTTGCTCAGTTTCTTTCAAGATCATTTGCAAAATCAGTATCACTCCAAAGGAGATAGAAACTGAAAGCCCAAATCATAGAATCATAGAATCATACAATAGTTAGGGTTGGAAAGGACCTTAAGATCATCTAGTTCCAACCCCCTGCCATGGGCAGGGGTGCCTCCCACTAAACCATGCCACCCAAGGCTCTGTCCAACCCAGCCTTGAACACCGCCAGCAGTGGAGCATTCACAGCTTCCCTGGGAAACCCATTCCAGTGCCTCACCACCCTTACACTGAAGAACTTCTTCCTCATATCCAATCTAAACTTCCCCTGTTGAAGTTTGAACCCATTACCCCTTGTCCTCTCACTACAGTCCCTCATGAAGAGTCCCTCCCCAGCATCCCTATAGCCCCCCTCCAGATACTGGAAGGCTGCTATGAGGTCTCCAGGCAGCCTTCTCTTCTCCAGGCTGAACAGCCCCAACTTTCTCAGCCTATCTTCATGTGGGAGGTGCTCCAGTCCCCTGATCATCCTCATGGCCCTCCTCTGGACCTGTTCCAAGAGTTCCATGTCCTTTTGATGTTGAGGACACTAGAACTGCACACAATACTCCAATGATTTGTCGAGTTCTTCGTCTCCTGTGCCCTGGCACCCACAGTGGTTCCTTTGGTTTCAGGCTGGGGTTTGGCTGCTCTGTCAGCTTCTGGCCTTCCCCTGCGTCTCCTTCCTCCTCAACCCTTCTCCTGTGCCTGACCATAGTGCTGCCCCTCCAGCAGACCTCATCTCACCCAGAACTGTCATCGCTGTTAATTTGTATTGTGTGCCTGAAAAATTCTGCCGGTGCCAGAGATGGACTCTCTTCTGATCCACTTCACTGACTGGGAGCACACAAGGAGCAAGCCTGAAGCATCCCTGCAGTCAGCAGGAACGCAAATAACCTTTATGCCTCTGAGGGTGCTGTTGCCCATGAAGAACAGCTATCCTGGGAGAGCAGCTATCGAGATCTGTGGAAGGTGACACGATGAGACAAGAAATTTGGTCTGTAGAACAGAGCTGGTGGACGTGAGTGATGGAGCACCAGGCTGGCATTGACAGGGGAGAGGAGATAGCTCTTTCTGTGGAATTATTCTAGGTTTCCCTTGCATGCCTTCAATTTTGCTTCAGTTGAAGTCAAAGATTATTTTTATAATTTTTTCCTTCTTTGTTTAACTGTATGTTTCCAAAAGACCACCAAATTTCATGAAAGGAGATTAAATTAATTTTTAAACTTTAAAATGTTAAGACACAAGTGTTTTTACTAGGGCATTGCAATATGCAGGAAAATAAATATAACCTTTTTCACCAATGAAAATAGCATCATGATTACAGAAAGTTTAAACATCACATTTGAAAAAGCTCTTTTTGGTTCAAGTGCTCTCTTTATTTATGTTCCCAAAGCCATGAATGCAGTTCTCCCCTTTCCAAACTCTTTTCACTAAAAATGCTACAGTGAATCTCTTAGCAATATAACATTGATCCACTCCATTGAACTGGTCTAACATTAATCTGCAAAACTGCTTCTCCCTGAGCAGTAGATAACTTTTATCCACCATACTATTTAGCTAAAAGACATAAATAAACTGCAACTCAAATGCAACCCACTGAAAACCTCTCCCAGCCAAAGAGCCATTATGTTTTTTCTCCAGTATGATACACTAGAGACTTTCTGAAAAAGAAAACTTACCATATATACGTAGAACATCCTGGCATATCTTCCATTAAAGAGATGACTTGTATCAATTTCTGCTTAGTCACAGTAATAGAAATCCAGAAAATTCCACTAAAATGAGTGAAATCAGTGTGAGCTTCCAACATTTGACCAAGAGCAGTGCTTCTGCCCTGAGAAGCTCATCATATTTCCTCTTCACAGACAAAAAAAAAAAAAGAAAAAGAAATAAAAAGGAAAAAAAATCAACCAAAGCCTTTTAGCAGATAATGCAGAGGGAATAAGCATTAATACCATTTTTTATGAAACTGCACTCTTTCCCCAGGTGTATATTTGTCTTTTCTGCCGTTGAGTTACTATTAATTATGAGCAAGCTGGTGGGGTGAATCAATGAGTGTTCCAAATCTCTAACCAATATTATTTAAATGTGCCCTAACTCATTTTTCTCCTACCACACTTATTTCAAAAATGTAACTTAAATGTCAAAACGAGAGTATTTCACTTCATTATTGTAGTACCCCAGTACTGATGAGATTGAGTGGGACCTGAGGGAGAAAGGATGTTAGGAACCTGTTATTTTCTGCCTTGTTCTTCTTGGACTGACAAGAGCAAGGGAATTAATTCCCTTGATTCTCCAGAAATACATCTTTTCCAACTCTGGTGCAGTCAGTGGTACAGGAAGAGTGAGAAGAGCTCCTGCTTGCCCTCACCTCTTGCTACTAGCTGGAGCAGCTCTGTGGTGGTAAGTACCTCCCTGCTGCAGCAGATCCTAGGAGTAAGTGCAAACTTTGGGGGTCCCTCAGAAGTGCCATGCTTCTTGTCACAGCTCATCTTGTGTTGTGCAACTCAGTCTACCCCAGACTGAAATGATCATGCTCCCAGGGCAGCTAGAATTGTAGCAAGAGTGCCAAGAGTGGTTTTGGCATCTGTGGACCTTTCTCCACTCATCCACAGACGCGAATCAGGATTTTGGAAAAAATTCTACATTGCTTAATAAAGGCTATAAATTTATCATAACAATGAATGTTTCTTTTTAAGCATTAATGATTTACGTCTTGAGAGATCACATCACCATTTATGTAGCACCTAGCAAAATTAAATTCACAGAGAGCTGTAGATTTGGGTTTAAAACTCTGCATTTGAAGGATCACAGAAACCATGTTTGCTTTGTGAATGTTTTGTCTTTTACTTGGCACTTGCATAATCCATTTTATATATCCACAAATACTAAAATACAAAAGGAATCAAATAGTGCCTGATCAAGTGCTGAGAGGCTGGCATGTGTCAGAGAGGAAAGAGAAGGATTTTATTCCTCGGGAGATTAAGAGGGATCTTTCGTCCCATTTGTGCCCTCCACTGTGCTAGTTGTGAAATGTAAGGACTCACCTGAGCTTCTCCTTGTGCTACAGCTCTTGACAGCATTATTGGTACTGATAAATAACCCATGCTCATTGCTGGGTTTTCAACAAGGCCAGATCTCAAAACTGGCTGCAATATCACTGACTCTTGGGTGGCTTTGAAGAAACTTTCTTTCTTTGAGCTCCTCCATTTTCAGACAAAGGTCATCAGTATGTACTTGTGTACATGTACTTTTATATATACAAAGAAGTACAAGGATCACCATCATCCAGCAACCTTGGACTAACTTGGGTCCATACAAGCCAGCCCTTGGTAGGGCTGGTGAACACAGCTCTTGCCTCGCAACCCTCAGCATTACCTGGTCTTCCCCAGAGGGTGCTGGAGGTGCAGAGCCTAATAAGGAGGACAAATCTGCAGGCAAGATGAAAGGATAAAGCAAGGTTACATGCTACTGTGGCTCCTTTGTTGCCAGGGCCATCCCCTGTAAAGATACCTCTGTGCCATTCTAATGTCTAGCATCACTAACGCAGTTCTCTGCTTGGGATAATTTACTGTATTTCTTAGTAGTACATAAAAGTTTGGACAGCAAAGTATGTCCAGTACCTTCTATTCACATGCCTGATAATGAGGTGCATGAGCTCCCGCTCATGCCATGTATCCAAATGTTGGTAGATTGTGCAGTGCAGATATTTACCCTAACTTCAACAACAAGTTGAACAGGCAGTATCTGGAGCTTGCTCTTAGATGGTCCTCCCCTTGCAGTTAACATCATATTGGTCTTGCTGGGATTGAGATTGAACATTTCATTTCCAGCTGTGTTCAGCCCCTTGGTGGGCTGCACATTCCGTTGTCTTCGGGGCTTGGATCAAGTTCTTCAATATTCTGATGTCTGAAGTAAGCTTGTCATCAAATATACTTCCTATAATTACAAAAGGAATGATATAAGAATATACATTTTACATATATATATATATAAATGCAGTCAAGGGAAATGTTCTTTCAGAGTCAGGCTAAAGATCCTATGTACAAACAAACTGTGTTGTCTTAAAGTGTATGCCTTAATATGATATTCTTTTGCAGTTGTTTTAATAACCTCAAGCCTACAAAAAATGCATTTCTGTAAGCAACTTGTATATATATTTTTGAAGTGACTCTCCTCTGCAGTGTTCAAACTTAAGCTGCTCTACTGCATCTGTAAACAAACATATTACGTGTTTTCCTCCTGCCTCTCATATAGTTAATGATGCTGAAGACCTTGATATTAGCATTACGTTGTGAATTGAAAGCATATGCCCCATATTCTCCATTCCTGCCTGGGTTTTTGCTTTGTCCTGACTTCTGACTAATTCACATTCTGTCCACTCTATTGTGTTGCTGCATGAATGCTCTCTGCAACTAGCTGATGACTATCCCATTATTTGACCCAATAGAAGCATTTTTCTGCCTTTACTGTAGTCAACAGAAGAGTATAATACGTCTCAGCCAAAATCCCTCATTTTTCTGTGTTGTGTCAAAAAATTTGGGTTGGCATCACCATTTGCTAAAATGCCCCTTTGGAGAAAGCATTATATATGACAAGGCTCAAACTGTCTCTAAGCATGTCTATTTTTCTCTAGAGAGACATGACAAAATAACTTGCTATGTAAATCAAAGACAGGATCAGTAGGAGATGATCGTATCTGAAACAACGATGTTGCAATTGAGAAACCCCCCAGCCAGCCTTCCTAGATACCTTTTGACTTGTTGTGGTTCTTAATTATCTTGAAGTGCAGGTTAATTGAAACAATCCGGCTTATGTAGGGCAGTTTCTATAGCTATGACAATGGTACTTAGGGCAGTGTCTTTTAGGAAAGAATAAAAATGCTTTCACAAGCTGAGAAGTTAATCAGCATATTTATTTTTACTCCTTTGGATTACTTTAGCCTTCCTTCACAACACTAATTGCTGATTCTTTCCTATTTATGTAATCTATACAATGCTGATTTTCTCACCATGATAAGTAAATTTTTTTTCACTTACTTGTGCCTTTAAGTGTTTAAACCAGGAGGAAAGAATAGAAATGTGTTTCACCACTATAAACAAAATATTAAAAAAAAAAAACACCAGAGAAAGCTGAATTCTGTGCCCATAAGTGGATACACTTGCAAATCTTCCTGATCATTCATACTGGCAGTATTAAAATCGCACATAGATCTTAAAGCAAGGTAATTCGGTATAGCTCCGCTTGTCTTTCATGGACCTATGACAGTTTGTGCTACTAAAGGCACAGATTCTTTTGGGCTACAACCCTGCTACATTTTAAAATTGAGTGTACCTAGAGCTGTATTAATAACAGCAAGGCAATATTAAATCTTCCTAATTGATGGAGTTTTCCTATGTGATTTAAGACATCAGTGCTACTCAACAAATCACCTTGAAATCCAGACGTAATGGTGTGAAATCGGTCAGATTCTTATCCTGAACTGCAGTATAGTCTAGGACCCCAAAAATCCAACCTCTCCTACTGGAAGAGTGTAATTAGAAATACTGAGCTGGTGTTATACCTTGTTACAGTGAAGGGTATTTCCAAGCTCCTTAATGCAATACTGAAGTTTAGCTGGGGTATCCATGGAACAATAGAGTAGCCTGAGTAAAAACATCCTACACCAAGATCAATGAGGTATTTGGCTTGTGGATTTAGGATTAAATTGCTGACACTGGACTCCAAAAATCTCATTTTCATCTCAAATTAGGTATCCTACAGAAAGCATGAAAAGGAAAAAAATCTTCACTTGTTCTTCTGATATTTTAATTATCAGGATCCTCAGTTGCTGTTCACTAAAGCAGATTTCAACTTCAGTGGAGCTGGTTTTATTCTGAGAGATGCTGATTAATGTGCACATACACCCTGATAATGCTTATGGTTTCATTAGCTCCAGCACAAGGCCTTTTATTAGCTTTACTAATTTTCTGGTAACCTTGCTGGACCTTCTTCATGTGTAAATACTTTATGGAAAATTACTGACTGAAAATGTCAAGAAAAAGGAATTAAAGTAACGGCACTGTTAAAATATTCTATCATCATGTCCTCCAAGTGTCCACTTCTGAAAATCACCTGGAATTTCTTGGAGAAGAAGAAGCTACTTTGGGAAATCTGGGTCAGGGTGATAGATCAAGCCTATCCCCTCTGCTTATGGCCGTCTTAGGAACCAAAGAGCAGGACACGAAATTGTTGGAGACCCTTCAGTCCTCAAGGCATTTCCTCCCCAAGAAAGCACTTGCAAGTTCTCTGGTGTTCCCAGAACATAAATGCTCCATCCCTGGCAGTGTTCAAGGCAAGGTTGGACAGGGCCTTGGGCAATACGGTCTAGTGTGAGGTGTCCCTGCTCGTGGCAGGGGGGTTGGAACTAGATGATCTTAACATCCTTTCCAACCCTAACTATTCTATGATTATATGATTTTATGATCTTCATCATTAAGGCCGTTTGCATCCTAGGTACCTTTTACCACATACCACCATCAATCTTTTCCACATGTAGAATGTTTAGAGCTTTTAATCAAAAACTTTTCTTCAGAAAAATGTTTTAACTTTTCTTCAGAGAAATTATTATATTCACAAATATAGTGAATATAATCAACTGAAAATAAAATACCTTAAGAACATATCATCTTACTTCCGTGTTTCCATGTTTGTGTTTCCATCTGACTTTCAGAAACAATTATTTCTAATTGTATAATTAATAAAAGTTTTCAATAAATTCTAGGATGTAGGCTCCATATTCAAAACCAAGCAATATCTCTGCCTGAATCACAGAATGGCTGAGGCTGGAAGTCATCTCTTGAAGTCATAGAATCATAGAATAGTTACGGTTGGAAAGGACCTTAAGATCATCTAGTTCCAACCCCCCTGCCATCACCAGGGACACCTCCCACTAAACCATGCCACCCAAGGCTCTGTCCAACATGGCCTTGAACACCACCAGCAATGGAGCATTCACAGCTTCCCTGGGAAACCCATGCCAGTGCCTCACCACTCTTACAGTAAAGAACTTCTTCCTCATATCCAATCTAAACTTCCCCTGTTGAAGTTTGAACCCATTACCCCTTGTCCTCTCACTACAGTCCCTCATGAAGAGTCCCTCCCCAGCATCCCTATAGGCCCCCTCCAGATACTGGAAGGCTGCTATGAGGTCTCCAGGCAGCCTTCTCTTCTCCAGGCTCAACAGCCCCAACTTTTTCAGCCTATCTTCATACGGGAGGTGATCCAGTCCCCTGATCATCCTCATGGCCCTCCTCCGCACTTGTTCCAAGAGTTCCATGTCCTTTTGATGATGAGGACACCAGAACTGCACACACTACTCCAAGTGAGGTCTCAGGAGAGCAGAGTGGAGGGGCAGGATCACCTCCCTCGACCTGCTGGTCACGCTCCTTTTGATGCAGCCCAGGATACGGTTGGCTTTCTGGGCTGCAAGCGCACACTGCAGCCGGCTCATGTTCATTTTCTCATCGACCAACACCCCCAAGTCCTTCTTCTCCACAGGGCTGCTCTGAATCTCTTCCCTGCCCAACCTGGAGCTGTGCCTGGGATTGCTCCCACCCAGGTGTAGGACCTTGCATTGGCATGGTTAAACTTCATCAGGTTGGCATCAGCCCACCTCACAAGCGTGTCAAGGTCCCTCTGGATGCATTCCTTCCCTCCAACGTATCAACCAAACCACACAGGTTGTTGTCATTGGCAAACTTGCTGAGGGTGCACTCAATCCCACTGTCCATGTCACTGGCAAAGATGTTGAACAAGACCAGTCCCAACACCGATCCCTGAGGGACACCACTCCTTACTGGTCTCCAGCTGGACATTGAGCCATTGAGCACAACTCTTTGTGTGCGGACATCCAGCCAGTTCTTTCTCCACCAAATGGTCTACCTATCAAATTGATGTCTCTCCAACTTAGAGACAAGGATATCATGTGAGATACTGTCAAATGCTTTGCACAAGTCCAGGTAGATGACATCAACTGCTCTACCCCTGTCCATCAGCTCCGTAGCCCCATCATAGAAGGCCACCAGATTGGTCAGGCAGAATTTCCCCTTAGTGAAGCCATGCTGGCTGTCACCAACCACCTTGTTGTTTTTCATGTGCCTCAGCGTGGCTTCCAAGAAAATCCGCCCCAAGATTTTGCCAGGCAGAGATGTGAGGCTGACTGGTCTGTAGTTCCCCGGCTCATCCTTTTTCCCCTTCTTGAAAATGGGGGTTATATTTTCCTTTTTCCAGTCGTCATCTGGTTCTATGCCCCTGTTCAAGCAAGGTCACTCAAACTCGATTGCTATGGGTCATGTCCAGTCTAGATTTGATAGAGACTCTTCTGGGCAACCCATGCCAGTATTTAATGACCATTATAGTAAAAAATTATTTTCTTATGCTTAGAAGTCAGATCCCAAGTGAGAATCCATTTGAAGCCAGATTAATAAAGGGGAAAATTATTTGTCCTACAAAATCTCTTTTACATTCATAAAAAGTAAAATATTTTATATTTTATCTATAATAAATTAAAAATAAAATTTAGGAATGTAAATATTTTATATATAAAAATGTATTTTGCAGTTTTTCTCTGTGTAACAGCAAAATAAAGTGAAAAAAATGTTGTTTCTTACTTCATTCAGCAGGAGAAGTGTGGACCCATACAAGAGGTGACCTACATACACATTCTTCTTTGTTGAGCTCTAAACCTTTGCTTGCATCTCATAAATGGTTAGTTCTCTATGATTCTCTTAACATCATTATCAAGATTAATTGATATTGAATGGTTATTGATCTTGGTTGGACAGAGAAAAAAAAACCAAACAAACCACACGACATTGTGAAAAGCATTTCTATTAAAGGACCAAATCTGGAATGATGTCTATTCCCATCTTTGCCGAACAAGAGTCCTGTGTAAAATTTGACTTTTAGGAGTCTCCATTCCTCTAGCCGTTACCACAAAGAACTACAAGGAACGGTAATTCTCTGTCCCAAAAAGTATTCTGAGACAAATTCAGAGACTTTACATGTGGACACAAGAGAGTTTGACATACTTTTGAAGTCACAGAAGAGAAACAATTATGGGAATATCTGCCTGGGATTGGACTAAAGGTTCATGAACACTTTCTCCTGTCTCCAGCAAGACCAACAGCAGGACTACAGCGGATGAGTATGAGAAGAGCGGCAAGAGAGGAAGATGTTGTCTGGTCCATTCTCCCACCCCCTATCTCAGCTCTTCCCATGGGTGGCCCAGGGACTTCTCAAAGCATCACTGCCAAGTTCAGTGGAGTTGGGATGATTTAATCCAATGTGAAGCCCGCTCTCTGAACGTAATTAATATATATGTGCTTCACGCAGATATGTTGCACATTCCACAGAATTTTCTGCAGCTAGAGAAACAGGTCAAGGAAAGTTTGAAGGGTTATGACATTTTCTAGAAAAAATTGTAGGTGTGAAAAACATCTTTCTGCCTTGGGGAGTAGGCTGTCAGAATGTTGTACATAGCTTTAGAAAGTAACTTAATTCTCTAGTTCAGAAAAAAACAGCAGTGATAACAAATAACTGCAGTGTATTTAGAGCAAATCTCAGAATCCCTTAATTTGCTGTAGGTGGCGGAGATAGGTGATCTCAGTGAAACAGTCTGAGAGTGGAGAGTGCTTTTCATGGTGCATAAGGCTTGCTTCCCCTCCTTATAAACACATGAAAAAGCAGAAACAGACTGGCTGACAAAGAATTATGTAAAAAAACAATCAGTTAACACATGTAACAAAGAACTTCACTGTGTGCAATAGCATAGAATGCACAAAATAAGTGAAAATTATTAGTATCCTCCAATCTTTTCTAATTATAATAATTATAGATAAAAAAAAATGTATGTCATTGTAGTGTGATGATTCTTTATCTTAAATTAAGGAGAAGATAAAAAATTATTACTTAGATTCCTGTCTTCACATATCGTTTTTCAAATATATAATTTATTATATAGTACTTATGCATGTTTTCAAACAGATTTCCATAAATTTAACAGAAACACTGAAGATTTATTTTGTCACTAATGATGGTGTAACAGTGATACTGGCAAAACTCTAACATTAAATTCTTAGGACTTGACTAAAGTTGCTTTTTTTCTTCACCTTTCTTAAAAAGTTAGCAGTTGTGTCATTTCCAGGAGAAAAAAAAATGTGCATTTTCCCAGGGTTTTAAAACAAACAAAACTCACTGAGTATTTCTTTGAAGAGCTCATTCATGTTTCAGAGCACAAATCTTGTAGCACTGAGAATAAAACTTAGTCTCATCTGTCTACTCATGCTACCTTTCTGGAGAAGGAGGGAAGGCACTAATTTTGCATGCTGACCTGTCATGTCCATGACCTCATGATGAAATACCTGTGGCCAAACCTTAAGAATATGAATGGTCACTGTTTCTCCCACAAGTTGCAGGTTAAGTGGAAGAATATTTTGGTGGGGAAAAAAATATTTAAGTAATAAAATAAAATTAAAAAATACATTGGGGTACTCCAAGGTGAGCAACAGAAGAGAAATGGACCTCCAAAACTGCTGGGCAGTTGGAATCTCTTTTTCATAAGAAAAGTGATGTGTTTGTCTACATATATGGACCACTGATTTAAATACTTGTGCTTTTGCCTCTGGTAAGAGAAAAGATAAAATATTAAGTGAGATGTCATTGCTGTAGTCTGGTATATTTTAGTTATCACATATCAGACCTCCCTCCACCGGCTGAAGATGCTACGGTTTTCTCTTACTCTTGTAGCTATCTAAGGGTCAGGGCTCCTGTTAGGGTTGTCCAGGGAGCTTTTTTCTATACCATATGCAGGTATATGACAAAGAACACCACATTCAAAAGATGAATTAAATTTGATGCTACTCTATTTTAAATCCTACCCCTAATTTTCCAGGTCAATCAGTCTTGTCAACCACAGTCCTTGAGGAAAGTGTGACGTTCTCTCTTTTTCTGCCTCGCTTGCTCTTCAGTGTCTGACACAGAAGTACGTGGGAAACCAGTGCATTAAGTACCTTCTGTTTACTTAACTAATAAACAGTTTTCTGAGTTTAACAGTTTCTTGTGTTCTGTCATTCATTGCTCACAGACAGCAGCTATTCAATATTACCCTTTTAGACATTTACTGTTGTAGAGTTATATAGCTATGCATCAGTGCCTACTTACATGGCAGCTTGGCTGAATACAAAGTTCAAGTAAATGTATTAATAGACTCTGCCATTCCCTGTCCATCATATTGTGGGACCACCCCGATTCCTATTTTTAGCTGTGCTGTTGCAGGATATGTGATTATTCTGTCTTTTCTAGAGCTGGTTGCTAGGAATATTTACATCTGGCTACTAAGGGTGTGTTGTTTTCTTGACAGAAAGTATTACTGTTTAATCTCCTTTCTTAAATTGTGACTGTTCTGACATCCTCATCTACTCTCAGTTTCACAGTTTGGTGACAGTTTGGTAGAACTGAACAGTAGAATTCATATTTTTTGCCATCAGTTTTCTGTAGCATCACCCATGCAATGTCTCCATATTTACCCCCAAGGCAGACACTGTTTTTGAAATGGCATTATGACTAGTCAAACATTATTTGCAGCCTGACTTTTTAATGCAAGGAATCTAAGCGTGCCTGGAGTTTTAGTTTAGCTTGTGTTGAGCCCATTATATTCACACATAGCACCCTGAGAGCTACTTTTATTGGCACCAGAGTTAGAAGGTCCTCCTTCAATCATTTGTAAACCCCATTCTTCACACTCTTGGTCCATCTTAAGGGAAGTTTAGAGTGGTAACTCCACTGTCTTGTATCAAAAACTAGCCTTTTTGCTTCTCCAGTGAAAATACTACAGGATACTTAGTGGTTTTGTCTGAATAACCTGACAACAAAAATAGCTGGTGACTTTTTAAATAAATAAGCCAATTTTAATCCCAAGGTGTGTAAGAAAGCAAAGCTTTCTGTTGACTGAAAAATAAACTAACTCTTGCTTATGGCAGTAAGACTGTTCTCTTTGAATCTGGATGCTATTGCAATGAAGTAGCTGTCTTCACAGATATAAAAGGTACTTTTGAACACCCATTGAACTCTGTCTTTGTGAATATAAAGGTATTTTGCCATTATGCGAAATGCCTGTAGAACAAAACAGAATGCATTACTTTAATCTAAAATGTTGTCCTGGTTTCCGCTGTAAGAGTTTTTTTTTTTTTCTCCTTCCTAGTAGCTGGTGCAGTGCTGTGTTTTGGCTTTAGTCTGAGAACAACGCTGATAACACACTGATGTTTTAGTTGTTGCTAAGTAGCGCTTACCCCGATAAAGGACCTGTCAGTGCCCCATGCTCTGCCAGTGAGGAGGGGCACAAAAAGCCAGGAGGAAGCAGAAACAGGACACCTGATCCAAACTAGCTAAAGGAGTATTCCATACCACAGCACATCATGCCAAGTATATAAACTGGGGTGAGTCAACTGGAAGGGACCAATAACTGCTCGGTTCAGGCTGAGTATCGGTTGGCAGGGGCCAAGCAATTGCATTGTGCATTGCTTGTGTTTATTGTTTTTTTCCCTTTCACCTTTTAGTTTTATGTTCTCTCCCATTGTTATTTCCCTTATCAGTAGTAGTATGTCCTGGGTTCAGCAGTAGCAGTCATTTTTTCTCCTTCTTGGTAGCTGGTGCAGCGCTGTGTTTTCGACTTTCGGCCTGGGAACAGCACTGATAACACCAATGTTTTCAGTTACTGCTTGGTAATGTTTTGGTCTGGCCAAGGACTTTCTGAGTGTCATGCTCTGCCAGGGAGGAGGGGAAGCCGGGAGGAAGCAGAGACAGGACACCTGACCCAAACTGACCAAAGAGGTATTCCACACCACAGCACATAATGCCCAGGATGGAAAAAACTGGGGGCAGGAACCCAGAAGTTTTTCTGTCTCTCAGCTCGGTCGGGTGGTGAGCAGTTGTATCCTCCTCCCTTGTATTTCCCTGGTCATTATTATTATTGGTGGTAGCAGCAGTAGTTTGTGTTATACCTTAGTTACTGGACTGTACTTATATCAACCTGTGGGAGTTACATTCTTTCAATTCTTCTCCCCATTTCCCCCCCCCCCCCCATCAGAGTGGGGGGGAAGAAAGAGGGAGAAGTGAGTGAACGGGCTGCGTGATTTACAGCTTAAACCATGACATAGTACTGTCAGTATATTGTACTTTAGTTATTGAACTGTTCTTATCTGAACCTATGGGGTTTGCTTGCTTTCAATTCTCCTCCCCAGCCTGCCTGGAGGGGAAGGGTGAGGGGAAGGAAGGGATGAGTGAGCAGCTGTGTTATGCTGAGTTACCGGCTGGGCTTAAACCAAATGTCAAAAGAATTCTTTTCTTTCTCAAAAGTGCTCACTATCTATATGTCATAGAAGTACTAGAGACAAGGGTTAGTTCATGCATTGTCAGCCAAATGAAATTCCCATTGCAGGGAGAAAAAGTTCAAAGTACTATGTTAGAGTACTTATTTTAGGCTACGTAGATGTCAGTGACAGCTGGCATTGCAAGACATGAAGATAATGAAGAAATTTTGCCGTTTGCTATATAACCTCAATAAAATGTTGTATTCTGCAATTTATCCTGCACTTTTTTTGTTGGAAGACCTTGGCCATTTATAATAATGAATTATGTTCAAATAGCATTAGGCACTTCTAACAGTGCTTCCAAAATGGAACTGAATCTATATTGACATTTAGTGAAATTAATAATAATCTTGAAAAATATAAAATATAGTAAGACTATTAGACAAAGAGGTGCACATGTCAACAGTCTTGTCTGTGCCATAGAACAGGTTACTCACAAAAACAAACTTGCTGAAAGCCAGAATAACCACCCTGGCTGTAGGTAGTACTCTACAGAACGATGGTATCGAAACAGTCCCACCGGGAAAGCAAAAGGAATGAGAGAGCAGCAGCCACATCAGAGCTACATATTTATGGAAACTTAAGAACTCAAGTCTCATACGTGATACCTGTCAACCTTGACTGTGGCTGAAGGACCACGGCAGAAGAGTGGACAGGGATGGCTGCAGATTGCCAACATGCACTTCAGGATGCCAGCTGTGCTCTGTGCCACTTTCCTGATACAACCAGCTGGCTGCGTAGGGAATACCTGCAATTTACGACATGTTTGGCACAAAGTAGCTGTAGCACACCAGAAATGCTGATGCCACACAATTAAGGTTAATTTAATAATAAAGTTTTATTTTTATAAATTAAATTTAAAAATTAAAGTTATCCTAATTAAGCTTCCTGGTATTTAGGTCTTTTAATAAATATCACCATCTTTCATAATGAAATTAATGAGAATTAGATTTACCATTATGAAGAGTTTTGGCTGAGAATGAATTTCTGGACTGATACAGAATAGAACATCAACAAAAAAAAGCAACACTATGAGTTTGAGGCAGGATTGAAGCTTTCAAAATGAATTCTTTCTGCATTGACTGTAGAAGGAGCCTAGAAATGATCTTAGCAATTAGGAACCTAAAGTTAGTCACTAACAGTCACAAGCATGCCCGCCAATTTAAGTTAAGCCATTAATTTTACTTCAGCTCATCATCAAAAATGACGTTCAGAGGAAACAACAGCTGCACAAGGCACAGCCATGCAGTCTTGATCCAGTAGATCTTCATCAGCCTTAAGCTGTGTTTTACGTTAATAAGTCAGAGTTGCAAATTAAACTTACCTATTTGTCTTCAGCATGCATACACGATGTTCATCTGTCCTTGTGGGAGTCAGTGTTCTAGATGATGTACATGCATTGTAATACCTCTGAACATGTTTGTTTAAACCATCCACTGCAGATTGTTATGCTAATACCTCAGAGAATTACGTAAATTAGGATGACTGGAATAAGTCCTCAGATTTCATTTCCAGGAGCACCCTCTACAGAGAAGCATTGATAGAAAGTGTGATTTTATTATTGCTAAGATGCATCAGTCACATTCAGACTCCCACATTTAGGCACCATACAGATATATACTAAGAGACTTCTTTACCTGTCCAAAAAAGCTTACAAATCAGGATAAGAAAGACCTATCATGGCAGAAAATGCTATTATTTTAGTTTTTTATAGCAGGATATAAAACATACAGGGATTAAGTATATATGTCCAGCATTGAACTGAAAGACCAACAGCAAAGCCAAAATCCAAACCAAAAATCTCCTGAGTTCATATTGGGGATTTAGCTCTTTCTCTTATGCCTGACTAGCTGGCATCAGGTCAATGACACTTTTTAAACACAGCATAGTCTTTTTTAATTTGGGGAGGCAAATATCTCTGGCCTCAGCACTCTTTATCGTCATACCATATGTCTCTATTCTCAAAATATGATTTACAGTAATTGCCTTTTCAAAGTCCATCCTTAAGACTAATCTCAAAAACTTTTAAAGCTTTTCAGCTATAAGGTGATGAACAGCATCACTGTTACAACTTTGACATCTTTGCTGTTAAGAAAGAAACCAGGCATTTTTAAAATGACTGAAAAATGTTAAATGCTGTGCTGAGAAATGAAAGTGGGGTAAAAGGGGACTTTAAATTCATTATGAGGATGCAAATAAACTAAATATCTGAAGCACACACAGTTTTCCTTATATGTCCTTTGGTTTTCTGCTCCTCTGAATTCTTGAACACTGCAGTTCTTAAAGTACAAACAGAAAAATCAATAAAACATCCTATTCGTGCTGAACCATGTTATCATAATGATTTGGTGCATTTTACTCATCACAGTTATCTCTGTTTGAAATGTACGAGGGAAGGGGAGAGCGGTGGACAAGAGAAAAGGGCAGAAGGGAATAGTGTTACAGATAGGCATTAGGAATTTGTTTCAGTCAATGACATACATCGAAATTGAACTTCAGTAGATTTGCATGCATTAAAATACATTTTTTCAGTGCGTCGTAATTACTCGCTTTCATTTCAATTATGTTCTTCTGATGGCAGTTATACTCTGTGCAATATTAGGCTTGTGACTTTGAAACCCAAATGAACTTGTAATGAAACTGGTTTTGTTAACTTCTTGTAGGTCTGTATGGTGCTCCGTTACATATATCTGCTGGGATGCATGACTGTGTACCCTCTGACTGAATAATTTTAGGATGAGTGACTAAGTTGTGTTAACTGTTTGCTAATGCAGTCACCCTTCCAAATGAAGAAAATATCATCAATATACCTAGATAGTATGCATATATATAATCTTTAAATAGCTGGAAGAAATTAAAACCTTTTTCTTAATAGACCAGTCATTCTTTGAATTATGTAGAAGTCTATAGCAAATGAAGTCAGTTTGGCTTAATAGTTATGTATATTTTTAGGGCAGGATCATAAGCCAATGTATGCAGCAGTTTAAGCACATAAAAGAGAAAAAGCCCTTATCTGTATGTCTGGCTCCCAGTAGACCATGGGCACTTACAGTCTATTGTTTCATTCATTCACTCCAAAGCCATTTGAAAAGAGGGTATATAGGCCAAGATAATATGTTGGTAGCTGAGGCCAAGTGGTTTGGAAATGTACATTGCAGAGAGAGAAGGTTAACCATCTGACCAGCACAGTACCACTGCCATTGGTAGAGAGCTCCTGAAAGAGCTGGGCCTGTGCCATCTAGCCTTTTGTCCTGCAGCACTCCTGGATGGCAAAAATGGTGTTGTGGAGCTAGAACAAAAGTCACAAGGGCAATGTGACAATGCTCCTCCCCGCTTTTTTTTCCTGAGATTGGACATAAGGTGTGTGTCAGCAGCAAGAAACAACAAGGCAGTCCTTGGGGGAGAGCTCTTTTCAAAGAACTTGGCAAGTGTTGATTTGTTAAGACGCATTGCAGAAAGCAGTATTCCCCAAATGGTGATAATGCATCTGTTTGGACAAAGACTGTAAAATATTCTGTAACTAAAATAAGAACACAGTTCCTGGCTCATTCGTATCTTCCTGTGAATCTTTCAGGCCCAAAAGCCTTAAGCACTTTTACAGTCCTGAGCTGACCAGTAAGGTACACAAGGCTAGGAATCTTGCTTCCGTAACTCTGTGTATTTAGTTAACAGGGAATATCTGCTTTGCTCTAGCCAGTTTCTTTTCTTCATATGTCAAGAGAGCATACATGAGCGGAAGACTTAGTATGTGCTCAGTAAATAGCTTCAAAAACGGTGAATAACTGGCTGCTTGGGATGGCCTTCTCCTGGGAGAATACATTGGTTGGAGAGCTTGATTTTTGTTAGTTTTCTTTAGAATTAAATATTTCCTAGGCATTTGTTTCATAGCTTACTGGTCTAAAGGCAGCTCTCACAAAAAATTTCAGAGCAAAGATAACGCTTCTTTTATCCCCATCAAAGACTTTTCATGCCTCAGACTGTATATGACTATTTATCCTTGTATTCAGATATCTTATTTCTGTAGCATTTGCTCATCACTTCGCCACGTGGAGGCAAAACTTTCCCTTCTGTTTAGTTTTCTCAGTTTCTTTCAGAGGTCAGCAGAGGCGGAGGGAAAAACAAAATAGGCATTTTACAGAGTATGCAACTACTCAGTGGCCCCTGAGGCCTAGAAAATCACAGTAAGATTGGCAGCACCTCTGTTAGATCTGTCTCTATAAGACAAACTTCTCTTAGTTTTGTGCAAGAACTGGAGAATGCCCTTCCTAAATTCCCAAATAACAGCTTCAGTAACCTTGTACCAATTACCTGCACTTTCATGAGCAGACACTGGCTCATTTCTGTCAGCAAAGTGTTCATTCTGCTCAGTTTTAGTGTATTGCTGCATTCAAGTGATTTTACTCCTGGAAAGGGAAGATCACATTCCTAACGTACAGAGCTCATTCAGTGAAACTGTAGTTTAGTTACTGGGCAATGTCCTGTACACTAAAACATTGAGTTTCACCACTATTGATTTGAGTTTCTGCAGACCAAGCTTTTTTTAATCCATCCATCAGGCACTGATGCATAGATGCGCTATATGCATAGGCTCATGCCAATGAGAGAATCAGTTAAAGGACTGTGGAGAACGCACCCATCAGCACCACAGGAACTAGTTCAGTCCAGGCATTAATCTTCACACTTTCTGACTGGAAAAGGATGCTGCCTGCTCTGAGAAATGACTCCAAGAAGAGTCTTCAATGTTTGATTTGTTTTCCTTAAGAATGAGCACTGCCTTGGAAGAAAGGACAGGAGCCATGAAGAAATTCATAGGAAATAAATGTTACTGACAACACCTGGCTGAACTAAGCAGAGTTTTAAAGTGGGTGTGCTTTCTGACTGCACATAACCTTCGTTTCTTTCTGAACTTCCACACTGTACTGTGCTGATTTTTATTTATACACTGCTGTGATTCTCACAGGGGAGTGCTGAGGTGATGAAGGAAGGTAGGACAGATACTGGGTGCTCCAAATTAGAGGTGAAATATAAAGCAAGAAAGGACCTTTTTCTGTGTGCAATTCCTATCTGATAAATAAAGAAGACTCTGTAGCCAGACTTATAAATCAGCGGGGGCTGGGGTTTGTTTATATTCTGAAAAGGAAAAAGACAAGCTCGCAGATCAAGGCTGATGCTAAAGGAACCCAGCAGGCCCAGGGAGGATGCTGCCAAGGCTATCACTTAGGAGTTTCTTGCTCCTTCTGCTGGAGGAGAGCAGAGAGGCTGATCCACCACCTCCCTGTGGCATACATGCACAGAGCAATCCTGTTTGACATTTCCTTTCCATTCAGGAAAGTAATTGCCACATAGTTCCTCCTGATTTGTCACCATGTTCTTCAGTATAGTGAATAAGAGTAGAACAAATTGGGGGGGGGGGGGGGGGAGAGGAATAATTTTCAGTTTTAAAAAATGGCTTTTGAATTTTCAGCTTACCCTTAAATGAGCTAAATTCCAATAAAGGGCAAAAAACAGCTTTGTACTTGAAAGTCCTCTCACCTTTATCACTAGAGTAACTAGTTTTTGTCTCTTTTGTCTGGATTGCAGTCAATGCAGCAGCTACTAGAGTTTAGTTAATGCCTTCTATGATTCTATGATTTTAAATCATGACTATTGTTCTGGTTTCTGCAGCCTTATAGGTAGGCATGGCCCTTTGTAGGCAAATAAAAAGACCATCTCCTTCTCTGCAGAGCTTACCATTTAAGTTTAAAGCTCCAATTCTGTATTTTCAGACCAGTATTATATAACGCAAAGATGCGCTGTATACATACATCTTCCCTTCACAGATATATGTTTCAGTGACGTCCCTGTAGTTCCCTGAACAGTTTGAGAAAAAAAGTGACTTGTTCAAACTGTACTTGCAAATATCTCACAACTGAAAGTACATCCTCAGCATTCATGAACAATAGTGGTTACTTAATTCATCCGGCTTACAAGATTAGTTATATGTTAATGAGAGGCTATTTTTAAGGGGTTAGCATAGCCATGGAAGAAGGTTTGAGAGATGCAAAAGAATGAACGGAAGGAAAATGGGCACTCTGAATAATGGAATAGATGAAAACTGAAGCATACATCCATAATTAGCAGGATTACGCCGAGGATGAATATCACTTTGTTTTCCTCCACTCATGTAACTTCATTATATGCTGTATGCGTACAAAGCTAGCAATTAATTGGATACTCTATCATCAAGCATTGTTTGTAGTTGAATTCTAAGGTTGTATTCTAAAGAAAATAAATCTAAACTTGCTCCTAGATGCTTCAAAAATACTCTTACATAATGCGGTCTCATTTTAAAAACAAGAAGAAAGTACGCCACTGCCCTTCTTAGGAAGATGTTAATGCAGACAACCTGTATGTACTTTTCAAGAGCTCCCAGAACATCCTGTGCAGAAACTGCACCTCTGCCACTGCATTTCCATCAAGGAGTATGATTTGGATTGCATATTCTGGTGCCTAACACTATTCTTTCCTAAATAATATCATTAACAATGAATCTCAGACTTTTTAATGGGCTCTAATGATCCTTATGGGGGAATTCCAGTTTTGATCTCTTTAGTAACTACTAATGCAAATGTAAATCCCTCTCAGTTATCAGCTTGTTGCACTTAAGAAGTAAAGAGCACCGGAAATTATTATAGCCCATATGTTACTAAAAAGGTTTCAGTGTGGATTAGTGGCTTATGTAACAGGTGGGCCTAACCCACATTGGGCTCAATTTGTGGGACTTTCTAATTTTTTTAAGAAAAGCTTGCTTCCTGAAGGTAAGCTTGAGTACTAATTTAATTTACATTTTGCTGCTCTTAGGCACAATCAGCATACATTGGAATAAGCATTTAAAGCCCCTTATGAAACAATTTGATGGTTTTGCCATTATTCTTTTTACTTTTTGAGTAATGTTCTTGTTTTTCCTTGATGAAATAGCCCAGTTAGGTTTGACTTGAAATTACAGGAACTGCAAATTAAAACAACGAGTAACAATCTGTAGTCTTCTTAGGGAAATGAAAAAGAACCAGGAAAGTTCAACAATGGGGATTTTTCCAAGTCTTGGTCTAAATGAAGGCTAGAAGATAGCTTCAAGCATAAAAAGAAAATAAAATCAAAGTGTACAATAGAAAACAATGCAAGTGAGCAATTTGCTAGTGTAGTTGCTGAAAAAAAATATCAAAAAACAAGAAACAAAGAAGTTAAAATTAGTGATGAATTCTAAGTTTATCACTAAAGCATCTTCAAAAATTGAAAGTACTGAAGTGTATTTTTTGTTCTTTGTTTCCCAATAGACATTGACATCACTTCAATGCTGAATTTTAGGAGATGTAGGCTGTATCTAGACATTCAGATGCAGTTTTTCAGAGAAAACATATGCTCGCTTGTGATGTGTCAGGTTTTTGTTGCCAACTTGGTGTACTCTGGGGCAGTTCTAAAATGCTGAGCTGTTTTAGAAAGAGCTCCAAATTAAATCAGGGATGGACATCTATTCAGCTTCTCTGAAAGCCAAATAGAAAAATAAAAAGACAAAAACTCATCCTTCATGATCGGGAATTAGTGTCATTTCGAATTTGAAAAGAATCTAACAGATTCACAAGGCGTTTCTTCCCCCCACAGAAGTTGTGGGAATACATGCCCATTATCTAGTTATGCATGTGCTAACTTGGATTTTATGGTTGTTCTGACTAACTTCCCCATGCAGAAACTAGAGCTACCATTTTGTAATTCCTGAATTTCTCCTGTCCATAATTTTTTTCTTAAACAATTTTCTTTACATGTATCACTGCCTCTTCCACTATCCTCAAGGTTACTTTAGGGAACAGGTTACCAGCACAGCTAGCAGATTAGCAGCTGCATATCTGAATCCCTTTAGCGTCTTTTTATCATATCTGAAGCCTTTAGTGCCTCAGAATGCTCACACAGTGGCCTTCATGGGAAGGTTACAAAACTGAAAGCTTCTTTAGAATATGTAAAGCTGGATGCCAAGAATGAATTGGTCTACTTCCCAAATCCTGATGCAACTCCCACTTCTGAAAACGTTTTTTTTTGTCTTTCACTGAACTGTTAATTATTCGTGCTTGGGATATTCGGTTTGTTTGGTTTTGGGGCTTTTTTTTTCTTTCCCTCTGAAAACCATTTTAAAATTTTATTCTCAGTCTGGAATATGCTAATATCCTGAAGTGGTCTTTCAGTTACCTGCAAATATTTCATCTTGTAGTGGTTCCTATTAATAAACTAAACTAAAGTAAAATCAAATCAAAGCAAATTCTTGGCTTTATTATAGTTCTAGTTCTTAAATTTCATGTTCTTGCTGTGGATTTTTGTTTTGGCTTTTCACCCTATGAAAGGGTCAAATTTCAATACTTTATGGCCTCTTTTACCAGGAAGAACTTCAGTGGCTGCATCTTGAAGAAAGTCTCATGCTCTGCTTGACACTAAGTCAAGAATGGCTTTTACTTTGTGGATTTTCTGACCAATTAATTGAAAAAGCAATCTTTTGCAATGTTTAAAATAAAACATCTGCAACATGCCTGGTCATGGAAGGTATTGAGTCTATCTGGAAGACATGAAGTCTCCTATTACTATTGTGATTACCTTTGTTACCTGTGTCAGGCAGGTGCTCAATCATCTCCAGAAAAGCAGGGCTCCACCACATGTAACAGTTACTTGGTAAGACAAACACCAGCACCTCAAACATGTCTCCCCACTTCCTTCTTCCTCTCCAGCTTTACACACTGAGCATGGTGCCATATAGTATGGAATATCACTTGGGTCAGTTGGGATCAGCTGTTTGGCTGCGTCCCCTCCCAACTCTTAATGCAGCCCCAGCCTACTCACTGGTGGGGTGCTGTAAGAGGCAGAAAAAGCCTTGGCTCTGTGTGAGCACTGCTCAGTAACTAAAACATCCTTGTGTCATCAACACTGTTTCCAGCACAAAGCCAAAGCATGGCTCCATATCAGATACTATGATGAAAATTAACTGTATCCCAACCAAGACCAGTACACACAGAATATTTACTTTATTTGATTCCACCTGCTCCTTAAATTATTATTTTACTTCCTGAAAATTTAACTAGTCTATTATGTTCCTTCTACAACATTTCTGAGATGCTAACTTATTCATTGCATCAGTTTTAAGCCAGGCCTTCCATTTTCTCTGTCCTTAGCATGGTTCAGATTTCTAGCAGTAGTACAAACAGGTCTTACTCTGCCTGCCAATTTTTTTGTATGTGCTGAAATAGGGATTTACTTGCTAAGTTGTGCTTTGGTGTTGCTTTGCTATATTTTATGTTTCCACCCTATCTTTTATTTGAGGATATAGAGGGTTTGTAGTTTATCCCTATGGAATGTACCATCCAGTAGTATGTGCTCATTCATGTGCTTTGACTTTCTTCCACTCTTAGATTAAAAAGTCTCAAATAACTTTTTAATTTTATTTCTCAGCTGCCAGGTTCAAATTTGGATAATACAGACCCTGTCTTCCTCAGATAGTAATAAATCTCAACTGCACTTCTCTGAACTGTGTTTTCAGTGGGACACTGAGTCTCTGCCTCTCCATCTGCTGCCATGTGTAGGTCTAGAAAGCCTGAACCTCTCTTCCTGCCTACACACGGAATTCATCTCTGCAACATACATCACAACGCTGTTGACATTCATCCCTCTCATTTTTGTAGAGATTATTTGTGTGTTTCATGAGGTCTGCAACTTTTACACTTGACAGGCCAGAGCAAGTCTTCTTTTCATCTAAGTGCCGTTATGGCTATCACAAGACTACACATTTATATGTCAAATAATTGCAACCCTTTATGTTATTGGCCAAATACTGAAAAGGTATATGACAGTAACAACAAGGAAAATGCAAGGTAAAAGTAGCTTTAACAGACATCTTTCTTTACATCTATTTTCCTATGACTATGGCTGCACACAAAAGTATGCAGAGTTATCACATCTGAAGGCACTAGGAAATCATCTTGGAATCACTGCATTATTGTACTGAAAAACTCAGTTTACTGCTCAGGTTTTTTAGGAACTATTGTAAAGTGAGAGAAGTGGAGGAAAGAAAATAGATGACATCATTGTGTCACTGAGAAAATAAGCTGCTCACCTGAGGCCTCCAATGTTGTGTGCCAGTCCTGTCAACCCCATCTCCGCAGGAGTATGTAACAGGACTAGACAATCTCAGATTAAGAGAAATTAGGTGGAGCTGGGAAGGACTTCTGAGGAAGGAGAGGCTGAATGGATGGAGACAGTTTGGAAAGGAGGCAATAGCAAAGAGATCAGAAATCACGAACAGCAGGGAGAAGGTAAATAAGGGATAATCATTTCCTACTTCTGTAAATACAAAAACTAGCACTTGGAAAGGAAATCATCAGGTGGCACGTTAAGACAAGCAAAAAGAAGCACTTTTCACAGAACACTGAACTGTGGAGCTCATTCACAAGTTGTGACAAGGCAAATGCACAGAGGAGGCAGCAGATCCTCTCTGAGGAGCAAACATGAGGCTCCAGTTACAGCGTCTGGCTGAAAATAAAATCCCTGAAATGAAAATTATGGAAAATTGGAAGGTCAAACTGCAGGATGCATTATTTACACTTGCTATGATATTCCTTCCTTGAGTGTGTACTTCCGGTCACATCAGAAGGAGGAGGAGCGGGGAGATTCTTGGTTTGATGCAAACCAGTTAGTTCTATAATGCCCTACAGTAGGATTTCTATTCAGAAATATTTTAAAGCTATTTAGAATAATGAATGTTGAAAATGAGGATTCAACTCCTGGCATCTCTTCCTTACACTGCTGTCCAAATGCACTCACTAGGGTTTTACTGTTTCCCTTTTACTGCTTTCGATACACTACAGTATTATTCTATGAAAACACAAGTAGTAAACAAGCTTCTAACTCTTTGTATGGATTATAGCTTTTATAAGAAAAAAGCATTTTCCATCTTGAAATGACCTAATACTCTATGTAGAAGAAATATCCTGTGTAAATATTTTCCTTGTCGATGCCACTGCCACAGACATAATTTTACATGATTGAACCAAGTGATTTAAGATTATGCCATCCTTGCAATCAGCTGCCAAATGTATTTATCATCAGACCTGCAATTGAGACAAAGAGGAACATGATGCGTTCTACCCACTTCTAACCATAAATAACAAAAAAGGCATAATAAGAGACATGAAGGACTGTACAGTATTTTGTGGAGTTGTCTGTAATAATAGAGCAAAAGTGTGTTCCTGGAATGGTTCAGCATTGACCTGAAATTGAGTTTATATATTCATGATTAATCTCTTGTTGCAGTCACACAAACAGCCTATATTTCTATTGTACATGTGAATGTGGAGGGAATTCTGAGAAGCCACATGCTAAAGACCAGTTATCTTGCACACTGAAAATATATTACAGAATACCATATATTTTAAAAGTAGAGCAAGAAGGGATGCCTAGGTTTAACAGGGAAGAATTATGATGCATTGTAGTTTAACAATACAGAAAGGGGATTCTGAAGTTCAATAGCTCAGGAGCATTTCAGCCTTTCAGAAAAGGACGTAGGGGGTCCTGATGGCCACAAAATCAAACATGAGCCAGCTATATGCCTTTGTGACTAAGAAGGCTACCAGTATCCTGGGCTGCATTAGACAAGACATTGTCAGCAGGTGGAGGGAGGTGATCCTTCCCCTCTGCTCAGTGCTGGTGAGGCCACACCTGGAGTGTTGCTTCCATTTCTGTGCTCTCCAGTACAAGAGAGACATGGGAGCACTGGAGAGAGTACAACGAAGGGCCACAGAGATGATAAAGGGTCTGGAGCGTCTCTTTTGTGATGAAGGGCTGAGAGAGCTGGGACTGTTCCATCGGGAGAAGGCTCAGGAGGATCTTGTCAGTGTACATAAATACCTGAAAGGAGGGTGCAAAGAGGACAGCCCTTTTCACTAGTGCCCAGGACCAGAGGTAATGGACGCAAACTGAAACACAGTTCAGTTTATCCAAACATCAGGAAACACTTTTTTACTGTGGGGGTGACTGAGCACTGGCACAGGTTGTGCAGAGAGGCTGCAAATTTTTCATCCCTCGAGATGTTCAAAAGCTGACTGGACACGATCTGGGCAACCAGCTTTAGGCTGCCCTGCATCGGCAGAGTGTTTGGACAAGATGACCTCCAGAGTTGCCTTCCAGCCTTAACCAGTCTGTGATCCTGTAATCCATGGTATCCTCAAAGATGAGGTAGAATAAGGTTTAAATGCACTAGAATGATTTGGGTTCATAGATTGAGGGACAGCATGGAAACATCGTGTGGCTTCATGAAGTATGGAATTAAAACCAAAACCATAGGCTGTGAACAGAAAGACAGAGGCTTTCAGATCTTTAAGGTCTCTTCCAACCCTAACCATCCTATGATTCTATGATTACAAAATTAAGTTGCTATTAGTGAAGAAATTAAAGCAAAAATGTGATGTAAACAGTTAAAATACAGTTAGGAATAGGCATAGAGCAGGAGGTGTTGAGCATATGAAAGACTCTTTAGGCATGTCACTACATCTCCTTTCAGTGACTGTTCTCACAATTACGCCTGGGAGTAAAAGAGTGTTATGGTCTCTGTACCCATTCACTTGTTGGTATCATTTCACTTTCAATATCCCTTTCTGCTCTGTGTAGGGAATCCAAAAGCACAATGGCAGTAACTCTCTTCATTTTGGAGGCTTCGACCATAGGTTGTTTCTGTTAACAGTTACTCATATCAGCTATGGCTGCTAGGTTTTCATTTTATGTGATCATATCTGGTGCAAAGTCTCTGGACATTGATTGAATAAATAAATGCTTCTATCAGAAAAATATTTATACTTTGCTGGTAAATCAGCACAACCCCATCAGCCTCAAGGAAGTATACCAGTTTTCCCCAGGTGTACGTCTCCCAGTGCTTATCTTTGCTTTGGATACAATGTGAGAGCAACAACTTCCAGTTGTTACCAATGTGGAGGAACTATTAGGAGCGGGAGCAGGCTACTAGGTCTCCCCAGCAATGCAAATGTCATCAACTAATATTAGATGCTACTTACTTCATTGTATCAGCAGCACAACTTAGCACCTGTTGTGCATGCCTCAGAGAACATTGATAATTCTGGAATTCTGTCATTCATGAGCATTTAGAAAACAAGCACACCTGAATATTTCAGGGATGAAGAGCTATCTTGCCATCTATTCAAAACATATTTTTCTATGTATCTGCACCTAGTTAAAAATATACTTTAAAATGTTTATGAAATACAATAAACATGACACACCCAAAGGAAATTCTTCATACAAATTAAGGAAAAAAAAATAGGGCTTAAATGAAGATTAGGTTCACAGCCTTCTGTAGAGAAATGTGAGATGAAGAGATATGAACATGATACCCTTGAAAAGGGGAAATATTAAAGATTTCTTTCTTTTGCTCTTTTCTGAAATCAAATTCTTTGAGAAATCACAGCTGTACTCAAGCTAGTAAGAACACACTGAGCAGCATCTTCCCCTTTCAGGAGTCAATATTCCCTTTGAATTCAACACAACTTGGACTTAAGCCATGTTGCTAACATCAATTTTCTATGGATACTCAAAAGTGCCTCCCTCACTAACCCACTTAGGTGAGTTTATCCAGACACACAAATACTTCCCTAATGCAAGACCCTGAGGTGCTGAACAAGGCTGTAGTCTCTTTAGTTCTTCTAGTAAATCTGGTTAGTAAAACATTTTTAGCCACCTGTGAGTTGAGAAGGGCTTGTAACTTGTTTAGGTTCACAGCTGCAGTAAGACTGCTGGCACTAATGTGGCTTTTTTCGCCATCATTCATCGACTCTGCTAGGTTCTTCATAGTTTATAAAACATTCCATCAAACATTCTGAACATGGAAAAGGAAAGAAAATGAGCTTTAATCTTACACCGTGTTTAAAAAAAATACATAAAGCTTTGTTTTTTCAGCTGTTACCTGTATCACACTATGGAAATAAGAAAATTGGGCTGTAAAAGATTCATTGAGCTGCTTTTCCATTACACTAGTTGCCAGCTGGAGCTGTTAGTTTGCCTGGGAAGGTACTGCTGAAATCAAACTGGGAAACAAAATGAGCAATAGTTAAAAATGAAGGAGCTACACAAGCAGAAGAGACAATGCCTCTGCATAGCTGGACAGAAACCTCACATGGGATATTAGGAACCAGCAGGATAAGACTAGGAGAACCTGTTAAATTAGTCATAAAATGCTAGATGATGCTTATTGGGATCTACTCACTATTAGCCAGGCCTAGTCACAAGCAAATTTGTATTGGGTGTGCGTGGCAAAGTTTTGGTAGCAGGGGGGCTACAGGGGTGGCTTCTGTGAGAAGCTGCCAGAAGCTTCCTCTGTGGCTCCCCAATGGAGTCACTGCCAGTCAGCTCCATACAGACCCACTGAAGAGAAAAGTTACTGCACAGGAGTGACTGCATGCAGAGAGAGGCATGAAAATATGTGAGAGTAACAGCTCTGCAGACACCAAGGTGAGTGCAGAAGGAGAAGAGGAGGTGATCCAGACACTGGAGTAGAGATTCTCCTGCAGCCTGTAGTGCAGCCCATGGTGAAGCAGTTGTGGCCCTGCAGTCCATGGAGATCAATGGTGGGTCAGATATCCTCCCATAACCTATGGAGGACCCAATGCTGCAGCAGAAGGATGCCCGAAGGAAGCTGTGACCCCGTGGGAAGCCCACACTGGAGCAGGCTTCTGGCAGGACCTGCGGCCCCGTGGAGAGAGGATCCCACACAGGAGCAGGTTTCCTGGCACGACTGATGATACTGCAGGGGACCCACACTGGAGCAGGCGAAGAGTGTGAAGAGTCCTCAAGCTGAGAAGGAAGGAGTGGCAGATGCAATGTGTGATGAGCTCACTGCAGCCATCATTCCCCATCTCCTGCTCTACTGCAGGGGAGAAAGTGGAGAAATTGGGAGTGATGTGAAGCCTAGGAAGAAGAGACAGGTGGGGGAACATCTTAAGATTCAGATTTATTTCTCGTTATCCTATTTTGATTTGATTGGTAATAAATTAAACTCACTTCCCATTGTCAAGTCTGTTTTGCCCATGATAATATAGAATCATAGAATCATAGAATATTTAGGGTTGGAAAGGACCTTAAGACCATCTAGTTCCAACCCCCCTGCCATCACCAGGGACACCTCACACTAAACCATGCCATCCAAGGCTCTGTCCAACCCGGACTTGAACACTGCCAGCGATGGAGCATTCACAACTTCCCTGAGCAACCCATTCCAGTGCCTCACCACCCACACAGGAAAGAATTTCTTCCTCATATCCAACCTAAACTTCCCCTGTTTAAGTTTGAACCCATTACCCCTTGTCCTCTCACTACAGTCCCTAATGAAGAGTCCCTCCCCAGCATCCTTATAGGTCCCCTTCAGATACTGGAAGGCTGCTATGAGGTCTCCACGCAGCCTTCTCTTCTCCAGGCTGAACAGCCCCAACTTTCTCAGCCTATCTTCATGTGGGAGGTGCTCCAGTCCCCTGATCATCCTCATGGCCCTCCTTTGGACTTGTTCCAACAGTTCCATGTCCTTTCTATGTTGAGGACACCAGAACTGAACACAATACTCCAAGGGAGGTCTCAGGAGAGCAGAGTAGAGGGGCAGGATCCTCCCTCAACCTGCTGGTCATGCTCCTTTTGATGCAGCCCAGGATACAGTTGGCTTTCTGGGCTGCGAGCGCACACTGCAGCCGGCTCATGTTCATTTTCTCATCGACCAACACCCCCAAGTCCTTCTTCTCCACAGGGCTGCTCTGAATCTCTTCCCTGCCCAACCTGGAGCTGTGCCTGGGATTGCTCCCACCCAGCTGTAGGACCTTGCACTTGGCACGGTTAAACTTCATCAGGTTGGCAGCAGCCCACCTCACAAGCGTGTCAAGGTCCCTCTGGATGCCATTCCTTCCTTCCAACGTATCAACCAAACCACACAGCTTTGGTGTCATCGGCAAACTTGCTGAGGGTGCACTCAATCCCACTGTCCATGTCACTGGCAAAGATGTTGAACAAGACCGGTCCCAACACTGATCCCTGAGGGACACCACTCCTTACTGGTCTCCAGCTGGACATTGAGCCATTGACCACAACTCTTTGTGTGCGGCCATCCAGCCAGTTCTTTCTCCACCAAATGGTCCACCTATCAAATTGATGTCTCTCCAACTTAGAGACAAGGATGTCATGTGAGACACTGTCAAATGCTTTGCACAAGTCCAGGTAGATGACATCAACTGCTCTACCCCTGTCCATCAGTTCCGTAGTCCCATCATAGAAGGCCACCAGATTGGTCAGGAAGGATTTCCCCTTAGTGAAGCCATGCTGGCTGTCACCAACCACCTTGTTGTTTTTCATGTGCCTCAGCATGGCTTCCAGGAGAATCTGCCCCAAGATTTTGCCAGGCAGAGAGGTGAGGCTGACTGGTCTGTAGTTCCCCGGCTCATCCATTCTCCCCTTCTTGAAAATGGGGGTTATATTTCCCTTTTTCCTGTCATCAGGAACTTCACCTGACTGCCGTGATTTTTCAAATATGATGGACAGTGGCTTAGCAACTTCATTTGCCAGCTCCTTCAGGACCTGTAGATGGATTTCATCAGGTCCCATGGACTTGTATACATTCAGGTTCTTAAGATGGTCTCAAAACAGATCCTCTCCTACAGCAGGCCCAGGGTCTTCATTCTCACTCTCTCTGCATCTGCCTTCCAAGACTTGGGTGGTGTGGTCAGAGCATTTGCTGGTGAAGACTGAGGCAAAGAAGTCATTAAGAACCTCATCCTTCTCCACATCCAGGGTAGCCAGTTCTCCCGATAGCTTCCGGAGGGGGCCCACATTGTCGCTAGCCTGACTTTTATTTGCAATGTACCTATAGAATCCCCTCCTGTTATACTTAACATCCCTAGCCAAGTTTAATTCTAAGTGGGCCTTGGCTTTCCTAACCTGGTCCCTAGCTTTCCTGGACAACATCCCTCTATTCTTCCCAGGCTGCCTGTCCTTGCTTCCACCTTTTATAAGCCTCTTTTTTCCTTTGAATTTTCCTCAGCAGCTCCTTATCCATCCAAGGAGGTCTTCTGGCCTTCCTGCTGCTGCACTTCCTTCTAGTAGGGATGTATCGCTCCTGAGCTTGCAGCAGGTGATCCTTGAATATCAACCGAGAGTCTTGGGCCCCACTTCCCTCCAGGGCCTATATCCCATGGAATCTTACTGAGCATGTTCCTGAAGAGGCCAAAGTCTGCTCTCTTGAAGTCCAGGGCAGTGAGCTTGCTGCATGCTTTTCTCACTGTCCTGAGGATCTCAAATTCAACCATCTCAGGATCGCTGCAATCAAGGCTGCCCTGGAGCATCACATTTCCAACCAGCCCTTCCCTGTTGGTGAGGACGAGGTTAAGCATGGCACCTCTCCTTGTTGTCTTCTCTATTACTTATAGAAGGAAGTTGTCTTCCACACAATCGAGGGACCTCCTGGATTGCTTGTGCCGGGCCGTACCATCCCTCCAACAGATATCAGGTAACTGCTGAGTGGTTCTCCCTGTCCTTATTTTGACCCCTAAGACTTTTGTTGTATTTTATTTCCCCTGCCCTGTTGATGAGGGGCAGTGACAGAGTGGCATTGGTGAGCACCTGGCATCCAGGCAGGGTCAACACACCACAATACTTTGGAGAAACCTCAGAAGTACTCTACTGCTACACTTGTTTCCTTCCTGCCACATCTTCAGTGAGCAGTTGCATCTCCAAGCACATACTTAGGGCTTGCTTTACCTAAGGGAAAGCCATTGACTTAAATCAGTTGTTGGTGAAAAGCATGTTAGTTAATAAATCAGCTATAGTATGGGCAATGAATGACTGCAAATATGACAGCACCTTGTTTTGGGGAGGCATTGTGGAGAGGCCATGTGTGCTAACTCCCTCCACCCTATCCAGGTGGTGGTCTCGGATGAGTAGGGTGTCCATTTGCAAGCCAAAGTCTGCACTGCAGCTGCCAGCACAATTTGTTTCTTGTCAGTAAAGTAGCCGAACCACTAGGGCTCTGCATCGCTCACTGTTAATGAAGCTCAAATTAACCCCAATATTAATTCCTAGTGCAAGTAAGGAAGAGAGGCAACCTGAAAACAATAACCCTGGGAAGGAAAAACAAACCACTTGTGAGATCCCAGATGGCAACAGACAGAGCTTTGTTCAAGCTGACTTTTATTTAATGAGCTAAACTACCTTCTATTTAAGATTTCATTAAATATGAGCCCCTAAAGCTTGTTTCTTCATAGTCTGGAGTTTTAAATCAAGATTTGAAATTCCCAGTTGATGAAGCAGATGACAAATTTCTTGGCAGCCTTGCATGAACACATATTTTTTGTTTTGTTTTTTTCCCATTCAGATTTCATTTGGTAACTTTTTTGAATGCCTCATGACAAATGTAATTATTCCTTTCACATGTGTGCAGCTATGTCTGGGTCTCATGTGTATAGCTTAATGATGCATTCATTAGCATGAAAATCTCACTACCATGGTCTTGATTTAGGAAAAAACTATTTATTGTTTTGAGTAAGAGGTCTCCCCGAGACTAAAAGGTACTTTCAAGAGTTAGACCCATCAGACAACACCCTTGCCCTGCTGAAGCTGGTGAGAATAATGTTGTTAAATGGCTACAGGCAGAGCTTTACTGGTGGAATTTTTCACTGTCAGCTACCTTGCAGTGGGCCCTCAGCTTGACTGCAAACAGTGGCGATGCACTGATTTACACCACCTGAGAGCCCAACTGCTCATTTCACACTCAAAATGCAATCTGTGCCTGCTCAGTAATGCATGCAAGCATGTACTTAAAGTAAAGCATGTGGTTAGATGTTTCCTGAAGTGGGCCTCAAAGCACAGAAGATGGGCACAGTTTCCTCCTCTAACTACCCTTTTTAAAATAATTTCATCCACTATTTTGCATGCTTTAAGGGAAATGCTGCTATGAAGAGCTCTCATTACCTGCTGTCAGTGAGCTGCATGACTTCTTCCAGCATAAAAAAAAAAAGTGAGAGGTATGTTAAATGCTGCTTCTCTGAAATTAATTATTTTAATGCATTCTCTAAGTGCTCATATAAAAGCTGCAATTAATAAAAATGTGTTGACTCAAGTATTCTTGTGCATGATGTCCAAATTCCTTAAGGCTATCAGGTAGCAAAGCCTGTGTTCTGACACAGATTTCCACTTCCTTATTAATAACCTGACCATTTCTACCAGGTACAGCCCTTTGTTTGCAATTAGCGCTACAAACAATACTAATGTTTCACTCACAGAGTGCCAAATGACATATTTTCCCCAGAGTGCCATCCTGTAACTTCTGTCAAGCACACCTATGTGCTCTTTTAGTCTCAAACTAAACAACCTAATGACGGCTTTTAGTCATTTTTATAGTGCAAATTGTGGTCATATATGAAAATAGAGCATTCAACACTTTGAATTAACTTGGATTATTGCTGAACAACTGTTACATCTTAACATACCTGAAAAGTCTTCTCGCTTTGCCGTGGCTTTTTTCACTCATAGCTAGTTCTAAACTGACTGGCTGATTTTATTTCTTTCAGCCTTCTGAAAGCCACAGACTAACTCTTCCAATATGCTTTTTCAGAGATTCTGTATTTGGATGTCTGGAGGTTTGCATTAGGGATTCTGGGGGATTTTTTGGTCGTTTCAGGAGGAGACATTCAAACATACAAGATGCTGAAAATAGCCCAAAAGAATTACAACCAAGAAAATCTCAAGGGCTGAGGTGACTTTATAAGCCCTTCAAATCTCTAGTTCACCGTTCACCCGCAGTCTACACAATCTTCACTTAATTAAGGCAGCATTCCTACTGTCATCTTTCTTTTACTGCTTCAGATGTTATAGCATGTGATTTCAAAATTAGAATATCTATATCCCTCTCCAAGGCTCCTGCATTAAATTAGAATTTAAACATGAAACATTTTAGGTTGACAATATTAAGCAAACTAATGAACTTTGAACCCAGTATTTTCTCTATTCCACATTACTTGAGAAATACAGCAATACCCACTATACTTTATGAAAAGAGAGCTCTTCTGTGCTAATTGCCAAATATCTATGTGCAGGCAAAGACAGGCATTCTGTCAGAGATGAAATCACTGTAATCATTCTCAGTTCTGTATTTCCACTACTGACCTGTGGCTAGCCACATCTGCACCTCACAGTGTCATCATCACCTGTGCAAAAGGATCTTTCAATACTTTTAAAGCAGGAAATAAGCATCTCTCCCTCTTTCCTATTTTGACTACTAAGCCTAAAATGAAACAAATCAGTGATACTGATTAGAGAAATCTCCCTCTTTGAGGAAGAAAAATGCCTCCATAAGCAAAGCAGTAAGAAGAAAATGTGCTTTGGCATTGAAGAAATAGACTGGCTTTGCAACCATTCAATTTCTCAGCAAGTACATTATGCAATTTAAAGTTACTCTTCCACTGATGCTTGCTGTGAATGCTGTATGCCTCTTTAGCAAACAGAAGAAAAAAAAAATCAGTCATCAGAAACGAGTGCTGTGGAAGAAGAAAGAAACATCACAACCTGAAGCAGTAGTATCTGGATCACATTTTTACTTTGTGTTTAAAGGATATTTCCCTATGTAGTACATTAGAAGAAAAGCAGAACTAAGTGCCTTTCTGTCTAGAGGACTGTCTGCTTGTTTTAGGGCTATGATGGATAAAGCCATGAGATACACAGTCTACACCTGTAAGCAGACTGATATGTACATGCAGGCAACATTATTTCAGAATTCAGACTCAAACTCTTAAGGAATAGCTTCCGGCCCTGCATTAGGAATTCCTCCAGACCAGCTTTGATATGACGGATGTAGTCGTATGTCATCGTTTAAGCCCCTCACGCAGTTCGTTCACTCACTATCTCCTCTTTCTTCCCCCAGTCCCACAGGAATGGGAAGGAAAATCGAAAGAATGCAACTCCCACAGGTTGAGATAAGAACAGTTTATTAACTAAGGTATAACACAAATCACTGCTGCTACCACCAATAAGAATAATGACAAGAGAAATACAAGGGAAAAGAATACAATCACTCAGCACCCGATACCAAGCCCGAACAAAACAGTGCACCCCCACCCTTACGGGTCTCTGCCCTCCATTTTTACATCCTGGGCATGATGTGCTGTGGTGTGGAATACCTCTTTGGTCACTTTGCATCAGATGTCCTGTGTCTGCTTCCTCCCGGCTTCCCCTCCTCCCTGGCAGAGCAGTCAAAAACACAGTGCTGCACCAGCTACCAAGAAGGAGAAAAATGACTGCTACTGCTGAACCCATGACAGTATCCACCCTTTATTCCATACCAATCACATCATGCTGAGATCCCACATTTTCAATATACCATTACATGTATATACATACATCCAAGCACACACACACAGAGGGACAGAGTTCATCCCTCAGTGCATGGACCAATCCCTATAAAGCTGCTGAGTCCATTCAGCCTATGATATCGGGCTCCATCTTTTGTAACAGTCTTTCAGAGCAGGAGAGGCTGTGTGCAGTGTTCACACTCGTGAATAACCTGGGTGATAGTGTCTTTTGCTAAGTCCACCCCTTGATCAGGAGTCCATCTGTATGTTGCATCTCTGCCCTGATGGCCTGAAGTGTCATGGGCCCACCAGGCTCAAAATAATTCACCCTTATGTTGCCAATCTAAGTCCATCTGAGCCACTTCCTTTTAGCCGCTTGTCACTGGGGACTCCATACAGCTGCCTTCCATCTCCGATGCTTCCAAAGCACTGGAGGGGTCCAGTGGACTAGATACTCGCACTCGCACACACTGTCCCACACACCCTGCCACTCATGGCTGTCCAGCTTTGGGGAAAATCTCTTGGTCATCCCACATTGCAGTCCAACCCCAGACAAGACCCACACCCCACTCTGCTTATCTCTTGGGACCAGACAAAATGGTTGTGGGTAAAACATACTCTGAATGCATGCCAAACTGTGATCCCCATCACAATCAGCAGGCAGGTCTCAAGGGTGCTTAAAGGCCATTCAAAACCGCAGGAACTCTAAAAAGAGGCTGCTGTACTTGTCCCTGGGGCTGGTGTAGCTGCTGTGCTTGCCGGCTCTTTCATCACCAGCTGCTATTTGTCTGAGTCCAGATCTTTCTCCTCTGCCTTGCTGGGAAGTGCTGCGTGGTCTCCTGCATCCTCCTGGGGCTTGGGCTTGCAGGGCTCTGCGGGTGGCTGCTGGGGAATGCTCTTGGCTGATGCAGGGCCGGGCACGGCCGCACAGCTTGGCTCTGCCACAATGCTCACCTCCTCTGCCACCCCCTTCACGGCCTCTTGATCCCCTGGGCCATTATCCCGGGCCGTTTCGGCCGCCGACGCCTTCCAGAGCCGCCCCCCCTTGGCTCCCCACAGCCTCACAAAGGATGAGGGACTAGGCGAGGATGAGGGCCAGGAAGGTGAAGAGCAGCCAAACTGCCAGGTACAAGTCCACGTCCACATCCGCACCCCCCCCCCCCCCCGCCTCTGGTTGTACATGACCAACACAGAAAAATAAAATTAATAGGGAGAAAAGTAAAAAACAATAGCCCTAATCAGCATTCAGAATGATGGAACGATTTAAAATAAGACATCAGCCCAAATTCCTCTGTGGCAGGAGTCGTGCTGGTGAAAACATTATGCAGTGCAAACAGGGTTGTCCCTCCACAAGTGTAGGCAGCTTGCCAAACCCCTCATGCTCCTGAGGGAAAGTATTCTTACAATTCCTGAGGGATGCAGGTCGAGGGAGGTGATCCTGCCCCTCTGCTCTGCTCTCCTGAGACCTCACTTGGACTATTGTGTACAGTTCTGGTGTCCTCAACATCAAAAGGACATGGAACTGTTGGAACAAGTCCAGAGGAGGGCCACGAGGAGGATCAGGGGACTGGAGCACCTCCCATATGAAGATAGGCTGAGAAAGTTGTGGCTGTTCAGCCTGGAGAAGAAAAGGCTGCGTGGAGACCTCATAGCAGCCTTCCAGTATCTGGAGGGGACCTATAAGGATGCTGGGGAGGGACTCTTCATTAGGGACTGTAGTGAGAGGACAAGGGGTAACGGGTTCAAACTTCAACAGGGGAAGTGTAGATTGGATATGAGGAAGAAATTCTTTCCTGTGTGGGTGGTGAGGCACTGGAATGGGTTGCCCAGGGAAGTAGTGAATGCTCCATTGCTGGCAGTATTCAAGGCCATGGTTGGACAGAGCCTTGGGTGGCATGGTTTAGTGGGAGATGTCCCTGGTGATGGCAGGGGGGTTGGAACTAGATGATCTTAAGGTCCTTTCCAACCCTAACTATTCTATGATTCTATACCAACGCTTTCATTAGGTAGGTCTGTTAAGAAGATCCACCAAAAAAGAAAAAGTGGCTTCCTTCAACAGAAGCTCACAAAGTAAGTTGGTGATGACAACGTCTTTGACCATGGCACAAGCGCGGTACCTCCTGAACAGATATTGGCTTGTCCCAGGTCTGAGAAGCCTAAGCACTAGTTGTCTGAAATGTATTTGCCCTTATCAGTTGTGTCCTGAATTTAAGAGTGCATAAGGAATTTGCAGGACTCGTTACCAGAATAAATACAATGGTGTCTAAATAATGTATTTTATTTGTAAAAGTTTAAAATGAGAGAAGTTTGAATTACAGGCAGAGAATGTTCTGGTCCCTTTCTAATATTTTTGCACATAAAGGTCAACAAATTGAGATTGTTTTTCCATGGAGACTACAACAACTTTTGATACAATAAACCACAAAATTCAATATATTTAAGCAAATAATTTCTAAATCCATTATAGCATTTTAATGACTCAGTGTTTACTTTGATTTAAGCATTCCTTTCAAACTATCTCAATTCCTTTTTACTCAAGTAAAACAGAAAATCCTCCCTGACATAAAGCACACAATGCTGAATAGATCTAAAAAGATTGTATTACCTAAAAAAAAAAAATAATCAAAAAACCAACAAAAGGCACTCCAGAAGATTAATTTCACTGGTGTTGTACTCAGTTAATAAGATTCAAGGGTCTCATATAAGCTATCAATGCGTGAAGGGCAAGAGCAGCCTGATCCTGTGAAGTCCTGAGCGTTCTCAGAAGGGAGCCATTGCTGCTTACCATGTTTCCCAATGTTTATACCCAGGAGATGTCTGGTACACACAGGGGCTCTGTCCTGAGTTCAGCCATAGCAGAAATTTTTCTCCTTCTTAGTAGCTGGTTTGACTTAGTTGTGGTTTTGACTCTCAGCCTGGGAACAGCGCTGATAACACCGATGTTTTTAGCTGCTGCTCAGTAATGTTTATTCTGACCAAGGACTTTCTGTCTCATGCTCTGCCAGGAAGGAAGGGAAGCCGGGAGGAAGCAGAGACAGGACACCTGACCCAAACTGACCAAAGAGGTATTCCATACCACAGCACGTCATGCCCACTATATAAACTGGGGGCAGTTACCTGGAAGGATTAGATCACTGCTCAGCCGGGATGGGTATCGGTCAGTGGGTGGTGAGCAGTTGTATTCTCTTCCTTTGTTATTTCTCTTATCATTATTATTATTGGTGGTAGCAGCAGTGGTTTGCGTTATACCTTAGTTACTGAACTGTTCTTATCTCAACCTGTGGGAGTTACATTCATTTGATTTTCCTCCCCATCCCTCCGGGAGTGGTGGAAGAAAGGGCGAGGATTGGGTAAGCAGCTGCATGGTTCTGAGGTTCCGGCTGGGCTTAAACCACAACAGACTCTGACCAAATGCCAAGGTTAGCAAGAGATGAGCTCTGGAAATAGCTCAGATTGGTAAGTTTGGTGCTATTCCCTCTACTTGAGCATGTCCCATGGGAAGAGCTTGCTGTGGGAGGCAACGTTGCTTTTTCCTGACCAGTCCAAGGGAAAACTGCAGAGGAATCAATTTACTTGTTTAAACTGGTGAACACAATTGATTCCTTTTTGGCAGACCTGAACGTCATTTAGGCAGCTCAGATTTTTTCAAGCATTGTTTACCCTGAGCATAGCAAATCTCCTCTAGATTTTTCCATAATTTTTAGTTAGGCAAAATAAAAAAAAAAAAAAACAAAACCAAAAACAAACACCTGCCTCTCTGGTTGCTTTTAGAGCCTTTATTTCAGCTGTTATCAGAAAAAATATCAGAGTTCTGGGGCACTGTTTTGCATGACGCATGTTTTATTTTCCCCTGATACTATCTGCCATACCAGTGTTATATAGCAGATACTATTATGTACATAAAAAACAAAAAAGTGGAAATTCATGAAGAAAGGGAGAAGTGGATACCCATATCTTGTTGAAACTGGTCAGCTAGAGGTTCTTGAAGACAGAAGCTTTCCATTAGTCCATAAAAGAAATGCAGTATGGAAGGTACTGTAATCAAAATATGTTGCCTCTTGGGACCCATATCATCAAACATGGCCTCTGAACAAGGTACTTCAGGTTTACATTCCCAAGTCTTTTGACAGGAGGTGACTTTGAGAGATTAAAAAATCCACAGAATTAACCACAGCTCTGGGAGTTCCATGCCCCAGAATATCTGGCTTTCCATGTCTGAAAAGATACAGAAAGGAGGGAAACGCAAAATTTCTGTGTTTGTCCCACTAGGTGCACTAAGATTGCCAGTGATGGGACCAGCTATACTTTTTGCTTTCAAAGTATGGTGTATAAATAAAGTAATCTCCATTATGGTAAAAAGGGCCGCTTGCTCAGTCATAATCATATGACTGCTTTTCTGAAATAACAGATTTGCACTGATTTGTCAGGCATTATATTTGCAACTGCATCTCAGACTTTTAAACAGAAAATGACTGCTACAGTCTGACTTGGATAGTACAATTGCCAGAGTGCAATTCTGAGAGAGATCTAGGTCCACTGTCATTATTCCAGTAGTGGATATAGGGTAATATTCTACATTACGTCTCACCAGAATCCCCAAAATATGTGCACTGCCTTGTGGCTTGAAACACTATGGTTGCCTTAACCTGTTATCAATATGCATAAAAATTGAAGACTCAGACATTTCAGTGCTCAGCAGTCCTCAATATGTCTATATAAATCTATTTAAAATATGACCTTAGTAAATCAGGTTAAAGGCTGAAAAGTTGGTTCCTGAAATCAGCCCAAGACACCACATCTGAATGTCTCCAACTTCTTTAGGATGTAAATGGATTTTTTCCAACTTGTACCTCCATTTTATTGAGTCTACTTCAGCTTGCATCCTTATTTCTTGTGTCAAAGTTGTGTGCTAGCACATGACATTGTAGATATTCATTTAGCAGCTGGAAAAACTGAGTTAATCTGGCTTGATAGCTGATAAGGATCTCCAGTCTGTTGTCAGATCCTTTTGCTGTCCTAATTCTTTTGCAAATGTGACATACTAATACAAGAAAAAAAAAAAAAAAGTAGCCTTTTTTCCCCAAAACTCTGAATTAACTATGATTTTTTTTCTTTACAGCTGCATCTGTGCTGTGATCTTTCTAAAATCACCTCATTATCATTTTACCCTTCTATATTTGCACAGCTTTCCTTAGCAAAGCAAGGGGAGAAAGTGACTGCATAAAAGAAGAAGCAAAAATCTGGGCAGTGCCCAACTCCATTTAAAGTAAGTTTAGCCTTTGATATGCTATGATCAGAGGTGAAAAACATGATAGGATATTACTTTTCCTGAAAGCTAATTTATGTTGATCACTCTTTAGCCAGCTTACTTTGGTCTTTAAAATTTTCTGTCTGTTGTTTAGATTCCTACAGGCGGCACTTAAAGCAAATATCTTCATGAAACAATCTGCATGTCTGTCAAAATGTTCACAAATGTAACTGTTCTGCAAGTCCTGTATCCCCAAACCTCTGTTTGAGATCCCTCATCCAAGAGATCTGGGCCACGCTGAGAGAAACTGGCTATCATGCTTCTGCATGGCTGCAAACTCAGTTGACCTCTGGGCAGAACCACACTGGAAATGCGGAAAGGAGGATGTCTTCTTGGTCTCAGCCCTTCAGTGGTAAAAGTCCTCTTTGTTTAAGCAGGCTGAATTTCTAATGTCGTAACTTTAGACCGTTGGGAATTACAGACCCAGCCTATTCAAATAGGAGCCAGAACAGAAAAGTTACCGTATAGTAACCCATAAAGAAAAAGTCACTCATGCTTATGTTAGCTGTCTGTGTGGTGGTTAGTAATTTTGGAGCGGCAGATCACTATCCGTATGGGGAGCAGCAACAGTTGGGGTTGTTAGGACCAGCCATCGGATGTCAGTGTTGAGCTGCACTAACCCCGTGAAACGGCGAGCTCACCAGCAGGCGGCAAAACGCTTGGGTGTTGCAGGTCTTTCAGTTCATTAGTTTCAGGTAGCTTGTCACTAAGCTCAGCCTGGGAGGCAAAGCAATTTGTCAGCTTGTTTACGTGTATTTGTTTGGATTTGAATGACAGGGAATGCCAACACCATGGATACATCGCATGTCATGTCTTTGGATCAAGACAGCACCCAGTTCTTCATGGTGATATTCATGGTTTCTCTCTAACAAGCAGGACTAGTTTGGTATTGGTAATCTTGGAGATACCAAGAGTTTTCAGTCTAAAATTAGCAAGATTTTCTCATTAATAAACACGCATTTACTTTTTCACATAAATAAGATTGCGGAACTGTAGCACATCTATGCATATGCAAGAAGAATGTAGAATTAATCAAGCAACAAAAACATTCTTATTGCCTGCATTGTGCTTTTTCTTGTGTCTAGCAGTTGCTTTCAAGGACACAGGTAACACAAAAAATCTAAATAGATAACAAGAAAGTGGGAAAAAATGCAAAACTGTTAGATGTCACTTAAAATAAGTGGGCAGCAAGGTCAGGAAATCCAGAAGCTAACATTGGCCAGACCTGCTGCATAATCTGCGTATGGATTTATATTGGTCTTTCTTTAAGCAATGCCTTGTCACTGAGAGGAAATGTGATTTTTCCTAATGACTAACTGCTCCCTCAGAAAAGTTGTATGTGTCAAGTCCAATCCTCAACATTTAGCATAAATGGAAAACATGTCCTTCTTTTGAAAGTAACAGGTCTTCAGCAAGCCTGTGAGGTTTGTATGGGGTACATAAGTAATAAATCACCAAATCCTGAAATGTAGCCGCATCTAACAAGGCAGCCAGGAAAGGCGTGCATATGGGTGTCCATTTAGAGATGGAAGACACTTACAGGAAATAAAGCTATAACCTTATAAACTCATAAAGTACTGATTTTAGAGAAAGAAATGATAAAGTGGTACCAGTCAGATTTTCAGCTTTTTGTGCTTTTTAAAGGATGCAAAATTTCCTTTGTGACTTAAACCATTCAATTGGTCATTCTTTCACTATGTGCATGACAACAGAAACCTTGGTGATGATCCTACTGGCTCTGTTACGATAGCACCCAGTGCCCCTAGATGTTTCTCAGGTTGCCCATCTGCTGGTGCTGTAAAGGTAAAAAGCAGTAAAAACTATTCCATAAGCCTTTGCTTTCAATCGCAGGAAAATTATTCTAATGAAAAGGGTTATGAAACGCTCACTGAAAAATGTGTTCACATTGTTCACTTTTAAGAAAATCTGGCAGCATTTGTTTTCCTGGCATCTTCACAGTCAGTACTTTTGGCATATGTTTTTAGTACATGCTCCTTTTATGTTTCCTCCTTGCTGCATCCTGAAGTGCAGTGTAGCAGCTTTGACCCATTCCTCCTCAGAAGGAATCAGGGCAGCCAAAGTGTCAAGGGAGCAGGAAGGTTGGTGGGTAACAGGGGGGTCTGGAAGGGAGCTGACAGCTATGCAGAAGTGAAGATATCCTTATCCTTTTTTTTTTTTTTTGAGGTTTTACTCCCTTTTCATTAAAAAGAAATGTGAGAGACTTGTAGAAATTTAAATGAAAAAAACAATCACACATACATACCATTTATCCACCATGAAAAACAAAATCAGCTCTTGAAGGAAAAAAAATCTTCCAGCTCCCTGTGTAAACGTAACTGCACCAAGCAGCATCACAGCTCATCCTTCAGTATAAATCCAGCTGAGAAGCACATCACTCTCTGGTGAGAGCACATAGAAGGGGAACACGGCCCAAAAGCATGGCACCAGTTAATGAAATATTTCTACTGCTACACAGTTGCAGTTACCACGCAGTTCACATCTGGTTTCCATAGGCACCAGTGAGAAGGGCCGCTGGCAGCTCACAAGTTAGTGGACTGAACTGAAGCAGCGTCAAAAATTCTGGTTTTGTGCTACTGTATTATGAGGAAGGTTTCAGTCCCAAATCCACTGTGCATTGTGAAGGCACAGCAATACCTCCCACAGGTGTTATAGCAGTTACCTGCTTGCTAGCCATCAGCGGTATGCAGCAATTGCCTCTGTTTATGGCCTTAGCCTGTCTTACTGTGGTAAATAGTGTTGACTTGAAGCTGTTGAATGCAGGCTTCACCTAATGCTCTAGAACTTCACCACGGCTCTAGAACTATTCATGACAGAAGGCCTAAAGCCCACTTCTTGACCTAATTAAAATTGCAGTTATTTATAAAATGTAAAATCTAAGCCAAGAAAGGTAAACTACTCCAGAATTGCCCCAGCTGAGTGATTAGATGTCTCTCTTAGAAATGGGAAACATAACTTTTCCTGTCTGAAGGAGGCAGACAGGTTATTTGATCGGCAGCTCTGGAAAATAGGATTTTAGTGATCCTATGAGTCCCTCCCATCAGCTACTGCATCTGAACAGAGCTCAGACAAAGCCACGGATTGTACTGTAGACCAACGCAGAGATTACAGGTCATATCAACCAGCTTTTGCTGTAAGGCTTTCTAAGACAACTTCCTAAATGAGTGTTTAATTGGGATTGTATTATTGTTTAATTGTGAGTTGTTCTGATAGGACAGACTCATTGATTCGCTCATCATTTCTAAGCTGTCCTATTTGCGTCATTGCTTCAGGTAGCGGATGCTATTTCCTTTATTCATTAAATGAAAAGAATGCTTGTGTTCATTTGTATCTAGTATCAGACACAGTGTCCTTCAGCTTCTCATGGAGGTTTGCAGGCTAGAACTTAATAACTGGATACTTATTTTAAATACCAGCATGCCGACAATTTGAAGTATTTATCCTATCCTTGTGACACCAGCACTTGAGCATCTCATATTAGTCAGTGCCTTTACCCTCATGGTACTAACATCCCTATTTCTAAAATCAAAACCAAGGTCCTCTTCTTGCCCTTGAAGTTAGGGACTTGAACCCTCTTGTGGATATATTCTAACATCAGGATGCTGCCTAACATCACCCAGGAATCAGTAGCAGACTGGGAGCTCTGAATCCTTCCCCCACATCAAAAGCAGCTGTCCTAAAAAGTGACTGCTGTCCCCCATGCAAGACAGACCTTGAATGGCTGTGTTTGAAATCAACATTTCAAGGAGGACTGCTCCTCACTTTCTAATATCATGTGTAGATTCTCCGTTCTCTGCCTGAACTTGAAAATGGGGATATGTATGTGCTTGTATATTAACGATCTGCACATAAACCATACACTCATATTTCTGAATTCATGCAGAGACTTTCAAACAGGTAAAAAAAAATTATGATTACCATGTGACTTCTCAGCTTTTGCTGAATTTATATCTCTTGTAGTGAATTGGCTGTGAAGCTACGGCAGCTGGTTAGACAGCAAGGGCTTTACTGCTTGAGGAACGTTGAAGTCAAAATGTTAAATAATTATAGTCTCTTGCAGTCATATATTCTGCAGAAAGAGTTCTGACAGTAACATATCATCCTTTTCTTCCCTGATTTGCACCCTGACCAGTCTGGGTTATTTCCTGGGATACAGCAATGTGCTTTGCTCTGTTTTCTAACTCCATGTGTTGCGGTATTTCCTGTGTTGTCATCATCAGTGACAGGGTGAATGTTCTTCTAAACTATTATTCACAGCTCAAATCTAAAGCTGTCAGAGGCCAGAGATGAGGAGATAATGCTGTGGCAAAAAGGGAGAAAGGAAGATTAAGAAAAACCAGTGCTTTGTACTGGTGGTAGATGATCCATGTCTCCACAGCCTGCTTCTCCCTGAGGATTCAGTAGTTTGTCAGATAGGAGGAAAGGGTAAGTAACATTCTTCTCATGACTGGCTGAAGAACATACAGTCATCAAATTGATTGTCAAGACACACTGAGCTTGAGCAGGGACTTTTCAGACCTCTAATGCATTCTACAATTGTGTGTATAATGATTTTAACACCAACTCCATGGCTGTTACTAAATTCCACACACACTCACTGCAGAGGTTTTGCAGATGGCAGTGTGGGATTATACTGAAGAAAAACAGCTTTAAAAATGCAGACCTTTGCCCCCAAATTTAAAGGAGAATATATATTATCTCCCAGGAGGTTGTTTGCTAGTCATAAAGCAGAATTATGGCAAACAACTGCAGGTCAGCCTCTGAATATGATCTAGAGTCATTGCGCTTGCCCACGTTCTTGAATAGGTCTGACAGACCTTGATTAGTTCTAAGAAGAAAAAGCCCGTGCACACACCTAGGCCTTACCATATCAACTATAAATGCAATAGTGCAGAGAAAATAGAACACTGGAAGAGGCAGGAAATGTGGGATGTTTAAATTCCTTTTCCTTGGGGAGTGTGACTGAAGGGAACTTGTGCATATTCAAAAGTTTCATCCAGCTGAGTTCCTGAACTTCCCGGAAACCTCATGGGAGCATGGCAACTTCCATTGTACTTGAGGCCTTTTTAATTGACATGCAAAGCATCCATCTGTACCCTATCAAAATAATTTTAATTTTAAGAAAATATAAGTTTATCATTTTTCAGAATTACTTGTCAGTTTTGGCTCAGCTATTTTACTGTTTGCTAAAAGAATCTTGCAATTGGGCTTTTCTACTGAGGTAGTATAAAATCACCACAGTGAGTGATGCCCCAGACATTCTCTTCCAATCATGTTGAGCTAGAAGAGTCAATTGCTGTAAGACATCTCATTCTTCAATCACTATTTTCCTGGATGTGATTTAAATTATACCAAAGGCTTTCAATTAAAGTCACCTTTGTCATGCAAATATTTAATTTGTATTGATACATTTTAAGCTATAAACCACTGTCTTGATCCTGGAAAGGCTCTTTAAAATTCATAAGACTATTTTAATACAGTGCCCATGCTGTGATACTTGTGACATGAAATATCTGTCAGCCATTTGTTATCTGGCTGGCTGGAAAAGCTGAAGAGGTGAAATTCTAGCTCAGGCTGTCTCAGAACAGCAGAGGCTTCTGCCAGGCTTCTATAGCTTCAGTTCACTATGAATAAAATAATGTTTGATAGGAGCAGGGTTGCAAACTCTTGCAACTTTTCGTGAGTTTCATGGTCATAAGTGTGTTTCTCAGATGCTCAGTGTCTGAAGTCACCTCTCTGTAGGAATAGCTGAAGGGGTTTTTTTCTGAAGAAGAATTCTGATTCTGCTCTTCAACATTGTAAAAAAATGCTTTAATATAAGATCTTTCAAGGACCAGAATCCAAAAAGTGAGTAGAAATAACTTGATACAGGTATTTTTCTTTTCTTTTATATAGGAATCTTTCTTCCCAACTCCCCTCCCACCTTCCTTTCCCTTCCTCCTCCCTGGCAGAAGTTGCACAGTACTGAAACAGAGAAGCTGTAGAATATCCATCTTTCAAGATACAGTTAAAGAAAGTGACCTGACCTGATCCAGTGTTGAGCAGGAAGCTGAATTATGTAGCCTCTGGAGATTTCTTCAAGCTTATGCTTCCTAGAACTCTGTGATTTAAAAGTCATCTTTACAATATGTTATAACCCTGAGGATTTTCATATACTAAAAATCAGTATTTCTTCTTCCCTAGACCCTGGAGCATTAGGTCTCTACTTATTACGTTTCCAAAGCTCCTGTTGTATAATCCTCCTCTGACTGAGACTGTGCTTTGCCTTGGTAAAATTGACAAAACGCTCAAAAGCCTTTGCTTTGACTTCTGTTTCTGGGAATATCTAAGGATGCCCACTGTAACTTGGCAATTATGGGAGAATATGACATAGCAGATTTCTAGGAGGTGCAAATGTGTATCATTAGGATAAAGCTAGCTACTAACATTAACGTTGATTTTTTCAATCTGCCCATTAGTTTCTTTTGCATCTTATTTAGGAAGAGCTCCACTGATGACCTTCTGCTAGAGTAAAACCAGCCACTTATCCTACCTTTTATTTCCTATACTTTTCAGGCAATCTCCAGGCATGCAAACTTCTCCTCCCATCCACTGCTTGGCTATTTGAAGAGCCTCTGGCAAGGAATCTTATTCCCGTTATAAATCCGTGCCAGCCTCAGCAACACATGGTCACCGTCTCCTTCTGAGGCCTCCATTCAAAAGATTTGCAAGGCCTGGCTTCTCTTTGCCAAAGTGCTGCTGAGCTTTCCCAATACTTGACTGATTTGCCTTAGTCTAGCTTGACCAAGCTGCCTGGTGGAGATGTCAGGCTTTCTGATCATGATCCTCTCTCACACCAGGTCACGCTAACCACCCTGCAGTTCTGCGATATGGAGATGGTCTCATGCAAGTAGTTTCATATCACAGTTTCATTGCGAGTTCCATAAATCTCTACCTGATCCAAAAGATTTGAGTCTGCTCTTTTCATCCATTTCATTTCTGATGTTGTCCAATGCACTTATTTGAGACAGAGCTTCTGGTACATCCATTATAAAGACCCACAGTATGGAAATGCCTTGAGCTTCTCCATGATAAACAGATGCAGAAAGATAATTTCACTTCTCTGCTCTGTCCTTATCTTACTTAAGCATTCATTCTTTTTATGCCTTTGCTGTTTATTAGGTCTTCACATCTTCTGGCAGATGTCATAGCATCATAGAATAATTTGGGCTGGAAGGGACTTTTAAAGGTAATCTAGTCCAACCCCTCTGCAATGAGCAGGGACAGATTCAAACAGATCAGGTTCTCAGAGCCCTGTCCACCCTGAACTTCAACGTTTCCACCTCTCCAAGCAATGTTCTAGTGTTTCACCACCCATATTGTAAAAAATCTTTTGCTTGTATATAGTCTAAATCTACTGCCTTTCAGTTTAAAACTATTACTCCTTATCCTGTCATTGCAGACCTAGGCAAAAAGTCTTCTCCCCAACTTTCTTATAAGCCCCATTTAGGTACTGGAAGGCTATAAGGTCTCCTGGAGCCTTCTCTTCTCCAGGCTGAACAGCCACAACTGTCTTGGTCTTCCTCCATAGGAGAGGTATTCCATCCCTCTGAGCACTTCTGTGACCTTCCTCTGGACCCATTCCAACAGGGCCTTTCCTGTGCTAAGGGCTCCCAAACCAGAAAAAAACACTTCAGCTGGGGTCTCAAGAGAGCAGAGTTAAGGGGGAGAATTACCTCCCTCGCCCTGCTAGACATGATTCTTTTGATGCAACCCAGCATACGGTTGGCCTTCCACACTGCAAGCACACACTTCCAGTTCATGTCCAGCTTTTCATCTACCAATACCCCCAAAATCCTTGTCCACAGAGCTAGTCTCAATACCTTCCATCCCCCACCTGTACTGATACTGGGGTTTACCCAGGTGTGGGAACCTGCACCTGGCCTTGCTGAACCTGCAACTTCAGTGTCTGAAAAATATGTTATGCTTTTTGCAGTTTATCCTCCAAGATGTCCTTTATCCGTCCTTATGGCATTATTACAAGCAACTTGACGAAGTTTAGGACTCTTTCTATTTTTCTGATCAAGTTACAACTTCACAATTCAGTGTGCCATGGCTGTCCTGTTCATATTAATTTTGTAGAATGCCTAATATGTCCAGCTCATGACTTTCCAGAGCTTCTGAAATCATTCTTTGCTGCCCTAGGATGTCTGAAACCGTAGTGCTTCTCATTTTATAAGCACCAGTAGGTCAGTGAAGAAAGGAAGTAATTCTGTGAGTAGCCAGCTTAATGAAGCCTGCTTCCAGATGAACTGCTGTGAAGTGGTTGTATTTCCTAGGACTTAAAGTACCAGCTCTCATCAAAAAGCTTCTTGCAATTGGATATTCATAAAGCCACTTCTTTAAATATGGATTCTCTACTGTGTTATAATACAATTGATCTTATGCTGCTGCCTTTCTCCCAGCAGAAAAATGATTAATAAGACCTTTTCTCTCTACCCAACCACTGAGGTTTACAAAATTCAGAAAAAATCCTGTGGCAAATTTGGTTGAAACTGTCTAATAGATTCAGTATTTTTTAAGGGACACTAACAGGATGAGTTTATATGTTTAGCACAGTTGCACAGCTCTTATTTCTATTAAGAATGGAGTAAGAAAACAAAATCTTTCCAAGAGGGAACACAGAGTAAGTGATGAGTCCTGTGACAACTATGGCAGCTGTTAACTGTATCTGCACATTGGTTTTCAACAGGTAGAAATCTTTTCCCATGTCACTTTTTCACTGTGCATCCAGAAAGCCCAGACAAAGTGTCTTGACCTTAGAGAGCAGCCCACATGCAGGACCCAGCTCACCTCCAGCCTGCCACAAAGCTGTGCCTGGTTGTGACCATGCCATCTGAGCTGTCTGAAATGGTTTTGACCTCATCAATGACTCCCCTGGCTAATACTCACTGGTGTTTGACCTCTGTTAAAGTTCCCCTGCACTTGTTCCCAGACAAGTATGTACTGCAGCTGCCTAGGGGCTCCAAAGGCTCCCTGTCATGGTACTTCCAGAGTAGAGGGAAAACAAAAAATCATACCTCTAAAACAATTAGCGGAGGTAAGGTACTGCCTGTGCTCCTGCACAATCTCTCTGTCCCTTTTCTCTAATTTAGTTGTTACCTAGTCAGTAAGTCTGAGCTGGCCTGCAGCTGATGCGCCTTGCAAAGTAGCGGTGGAGGACTGCTTAGATAGAAAGCCTGTGCAGATTAAAGTATGCAAATTAAAACTAGTGTAAAGATAATTGCGTCTCAACAGCCTTTCCTTCTCATTCATCATCCTTTAACCTCTCCTTCAGGTCACAGGGTACAGATAACGATTAGGCATCTGTTGTGTCTTGAGCCACAACAGCTTTGACTTTGGTACTATACACAAGTATCTGTTACCTCAAGTGCTCCCTTCCTGCTACCTTGTGCTCCCTTTCTGTTGTATTCAGTTCCTTCATCTGAAACTCTATAAACATTTTGGGCTAAAACTGTCTCTTAGTTACATTTTCAGAGCATGCAGAGGAATGGGCAGTGGCATTTATAGTGCTGTAAACCACAGAAGAATAAACCAGAAGGCTCATCAGTTGTGCAGAATTGGGAAAGTTCTTTCTAGAACACACTGAGAATCATTCTAGCATTAAAGCTGGTTTTGTACATTGTGTTTGATGAGTTCTGCGTAAGTAAAAATGAAATGTGTAGCAAAACAGGGACATAAATCATTTATAAGATGGCTACAACTATGTCATTTCAACTTCTTCTTCTTGCTGATATGTCACTTCAACTTCCCCTTGCTGAGATTTATTTTTCCAAACTATGTATGTAAAAGACATCTGCTGAAGTACTTAATAGCACCACACTGGATTTTCCAGTGTGTAGCTGGTCTCACAGAGGCTGATTTTATGTCACATTTACTATGTCTGTGCTGAAGACAATTATACAGCAAACTGATAGATGAAACAGACAGAATTAAAGGCAAGCTGACAATCTGTATATTGCTTCTCTAAAACGTTAAATGGAGCAACAAAGAGAGTAAATTCCTAAGAGAGAAACCTATGCTGCTTTTCATTGCCCTAAAAAGAATGCTGATAAGGACTTTTCTGGAGTTCACTGAGGGTTATAAACAAATACATTATTTCAGCTTTTGGCTGTGAAATAGCAGTCAGAGAAAGTCAAGAGAGAATTCAGAGCATGTTTCTGTTCAGTTCAATGATTTTTTTTTCCCCACTCATGTTTAATATCCTCTGGCTGCTTAAAGTGCACTTGAACATACAGCATATGCAAATGTGCTTCCTAAAAACTGGCCCTTTGTCTCTCATCAAATAGGGAGTATGACTGAAAAAACATAGGTTGCGTGTGGGTTCACAGTAGAAGAGGAATGCTTGTTCCGAGCTCCATTCCAGAAAGTTTGCTTTAGCTTAAGAAAACTCATCCTCCCTTTGCTTTGTGGTATGACTTTGCTTTCTACTAGTACCTTTTTAAGCAGTTCAGGTGGCCTTTGAAATAAATTCATACAATGCAATTTGAAAATATGTTGTTATTTCAAGAGGTACTTTAAGAAACAAAAAACCTGCAGCAATGTTCAGGTTTTTTACATAGAATCATAGGCTGGTTTGGGTTGGAAGGGACTTTAATGCTCATCTACTTCCAAACCCCCTGCCATGGGCAGGGACACTGGACCACCAGGTTGCTCAAAGCCCCTTCCAAGATAAAAACAATGGTATCCTCTGGTCTAATCAGATTCAATTGAGTCTGCACTGTCAGTCGGGCAAAAGGCTGAAGGAAACAAAGCAGGATTTTAGAGAGCAGCATTAAAGAAGCACCATTTAATGATTTCCAGAGGTTGTCCGCTGTTTGACAGAACTGCTGCTGAGATCTTTTTTAAACAAGCTTTTCTAATTACTAATGTTCCTGGTTTCTCTAATTATGTGCTCATTGTTCTGTAAAAGACAAAGTGCTTTTTTAGCATTCCAACTAAGAAATCATAATATGCTATAACAATATAACAGCACATAAGCTGGCCCTAACACCATTAGTTACAGCTGATGTCTGCCAGCCTAGATCCCATCTGCTTCTCCAGAAAGAGAATTTGATTCTTCATGTATTCTCTTTTTAATGCAGCTTACAGCATCTTCTGATCAACTAGTCTGCTAGTTTTGTCCATCCTTTTCTTTCACACCTCTATTCTCCTCATAACAGTAGAGACAAAATGGCAGATATTTCAAACGAACAAGTGCTTTTGTTTTTCAGCAAAAAATCTAGAGAAGCTTTTGGTTTTAGAAAAAGGCCACAGGAGCATGTCATTTATTCTTGTCTTGCTGTGTGCCTCTGGAAAGCCATAGGAATGCAGTCTGGGAGAATTCAGGAGCTAAACTTTCACACCTAAAGACGCTTATGCTAGAGCAGGATTTGGTCCCATGTTTCAGCAGTCCAGCACACAAATCCCAGCCACCAGTCTTTGGCTGAAATTAACAGCTTAGCTAATTCCTGCAGCAGTAGTTACTGCTCTGCACAGAATCCCACATTTTCTGCCAGCCTCTGAACTGCAGCTCTTACAGGGATCAGTGAAAATATATCGATTTCAATGCAAGTTGTTAGGACTGTTTGCCTCAATTCTAGCATAATACGTACCTGCACTGTAGATTACCACGACCTTTTGAAAATGAGTATTGAACATTTGGTTTTAGAAGTTACAGTGTTTGCCTTAGCATATATTCATCCAGTTTTCGCTGCTAATGTATTCTGTTTAGTGTACATTCACTGAAGTCAATAATTGCTTGCTATGCATCCAAACCTTTCATAAATATTGCACTTCTTAGAGTATCTTTAGCGTGTCTGCTATTGCTTGCAAGACTGACTTTGTTAAGCTCTCAATTACCATGTATGCTTTTGGAATAGTATTTTGAATTTTTCTTCTGATGAGAATACGGCAAAAAATAAACTTTTTCTGAAATATAAACCCATCAATGTGATAATGGGTTTCTCATTTCTAAAATCTTGCTTTCTTTTTAGTTTCATTTGAGATGCCTGTAATTTGGGAAAAATTTTTATCAAGTGTACTTCATGCAAATTGAATATAACCAGTAATTTGCTACTAATTTTTTTTTTACATATAGATTGACAGCATTTCTTTCATCATTTGTCTCACTTTGTCACCCAAAACTATTATATTCTAGCACCCCCTACATTTAATCAACAGCAACAATGAAATGATTCATAAAGTGGGGAGCCCTGAGTCTCTAATTTCTCACCTTCAGGGTGAAAGCTCACTTTGGCTAAATTGAGGCAGTTAATTTTTCATATTTTCATTCTAATATAGCAAATAGTTTTCAGTGTTCTTTGTTTCTGAAGAGTGCTTGATTTAGGCTGATGGTAATTTTCCTGGTGGAGCAAAAGGGCATAATGCTTGGTTTGTTATACCTACAGTAGAAAAGTAGAAGATTTGGAAAATCAGAAACACACAGTATTGCTTAAAGACAGCCAACATCTCTTTCTTGGGAACTTCCATCAGGCTGAGTGAGAACACTTCATCCAGTCTGCCTTAAGTTTTCTCCTGGCCTTCTTTACCTGTATTTTCCCAAGTATCTGCAGACAATGTGATGAGTCTTGTATTAAAAATCTACTTTTTTAAAGGACCTCACACTTTGTCTGTTAATCCGCACTCATCTTGTAGGGAGTAAATTTAGCACTACCACTTTAAAACATTATCACTGCCAGGCGACGGTTTTTTTGGTTGGTTGGATGGTTGGGCTTTTTGGTTTTGTTTTTAAATGTGATTATTGCTTTTATGAACCCTGAATAGGGGTAAGTATGTTCTTACAAAGCTGAGGAGGTTTGATGTCTACCAGCTGTGACTCCCAGCTCTAGGCATGAACAAATCCCAAGGTGAGCCCATTCTTGTAAAGGCAAGTTCTTAGTTCTTGCCTTGGCATAAAGCAGATGGGGCTGTGCTAGATGTTTCCTCCAGAGGCACATGCCAGTGCTAATCCTCCTTCCTGCCAAGTCTACTGTGCATTGAATTTCAATTGCTGGTACATATATGCCAGCAACACTAGGAGATTAAGACTGCAAACTGGTATCACACTCAAACAAAAGGCCAGACAAGGGGAAAAACATGCCAAAACCATGGAGGGAGGAGACAGCTGACCTCTAGATTCCCAAAGTATGTGCATTGTCTTCTCATTCATCTTTGAAACACAATGAACAACAGTAATCCCTCCAAAAGGTGCAAAATTGCAGGATTATTAAGGGGTTCTTATCCTGGCAGAAGCAACACAATTTTTCTTGCAATCGAGAAGGGAAGAAAATATTTTTAGCATTCCTGTATTAAACCGGCTGCCTTTTCTTCGAGTCCTAGGAACACAAGTACTGAGCAAACCAACATTAAGCAGTGTTTGATAAATGCACAGTTTTTTTTAAAGGAAGAGTAACTGTTTCCAGATCCAGCTGGCATACCTTCAGACTACACAACAGCTCAGGTTTATATACAAGCGTTGTAAATCAGTGCATCCCCACTAATGGTGTGGAGGAGGGTAGCACTGAGTCACTAGCAAAAGGTGATCCTACTATGTGTCTTCCCTTAAGAAACACATGGAAAATCTCATTTCACTCTAAGATATCACTTCCCAGAGCACTATACTATGGAGGAAAGCACAGTGGCAAATTGGAAGGCAGTATTATTCAAGAGCTTGAACAATTTATGTGAGTTTTGCAGAGATTGTGCCTACTCTGGCTCGAATGTTCTGTTCAGGATGATTCTAGAAAGAAAATTAAACACTTCTCCCATCACACTCCTCTTTCCTTAAACTAAGCTTTTATTTAAGGCTCTTCTGTTAGAACCATAATTTCAGTACAATGCAGATCACAGAAAATGAACCTTATATTTATGAAAGGAGGGTGCAGAAATTTCATCTTAGTCAGAGAAATCAAGGTATAGTTACAGACCAATGTGTGGATCATCAGTGCATGAGACAAGTGGTGGTGTTTTATTAAGAAATATTTCCTAAATACGTTTTTTTCTGGTGTCTTGCATGTTCGAGTCACAGTTTGCCAATAGCCATAAGCAACGGTCTTTGTTTTTCTCCTATGGCAATCAGGAAAGTGTAATTTACACAGTGGTCAACCACAGTAAAGATATCATTGGATCACTGCCTGCAACTATTGGTAATTCTTAGGATTTAGAAACCAGCGTATCATTAATTGTTGCTTTGATGACTCAAGCCCAGTGCAGGGTTATATAGTCTAATCCAGTACGAATTGTCATTAGCTACCTACTGCAAAAAAAAGGTATCTTCGCTCTTTGGCAGAGGTCTGTTATTTCATCTACTGAAATTACACAAACTTTCCAGGAATGTTCTGAGAATCAGACTGTGATTTTAAGAGGCATGACTTCTGCATTTATTTTTACTCTTCTTCATTCATTTTGGTCATAATATAACTATAAAAAAGCTGGTTTACAATAATTAAATAGATAGTATCAGAGCAACATTCAATAACTACTTTCCTTCTTTACCTCAGCCTTACTTTGTAGCTGCAAACAGCAGAATTTATCGGCACCTTTTGTCTGATACAATTTTAACAGTGTGCGCTCAGTCTAAAGCCTTGCATGTTGACAGAAAGATTACATGGGGCTTTATTCTGACCTTGACCAAAAGAGGAAGTGCCAGCAGCTGTGCATTAGAGGAGAAAGGCGAGTAGTACGTGGGTTAGGATTTGGAGGCAGTACTTCCAAAAGACACCATTTCAAATCCCCACTTAATCCTAAGGGGAAATGTAGAAATGAGTGACAGTTTCACTGCTGATCTGAATGTGACCAGGTTTAAATAGATACAGCGCCAGTAAATGTCATCCCTGTGGCAGAAATTTGCTTTTTGTGAAGGCTTTGGTGCATTTCCTCTACCCCTCCCCCAGGTTTGTTCAAAACACAGATGCAAGGATACAGTGGCATCAATTCAGGCATCAATCTTAAGGTGCTTAAGGTGGGTTTTTAGATAGCTATCAGATACAAGTGCACAGAAAATACTCTTAAACATACATTTGTAAAGCAGACCTAATTTTTCCGTATGTACTTTTTCTTTCCAGAGTTGATATATCTAATTCTTCTAGGATACAGCACATATATGTATAGAGATAGACACTTTCATGTACATGTAAGTAGCCTTGCTCACAAACCCCACTCTTACCCTGATTCATGTTTTCTTAGGTAACAAAAATTTCCTTCAGCCAAGTTTTCCAAAGTTCATTTTTTGTGCTCTTTAAGGTAACAATGATTCTGCTCTTCTAGAAAACTCGGGATCTGACTAAAGTTCCTTTTAGTTTGGTTAATTTTGAAAGGATTGGAAAGAATGCATCAGCTTATCAATGGGACTTTTTTTATGAAGGCCACTTTCGGTTTTGGTATGCCTCTTGAGTGCTAATACTTACATTTTAATGAGACAGTAATTCAGTTTCAGAGTGACAAAACTATGAAGCAGAAGGCTTATAGCATACCTCAACAAGGGAAATTGAGCCAGTTGTCCTACCACTGGGAAAAGTTGTAATGCAGTGAATTTTAGAAACAGGAATAGAGAGTTTGCATTTCATTGGAACATTTTATCTTCCTGGTATTATAGTCACAGCTCTGAGAAATGAGATTGTGGTGGCATTCCTGACTTTTCTGAAAGCTCAGCGCTGTGGGACAGTGGCAAATCTGTTCACATCCTCCAGCCTAGGAAGAGATATTCTGCACAGTGACATCAGAATTCACTGTCGTCTTCTCCATAGCTCACTCAAAGATTTGCATAATGCCCAGGTGGGAAAGAACATCACTTTCCTGGGTGCTCAGAGGAAACAGGGAAACATATCATAGGTGCCCATATGCTCAGACAATGGGCTCACCTGGCATGAAGGAAGGCATTTTTGTGCTTGGTGGGTGATGTGCCCAGCTTACTTAAACTACCCTACTGTTTCAAAGAGTGGACTAAGACATCCTACAGAGTTCAAGCTGTCTCTCATCCACAGACAGCTCCAACAGGGAGGAATGAAGAATCATCCCATCAGCATGCTCCTCTGAAGTTCATGCTATTCTTCAATGTGAGACTTTCAATAAGGAATGACTGAAAAGTAGGAAATGATCAATTCAGGTCCAGCCACATATCCACGAAAGCCAATTAGAATAAGAAAGGCAGTTTCTTTGTGACAGACAGGGAATGAGGGACTGAGACTCACCACAAATACATAACTAAGCCTCCTATCTGAGGGGAGGCATCCTTCTGTACTTTCCTTGGAAGTAGAATGAATTTGACAAAGGTAAATGTATTCTACTAGAGGAAGTACTTCACTGTTGTAAGTCTCTCTAATTCTAGCTGTGGAGCTACACACAGAGACAAAAAGCAGCACAGGCAGCTGGTGTTGGTCCTACCAGCAGCAACTAATTTCTAATTTGGTGTTGCTGCATGGCTACCTTCACTGACCATACTGTCTGTAATACTACTCCTCCTATCCTTTAATATGAGGTGTTGTATCCTTTTGTTGCGATGTCCTGAAATACACATAAAAACCAGAGACCTCATCTACTCTGAAGATCCAAAGGTCCTTTTTAGAATGCAGATTTTTCCATGCATTGTACAGTTAAAATAATGATTTCTGCCTTTTCCCCATATTGCGGAGCATGTGATCTTTGATAGGTGAATATCACATCTCACCTCAAGGTGGATTTATTTCATCAGTACTGCCTGTATATCACTTGCAAAGCACTTAGGTATCCTTCAGGGTAAAATGTACTGCATTCTGCTTTATTTCATATTGTGTCCTTGCCTAGATCCTTGAAAGTTTTTTATTACTTTGAATATGTTGGTTGGTTTTTTTTCCATAATCAGTTTAAATGCAATGTGTCCCTTGTTCAGATTAATTACATGGTTGGGTTAATGACTCATTGCTTCAGGCACTTGAGCGGGGAATTTAGCCAGTCATTAATGCATTGGCTATTTTATTGCCTCTAAGTTGAAGTTTGCATCCAAAACCTAGACTCCAAAGGGGTTACCTTCATCAGAATCAAGTGAAGGTAGAAGATCTAGTCATAAATCTTTTATGCAAAACTACCACCGAATTCAGAAGCTACTGGATTAGGTGGTTAGCAAACTAGATAGGAAAGAGTAAAGGGAATGATATCAGATTAATATCAATGTGTTAGAGGGACAAATTCACAGCCTGTTTGGGATGGCATCTGCTGGCTGAGGAGCACGAAATGAGACCACTGAAACAACCAATTATAAAATCTATGTAGAACACTTCACATAAAGCTACATCAGAATACATTTTGGGGTGAAAAAAATGTGTATAACTCAGAAACCATAAAACTCCCAGTCAACTTAAACCAGAATACTCAGAAGAAATTGAGCACGAGTTCTGTAAGTTGTGGTCTGTGGAATACAGGCATTACTTTTGCTCCTGGGAGACAGATGCCCATCCACCATTGCAATTCTCTGTGGAAGTGAAGAAGAAATCCCCTTCAGCACCTCTGAAAATTCCTGTTTAAAAAAATAGATGTCATTGACCACTGGAGGCATTTTTTCCTTTGAGCACAGATGCAGAGGGAGAGGAAGTAGAAAGCTAGTGTGCAAGTTTCATTATGATGCTAATTACATACTCCTCTTCTGAGCTGGTTAGCACTTATTTTGATTAGCTGATGTTCAAGACCACTTTCTGTCAGAATTCTGTCAGTTCCAGCAAAACGAAATACTTGTCTCCGGCAGCTCTGCTCCCTTTCTTAGGTAAGCCAGCTCTGTGCAAGCCTGAATGCATCTCTGTTTGCATACTGTGTCCCAAAGGCAATGTTTGTTTTTTTTGTTTCAATAGACAGAGGAATTGGTTCTCTCATGTTTTATTCATGAAAGTGTGTCTTGTGAATGTGGCCTTCAATATGTATTAGAGGCAAAAATATCACTAACAGTAATGCCTGAAAGACTCTAGTTGTGTAACAAATGGACACACAAATTAAATTACCACTGTTAATGCATGCCTACTCCATAACTGTAGCCCAGTTTGGAATGCTGCTGAAACAATTATCTCAGTTCAGCATTGCAAACCGGGAGCTCGTTTTAATCAGGAAAGTAGGACATCTCATCTTAAACGAAGACGGTAGTGCAGGTCTGGAACATGCCTGACAAATTACCGTCAGGCTGGCAGAATGTATCAAATTACCCTCTCTTGACGCCCAGCCTCAAAATAAAACTCTGGCTAAGCAGTCTATTTCTCTATTCATTCCCAGCAGCTGTATTTGGTTGCAGAACTGCCAATTAGAATAAAGATTTTTCTTTATTTTCTTGTGTATGACTTTGTCAGTCTAGCTAAATTCAGCCTTTATATTTACCTGCAGAAATGACTGAAGACAATAGGAAGCAATTATTCATTTGGCAGTATCCTATTTCTATTTAATTGTATCAAAACTGAAATGTTTAGGTGCCAGGGCAAGGTGGTAGCTGAACTCATCCAAGCAGGTGCACCAAAGCAACGCATCAGTTCACCTTTCCTGGAGCAAATGCATGTTGAGTCCCACAGTGCCACACCCTGGGTCTAGAAATCAGCCTTAGCTGTGGTTTAATATCTCTACTACAAGCCATGCTTCTGTGCCAGATGTTTAGTTCAGTCTGACATCACCGCTGCCCTAGGAGCAACAAGCTAGAGATCAGAGATGGTTCAAACTCTTAGATTCTCACTTAGGAGAAAAATTCCCTTCCACTGACATCCAGGGAGAGGCTGGCTCTGATCTTCATTACTTCATCAGCAGACTTCAGAGCAGAGTGCAAATGTTATCTCCAGACACATGGCTGCTGCTGCTTTTCTCCTGCAGATTACCACTCCATAACACAAGAGATCCTCAGTGCCCCAGTCACTCCAGTTTTGCTGTTTTCAGCAAAGGTGCCAAACTAGTTCAAGTAGCCCAGAGAGGCATGCACATTCCCATCTGCAGACTTGGCTCCAAATGGGCGGAGAACCTGGTGAGTCCTAGGTCTCATCTGTCTGAAACCTAGGTCCCAAGTGTCGTTTGTACCTTTGAAAATCTTTCCTAAATCACTTTTATTAATGAGGTCTGATCCCCATGTCACTTTGGTATGACGGAAAGCTTCACTCAGGAGCTTATAGTGACAAATTGCTATTTCATAACAAATATGATGCATTTTTATGTCAGCACACTGAAAAGGAAAAGCATTTTTTAATAAAGTAAGCTTTGTGTCAAACCATAGGTGACATTCTGCTTTCCAACTAAGCATAAGTAATCTGATTTGATTGAAGATGTATTTATTTCATACCACCATTCACATTCTTTGTGCATAGGAAAGAGCTCACAGAGAAAACAGAGCCTTCTATTTTGCAGAAAGCAAGTGGGTTTTGGAGGTCACTAAGGAAGGCAAAACTGGTTTCTATTTTCATTGTGTTGTTAATATGTCCCTAGCCACAAGTTTCAGCCAACACTTTCACGGAGAATTAAACTCTGATAGAAACTAGTAACTGACTACTCCTCCTTACACGTGCAGAATACAGGAAGATATTTGCAAGCTGAGGAAATGTGAGAACTTTAGAATAGGACTGTCCCCTCAGCTGTAAAAATAGAGTTGTTAACAAGCACTGCACATGAAGAAACATCAAGTGCCACTATAATTTCTCCTGAGTTTTAGTACCCAACTTTCTACCTTTGTAATGCTTTCCAAATATTTCGTATTTTGATGTCAGAACTTGAAAATTTTAGGTTCCAGTAGAAATAAGTGTAAAATAGGTCTTTCATTAAGAATTTCTGTTCCCAAAACTCAGCAAGGACAGAGGTGGTTGCACATTAGACAGGCAACACAAAGCTGTTTCTTTCCTGCTTTCCTGAGGTGGTTTAAGACTAATGATATGGCATTTCACATGAATTAACAATTAAGAAAGATTTTCCTGACAGGCCTAAGCAGGTCCATGAAGCAACCACAGGGGAAATAACTTTTCCTATTTTTTTTCTCTTCAGGAACCACAGCAGCTATAGATCTCCTCTTCCATTAAGTCTTGCTCAGCTCCAGAGCCACTTCAGAATTAACTAATATTAAAGCTCCTGTTTTCTTGGTTAGACAGGAGTAACGTCAGACAAAAAACCAAGAACTAAATCAAATGGAAAATAAACAAAAAGTTCAAGAAATAATCAAAGGACTTGTTTTCAGATATTCATGGACATTATGCTGGAGATTGCTTACATGGCCTACAGGGAGTAAAACTCCTAAGGGCTGTAAATTCCTTTAGAGGAAAGGAAGAAGTCTTTTTAATATAGCTATGTGCTTATGTGGAAAATACATATGCATATATATACATATATATATGAATTTACAATGCCAGCTACTAGGATTTAGTTGAAAGTCTAGCTTTGTTTGATGTTCTTAAAATCCCTTGAGTTAATGGGCTATGAAGAATCCCAGATTTTGAAGTGCTTACTAACTTAAAAAACAATTCCACCTTTCATGATTTCAATGCAGAGTTCATGCAAAAGAGCCCAAGAGCTTTGAGATCCAGAAAACCTACAGAAAAATCTCAGTCAGACATTTTGTTTTAAAATATAATTTTAAGACAATTGCAACCATTTCATGGCAGTGGTAAATAATCCTACACATTCTGGTGCTGTCAAGTTTGTATCAGGTCCCAGGCTTTGATTGACGGGCTTCATAAACTGCCATATTTAATGGTACCAAAATTTGTGTTTCTTTAAATCAAATTAATGTCAGAACTTTCAAAGTGGGGCACTCAGTTGACATGCTGCTCTCCACCTCCCTAAAAATGAAAGCCCAAAAGAAAGAATTTAAGGTTCAGTCACCTGAAACCTGTAGTCATCCTGGAGTAGATGACTACTGTATCTTCTCCCGGTGAAAAATCTAGTGATGAACTACATATTTTTACTCCATGCTGATGTTTATTTTACTACATTACCTGTACAAACTTGCGTAAATGACAGAGGTGTTTCACAGTGACATGGACACATGCAGGGGCAGTTCGCAGTGGCTTCAGATGTTGAAATCTGGGCTGTTCAGTCTCTCCTAACCCTCCACCCTTCTCTTGTGCTAGTAGTCACTACATTTAACCATAGGGTGAGCCACTTCAAACAGCTGATCTGGCTAAACTGACACTTCTGGGTTTTTTTCTGGATTAACATCAGCATTAGCTTTCAGCTCAGTCACCTTCCTGAGCTGCCTCACCAGGGGCCACACTTGAGCTTCTGACAGCACCTTGCCTTATGACTGATTTATCTCTGTTACCACAACACACCATGTATTTTCTTTTGTTGGTCTTTATAAGTACTTGCAACTGTTGTCTGCTGTATGTCATAAATAAATGCATTTGCTTACATTCCCTCTACCCTACTCATGATTCTTTTTAAGGCAACTGAGTAAAAAACCAAATGGTTTTCATCCCAGGAAACAGGGAGAAAGGACACTTCATCAATTTCTATAGCTTCTCATTGTGTACTACAGAGCATGCAAAGTGTAGCAGAGTGCATCCTATTAGAGCTGCAGGGGCCAAATGGCAAGCTGGTATCACAGTGTCCAGGAAAACCAGAATCATTTTTCAGTAGCCAGTGGTAACTGCCAGGAATGCAGCACCAACATAAGGAGCGTGGTTAACTGCTGGGGCTTTAGAGACTATGTGACAGTATATAGAAAGCAAGTGTTTTCTGGGGATCTGTAAGGGGACACACCATCTCTGATCTTGGGAAAACAAAATTTGAGGAAGGGCTGAAAGGCAGAGATATGCTGGAGAGGAAATCAGATTGTAAGAGGGAAATAAAGGGAAAGATGTCTAGGGAAAATGCTAGCAACAAGACTCCAGTCATCAAAGTGTACAGAATACCACAGGTTTTCTGAATCTTTAGATGAGAGACATCTAGCACAAGCCTTGTGCCTTTGCTTTCGAGAGCTATTTAGTGTAGAGCCGTAGGGCACAAACTTTGTCCTAAAAATTCCTTCATCATAGTAGGATGCATTCCTGCTACTAAGGTTATTCAGTATTTGGTTTAGTGTGGCTGCCTTGGGTCATGACATTCACTGCTAGTCATAGATCTCAAGTTAAAGAAAATGAATAACAGGACCTGTTGAGCACAAGCCTTGTTCTTTGGCAAGATATTACTTCTCGAGACTTCTGTTCCACATGGGGGAGAATTGTGAATTATGGTGTTAAATTTTATTTCTCCCAGCAGTGCTGCTACCATAGGTTATTCAACATGCAGGGACAGAGAAGACTCAGAGAAACAGTTAATTTCAATGGTGTCAGTGGGGTTTCTATCACAGGTGGAACAAAATATTTGTTAAAGATTAGAAATATTATTTTGAGGAAGAAATAACCCAAGGAGAAGATTGCCCTGAACATGTCTTTGTGCAGTATACAAAACAGACAGAAGGGTATTTAATCATACTGCAATACTCAGAAAAAATGTTTATTAATCCATGACTGCAATCTGTGTCTTTGCTTGACAGTGTTTGTAATAACTGCAGTATTTATGTCAGTCTACACCAGTCATCTTCCAAGGTAAATGATGAAGGCTGAACAAGGCTGGATATGTCTGTGGCCTAGATTAAGTTTGCTAAATTATAACATTCCTAGTGGGCCAAATTCTTCTGTCGTCACAAGATCCTGAAGTCATGAGAATGAGCTTTTCTAAATTTTAAAACATGAGAAGATGATTCTGAGAACTGCTTTACACACAGTAACACCTACCCTTTGGTTTTCCTAGAATGCAAGTAGCACAGTTACCTAAACAGGCATGTATCCAATTTAGGTTAAAAAATGCATATTCTGCTATTATTATCACATTGGCTTACTTTGTCTTTACAGAAATTTCTCTCAGTCTTTGTTCATCCCTCACCAGACGGGTGGCAACAGAGCTAGCTAGCAAGTCGTCTCACTGACAGCCTCTCTAATTGCCACTGGTAATGGGAGCATCCTTTCAGCCCCTGACCTTGCCCTTGGTCCTTTGCTGAGTTAGTGGATGTGTTTGATGTGCATCCTTGTACCAGTTTAATCTTTCTACTAGCAGGCCAGTGTTTCCATGTGTGTTGCCAGTTCATAACTAAACCGGGTGGTACCAAGGCAAACCGTATGCCATTAGTGTGGGATTTACACGGTTTTTGAAATATTACCAGAGAAGAAACCTCACAAAGTGTACTCAGGTAGAAACCTAACTTCTCAATTCATCATGTGCTAGTAGAGAAGACAGTGTCCCATAGCCACACACATATTAAGATGTCCACACAGTAGAGTGAAATACATGCTTTCGGAAATCATAGATTCCCAGGAAACAGTACTCTGGGCCGTCTGTTTGAATTTTCAGCTTTTTTTCTTATATGATAAGCTGAAAGTTTCCGTTATATTGAGAGCAGTCAAAGAGAGGGCCTCCTTTTATCCATAAAGTATCCTTTCACTGCTCACGAAAGCATTTCCCCCAAAAGCCAGATATTTTGCTGGTATATGCTAAACTCCACTAACTTTCATAAAGCTACATTGACTTATGTCCCTGCTAACAATAGACACCTTCTAAGTGCCTGGTGTGGATGGAGCCTGTGTTTTTCTGTTTCAGCCTGTGGGTCGTACACCTACTGCCGGTAATTTGGGGCAGGGGGTGGTGTGTGCAAGATACCCACAACCAATAAAAATGAATATGTAAAGCCAACTTCTGTACATTATATAACCAAGGCAGGTGGCTCTGTCTTCTTATATCATTCTGACTTCTACAACACAACTTGCTGGTTTTTTTATAGAGGTCAGGATTTAACACCTTAAATTCATTCATTAACAAAACATTTACGCCTGCTTCTGTTGCTAATCCTTCACAGCCACTGGCAGAGAACTAGGCTGTCCAATGTTAATTTCCCCAAATCTGATTTGTATGTTGTCATTCTGTAGTGAAATATAAGCAAAATTTATACTTCTGAAGCATAGAAAGGGACTATTGTTGTGAACTTACCATTAAAATGTTAAAAAGTTCCACTGCTCCAAGAAAGCTAAAACTTGCTAATTTACATATTAATAGATCTTTTATGCTCAGGAAGATAACAAATGCAATCTTTGGCCAGATGCAGAGATTTAATTACAGCAAGAAAAAGGATCCTATGAAATATATAAAGCAAGCTCGGAATTTTCTGAAGAAATACTGTTGTCAGTCATGTTTCAGTGTATAGCATAAGAGCACCGGAAGAGTGAATTGGTTTGTGTCTGTTACAGCGTTTTACAGAAAGAGAAATTAGGTAGGCATTTAGTATGTGACGCCCATTTGAGACACTGCCAGAGCAGATATGAAAGACGAAATGAATACACAGAAGGCCACTAAATCTACCATGTTGAGTTCTTTATCCACCTCAGATGTTGAAAATCTGTAAAAGATCTCAGTTCTGGCAAATAAATATCCTGATTCAAGGAGAACCAAAGCCTTCCAAAAGGTAAATTACTTACTGAAGGACAAATAGGGGAGGTACCTGCTTCAGAGCTACTGTTGGTTGGCAGTATGGATAAGACTCTGCCAGAGCCAAAGAGCTTTTGGAAAACACATGAAGCAGAAGTGATCATTTACACTGCAACAAGTCATCAGGAGCAGAGATTTCATCTAAGTGCTCTGTGGCAAGAAGGAGCTGGAATATTAACAAAATTACTTAATGTGTTACTAAAAAGAGCTACTAGTCCCAAACACTGGAGATTAGTTGTGTTCCTTCATCCAGAATATTGCAAGCCAGCTGGCATATCTGCATGATCAGTTATACTTAATGACTAGGTAATTAAGGTGAGAGTCCTGAAAGGTCCATTTATCTCTCCATCTATATTCTTAAAGTGTTGACTTATCACTTTATTATCTAACAAGAATGTCCTCTGCCAGAGACAAACCCGTGTGACTATGAAAGTACACCTACCCTTCCCAGTTTATTAGAATTCTTTGAGCTAATACATATGTACAAGAAAGGCAATCATTTATGATTTGTTTCTGCCTTTCAAAATCACAGACGGGAAGCTACTGGCTTAGGCTGTTATGCTGTTCCCTCACATGTACCCACATGTAGCTCCATCAGGAGCTGGCAGCTGGTCAAGATGTGAAATAACAAAATGTTGATGAAGACATTTCCACACTGACAGAGCCCATACAGTCCCACGAGAGACATGAAAGCTCTGTGCAGCACCCACAGATATTACTGGAGCGCATTTGCTTCACTGAGTTTTCAACAAAGTTTTACAACCATCATTGATCTGTATATGTATTTAAGTCCCCAGCACACTTGCATATTTTAAATCATTCCTACTTTTGTAAGCCACTTTGCTGCCACTCAATTTCCCTTTGCTTAGCAGCTTCGTAGCCACCAATAAAACTTTTCTTAGATCCTATTAGCTTATCTCATTGTTGAAAATAGTTCTCTTCTCACACCTTTGTTTTTTGCACTGTTTATTCTTCCTAATTACCTGTTATGATCATAGCCAAGTGGTAAGATATTCTAGCTGAGAATCAGTGTCCTGGGTTCAGCAGTAGTAGTCATTTTTTTTCTCCTTCTTAGTAGCTGGTTCAGTGCTGTGGTTTTGACTCTCAGCCTGGGAACAGCGCTGATAACACCGATGTTTTTAGCTGCTGCTCAGTAATGCTTACTCTGACCAAGTGCTTTCTGAGTCTCATGCTCTGCCAGAGGGGACGGGAAGCCGGGAGGAAGCAGAGACAGGACACCTGACCCAAACTGACCAAAGAGGTATTCCATACTACAGCACGTCATGTCCATTATATAAACCGGGGGCAGTTACCCGGAAGGGTTAGATCAGTGTTCAGTCTGGCTGGGTACGGGTTGGTGGGTGGTGAGCGGTTGTATTCCATTCCCTTGTTATTTCCCTTATCATTATTATTATTGGTGGTAGCAGCAGTGGTTTGTGTTATACCTTAGTTACTGGACTGCTCTTATCTCAACCCGTGGGAGTTACATTCTTTCGATTCCCCTCCCCATCCCTCCAGGAGCAGGGGGGGAGAAAAGCAGGGAGTGAGCGAGCAGCTGCGTGGTTCTGAGTGACAGGCTGGGCTTAAATCACGACAGTTAGGTATTTCTTAGCTTCATCCTCCATATGGTACACAATGTTCAGGCTTCACTGGGCTAATGGAGCTGACAGGGTGCATGTGAGCAATCCGGCCCTGGAAGTGCTAACACTGTTATGCTTCCTAGCTGCTGAAACCCAAGAAATCACCAGGGCATCAGTTTAGTCAGACACGCGAGAAGTTAGCAAAGGCAAGCATGTGCTTGTGTGCGTTGTGTAACCAGGGCCTTAAAATTCCTCCATCTACAAAACTGGAATCATGTATCTTCTTTGTCACACAGAAATTACATAATACACTGAGAGTGACTGAAAAACACAAGTCAATGACTAAGCACTAATTTCTGGTAGTCTTATTTCTGGTGTGGCCTGGATGGTTCTGCTTCCAAACACGAACTCTTCTCATTGAGGTTCTTGCAGTGTTTCTGAACCTGGCTGCTGTTTGCTAGAAAACAACATGTATGCGTTGACATTTCAAGTGCAAGTACTGTAACTCTTATTACAGTATTCCAAACGCTATCAGTGTTTTTCTGTGCTCTCAAAACCTTCCAGCTTCCCTCTGATCCTTTCAGAATAGGTTTTTAGATTTCTCTGTCCTTACCCACTCATAATGATTACTTCTATGTGTATCACATATCCAGCCTTCAAACTCTGCTGCTATTTTTATGTACAGATTTCAGTAAAGTCTAAAGCATCCTCCAATATTCTGTTAGGAGACGCTGTGCAGAAATAAATTGCTCTGTGCAACTAATCTGATCACCCAGACTGTCACAAATAAAAATGCAGAGTAATCTAAGAATACTTGGTTTTCCTAAATAAATAGTTGCACTGGGAATTTGCTGGACTAAGATTTATGATTTGACAACAGGAGACAAGATGCATTAAACCTTAGTGCAAATAGTGAATATAAAAAAATAATATTTAAATGTTTAAATAAAAATAGGTGTGGGTTTTTAGCTAGAAAAATATCAGGAGAGAAATCATATTTTAACAAGAACTCAAGTTGAATGCTAAAAGTTGAAGTTTGTTTTCAGTCATTGTTAAGATTGATTGACTTAGACCTCAATAAACTTCTAGCGGCTAGAAATTGCATTATTGCATTATTGCTAATGCTAAGCAGGCTTCCGGAAAAATAAAAAGCAATTTGAATCCATACAACTGCACACAGATTCTCCATTCTGGTAATTAGCTGGAAAAATAAAACAATTATGTCATAGTAAAAGTTAATACTTATCTGTTATAAAGGGTAAGAGCTTTTCATAAATAAACTATTATGTAGAATGCTAAGAGCCTTCAAAAGAGATTGGCTTTTCTGCCCTTCCCCAAGGTCAATTAACTTTCTTCTTTAATTAAAGATCTGTTAATAATTTTGTACAGAATTGAGGAAAAAAAGTAAACATTCTAGAGCAGTATAAACCCAGTATTTCAGCTCTTGTAGAAACACTTTATTAAAGTCTTTAGCCCAACTGAATTTTTAGTTATTAACACAGATAATAACTCGATCTTTCTAATTTCTTTCTTCTGTGATAGCACTATTAGGTCATCAACTCTAACATAAATCATCGCCTTTATGTCTTTCATAGAGGCATAATTTTTTTTACTTCTTTTTTTGCCTCAAGAAATCATGCCAAATTAAACAAAAGCCTGTCCATTTCTATTTCTGTATATACTTCTCTTCATATAGAACATTAGTAATCACATTTTAAAGTGCTATTATTGATTTCCTGGAGCAGCATAATCAAAACCATGACATCATTCCAACGTGTAGGTAACACTATTTTATTCTGCTGATGCCAACTGATGATTTTTTATGCAACCAACTGCATACACTCACAGGCATACAATGTAAAATGAAAGTTTAATAATAAATACACTGACATACTATTTAAAATGTGATGGGAAGGTAAATCTCACTCCATATGTGAGAGTTTTACCTCATACTGTGGGAAAGATTTCTACAGTACTCTGGCATTAAAAAAAAAATCTGTTCTTGATAAATCATTTAGAAAAGAAGAAAACCACACTAATAACCATTACTAATATAGATCTTATGAAAAACATTATTTTTTGTTGTCTTCTGGTTTGAGGTTTAAATTTACTGATACAGACTATTCTTGTAGAAGTGAGAGGAGCTACATATTTTACCACATAAATATAACATAGGAAAATATGGTAGTGTCAAACATCATTTAAAAAACATTTTCAGCTCTCCTTCTCATGAAAATTATTCTTCTGCAGTTATTCTGTCTGTCTGTCCAGCTCCCGCAGTAACTCCAGTACCTGTCAGCCAATTTCAATCCTATTTGACACAAGGTCAAAGCCTCAAACATGAATACAGATTTCAGAGGAAATGTTTAAAAACAGTAAAAAAAAAACCAACAATGAAAGTTGCTATGGCGGAAGAGACAGGTACAGCAGATCTCTGGTGGTGGATGGCTGTTCCCAGCCCTGCATCCATTCTCCTACCCACTGGAGAAGATGCCTGGCAGCTTAAACTGCCTATGCCCAACTGCCCCACAGTGCAAGATGCCAGAAGGGGAACAGTAAGCCAACCTGGATGAACCTTGGATTTATTAACTCCCTCACTGACAGGACAAATGGTCAAAAAACAAATCCAAAAAAATATCCTAAAGGGAGGGTGGATTTTCAGCTGCTAATTAGGGAAGCAAATACAGAGTGAGTAAACTGTGCTTGATTATGTCCATCTAATCTTCAGAAAATCTCCATGTTTAGCAACATTCAGTCTACCAATGATAAAACACATTGTGTAACCTGGAAACACTTTTTAAATTATGGAAAATAGTTTCAGTGTACACGGCCATCATGGCTCTATTACTCTACGCAAGCACATGTGCGTGCATGAGGAGTTGGGAGGGTTGTTCCAGAAATGCCAAAGGAGAAAGAACATCCCACATTGAATTTCAGCAGGTAGTCGTAGGGTGTTACCCATCCTTATCTGAAACTCTGAGCAACTGAACAAGCATCTTCAGGACCACTGACAGCTGTTCCTGCATAACTATAACTGATGCTGACATGTCTGATGGTTGAAAGATTTATTGGTCATAACAGGAAGCTTTCCATTGGTTTCAATAAACTTTGAACACTACCCTCATTACTCTTAACTCATGAGTCTACTAAAACAGCTCGAACATTTATCTCTGAAGTCGCACATCCATATATATTTACTTCACCCTGGAAGTTCTTAGGAGTGTTTTGGCTCTCCATGTAAAATTTCACTGGTATGAAATGATGTGTTGGCACCATAAGGCCAGATGAACCATGGGTTTACACAGTGCATTACATAGGAATGCTCAGTCTCTCTTGAAAGATAAGTTGTCACAGGCACCACTCAAAGAAAGATTAGCACGCAAGCAGCTCTTGGCAGGAGGCTGTTCCCAAACTGCAGGGTGTCAAACAGCTATTTGGGTGGCACACACACCAGGTAATGGGTGAGGTGAGCCCAGGGAGAGGAAGTCACTGCTGCTCTGCTCCAAGACAGGTCAATGCTTTTATATTGCCTTTGTTAACCAACACTTCCTTGCCTTGTATACATCCCTTGGCAAATTGAGTTGCACACTTCACAAACTCCATTTCTTGATAATTACTTTGATAACCACTGCATTTTCCTGCTTGAAGAGGCTTGCACAAAAATAGACTTGGAAAGTGGGGGCAAACTCTGTTGGAGAGGAGGCATGTCCCAACACAACAGCATAAATGTCTGGAAACCCACACAGTCCCTCTGCTGCAGACAAGGGAGGCAGAGTGTGAAAAGTGGATGTGTGCATCCACGGTGTAAGCTGGTCATCTCATCAAAGCCTTCCACCAGGTGCAACACCCCTCAGTGGTCCCATCATGGCTGACTGTGGCTGAGCCAGAGTGCAGAAGGACTCCAAGAGATCTTCAGGCCCAACATAAAGCACCTGGGTTAGACTGTTATGGACAGGAAATGTCAGGGCAGTGCACTAAAAGGCTCTGCAATCTCTTCCACTCCCCATAGGGTCTGGCTGCCGGTGCCCAAGGCTGGCTCTCACTTGGTGCTGCCACATAGCCCAGCTGCAGCTTTGTCCCCAACAGACCTGCCGCAGTGCATGGCTGAGCCTCACAGACACAGTGGTGGCATCTGGGGAAAGTCATCGTAAAAGAGGGCAAAATGCTGCCTGGCAGTGAGAGATGAGGGAAAATGTGTGAAAAAGAGCCCTAGGAGCACCAAGAGAAGAGAAGAAGGAGAGGAGGTGCTCTAGGCATCCCAGCACAGATTCCTTACAGCCTCTAAAGAGACCATGCTGGAGCATGGGAAGCGTGTGAGGAGGGAGAGTATGAGGGCACCTGGGTAACCATCTGACAGCCAACCAAGATCAACCAAGGTGACAAGAACAGGTTCAGATGAGGAAAGGAGCATGCTCTTCCTTTAGAACCTGGCAAAGGCAGTCTGCAATCATGTGTCCTCAGTTCTGGGGCTGCAGGCAGGAGCTCTAGCACCAGCATTGATCTTCCCCACATTTCCCCTTGCATGGCTGCAGAAGCCAGCAGGTTGGTGTAAGAAGAGCTTGCACTTGGTGTCTTTGATGTGCCAGTCAGAGACCAGGTCTCTGATTAACCTGTGAAACTTGGCCTTGCCAAAAGTACTTGGTTAACAATACATTTTTCTTCAATATGTGGAGTTTATGTTGCCAATTTTTGCTAAAATCAGAATGAATGTGACTGTATGCAAGGCAATGTTTGTTGGGGTCTCAAGATTATTTTCTACCTCCCAGCACCATCTGGCATTACAGTGGAAACTCTGAATGAATAGACATTGCTTATCATTCTGTCAGTTACCCATCCATCATGCAGAAGCATGAACACTAATGTTCTCATCATCTTTGTTATTTGGCAATCAGGGACTACTTCTCAGCAACTGAGAAAAAGACCACAGATTAAGGTCCATAGCAGAAGTGGGCAGCAGAGACTTAGCAAGCCTAACATATTATTCAGTTTGACTGATGCTGGTGCAGGGAACAGAACTTGATGGGTTTGTGGTTTCTATTTTTGCGGTGCTTTTTTACACAAAGGTGTCAGGTTTGTCAGTTACACTGCTTTGAGCTCTTTCTGGTGTTGTTTAAATAGAGAGCTGTTTAAATTAAAAAAAACCAAAAGGAATGCTGAAGGGACCTGCATGCAAAATTTATCTCTAGTGATTGATACACAGGTAGTGTTTGCCTAGAAATTACTGGGGCAAGGGAAATGTACATGTGTTATGATGAACAATAACTAGTTCAAACATCTTGGGGTAATTATGCCAGTTCCCTCTTCAGAGCAGAGAGCTGCATCTAGATTCTCTAGCTTTGCTTCTTTTGTCACTGCAGCAATCATTAAAACTCATGCAGAGAGCATTCCTGGATAACACACAGATCCAGAATCCTTGATTAAAATTACGCGTCTTCTTAAAACTCATCTTACCAGCAAGATTTGTCCTGGTATGCAGGGCCTGCATGAAGGAGGTGCTTTGAAGAGCAGCATCACTTGGATACAGTCTCTGCACCAGCACACACACGCTGGTGGGCTTACTACTTGAACTGGCTGGCAACAGAAAGTAAAAGCATGGTAAAGTTCTATAATGCTTCAGAATTTCACGCTACTGAAGTGATGACACATGAAAGCGAAAAGCCTTTTTGGAGGCTTTGAATGAAGCAAATGACTAGATAAAAGAATAAAAAGCTTAATGGTAAAATCAACTCACTCATTTTAAAGGGCTGGAAGTGCCGGGATGAGAATCTCAAGTAACCTTTTGTTTTCTGCTTTTCTTCTGGAACAGACAGCTGAGTTCCATGTAGTGTTTTCTCTTTTTCCTTTAACTGCTTTAAAAATAATGCAGTTGGCTACATTGGCACTGAGGGCACAGTAGTTTCAGTCTGTTCTGATCACTGGAACTGAACAAACTCTGATGCAGACTCTGCGGGTGTACATGACTTGCTAATACTGCCGTCACAACCCTTTACCTTGCCAGTTCTGTTCCTTGTTGCTAAAAACAAAATCTTTGTGCTTTTGAATATTTTTTGTTTGTCCTCACTGACAGCTGGAACATTTTCTATGAGTGACAACCGAATGCAAGAAGCACTGACACAGACCTTTTCAGCTGAAAATGTCCTACCCTTATTGGGTTATTTCTTGTTTTCTTTTGCTCTTTGTTTTCTAAAGTAATCAAAAAATGTCAGGTTAGTCTCAGACCCTGAGACTCAACTGGGAAAGCAAATTGTATAAGTCAGAGAGCATTTCCATACCACACACAAAGGAAAGGAATAGTTTATTTGGTGGGTCAGCTCTGCCCCAGTTTTCAAAGATGACATAGAACTCCCCTGAGAAGACATCTTGCTCCTTTTTCAAAAGCATGGTTACAGTCAGAAGGACACAATCAAGCTCCCATTTCTGATTTTATGAGTCCTCACACTGATTTGCAGAAAACCTGTAACATTTTTACCATAAATTCATTTAGTCTTAATATCCCTTGCACAGACCTTTGTGTCTGCATATCAAGACTGATGACTGAATTCACTTTTTGTCTCAAAATCTGTCTGATTCCTCTTTCTGTTATGATGAAATGTTTTGCTAAGCTATGATTTTTGCCATAGACATATTCCCTTGGCTGCATCTTAGTGGTGGATCATTTGCTATGGGATCTTTTCTTTTCATCTCAGAGATGAATATACATTTTGGGACCAGCTTTTGAAATATTGATTTGCTTCAGGAAACTTCTTATACGCAAATCTTGGAAGTCAGCACTGAATCAGTTTTGTATATTTTATTTCCCAAGAAATCAGACTTACTTTGTTTATTATCTAGCAATGCCCAAAGCATAATGTAAAAACAAAGACTGAATCAGAAAAGGACATTATAAAAATATTGAAGCTGTTTTTCCCTGGCAATGGGGAAATGCATTCATTCACTTTAATATAAAAAAGAATCAGTGATACAATCATAACCCAAAACAAACTGAAGGGTTTGAACATTTGTTTTACATACACAGCAAAATCTCAGCTATTCGCATATATTTCCAAAGTCATTTTGTCCTTCAAGTACAAAATATTGAAGTATATGATAATATCAGGATATTAAACTGGATATTTAACCACAATATTTAATCAGTTTTTGTTAACAAATACAGCAGGACTGAATTTCCTGGCAGTTGTACCTCAAGGAATGTGAACATAGTGTCACTAAAGCAAGTTTACAGCCTCCACTCCTCAATAAAAGCTGATCTTCAGCACATGAAAACCCAACACAGTGTTTTAGTAATCCCTGGCCCACCCACATTAGATGACACCCACATCAGGCCTTTTCTTCCGAGAGAAACAAAAAGTACAGTCAGTAGCAATTATGTACACCCTGCTTCCTCTTGGTCATCCACCACATAGTGTGTGTAGAGGTTTCCCTTTCCCCAAGTGTCTTTGCTGCATCACACGTGTTTTTTATCATCCTCTGCTCACCCGTCTCACTCAGGAAGGTCATGTCAAACCATCTAAATGAGTTCCAAGAGTTGCCTTAGACAGATGGAGTAACCTGAAACAGGTCTGTGTGCGTATACTCCAGATGGGACAGGGACTCCCCTGCAGCAGCATACTGCGGGTAGAATGTGCAGCCTTGGGCAGTAAAGATCTGTGGAAGCTCCTCCATCACTCCCCTCAAGATGAGCTCTTCCTGTTACCCACAGAAAACTCATGAACAGCAGTTTATTTTCAAAGTTCAACTGCAGTTTTTCATTGAAGCCTTTAAAACTTCATTTTTTTACTTACACCTCCAAACTGCAGCTTCCAACTAGTCAGTTCTGAGCATCACAGGTTTTGAATAGGGGAAAAAGAAGAAGAAAAAACTCTGTCTCCCTTAGCAGACACAAAAGCACCCATACAGTTTACTCAGCCAAATGTGTTCCTCACATGCACAGGTAAAATATCTAGTAGTCAGCTTCAGAGGGTTTTCTCCACCAGAATCCACAATAATTGCTCTGTTCCGTTTAAAGGGAGAAGGTTAATCACAATCTTGCAGATTATCTTCTTATGAGAAACTTGTTCCTGCATCTTATTCACAAATTCTAGTGTCACAGACTCAAACATATTTGGATGAGTCTGAAGTGCTAAATCAGATCACCAGAAATTGACGTTTGTGCCAATAAAATCCCAGACATCCCAAGAGCAGCTCAAAGGCTGGGATTGCTCAGCCTGGAGAAGAGAAGAATCCAGGGAGACCTTATTGAGGCATTTCAGTACTTAAAAGTTTCATATCAGAAAGATGAGGAGAGACTTTTTACCAGCGCCTGTCACGATAGGATGAGCAGTGATGGTTTTAATCTAAAAGAGCAGAGATTCAGGCTGGACATGAGGAAGAATTTTTTTACAGTAAACATGGTAAAATACTGGAACAAGCTGCCCAGAGAGGTGGTAGACACACCATCCCTGGAGATATTCAAGGCCAGGCTGGATGTGGTTCTGAGCACCCTGGTCTGGATGACATCCTTGCTCATTGCATGGGGGTTAGACTAAACTTTTGAAGGTCCCTTCCAACCCAAACCATTCTATGATTCTATGATTCTTTACACTTGAATCACGGACAGACTGCAATCTCACATGCAAGCACAAGGTTGACTGGGATTAGAGATTTGTTTGAACTCATCTTTTGATCAACTGCTAAAAAGAGAAACGGAACAATATGCAGCCATCAGGTGTTCATGTTAGATGTAAAAAGCTTAGGTTTTCTTTGAAATTCGTGTTAAATGCTCGAATAAAGCAGCTTTATCTTCCAACTCTTTGAAAATAAAGTTACTAGTGAAAAAGGCACACCCAGTTCAAATTTGATTCCTAGATGAACCCATTGATAGTGAAGGCATTCCAGATCCTTTAATTATTTTCATAGAAAACTGTACTTAATTACTTCTTAAGAACTTAAATCTGCATAAAGTTGCATTACACTGAATATGTCAGCATTTAAATCCATTACCTACATAGATGTAACAAATTTGCATTGCAAATTGTCTGCTTTGTTAATCACAAATATCATAGCTAAATGAATCCATAAGTGCAATTCTGACTTACTTACCAAATAGTTCCTTATTAAACAAAATATATAAGACATAAATAAAGTAATAGGAGGAGATCCTCAGAGTAGTATAAATTATTGCCAAAGTCAACAGAATGAATCCACTGAAATGGGTTGTCTGACCCAAGGACAGCTGCCGTGACAGACTTAAAAAATACATGTTTTAGTACTAGAAATCCTACTTTAAAATGTTTTTCTAAAGGCTTACCTGGAACTAGTAAGTGCTGATTTGTCTGCTCAAGTGATGAACAGAATATGCTAAACCTGTTTTATGGTGACTAGAAAATTCCTATTAAAAGATCTAAGCTGTTTGTCTTAGATGGAAATGCACACTAGTTAATACCTGTGTGCAACAGCACTGTTTCATATAAGTTCATCTGTAGTCAAGTTAATCAAAAGTTTATTTAACTAAATGCACCTTTCCACGTTCTGCTCCCGATTGAACAGTCAAATGAACATATAGAGGTTCTGTTCAACAAGTCATTACACCCCTTTTTTTACAGATCCTAGTCACAGGCACAAAAAAGGATCAAGCTGTGTATCCATGTCATGAAATTATCAGTGAAATGCTACTATCCATTACTACTGCGTAAAGAACCAGAAAAAAAGTGTTCTGAAGTAGCTCTTCTTTGGTCACTTATCAATGTTGTGACATGCACACTGTTAAAAGCAGGTTCCAAGTTGTGACATTCACATTGTTATAAGTAGGTTCCTAAGTCTTCAGCTGTGAAAAATAAATGCATGGCTGCAAACACTATTGAATTCTGCACAGTGAATAGACAGGCATCAGGCTGCTCAGTCTACATATTTAAATAAGTCTTGAGAACATGAAGCAGCCAGAACAATACCAGGGCTTGGCTTTTATGGGCGTGGTGGAAGATATAAGCAGGAACACTCGATCCTCCAATGGGCCAGTGGGGATTACACAATCTCATTGCCTGGCTTGTTTAATTATGCTTTACATTAGCAAAGTGCTTTAAAGTGCATAAAGACAGATGTTTTATTCTGAATTTTATAGAAGAGTAGATGCTACCTATAGAACAGGAGAAGCCATAAAAAATGCAAGAGCTCAAGCTACAGGAAGATAACACATTCATGGCAAAATCCGGCAGAGTAATTAAAAATTTTATTATTTCATGAGCTAGATTCTGTGCCCTGCAGAAGAAATAACAAGGATACATCAACTCCAAAAGCATCAATGAAATCCATAGTCAATAACAGAGGCCTCTCATGGGAAAGCATGATCATATGTGTGCTGATATTGGAAGTTAGATAGCTGGCAGCTTCTCCGTTCATTCGGCAGCTGCTTCAGCCATGCTGCCAACTCCATTCTGCTCACTACTGACCTAAAGCAGTCCTTATGAAGAATTTACCTTAGTGTAAAATGCACTGCTCTCTTTACACATCATGGGTTTAGGGGAGGGCAATGGTGTTACTGCACAGTAGCTGCCTGCTTTCCAGTCGAACCATATGTTCTTTGTCTTCTCTGACAGACTACTGGCTGCTGCTGTTCCCATGCGGTTCTTCATTCCCATAAAATGGTGAGGTTTTCCTTCTGTGCTCTAACATAATGCCCATGTAATAACATGTCCTATATTCATGGCAGAGAGCAGATATGTATGGCAATAGTAAATAGCAAATGAACTAAACTGCCCCTCCATTACAGATTCACAGTTTAATTAGACACTAAAGTTAATCAGTACATATTGACATACTAAGCAGAAAGATCACATGTAGCAACTACACATAGGCATGCACACTTGGGGATGGCCCTCCTGAAACGTTAGTTTTGGCAAGATTATGACAGGAAAACAATGGATATTTGGATTTTAAGGATGTATCAGCCCAGCACCAGAAGATAGAGTACATCGCTCCCGCAGTGATGAGAAGTGCACTGCTCACCCACCCCACATATAGAGCAGCTCCTAGATCTCGTTTCAGTGGCGTGGGGACTTTTGGATCATAGAAGTCGTGAATGATGCTACCTGCACTCCAGGACACAGGGATCAGAACAAGGATACCCGTCATTAGGAAGGAAAGTCCAGCTGCCAATATGAAGATACTGATGTCCTTGTTCCTGCGAGTGTACTTCACACCAACAATGGCCAACAAAAACGAAATGATTGACAGGACCACTGCAGTGCACATGAGGGCTCTGATTGCCTCCAAGGGTGGGGAAAGACCCAGGATAGAGTCATAGAATTTGCACTGCAGCCTGATGCCCAGCTGACTGGCGCAGGCCATCCACAGTCCTTCCCAGATGGTTTCAAACACCACAATATTTCCACCAATGTGGGCAGAAACTCTCCACTGCGGCATAAATGTGGCTGCCAAAGTCCCAATCATCCCGATACCTCCAAGTATTAGACCAGCGATTTGTAACGGAAAGTAAGCCATGCTTCTTCTGAAAAAGACACCTCAAGCAAGGTGGCCTAGGAGGTCTTCCAAAATCACTTTTTTATAGAAGAAATATGAAGTATGAAAGGGAATATTTTCTCCAGTAGTTTCTTCATACGGCTGGTCCTTAGGTTTCTTTAAAAGCAGCTTGCTCCAGTCTGAGGTTCAAACAGGTGGAAATCCATATCTGACTGGCTAGAAGGACCTGATATTTATTTGGTTTTAAATCCCCTCTGACTACAGCGCCTACCCATCAGGCTGAACAAGTTTCCATCCAATGGGAAACTAGGAGGGATGTGTCACAGTTGATTTTACTGCTTCTCATAGTGTGTAGTGCTTCTATAATTAAGTGTCAGAGATTCAATTAAAGGTACCTAATTGCAGCGACAATAATTTCTTAGCTGTAAGTTTGCAGCTACGTTGAAATTTAGAATGAAAGGCTGAACTTCCATCTGTTACAATATTATGTAAAATAGGCCATCACATTTGTTCTTATGACAAAAGCTAAACTTGAACATGGAGTGGGACTTACTTCCTAAGTGCTACAGCCCTGCAGAAATATCTGATTCTTTTTTTTTAATCAAGCTAGGAGGTACTTGGTGTAGCTCTTTAATGTAGATTCCTCATTTTGATCAAATACAAAAGTATAATCATGATATTAGACAGGTACAGGAAAGTCAAGTATTCCAATAACATCAAAGGTTTACCAGCTGCATAATTCACAAGGATGACAAAGAAAATGGCTGGCAGAGTTTCACAGCTTCTGCTTTTGAATCCACAAGTAAGGTCACTGTTAGGAAATAATCCTCTATGAGGCTCTCTCCCGATTAGAAGGATAGTGTTCTCATTATGTTCCATACTAATAGTCTTCTCCAGGTAACATTAGGAAGGGTTGGGGGCAATTGTCTAATATGAAAAGGATGAGTTTTTCTTTCAGTGTACAGTGCAGCTTGAAAGAAGTCAGAGATCCCTCCCACAGGCATGTCTCCCAGACTGCGCAGATTGCTACAAGCCTGGACAAAAATGCATGCAAAAGACTGATTCACCTTGGGCAAGTTAAGAATGACTGCTGCATTATGGCTTTTGTACTTCCTTCTCCCTGCTTTGAGATATCACTATTTGATGACAACTGCTGGGTGCTGTTGAAATGGATGTGTTTCTGGTTACTCCAGGTCTTTGAATCAGTGCGGGTTCGTAAAATAAAAAAGCTTTGGCACCCAAAGGCCAAAAAGACCTGTAGAAGTGCTGCTGAAGAAAGACATAATCTTCAATTGCCTGTGGGTTGCAGTGTTGTGGGCTTTGTGTGCTTGGAAATATCAGACATTGCCTTTGATGGTATTAATTTAGTTACAGCCTTAGGTGGCTACAGAACATATTCAAGGCAAAAGCTAAAGCCCGTGAAAAATTACTTGCCCACCTAAACCACTCACAGCCCACAAAATCTCCTCCTTTCTGAAGTTACTAACTCTAAAGAAGGCATGCAAGATAATGCAAGTTATATGGTATAATGTTAAATACCCATGTGGAAAATACTCCGAAGGCATCTAGGCAACTCATTTTTGCCTTTGAGTCTTCTAGCAGGAATCTGGAGAATAAGACTCTCTTCAGCTAAGATGCAAAATGTAACCTTTAGAAACTAAATACATTATCGGGTTTGTTCTTATAGGAAGATGAATACTGCATCCCTCTTCTTCAGACATAAAAAAGAATCCCATGATGTAGAAAAGTGAAGGGACTTTGCTTGATACCACGAAGAAGGAGGTGGTAGAGATGAAATCAGAAGTCACAAATGGTTACCTGTCTGAAAGAAACTTTCTGGGGCAAGAGACTGCTCCTTTATAAGACAACTGCATACAAGACCTGTGCTATTTAGCCTGAGCACAGTCTCCATTCATCCTATAGGGCATTTTTACCTCTGAATTCTCAAAACTGTTTTTTGATTTGTTATTTTAACTTGAAAGAAAGAAATCAACTTATTATGGAAAAGCCCTCTCAAAACTAGCACTTGAATGTTGTTTTTTCGACAGAAAAAATCTGTGCAACATTTTAAGGCAGCCAGCTCTTGAAGGTATACACAGCTGGAGAACAGATCATGCTTAATGCCCTGAATTTGTTTATCTGACTACCTTATCTAGCAGGATTGCTCTGAAGTAATTTTTTCTTACATGACTCTGGGAGGTTCAGCCATTGAGGTCATGCATAAAATTACACTTTGTGACAGTCAGGGCATAGTTTTTCTGGAAGATAAACTGCTCACAGAAATACTATTAAAATGCATCATATGCTGATTGTGTAATATTATTTCCAGAGAGTGCTAAATGGTTGAGTGATTTTTTGATCTTTAATCTGAAGTAGTACCTGTGGTGAGTGACATCCAGTGTACGTGTAGGCCTGAGAGAGGAACACCCAAGCTATACTGCAGCATGTAAGGTCCAGTGGCAGGATGTTCTTGTTATTGAAGCCTAGGGAGAAGGAAGCAGGAAAAGAAAACCAATAAATGGCAGATTTGAAACCTAAACATAAATTTCAGAAATGAAAATGAGTTACAGGAGGTAGGTTTATTAAAAAAGTCAAGAAATCCTACCAATGCCTTGGAAACTCATGAGGACTGGAAAATCTCATCAGCCTCTTAAATGCCAATGTGTCCCTGGCTTTGCTAATTTCTAGAAGAATTATCTTTTGAAGAAAAGTCGTGTGCTTGAATCAGCTTGGAGGAAGCTCTTACATCCTTGTCTACCTTAGAGAACTGTACCTCCATTTAAAGGCTCACCTCAGCTCTCAGGGCGAAGTGCTTAGTTGACTGAGTTACTTCAAAATCACTCTGAACAGTAGACAGCTCTTAAAGAAAAAATTAAATACATGCTTACATGGCAGGCATACCAGATACAATGGCTTTGGTGTCAGGTAAGAAGGAATAAAAGGAAAACTCACTTACACCTGACTAGACTTTAGAAGTCCCCTCATTCTGTGTATCATCCATGTATTACACTATTAGGATGCTTACCTGCCTCGAGACAAGAATACCAGTTCTTATGCAAACATGTCCACCCCAAAATTTGCCTTCGAAGAGGAAAATAGGCAACTAAGGAAGCACGTACCCTTTACACTTAATCTCTCCATGCATCTCTGTTCACATTTACATTTTCTCTTCCCTTAAAATCAGGATCTTCATTTGAATCTTTTCCTGGGGCAGTATCTTTTAGTCCCTCCCTAGTTTTTAAAATGCTTGTACCCTTTGAAGAGGCGGAAGTAGAGCAACTCCAGTCCACACGATTAACAGAACCTGTCAATGATCCCTAATTATTAATTAATTATAGGTGTCAATAATGCAAACATTTATTTGACTCCCAGAAAGCAGATATTATTCTTTTTTGTATATCTTCTATGTACATTGAATTTTAGAGTGCTCATGCATGTACATGCACCTATATATATACAAATAGTCTTTAATGTATTTGTACATTATTAATACATTAATACAATAATTTGTATTCCTGTTGTAATCTACAGTTGTTCAGATGCGTAACTATAGTGTACACAGTTCATTCGGAGCTCTCATCAAGAATAGGCAGGTTCTTTATGCTATAGGCTAATGAGCTAAACATAAGGTTCAGTAACATTTTTTGAACAGGCAAATATGCATATTTATCAAAATCATGCTTTAAATTAGTGATCACTTATAGCTACAGTGAAGTCTCTATTTCCCTAGGCTGCAGATATCCAGTAAGGTTGAAAGCTGCCTAAGCAGCTGCAGAGTCTGGCAATGAGGAGTCCAGCAGGCTACAGATCCGCAGTCACTCTGCATCCTGTCTCCTTGGGCAGAGGTGCTGCCATGAGACACAGATCATCCTCTACACATAAAATTAGTTTTAAGCTTATAACAAATAGGGTTGCAATTCTCTGTAGATCATTTGTTTTGGAAGCACATATGAATAGCTTCAGTTCCACCCTGCCTGAGGCTTCAACGATTCCGTTCATTACATGCTGGGTTAGCCTCTTCAACTATTTACAAGGGCTGGTCAATGAAATTATAGTCAAGTTAATGGTTCCAATACTTTCTATCATGTTTTGATTGAGTACTGTATTTTGTACCTACTGGTGAATTGAAAGGTTACTTTGATTCTATTTTAATTCAAGAGAAAATGGACCAAAGCCAAAAAAAGCCTTTTTATTTGTTCTAATTTTAATATTGCTGCCTGCATGTATGTTAAAAGATGACGGCACATCTGCCCCCTCTCTTCAAGCATGGCACATTTTGGAGTGAGAGAAGCATCCGCTCAGTGTAACTTAGAGAGGGACTACCCCCAGACATATAACAGCGTCATGGGTTCAGCAGTAGCAGCCATTTTTTCTCCTTCTTGGTAGCTGGTACAGCGCTGTGTTTTTGATTTTGGGCCTGGGAACAGCGCTGATAACACCAGTGTTTTCAGTTACTGCTCAGTAGTGTTTTGTTCTGACCAAGGGCTTTCTGAGCCTCATCCTCTGCCAGGGAGGAGGGGAAGCCGGGAGGAAGCAGAGACAGGATGCCTGACCCAAACTGACCAAAGAGGTTATTCCATACCACAGCACGTCATGTCCAGGATGTAAAAATGGAGAGCAGAGACCCAGAAGGGTGGGAGTTTGCTGCTGGAGGGTGCACTGGCTGGGTCGGGCTTGGTGAGCACTTGCATTCTCTTTCTTTGTACTTCTCTTGTCATTATTCTTATTGGTGGCAGCAGCAGTGATTTGTGCTATACCTTAGTTACTAAACTGTTCTTATCTCAACCTGCAGGGAGTTGCATTCTTTTGGTTCTCCTCCCCATCCCCCTGGGACTGGGGGAAGAAAGAGAGGCAAGTGAGTGAGTGAGTGAGTGAGTGAGTGAGTGAGGGAGTGAGTGAGTGAGAAAACTGCGTGGGTTAGAGGCTTAAACCACGACAAACAGGCATTGTACTTGGGCATTGACCTCTAACTCTAGCTTAGAGGCAATTCGTGACCGACAGCTGAATTGAAAAGAACTAATATTTATTTTCCATCATCTTCCTCAGCATGCCTGAAATTCACAGCCTGACAAAACTGCCAAACTGTTATTGATATTCCATGTCTGAGGAAACCTGTATCCTGAAAACTCAAGTTCGGTCTAATAAAACCCTACAGTAATAAAATATTAAATACTCCTTTGAGTATTTAATCCATCTAAACTGCCTCAGGCTTTTACAAGGTATTTGTCACCTCAACACTTGTGTACAGAGAGCAGCCATCCTGATAGAAATAGAACCTGCCAGAAATTATGCTATCTTACTTTGCTGTTTAATGACAGGACCTCAAAGGATATTTGTGGGAGTGCATTTGATTGCACAGTTCACATTAAGCTGTTGGAAATAAAACAGTGGCAAATTCCCAAGGCAGTATTGATTGCTTTCATAAGGGTTCGCAGCACAGTATACAGTTAGGCTGTTACTGCATGAAGCACAGAGGAATTCCTTTATTTACATGATTTACTGTGATGGAATAGAAGAGGAGAAGAGGGTATACTGTGGCACTGATGGCCTAAAGATGGACAGGAGGCAAGGTCTGTAGAAAGAGGTAATAGCTCTTATTAAACTACCTGATACTGTTAGAAAGAAGCTCTTAGGCTCAGAATCCCAAGAAAGATTACTTTTGGAGCACAGCATAATAATGCACCCTTGGGCTAGCTTCCAGTAACTAAGCAGGTAGACAAACAGTAAGTCTCAGACTTTGAAGAGCGGGCTTTTTTCACATCTTTCTCAGTCAAAATTTGGACTCCTCCCTGTCCAGTCCTGTCCCATTCCCTTTTTTTTTCATCTCCCAAACCCCACATCCTGAATGTAACTAATTAGCTACGCTTGATTTTCTCCTGCAAATTAAACTGTAGCAGCAAGAGCTCCACCACCATTAGACTCAACCTTGCACACCCAAGACACCCCCAAACCTGTCATCTAGGCACATGGCAGAGTCACCCTTTAACTCTACCCTCTCGTGTTTCTCTATCTACCCAAATCCAGAGTCCTTCAGAACCTCTGTGCTTCTGGCCAGGATGTACCATGGCTCCTCTCTCTCTGTGACTGGGGTTCAGCTCTTCCCTGGGACACCCTTACTGACTTTCCCTGGCTGCCAAGCTGGGGGTCCCCTAGGAAGTGTCAGAATAGACCTGGCCCATTGGGTCTGCATAGCTGGCAGAATTCATCTCCCAGCTTATCTCAGTTCCCCTTCAGAGTGCAAGGAGAGGATGCAGAGGAAAGTGGAAGTCCTGCCCAGCCAACCAACTGCTCCCTACACCCACACAGAAGAACCTCTTTGTGGAAGTCATTAATCACTTTAGATTTGTGCTGGCACAGAGATTAAAGTAGGAGTATTTCACAGGAAACAATTAATTTCTGTCACTTGCTCTCAGAACACTCTCTCTAGCACAGTGAAATCACAGCAGCTCCAAGGATAAACCACTGTCACTGTAATTTGCACCCTGATGCATCTTCCTGGGACTGATGTGTCTCTGCACAGTGACAGCCTACAGCCTGCAAGGATAATTCACCAGTGTGGGCACACTGTCTTCCCCAGGGACAATCCAACGCTCTTCTTAATTGCAGCATACTATGTAGTCAGTCAATATAGTAACTTCTTTCTCCATTATCAAGCAGTAACTGCTTTCATTACAGATCTGAAATGTGTAGTTTACCACAGAGTGCAATACTTCAGAAGAAGAAGGAGTATCTAATAGCTATTTCTACCAACCATGTGCTGGGAGTTAAGGGGTTGGAAGTTAAGAAAGGAAAAGGAAAAAGATAGAAAACCATCTGATATATGCAGACTGACTTAAAAACAAGTATAAAATGGACAGAGGTAAAGGCTTCAGCAAATCTGATGTTTTCGTGTTGGATTCATAGAATGGTTAAGGTTGTAAGGGACCTTAAGGTCCTGTAGTTCCAATCACCCTGCCATGGGCAGGGACACCTCACACTAGACCAGGTTACTCAAGGTCCTGTCCAATCCGGCCTTGAACACTTCCAGGGATGGAGCATTCACAACTTCCTTGGGCAACTTGTTCCAGTGCCTCACCACTCGCACCATTCTGACCACTTGCACAGTGAAGAACTTCTTATTATATCTAACCTAAATCTCCCTTGTTTAAGTTTGAACCCATTGCCTCTTGTCCTATTGCTACAGTCCGTGATGAGGATCCTGATCTTCAGAATTTGTTCATTATGCTATTTGTTCATTATGCCAAATTCTAACAGGAACCAGCCTTGGATTAACTGTAACATTGACGCTCTCAAGCATTACGGTCTCGGCCTGGCTGGTTTTGTGCCGAAAGAAACCTCATCTTAGGGTTATAAGTTTAATGTCAAAATAACTTATTACATTCAGTTCAGGGAGTTCGTTTTCCTGCAGGGGCAACTAGAAAATAAGTGTATGATCACAGTGATTCAAGTGTAGTTAAAAACTTCTCCCTCTCCAGCATCCTTGTAGGCTCCCTTCAGATACTGTAAGGTTGCTATGAGGTCTCCACGCAGCCTTTTCTTCTCTAGGCTTAACAGCACCAATTTTCTCAGCCTGTCTTCATATGGGAGGTGCTAAAGTCCACTTACCATCCTCATGGCCCTCCTCTGGACTTGTTCCAGCAGTTCCATGTCCTTCTTATGATGGGGACACCAGAAATGTACACAGTATTCCAGTTTACTGCAATGGAAAAGGGCTCACATTGTGAGGCAGAAAATGGTATATGAAGTACCATTAATATACGAGGATATGTATCTCTGCAGAAGACCATTGCCAGTGAGGTGAAAGTGCCTGAAGCAGTGAGGGAGAGCAACTCCCTCAGTGAATAATAATAAATAGATAAAATAATAAAAAATAATGTGATCAGAATTCTGGTCACAGTGTTCTTTATTAATTAGAGTGAAGAATTTAAGGATGTGAATGTGTATGAGGCTTAAAAGTTCCTTAGGAAGTGTCTGAAATGTGAGGCCATAAAGAAGGAAAAGAAAGACTTGTAGGAATAAGGTTGTTACTCAACTGGATAAGCAACTCAACAAAGGAGGTATTTAGTAGAAGGACAAAAAAGGTAACCAATCAGCAAAATATAACTAAGAGATCTGAAAATGTAAGGGGAAAGTAAGACTCAATAAAAGTCAATCTGAATTAGGCTTTTCAAAAAATCAAACTAAAAAGGTGCTATAGCATACAAATAAAACAGAATGGCAAGGGAAGAGGCAAGGTAGGTTGTGAGCATGAGTCTAAAAGAGGTAGTTAGCCCTCCTTTCCCTTGAATTTAAGTGACAAGGCTACAGAAAGAGGGCATGAGAGAATTACAATACTGTATCCAAGGCAGGTAAAAAACCTCCTGAGTCTTGATGAGAATAGCCTGAAGAAAGAGAGTAATTTCCACTGAAGGAGATTCAGCACGAGCAATTCCAAATCTGGTAGCAAAGACTGTTAGTGTGTGTGACAAATCCATGTGTCTGGAGAACGGCAAAACTAGGGGAATGAGTGGAGAGATGGAAAATCCTGTGCACAGATGGAAAATCCTGTGCACAACTAGAAACTCATTAGTCAAAATCTAATAGTATAAGATGACTTTTAAATCCATTACAAAGGAAAGAAATGGAAAGTTAAATTAAAAGCAGAACAGACTTAGAAAGAATAGATTCAGGTTTTGTTTGGTAACATTTCTAGAAAATAAAAGTTGAGAAAATCCATTCCAGTTGGACCTTATTAAAGCATCTAACACAGCAGTAGAAAATTAACAGAGACACTGAAGGGATGGAGAAGAGTAAAAATAATGTAATATGGGTGCAGAATCTGTGACTGAGTGAAAAACAAAAAGATGTACTGGATGGACAACTCTTATATTCCTATTTCCAAACACTGATTTCTGCTACTGTTGGAGCAAAGGATTTCTGTAGGGTACCATCTTATTACCCACAGGGATCTATCAATAAAGGAGGAACTGCAGCAAGGAAGTTTGCATTAGACACCCAGCTGGTCAATGTACTGTCAATGGTTAAGTCCCACAGCGCAGGAAAGCTGGAGATCTTGAGGCCTAGAATAATAGCAGTGCAATTCATTTAACATATTCAAGGAATGTATTTGCTTTGTTTTGTGAATCATTTACCCCATTCTATGATAATCTGCAACAAGTATATCCAGTGTGCTCTGCAATGGTAAGGCTTCCTCTGGGATTCTTTGGTTTTGGGCATCAAACTTAGAAACAAGTAGAGCAACCAAAAACAAACAGAGGAGGTAAACAAATATGGGGAGAAATTTAATGAGCATCCAGTAAGAAAAGAGTCAGAGATGATTAAGTTAAGCAAGACAGGTTCAAGAGGTCAGATGGTTAACAGTCCTGTATCGTGTAAAAAGCTGCCTGATTTAAAGGAATGCAGTAGTTTGTTTTCTATGCCTGCTGCTTCTGCGACAAGAAATAATAGCCTGCGATGGGGATATTTAGTTTAAGCTTCTCAAAAGCCTTTTTTAATGAGAATTATAATTAAGTACCAGGATAGACTGCAAAGGACACTGCAGAGTAGCCACCTCTGGGAGTTTTTATTTCATAATTATTTTTTAAATTTCATTTATGAAATAAAGGAGTAATTATGATGCACTTATTCATTGAGAAGAGCAATGGAGCAGTTAATAGATATCACCTTTTCCAGAGTGAATTCTGCTCATACTGTCTTCTATTTGTTTTTTTTTTTCTGCCCTACATGGACTACCTCCTGCCAGTGAGAGGACCTGATGGTGCTGATGGGATTCTTGAGAGTACCCAGGTAAACTAGTTGACATCAGCCTTCTAATTTCTCAAGCAACACATATTTCGAACTGCCAATGACCTACATCCCTTAGGTTTCAGTTTCTTGTTGAGACTTTGCAGGAAAGTATTGCAGCTACCAGCTCCACAGGGCAGTGGATGAGTGGGGGGAACAGCACAGGCTAGCAAGAGGTTTAATGTGTGGTAGTCTCAGGCAAAGTGCATCCAAAATGCAGGTGATGGTGGAGGGGCTCAGTTCAGAGGCTCAACCCTGCTCTGCAAGACAGGACTGGAGTAGCAGACATGCCTCCGTCAGTACTGACCCTTGGTGAAGGGCTTCAAACCTGATGTTTTGTTTAGCACAAAGATACCCTGATTACCGCAGGTTGGAAGTGGGGACAGTACCTCCAAACACAGCTGTCCACTGACCCTGGTCTCCTGCTGCTCTGTAGCCACCTGCCTGTGACAGTGGCAGCAGCAGGTTTCTACAGATCTCCAGGCTGACACAGTAAGGCTGTTCTTACAGTGTGAGGTCATGAGCCTTCCTGGCTGTGAGGCCCAAGATACGGCTTCTCCCCATCTCTCCCTGATCCATTTTCTATTACTCTTTACTCGTCATGTTTGAGAGCTGAACAGAAAGCAAGCAGCCTACAGATAAACTCTCTCATATAGGCACATGTATATTCAAAGGGGAGTACAACACCTATTCAGGACTGCACCTTAAGGAGAGATAAATCCATTATGTGCAGCTGACCTTATTGGCTTTGCAGATGTGTGATAACCTCGTGTCAGATGATTCATTCTTGTATAAAATTATAAAATGAGAGCTCACACACACTCAGACTCTGTTATGGCTCTGCCTGCACAAAACAGCTCCTGAAACTGCAGCTCTACTGCCAAGTATGAATTTACCACCTTGCTGTCTAGCCCTGATGAGACCACTGCCTTATAATGCAGGTGGCAGATCTACCCTCGAGACCTCCACCGCAGCTGCAGCAGCAGGGGGAGAATTTCAGAAGAGGCTCGTTATAAATGAAAGCCCAGTTGCTCAGTCACGGAGTGGTGATTGAAATCTTGAACCTTCACTCATCTGAGTTAAATGAGAATTACCCTTCTGTGACCTGCAAGTCATACATTAATTTACACAGCACAAAATGCACCAGGTGGACCTGGAAAGGTTTCCCATCCATTTTTTGGGTACTTGTATGCATTGTAGAAATGCATACAAGTGCCTAAAGTACAGGGCAAAGGGGAACAAGCTTGACAACCTTGGTTTCATTTCTGGAAGCAATGCTACTTATTTCCTAAATAATTTCTCTTGTCTGTAAGAATGAAAATTATGGGATACAATATTTGAAATATTATTGCTTCAAGCAGTTGTTTTGTGCTTGGATATATGCCTTTAGGTGGGACCCTCTGCTCAGACTACTCAGGGCTTATTTAATACACAAAGCTGAGGGAGGCCAGCTCTGTTTGGAATGGCTTTCATTTTGGTTCTTTTGAAGATATTGTGTATAGGCAAGATGCAATTTAAAGGAAATGGCTCAGTGTGCATAGGAGGTACTTCAGGGAAATATGTATATGCTATAATAATGTCAACTGTCTGCAGTATATATAGGATCTCTAACAGATTTTAAAAGACTTCAGGGTCCCACTCAATGTCCATTGGACTTGTGTTCCTGTTAGTCCTGTGGATAGTTTTAGAAGTCTTCTTACAGGCTTCTTGCATCTTCTTTTGTTTGTACAACTAGATCGGTGTGTGCTTTACTAGGAACAGATAATACTATCCGACGCAGCAGTAGTGATTGACTGTACAGAGGGGTTTTACAGAGATGTCATGCTTATCACACTTTTTACTGAGGCAAGTCTCAGACCTGTAGATGAATACCGTATGAGTCACTCTATATTTTGACAGCAGAGATAACTACAGCGCACTAGAACATACACATGTACTTTCCTGAGTAAGAACTTGTACTTACCTTCTAGGGGGATGAACTATGCAGGTGACTTTATTATAGACATCATTACAAATCTGGGTGTTCTAGCTATGAGTTCTGAGTAGGATATTCACATAGTGCCTCTAACAACAGGTTTTGTCCTCAACTCTCTTCCTCACCAAAAAAGAGGCTAGGCTGGCATATAAACATTAATGAAGGAATACAAAGTAAATACAGCCATACACTGCTGTATTACAGAAAGGTCATGCACATAAACATATGTAGAAATTATTTGCTTTAAAAAAAGGAGGAAAAATAAAGTTGCATAATCAAGCACATCTTACTATATCTTACAATCACTGTGAGTAGGGATCTAGAGCAGATTTTGATTTCTTCTAGCTTGTTCACTTCTTATGAAGTGAAGGATTTGCTTCCAAACTTTCAAGTACGCAATAATCTAAGGTATTTACCAGAGAATTACAGAACACAAAATAAACTCTCTGTAAAGTACTTAAAACAATCAATCAATCAACCAACCTGTAGAACCAGAATGTTGTTCTCCATTAAACACCACAAATTGAATTGTCTTCTCAGTTCAGTCAAAGGCAAAATTCCATTGATTGAGTTTGGAGTTATACCTTATACAATGTTTACAAAATTCTATTAAAATATTACTATTATTGATTAGTTGGGCTAATTTATTAAATGAATTTATATATAACTATTTATTTTCCAGTAGGCTGGAAAACACTGTGGCTTATCAGCGTGGCTTACTACTGTGGCTTATCACTGTGGCTTATCAGCGTGCATGATCTTACCATTAAAAATATTGTTTAGCTTGTTTTGATGTGAAGTGTGAGAAAATGCTGCGACTGTTTAAGTTGATTATGCCTGTAAACTGTGCTTGCGTGAGTGGATCTCAGGAAAATTATAGGCCTGATTCTACAAAAGACCCTTATTTAAGAAAATATATACCACAGAGTCCTGCAGCAAGTAACCAACCAGGTGACTGTGATCTGTACAATACTGCAAAAAATGTTGTAAGCCGCAATGAGTTTGCAAGGGAATACTGCTGCTATTAAAAAGAAGGACGTGAATGAGTTTGACCTATGTGAATTACAAAAGAAATATTAACTTCTACCAAGAAGATGATGTTTAGGATGAACATAAAGCTTTGTTTATTCTCTGAAATATGGGATACTTTTCATATGTTTCACCTTACCTTCTTCTACAGAATAAATTCTTCATGTAACCTTCCATTAAACCTACAATTCCTTACTGAATGCTGTTCTTTTAAACCATTATTCACTGTCCTTAAGACATTTTTCATTGTCCTTATTCACTGTTATCCCCTCTTTCCCAGGCAGGTAAAAAAACTATAAATAAAACCCAACAGCTGCTTAACCCCCCTTCTTTTGCAATAGGCCAGAATTTCACACCACAGTAGAACTTTAAGACTTTTATTACTGTTTCACACATAAAATGCAACACAAAGCAAAGCCACAAAACACAAAAGCTATTCTGAGTTACTATTAAAATAATATTAAACATTCACCTTTCCACATATTAAAATTGTCCCTGCTGCAGCATTAGTCACAGCAGAGCCCACCGGGGGTAATGCAGCTCCAAACAGCAGCAGCAGCAGTTACAAAGCAAAAGGCAAAGACAGCTTTCCAGCTGCCCTTTTGTGCAGAAGCTGAAATACATCCAGACAGATTGAATGCTTCAAAAAAAGAAAAGGCAGGAGGCATCTAGACATACTGACTTTTGGAGTATGATCTTTCTGTCTTCCCGTGAAAATGCTGGCTCTGAGTGGGATACTGGTTTGGTGTGGAGTATCTGTAGCTTCTGGTTTTCACACAACAGCAGCAAAAGCAACAGAATATGGCTCCAGCAGCAGTGAGGCAGAAGGCAGCTACCCAACCCAGGTAGAGGGCCTCTCCAAGCTCCCTTTTCTGTGCAACATTGACCACAGGGTTATAGAAGTCACTGATGATGGTGTTGGCAACCCAGCAGACTGGAATGAGCTCAACAACACCCGAGAGGACGAAGAGGAACCCAGCCACCAGACTAACATAGCCCTTGGCTTGCCAGCTGCTCTGTGTGCACCGCATGCACTTCGTCCCAATAACAGCAACCATGAAAGCGAGGAATGAGAGCACCGACACAGCACACATCAGCCCTCTGGATGCCTGCAGGTCCGGCGAGAGGGCCAGCACAGAGTCGTAGACCTTGCACTGCATCCTGATGTTGGCTTGCCTGATGCAGTGCATCCACAGACCTTCCCAAATGGTCTCGAACACGATGATGTTGCTCTCAATGAAGGCAGACACCCTCCACTGAGGCATACCTGTGACAGCAAATGTCCCGATCATGCCAATGCTACCAACAAGCAGGCCAGCAATCTGCAAAGCACCACTGCCCATGTTGCCTTTGCAAGGTGAGCCACGCTTGAGCAGGTTTCCCAAGCCAGGCACGCACTGCTGGCAAAAATATCAGCACCTTTTTCCTAAAGTTGTTGTCCCTCGTGCAAAGAAAGTTTCAGAGTCAATCCGCACAACTTTGAATCAGCTTAAATCTGCACACATTACCTGGGGCTTGGCTGTGCTTTCATCTCCTTTATAATTCCCCCGCCACCACTGACTCAAAGAAGCAAACTGAGCAGTCAAGTGGAACAACTTTTAAAGCAAGAGAAAGGACAGGGTGTGTCTAAACCAGCAAGAGCCACTTAGGATAAATGGAAAATGCTTTGCATTGAAGCCGTTTACTTAAAAATTAAAAACAAAAAAAAAAAGGGAAAGCCCTACCCTTAACTCCAGCCATTAACTACAGGCTTGCCTGTGATAAGGAAGTGGACTGGTCCCGGCGGGGAGACTTAGGTGCAGTAACCGAGGCTGTTGCCCTTAACAAGCAAGAATATTCTGCCTCAGGTCAATGGCAAATTGCCAAAAGGAAAGCAGAGCTGCACTATCTGCCACAGGGATTCTGCTCCCTAAAGTACTTTTGTTCTGAAGCTTGAAGGAGAGTGCTGCAGTGATAGGATCAAGGAACAAAGCAAATCAAAAGGATAAAGTAACTCTGAACCTGAAACCGTTCTGCAGAGGATAATGAAAGCTATGAAAGACCATTTAAGAGGTAGAAAGGAACAATAAGAGACCTCAATCCTGCTAATACCTGTATGCATATATAGCTTTATACATTTTTGTTGCTCTACAAATTGTCATGGGAACAGGTAAGCTTCTGGAGACATCCACATGCTTAAATGTTTGCATAGTCAGGTCTACAGAACAGTGATGTAAGCTATATAGCAAATTGTTTTCCTGTGCAAAAGTGAACCCAGCAATTACCCTGTGATGGAGTTCTAGTTCAATGGAAAACACTAGCTCTCCAAGTAAAGACCTATTAGAGCTATCCATGTGCGAACAAATAATTTAGAAGTAATTTAGGACATCGTATTCATAAAAAAATAAAAATAATTAAAAACCCAAACCAAAAAAAAACCCAAAAAGCCCCTGAAACCCACCCTGCAATAATTATGGCGAGCAGGTGAACTGCTTATTCTAGGTATGATCAGCAGACAGTCCTGGAAAGTGTCAGGTGAAGAAATACGAAAGTCATAGAATCATAGAGTAGTTAGGGTTGGAAAGGACCTTAAGGTCATCCAGTTCCAACCCCCCTGCCAGGGGCAGGGACACCTCCCACTAGTCAGAGCAACAGAAACCACAGTCAAAAATCTAGAAAAAAACCCAGTCATGTAACAGTGGGTTCTTTTCACAAATTCATATAGCTACAAATGTATGCATGGAATATTCAGCCTGATCTCTGCATATGCCTTAACATGGAAAACAAAAAATTCTGCATAAACTAGCATTTTTCGTTACAAAGTAGTATGCCATATGTTAAGACAAGAACTAATTTGTTATACTGTAAAAGATCAATTTCAGTTATAATTTGTGAGATATTGAAATACTGATCTCCTTCTAGTCATTTGAACTTTCTTGTCTCTATTTCTTTTCTTGCGATTTCTATATCTTCAAAACCAAAAAGTAAATGCAGAAAAATAGAGCAGTGCAGTGCTAAATATGACAGCTTTTTGGCATATCAAAGATAGGGAAAAGATAAAAGTCCCACTTACATGTAATATTTTATGCTCCCTAAGTGTGTTTCTCTGTGTGTGTGCATAAAACTTTGGTTAGGAGGCAAGTCAGAAGTACTCTACCAATCTTCCCATGCTCATTTTGGTTTTCATATCCACCTGCTTTTCCAACCTCTGCAGCATGCTAAAATGATTAATGCAGGTAACCTCTTCTTCTGTTTCTGGTTCCTTGAGTCTTGTGGTCAGGCAACTTTCCATTATACCCTTTTGGTTGTGTTTATACCTCTGAAATCAAACTTGCATGCCTTTCCTAATCCAAAGGTACGGAAAGCCTCGCCCTAAAAAGTGCAGTTAGCGTGATGGCAGCTCCAGAAGCATTTTAAGAGATGAGAAACCTAGCAGGATTCTGGAATTTTGGGTGCTCATTTGTATCTGATCCCACTGCAACTACAATGGCTGCTCTGTATTTCTCCTGCTGCACATTTGTATTTGCAGTTTTGGCTCCTGCTTGCCATCAGTCAGCCTTCCTTGGCAGTTTGATCCCCTTTTGCCATGTTCAGTGAGCAAGGCAGGGGAGGGGCCCTACAGTCTCCAGAGTTAGGGACCCCAACTGCTTTGTGAGCTGAAGGCCAACCTCATTTCTGACTGCCCCTGGGCTTCATGCTCTGCAGCCCCATGCCCTGGCACCCTGTCATGCTCCTTGCCTCTGCTGGCCTTGCTCTCCTCCCAGAGGTGAGGTGCACTGCAGCTGCAAGGGTGCTGAGGGTAATAGCTCTTCTTCTGCAACCTCTGTGAAGGGTGTCTGGACAGCAATAAAGGATGACTTGACTGAATGCATTCCCAATGCATCAGTTTGGAGAGGCCATGCTTACTCTTACTGTATTGACTAAGACCTGTATAGACTGCTACAGCATGAGAGAGTCTGGATCTGTATAGCTGGAATCACAATTTGCTGGTTTGTGTGCTGCAGACTAGTCCATCATGCAGACCTGTAAATGATGGGGTCAGGGTATGGGACTTGGGAAAAATTTCTTGGATAACTAGATTCATAGAATCACGGAATAATTCAAGTTAGAAGGAGCCTCTGGATGTCACCTAATCTAACCCATTTTTGAAGCTGTGCCCTTCAAAGTCACGAGGCTATGAACTCAATCAAGGTCCATTTCAGTCATCAAAAATGTCCCAAAGATTTCTTGGAGGATGAAGGTGGCTAAATCCTGTTCCCCCTAGGGTGAGACAAGGAGGACTTTCAGGAGCAGCTATAAATGCGCAGTATTTCTCTGCTAAAATGGATTTGGCATATTAAATCCAATGTAACTAATGTTGCATGGCTTTGCAGTTCCATGGTTGCCACTCAAACAGCAAAGAAAAAGCTACCAGCCTATAGCAGAACAAATAAACAAGCATTTTAATAACAGATCAGTAAGTAAACACAAATGTGATACAGGCATACAAGCAGCAGGACTGATTTTTCTTAGAGACTATCGAAGTTCTAATTTACAGGACATGGAAAATAATTAGCTGAGCAAATATAATTTACCCACGTTATTGATTAATTTACAAAACCATTAAAGCTCCCATATAAATTCATGGCAAGACCATGTCTGTGTCAAGGATTCAGTATTTGAACATTTTTAGAAGGATCACGTTTTAGTGCCTTATCTTGCTTAAAACCATTTTCAGAAGGAAATGTGAGGCAATCTTATTTAGCATTATGGATTGCATCTGCTTGTTACAATTAAAACACAGGAAGGGGGCAAGTCAGGAATCTCATTATTTGCTCTTCTCTGTATTCAGACATGCATTTCTTTACAAGGAAATATCAGAAAATACCTGTGACTAATCATATTTCACTGTTGGTCACAAGATCCTGTTATTTTGTTATAAAACAAAAATGCATAGACATAATTTAACCATTTTACCTTTTCCTTTCCTTTCCTTTCTTTCCTTTTCCCCTTCTCCTTTTCTCTTTCACTTTCCCACTATGGTAAGAAATTAATCTCCTTCAAGTCAGTGCCAAGCTTTTCTGTATGACCTGTGTATTTTCCTGCTCAGTGTTCCCAGCTCCTTCCTTTTTTTCCTCTGCAGAGCAGGTGAGTAAGCTACTAGGTGCCCACTGTTCTATATTCTTGGTGAATAATGTGGACCTTAAGCAAGTATAGCATCCCTTAGGCAGAAAATACATAACATTCCAGGACTGGGTTTGGTTGGTCTGTCTGTCAGCCTCAAGCAAGACATTTGACTCTCCAGTAGCACCTTTCTCCAATGAATGCCCTTGTGAGAGAGCAAGAAGGTATTTCTCACGCTTCTTACATGGCTTTTTTCCTGAATGCTGCTTTCAGTTTCAGGAGGAGGTGAAGAGATAACCCTGTGATTAATCCAGCTGCCATTTAGCACCATTTCTCACACCTTCCCTGGGAGCCCACTGCTCCCCAGCAGGGCAGCACAGCCCCCAAGTCCCTGTCATGACTTACTTTCAGCCACTAGAGGTGTTTGTAATAAAATGCACCAGGAAAACACAGTTTAAGCAGAATGGCCTTCCTCTTCCTGAGCTATAGCATTTTTAAATTCCAGAGCTGTGAAGTGCCACTGATGCTGAAGGGAAGGTGGAGAGACAGGGAAGAAGCTGCTGCTCAACACCTCCGAAACTCTCACCCTGCATCAGTAGTGCATTGAAAAAAAATCTGATTTTGATGCTCTTATGGGAAAACAGAGGAGTGTTGATGTCAGACAAGTTGTTCAGCATTTTCTTTCTTGGAAGGTTATTATTACTGTGTCAGTGGACGTGTGCTGCTCTATGGCTAGCCCCAGGTACACTGTAACCTGGCACTTATTTTTCTCCAAGAACTTTTACCTAATGCAGCAGAACATGAAAAGCCAGTTCAACACATCTAGTGGAAGCGGAGTCACATATATTCATAATCAGCTTCACTGAAGAGCCACTTCTTTTCAATTGAGGTAGCTTTTACTCCAGCACCTTCCCTCTAAACCCTTACCACTAACAAGAAAGCATTGTCTAGATGGCAAAATGGACAATGACAGAAGTGAAAAAAATTAATAATCCTTGGCTAGTAATGTAACAGCATTGCAAAAAATCTTTTTGTCTGATATCCCAAATAACTCTACACATTTGCTTCTCTTCCTCCCCATGCTTTAAATCTCATATAAATCCATGACAATGTGATGATGTTCCTTTTGGATTAACATGCAGTGTGGAAATTTCAATTTCCCTGCTTTTAAGTTCTGTTTGTTTTGTGAAGTGTTAATGCAGAAAATTTGTCTGACTTGGAACAGGGATGCAGTGTTCAAAAATCAGATTTCTGAAGTTACACAGTGGCTAAAGAGCATTAATGGCCACAACTTCCCATGCTATCCTTTTCTGTACACCTTTACAGACAGCTGAGACTTAGTGAAAATCTGGATACAAACAACTGGCCTCTTATGCTGCTGAATCTTCATCAGAATTAATAACACACAATTCTATGCTGAAGGAAGGGATGGAAAGCTATCCACCTGGTGGCTTGAAAAACAGATTAGGTGAAGCTCATAGGCAGATGTCAGAGAATAATTCTGCACCATGACAAATTCGCTCTGAGGCAGCTACAAGACATTTCTGGCCCCAGGCTAGTATTTGGTTTGTGGGTTCTCCCTGGGAGCTAGAAAGAGTCAAACTGGTATCCTGTCTTCCGACTTCAGAAACCTACCTTATGATCACTGAAACCCATTTCCCCTCTGCTGTGACACAAGTAGGAGCACAAAGTATTTTGTATAAAGTCTCTTTTTTCTTCATGCAGAGAAAGACATGATCACTAATGTGAAGGCCTGAGATGAATGTATTTCCTCATTGTTTTATAAATTTCTGTGATGTAAAAAAAGGCAATTTTTTTGAAAGGCAATTTAAATCCCAGTTTATCCCATGCAGGTGGTTGCCTCTGTAACATTCTCCAGTATCTCTTGCAGTTAGCCTACAACCTACAGGTGCCAGACCTTCTTTAAATGTTACCTAAACTGACTTGATTGAAAGTTTTACATCTCTGGAGAAAACCTATCATTTGTGGCATTTCTGCTCCAACCCAGTTGAAGCATTACCATATTACAGTTCAATTTTCTTCTCTGAATGGCTCCAGGCTTTTATTTCCAGCATTCCTTACATTCTTGCTGTGAAGGGCTGCCATCCTGAATCACAAGACTTTTGTGGGTGTGACATGGTAGTTCATTAAAGATAAAAACAACTGGCCAGTGCTTGTCTTCTTTTATACCTCAGATGCCTCAGTGACTGCAGCAGGATTTCCCAGGTGGAAGTGAGAGAAAAACCTGCTTGCCTAGAATCTATATTAAGAATTTAGCAGAGAAAGCGCTCAGAAAAGATAAAGGCTATTTCTAATTCAATTAGTAATGCTTAATCTTTTGGTGTAAGAAGATCATGTGGTGATAATGTGCATATTATAGAAACAGTCCGGCATTTTTGAGGCATAACAGTAAATTTGCAGTTATTCATAGTAACCTAAGGCAAAGGAATGAAAGGAGGCCAAGCAAACCCACAAATTCAGAATACATGCTGTGTGAAGTCAGAATACTGAAGGGAGACTTGCTTCTTTAGCACGGCAGTTAATCTGTAACCCAAAGAATGGGCACACACACGCTTTAGAGGTAACGCTGCAGTGTCAAGACCTCACACAAATACAAACAGCACATATTTCTTGCTTCTGGTTTTCTGCCTTCTTGATACACTTCCCCATTCTTTTTTCTTGATTTGCCTTTTTTTATTCTTGTTAGAAAGAGTCCAGGCTTGTACCCCCAAAGTTTTCTAACACATTTTTGTCTCTGCAGTAGCTTACTTGGCTTTAGCACTGATGGATTTCTGTGAATGAATAAAATTGCATCTTCTAAACCAGATCCACATCAACGTGGCACAATTTCTGGAAAATGAAGAGAAAAATCAGTAACACAGTAAGTATCCTCAAGCAGGCCAAAGAAGCTCTAGAGTTTTGTTCTTTTTGCATGGCAATTGCTGTAATGTGATACACATTTTGCACTAGAAGTCAGAAGCTGGCATGTTTTCAGAGTGCTCCCACAAATCTTTCTAAACACAGCCCAGCACTGCTGGCACTGGCTGCTCCTCATAGCAGTGATGCCTGAGTTCTCTTCGGCCTCACATGCAGCAGCATCAACTCATATTCAAGCCTACCTCTTCCTATGTGTTAAGCCCATGCAGATGTCAGGCACTGCTCTAGTATTAATGAGCCCTTCCCTTTCCTTATTCAGTCTCCGCAGCGCGCTTTTGACTGTAGGAGAGATGACGCAAATATGCAAGCTGTTTTACAAAGAAAGCCCCTTGAGCCTGAAATAAAATTGCAGAGCATGGAGTCCGGTCTGTTCACTTCACTGCTATGAAGTATGTGCTAGTTGCAGTCTTTCACTAGCCACATCTTATGAATCTCCCTGAACTCTGGAGTGAGAGAGACGATGGAGGCAACTGCTGCTTGCAAACTTGTTTCACTCACTGACTACCCTGGTCAGAGTTCCATGCTCCAGAGGCAGGAAGCAAGGAGCTGCTGTTTCCACACACAGGAGATTATTACCGGAGAAAATAAAAGGGCAGCAACTATTTGCTTTCTTTTACATGGACACAACATGGTCAGGAAGTAGTCCATCTCAGGAATCTAGGCTTAGGTACTTCTATGAGAGCACAGCTAGGGTTGAATGTTGGCCTAGGGGAATAAATTTAGATTCATATTCCTTATATGTGGATTCAAGCCCCCCAAAGGCACTTTCATGATTCAAAGGGGACAAAGCTTTCTCCTTGTAAATGTCATAATTGTCAGTGTTGCTCTAGAAAAAGGCATCTAAAGCAGGTATGTATAACTAGGAAGCCATAAAAAACCGAAGGAAGGATTAAAATATCATATAAAGGGGGATTTCAATGTTTTCTCCTTTACTTTTTTGCCAACCCAATTAGGAATCCATCTCTCCTAATCTTATTCTGGGTTAAAATGTTCTCCTTTATTTTAAATTCTCCTTTTTTGTTGCTTTCCACTGCTGCTTCTGTTGGTAACATGGGCCAAGGGTAGGCAATATTCTCATAGACAAGGTTTTTCCATGGTGGACCCCTCCCAAATCCTGTTGGAGATCCATTCATGGAGTAACAGAAACACTAGTACGCTTATAATGCCAAAACTTTTCAAGATCAAGGCAAAGTGTTCCAGCTGCAATGTTAATCAAATATCAATACGCTATTAAAGTAGTTAGGGTGCTGTACAAGAAATCTTTAGAAATTAACCGTGGAACACCCACATGACTAAATGAAACGAGCTCTAGATGAAATAGATGAATGGAGGCAAGAAAAAGGAAGAACTTTCTTTACATTTCAATACTATTCATAGTACTTAACCAAACATAAAGGAAATTCTCTGAAAGCTGTTTTAACCAAAGCGATCACCATATTGAAAACGAAATTGTTCGTTCAGCAAAAGGCATAAAGGAAAAATAAAAAAAAAATAAAAAAGATGTAGCTTGGGGCGAGCAGAACAGGCTGAAAACTAAGAGAAGAGAAAGAAAAGAAGGAATTTGGGGAAGCTGAAGTGTGCTGGGTTGTTGGTTTTTTTTACTTGAACCACAATGGGAGATCATTGGCTTCCAGAGAGTTGCTCTCTTGGGAACTGCTTACAAGCCCTGTCTGCTTGGGAGATGCAGCTCCTCAGATTTCCATTCTTACCTGTCCAAACCCCTTTCTCTTCCTAACAAAACTGCAGCTACATACCCAAACTTCACTTCATTTGTGCTTCAATGAACAGATGTTGTCCTCATATTCCACATATGTATACTGACTGCTCAATGTTGAGAGCTTCACATCTCACGCATTCCCTGATCAGGTGGCTCTATCTCCAAATTTGGAATATCTCTTCTATTCTGACTGTTGCATCCCAGCATCTTCAGATAATGTAAGGCCGTACGCTGGATCATTTAGAGAAGTCAAAATTGAGAACAGGTAAGTCTTCACTTTTATTTAAGACAGAGCAGCATCTCTTACAGTCTCAAAGATAGCTGATTGAAAGGCATTCCCGCAGCAGCTGTTTAACTTTTTGCCTGTGCTCTACAGGAGCCTAGAAGAGCTCACATAGTCACTTACAGCAGTTCCTGGTGTCCTGCTGCAGTCTGAGCTTCACATACCAAGAAACAAGGCATTCGCTCTAGCCTGTGAGGGGAGAGCTGAGTCTCCTACCAAGGAAGGGACAGAGCGAGATAAAGGGCAAAGCTGTGAGAAAATCCCTTCATAGCGAGCCTGCCTGCTCTTACTGACTCCAGGTACAGGCAAGGAGCTCAGCAGCACTGCTGGAGTCACCACAGAAGATTTGTCCATTCCTACCACCCCACTGATGGCCGCCACCAGATCTGCCAAAATCTGCCCTCCAGACAAAAATCCCCAGTGCTCTTTCCCTGCACAGCCAGGCAGCAAAACAGCGTGGGCAGTACCCGCAGGCTTCCCCACTGATGTCCTTAACCCACAGCCAGGAGCTGCCCTGCACCAGTGGGTATATTCAGGTATGCTCCATAGCTCTGGCTATGGCAATGAACTGCTTAGCCAGCATAAATAATTAACCTGGTAAAATAAAACACTGAGAGCTCAGTTACCATGTTCAGACACTGTGTCTTTGGGAAAGACTAGCTTAAACTGTGAGCAAATACACCAAAGGCCCACCTACACCCACTGAACTACACTCTGGATTTATGCCTGATAGATTAAACAAGGGTTTTGCCTCAGGTTTTTTGAACTTATCCTAGTTGATTGGATGAAAACCTCTAATAGCTACACCCATTTGTACTATATATACTCAACCAATTAGATCAAAATAAATCTTGTATTAGAGCTATTGCTAGGCTCTTGGAAGATGTTATACTGCAGCTGTAAAAATTGCCATTTGCTCTTAAATTGGACCATTAGATTAGTGTCTCACACGTAACAATTCCTATGCCTTGCAATATTACATCCCAAATCCTGCAGCAATTTCCTATCAAGTAACAATAAGATTACTTCTTTCTGGCAACTCTAACAAATTCCATTCAAATTATTTCTAAAAAGTACTACCCCTAAAATCACTTTTCTGAGTAGTTAAAAAAAAAAAAGGTCCCTTTTGACCAAAAACCTTAGGCAAAATCAATAGTCTATTTCTATCCAGAAATTAAAGATTAAATATGTCATGGCTAAACAAACCTTAAAAGCAGCCTGATCCCAGTGGCTCTAATGGCAAATTCTCATCTCTCTCAGTTTTGTATTTCTGCAACAGATATATGGAACCTGTGTTGTTAAACCAGAATTTTCCCCCTATAGGAAAAGAGTGTACATTTTTAACTCTTTTTTCTTGTGAAAAACAAGCTAGGTCAGAATTCTTTGCAATGGCACCTTCTGTAGCGCTGTACTTACTACGTGACAGGCACAAAGTGTAGCTATAAGGAGTCTAAACAAACAAATGTGCTATAGATGGATGAAGGGGAGTGGGAAACATGGGGAAGAATTCAGTGTGACAAAACCACGCTTCGTTAGTTCTAATCCCTTCTCTTCTCTGCAGTGTCCCGAATAACCCTTATCAAAATATTTTATTCTCAAACTATGTTGTCTCTTATCTTTTTACACCATGTGTTTGCATTTGATCTTAATCTTCTTCTGTTTAGCTTGTACCAGCCTCTGGCTTTTTCACGTTTAAGGATTTTTTTTCTGCAGAATTTTCCCATTAGGAGTAGGAAAAAAATGTAGTATTTCTGTGGGTAAATAAGCACATAGGAGCTAATGTTATATGTGAGAGGGGAGGGAAGATATGGACATTTTTACATGAATTCATTTCCTAAAAATTAAAGACAAGTCACATATTTTTTTCCTTATAATGATATTTTCCATAGGATGAAGGCAAGCTGGGGACAGCGGAGTTACACTGATTTACAATAATGCAACACACCAGATTCCAGCCTGCTGCCTCAGGAGTGTGCCTCTAACTCCCATAAACAGCTCTGGAGCTCTTTGGAGGAAACAATTACTTTATAATTTCAACACCGGCTAGAAAGTCAGCATCAGCTCTAGTGTTGCTAAATTATTCCCCCTCACAAAAGCAGCGGTAAATGAACACTATCATTACAGATCTCAAACATACCCCTTTTTGTTTTCTTTTGTTACAAATTCTCATTTAAGATTGTAGATGAATATTTATTTGTATTGCCCTGAAATACCACAGAATGTGCACTCAGACACAAATTCCTCATCAATCGAGATTTCGTATTTTCTGTTGCCACATGAGTTTCTTCTGGTGGAAGAGGAGCTCTGTATTTCAGAGCAGGCAGTGGGATAAATAAATATAAGAATAAAAAAACCTTTTCTTTAGCAACTATATATTTGCTCTGACTGTGTCATGCTATACAAAAAAAGCTGGATTCAGAGCATGGCTCCACTGCCACAAAGATCCAGTTGTAGAGCATGCAGGGAAAGCCAGGCTATGTTCACCCTGGCTGCACATTTAACACAGAAAATCAAGCCCAGACTTTAGTTTGGGATGTCTAGGCTCAGCAGGGACCTCAGATTCAGTTTGGGAGCTCATGCTGAAGCCCAAGCCACTGGCAGGCCATTACTGCCATTACTTTTGTTAGCTAAGTAAGAAAACACGATGTGTCCTACCACTTTAATCACATTTGTATTTGAGTAGAGATGGCAATTATTGTACAGAACCATCTGCAAAAGCTCTTCAAAATATTTACAGCGAGTGATGAGTCTTTGGGCTTATGTTTCCAGGAACTTGGCCTTAGGTTTACTGATTTCATAATAACAGAGACCTCCTCCCACTCAGCCACCCTCACACCACACTGCCTAAGTTTTCTAAACCCAGATGAAAACACTCATGAAAACACTGGGGTCAGGCATAGATCAGAGAGAGAAAATAAATCTGCTCTAATGAATGCAGCCTGATATTTATTATTTTTCCTCTTGTTAAACACCCAAATAAACCCACACAGGATGTTTGCTTCCAACCAGTGCAGACTGCAGTGTTTAATAAGCTGAAAGCTCCACAAATTGAGCCCTGCTGAGTTTGCAGTGCTGCAGTTATAAACCAAGTTTTAAAGGAGACAGAAATGGCCATAAGATATCTGATTATGTCCTGGATCAAAGTGAAATGGTAACACCTGAGTTTAGGTGATAATATCACCAAATGTTCTTAAGTGCTATGAAAACTGCCGTTGTTGTACTAGGGTCTCTTTGAACTGCTGGAGCGTTGCACTCCTGGAGAGAAGCACAGACATACAGCTAACGTAGGCGTAAGCATTGAACACACTCAAGGTGAGACAGTGTGTCATATTCTTAAGACATTTATGGTTGTTTTTTAAAACATATGTTGTGTCTTGGCAAACTCAGTTAACAGTTGCCTTGGTTTTCCTTTCTTGTATGAAAAATGAATATAAAAGTTACAGAAATAGTGACACTGCATGAATCGTCTGCTTTAATAAGCCAATCTTAATCTTGTCAAATGTGTTTTGTAGGACTTAATATCTCTTTAGATTTAATAACATGGTTATTTGTATTGATCTGTTCTTAAAACATAGTCACATGCCAGTTCAGGGCAGGAGTGCAGCCCCAATCCCTCATGAATATGGTGAAATCTTGCACCACGACCTAGTAGGGAAAAGACAAAATGAGTCAACCCCACATCATTGCTCTTCCTGAAGCCAGCTCTTGGTAATAAACCTACCTTCAGGAATCCTTCTCTTTGCTCACTGATGACCTTGCTCTCTACTCCCTACAAAATGGCCTCAAATTTCTTTGTGTTGCTCTCTGCAGTCCTGGGTGCATTGTCGCCCTGTCACTCCCAAATGCACATCGGGCTGAAGCCAGGAGTGTAAAGGCTGTTGCTTTAGGAAAGCTTTCTGTAAGCCATTCTTTCCAGGAAAAGAAGGCTCACAAAGACTGTCTCAGAAGAGGCATGCTGCTTTGTTTATTTGTTTTGGCTTCTCCTGGCTTGGTTCCTCGGGGACTGGCTTATAGGCTCTTAGCTCTTGGGATCCAGCTGTCTCCTGATTACAGCGTTGGCTGTCCTCCTAATTTCCCAACGTACTGTTTATCCTCTCTCTGCTGCTTTGGACAGCATCACCTACTCCCCAGTTTGTTTTGCATAGAGATTCAGTACACAGAAAGAGAAATTCCCATCTTGGCCATGAAAGAGCTTGTCATGTTTTAAGCCCAGCTGGTAACTCAGAACCACGCAGCAGCTCTCTCACTACCCTCCTTGCCTTCCCCCTGCTCCTGGAGGGATGGGGAAGAGAATTGAAGGAATGTAACTCCCATAGGTTGAGATAAGAACAGTCCAGTAACTAAGGTATAACACAAACCACTGCTGCTACCACCAATAATAATAATGATAAGGAAAATAACAAGGGAAGAGAATACAACTGCTCACCACCCGCCAATCAATACCCAGCCCAACCCAAGCAGTGATCTAATCCTTCTGGGTAACTGCCCCCAGTTTATATAGTGGGCATGATGTGTTGTGGTATGGAATACCTCTTTGGCTAGTTTGGGCCAGATGTCCTGCCTCTGCTTCCTCCCGGCTTCCCCTCCTCCCTGGTAGAGCATGAGACTCAGAAAGCACTTGGTCAGAGTAAACATTATTGAGCAGTAACTAAAAACATCACTGTTATCAGTGCTGTTCCCAGGCCGAAAATCAAAACCACAGCACTGCACCAGCCACTAAGAAGGAGAAAAATGACTTCTACTGCTGAACCCAGGACAGAGCTGCACTGGGAACTTCTGCCCCCAGCACCTATAATGTCACCACTTATGGCTATTGTCACCCTATTACTTTTTGTACTTGCTATACCCATTTTAACAATCATTTATTATATTTTTTTATTTCAAATAGCCGTGACTTGAGAAAAGCTTTTAAGCCCAGCCAAGAGTTGGAAAGGATCACTCACAAAGCACTGAATACTGAGGAGTCCCTAGATTTCAGCCCTGGGGTATAACAGGACTGAATGATCTTTCGGTGAAAGGTAGCTCAAGAATTTGAGGATAATTCCCATCTATATGTGTTACAATTTTTAACACATACCCTCATGGAAGGTTGATGTGTGACTATGGCGCTGCATGATGCCAGCTATTACTAGGCTTTCTTCAGTGAAATTACTGTATTTTTATTCATGTGGGGTTAGCACAATATCATGGAAAATTAGGTACATGATCACTGATGTTCTGGTCAGCACTGTGATTTCTTTTAATAGAAGTCTGTTTTTCTTAATTGATGCCAGCAACAAACTATTTATTATTTCAGGATTTGTCTTCCAGTGCTTTGCATTTTGAACGCTCATAGCTAACTGTGCCAACTACATGTCAGTTCTGTCCTGTCATCATTTCACACTCACTTCGCATAAAAGTCGGCAGCTAGACAGTGGGATGACAGGGAAGAACAGCCCCTTTGAAAACTATGTCCCCACCTGTTGCCCTGACACCACCAGGCTGAAGGTCCTTGGTGAATGAAGCTCACACCAGCCATTGGGGCAGGAAAAGAGGTGGGATGGCCCCTTCTGCAGCTTCATCCTTCCTATACCTGCAGGACTGGAGGCACTGGACTGCACTGGAGACAGCAGAACGACTTCCCTACCCATCTTCCTGGAGAACCTTCTCTCCTCAAAGGGGTTTTAACCAAAGCTCAGCCAAAGGCATTGAGCATCCAGCAAAGGTCATAGCAAGACAGAATATTAGCACTACACATGCCAGCAGGTTCTGGTTTAGGCTATAGAGGCTGAAGGCATGAGATGACAACAAAATGCTATGACAAATGCCTTCCTCCAGAGCAAGACATGGCAGTGCACAGACTCAGGCTACATGGACCGTCATGTGTCAAATGCTGCTTAGAAAAACTGCCAGGAGAGGCTGTCTTGTTAGGAGCCACTGCAGGGTGAAATAAAGGTGTGTATATGCTGGGAAGTTAAGAACAAGTCCAAGCCTAATGACTGTTCTAGTGGTGACCTGGAGTCCACATGAAAGCAGGAAATGTGTGCTGAATGTGCTCGCTTGTTGATTATCACCCATTGTCTAACATAAAGTGAATCAAAAAGACTGTTAAACCCTGCTTCGGTCTCAGAGACCAAATCAGCCAAACAAATAATTCCACTGCTTGTTGTTAACATGTCCCAGAGCTGTGAAACAAAAGGTACAAAGCAATATGTTTCTGCCTTCTCTAATTTTAAACACAGATCTGCAGACAAGATGTTCCTTACCTTAGATTCATTACAAAGCAGCAACAATAGAGAGGCAAAGCAAAATAAAACCTCCACATCTCCCTGGGGAAGTGCAATCCATTTCTTATTCTTTTTTCTTCCCTTTTTGGCTTTTGTGTAGACAACTGGCACTGGAGAGTAAGCAGACATAACAGAACTACGGGCTATTGCCAAGCCATGGTTAAAAGAAGAAAGGCTGATGTGAGATTGTGCTGTGTCCCAGTTTACTGTGCAAGAGAGGGGAAGAATGACAGTGGAGGTGGGAAGAATTACCATTGCTTTCACGAAAGATGGGCAATTGCTTCTCAGAATTATGGAAAGATCCAGCTTAAATATAGTAATTAGCACAGAATGGAAATGAAAGTTTCTTTCATAACAAATAGCAATTACCAAAAAGGCCTGACTTGAGAAGCTAACGTGAGTTTGTGATGAATAAAGAGCTATGTAGCTGATGTACAGAGAGCAATTTAATCAGCCCAGGGATATAAGGGGCCATGGTCAGCTCCAGTCAGCATGGTGGAATATAAAGCACATATATTAAAATATCAATAAAGGAAACAATGAAGCCATTCAAAATACCAGCTGTTAGTTACTATGTATTTCTCCAGAATGTATGGTGCTACCAAATCAAAACCTATTCATTAGACTCACCCAGGAAGTCAAAGTGAAAAGAAATGCTTTGCCCGTATACTGGAAATACATGGAGGCCTGAAGTCCTTCCTAAGGATGATAAGTCACCCAAAATTGCCCAGACCTCCAGGGACACAGAGTGGTGGGGGAGCCATGTACAACGCAGATCCTGTATCTGAAACAGAAAAGAGCAAAAAGAGAGAATAGCCATTCCACTTGAGAAACATTAGAAATGCAGGTATTTCTTAGGAAAGCAAAGAAAATTTGGCAGTGAGGGGAGGCCAGGACACAGGCAAGAAGGAGGCAAGGGTTTGCAGAAAGGGAGGAGGGGGATTAGACTTCAGGGGAAGAGCAGAACAATGAAGAAAGCAGCAAAGAACAGAGTCCCACGATGGGGGGGGGGGGAGGGGGGGTGAGGAAGGAGGACAGTGCCCTCAAATGTTCCAAAATTCTGACAACATGGATTAGTCTTGACCTGAGACTTTTGGACTTGGTCCATCTGTCTATTAATACTTATCAGCTATATATCATCTTTGAACACCTGCAGAAATGATATTCCTAACACCAGCTTTCTCAGGTAGATTTGTAATGTTATTGCCCTCCCCTATAAATAGGACAGCAGAAAGATGAGAAAGGAGATCAGACAGAAGGTCTTAAGCTGTGTCTAAACAAGGTGTTTGTAAACAAGTGGTGTTTGAAATGGTCTGCACCTTTTCCCCAATGTGAACTCTTCCAGGCAAGGCATACTTTGTCCTCTGCATTCTCAGCATAAACAAATATATTGACCAAAATTGCAATTAATAGCTGAGGTGGAGAGATCGGTATTTATTAAACAAAGGTAAAGAGAAAAATTAATGAAGAAGTATCCATCTGACATAGGGTGACATAGGGATGATATAGGGTGACATGTGTGACATAGGGTTATTAGAGGCTAGATCACACACAGGGAGAATGAGAGTTTGGAGATATCCCTCAATTGTAAAGCAACATCTTTGTGGTTCAAGACCCATTGCAATATTGCTTACGTGGGAGCTGCTGATGAGGAAGACTGACTTCCTAGCTTGCAGCTGAGACGTGGGCAGCAGCGGAACTCACACTTTTCACCCAAGTGCTTTTAATATCTCATCGTTTTCATTGTGAGTTGATTTGATTTTCTTTTCGTGCCACCAGCTGCTCCACACACAAGAACAGTCGGCTGTGAACTTCAAAGTTTAGCACTGACTTTCATTGCAGTTTCGTGCCAGTATTCCTGCAGGAGAAGATGGAGAAAGGAAAGTATCTTGTTAGGGAAGTATTTCTCTTCTGTCTGTCTTGGAAAGGTCCTCTTCAGATACATTTTTCTGCATACATCGTAACAGGCATAATCCATCAGACCAGAGGTCCACCTAGTCAACTTCCCTGTTTCCAAAGCAGCTAATGGCCAAGTGATGTAGTTGTTTGATGATGTGCCAAGTGGTATCCTTCCCCAGAATATTCCCCAAAGTCCCCTTGTGTAACTTTCAGTTTAGAGCCTTTTTCAGTATTCTTGTGTTTAATAGCCCTCCACCGATTTTACTCACAATCATTTGTGCAGTAACACTTCGAGCCAATGTAACCAGCTATAATGCCATACATCTCACAGTCCCACATCTGAACTGCACCTTCTGTGAAGAAGTGTCTCCTGCAGTGAGCTCGAGGGATGGCTGTCTCATTTGACCCTTCTTAGCTCTTTTATTGGAAGAGTCTGTAAACAGCCATTCCCTTCCTGTTCACCCACTCCTTGTCACTAGAGCATTTCTCCCCTATCCTTCTGTTGTCATTTCTTTCTTGACCTGGAGAATCATTGCTCGTACAGAAACTATTCCATACGCCTGATTATCCTTGTTGTCCTTCTTGCTGTTGTCTCTCTGTCAGATGCATCCCCTCCAAACTGAGAGGGCCAGATGCGAATGCACATTTAGGATGCAGGCACAGCATGAGCTTCTGTGATGGCGACATGCTGCTTTGTTTTGATCTTTATGCCTTTCCTAATAATCCCTAATTTTCAATGTGTTAGTGTGATAAATAACATGAACTGTGATGATGTTTTCATGCAACAAACTGTTAGAAACCTAATAGCTCATTCTTGAGGTAGCAATCACCCTAAAGACCGTTATTTTAGACATGAAATTAGGATTGGTTTTTAGGATTGTTTTTTCCCATGTACAGCACTTCATGTTTCCCTACAATGAATTTCACTGACCACTTCGTTATCCCATCATTCATTCTTATAACATCCTTCTGCAGTTATCACAATCAGTCTCGCACTCACTGCTCTGAGCAACTTGGTATGGTCAGGGAATATCTTCACCTCATTTTCGCTCGTTTTGGATCATTTAGGAACTCATTGAACAGCGTGAGCACCCCACACAAATCCCCACAGGACTCCACTCATGACTTTCTTCCACTGTGAAAGCTGACCATTAATACGTGTCTTCTGTTTCCTTTTAATTACCTGTGCACAGACCTTCCTCCTTACCTACGGCTGCTCAGTGCTGCAACAGCTGATGGTCAGGGACCTTGTAGAAGCAACCTTTGAGAGAGTTATCAATTAAAAGAACCAGCCTTGTGTATGTGCTTGTAAAGGAAAGTATGTAAGTAGGTATGTTTTTTTAGCCTTATTGGATGTGAAGCCACATCCCAAGGCAGTGAAGTTTCTAGCAGTGATTCATCAAATTTCAGCAGCAAAGTTCTCCCTGTTCGCATGTGTGCAGCTTTACGGCTGAATAAATTCTGCAACTGCAGAATGAATCCCTGATCTTCAGCACTGTTATGCTGGTCTGGGCACTTCCAAAGAGCTGCTTTCATAAGAAATGAAAGAATAAACGGTGAAATAACTGGGAAAAGGTGCTGTAATCTGCAAATTAAATAAAATTTTATGCCAAAGTTGATATTTAGTATTTCAGTTTGAATTTAGCATTCCCATTTGGCAAAACATTGTATATTTGCAGTTATTCAAATGTACATATTTGAATACATACATCACAGACTTCTTATTGCATTGAGGGTGGTTCACTCATATTTGAATTAACTGTTCCCTTGTATTAGTTCAGTAAAACCATTGTAAAGTCTGGGTTCATGTATCGTAATCTACTACCTCTTTTTATCCAACTTTGGTTAAATTGCAAGTAAAAGTAATACATCAGTTTTCTAAAGTACATAAAGAGCATATCTGAACTTGTGATTTGTGGTCCTACCACTCTGAGGATTTTAAAGACAGTAGCCTGCAAACTCTAGGGCCTAGATTCTTCCCGTTTCTTAGAGTGGAAAACAAGCTTTTCTGCTTCTTCCAACACCAACTGGCTGCCCCATTGTGAGTGAACCAGGCACTGACCTGAACTAGCTGAATAAGCTAAAATGAAAAAATAATCCCTTTATTGTCAGAAAAGACTGCTCTTGACGGTATTTATTTGGCACCACAGTGAGTCAGTAACCATCCACCAGCTCAGCAGTCTGCTTTTTGTTTAAAATGCTGGCACCAAAAATGTGCTACTTTATATTATCACCTGATAATCTAGTCTGGCACTGTGAAGTAATTCTTCAAAAGCTATTCCTTAAACTTTATCTTTCCATTGATTTTTAAACTGTGTCTTAGAGAAAGAAATTTAAGGAATCGGCTTCTGTAGTAAACATCAAATTACATCTACTGTGAAATCTCCAGTATCGCATGCTGAGTGGATAAACTTCGCAATGGTGTAGAGAACATTTCAGGTGTATGAAGAATTTTTGCAAAGTAAAATAGGTCCAAGGAGCTTAAAAGCTGTTTACATACGTCCATCAAAAAACAGCCACCTCTGATGCCGTGATAGCTCTGTGTCCCCAGGACTTCCATCTCTGGCTATATAGTAAGATGCTCCTGCAGGGCTGGAAGTATCACAGCAAACATGAATTGGTTGAACAAAGCATCTTCTGCTTCCATGCAAACACCTTGGCAGCAAGTCTGACCATGTGGCTGCCAGGACAGCACGTGGCTGAGGAACAGAGTTGCACCACAGCAAGACCATCAGATTCAACTTTGGAGGGCTCGCATGAGCGAAAAGGACATTTGCTTCCACCACTTCTGTTGTTAAAGGCTTCCATTGCATCCTGTGAAACTGGAATAAAACCATTGCAGTAAGAGGTAGCAGAAAAGCGTGCAAACAGAAAACACAGAGAAGTGCTTCTCACTGCTTATTTCAGAGAAGAGAACACTTAAATATTATTCTTGCTTTAAACAAGTGCTGAGCAAGACCAGCAGAGGTGATGATGGGACACAGAGCATCCTCAGGTAAGTTTAAAAGCATGCCATCCCTTATAGTCCTCCACCATGGTATTTAAATATTTTCTCTCTTTCCTGCACTCAGGATTACGTATTAGAAGGAAGGAAGGATCTGGAAGATGATTGTTTTCCTTTGTTCTTGTTTAAGCTTCTCTCTCAAGCCTGATGCCCATATGGCCTGTGAATAATGCAACACCATAATTTTGCACAATTTGCTTTCATATAAATCCCAAAGTAAGCATGGTCTGGGATATGCTCATTTAATGTGCACTACATGGCCCAAAGGGAGCCAACAAGCAAACCAAACCAGGAATGTGCAAAGATGGAGGGAAGATATAAGCTACTCCAAGCACCCCAGAAGTTTTCATCATCATCATTATTATTATTCCATTGAGCTTTCATCTTGACAGCTTAAATGAAAAAGGATTAGATCTTAATACTCCTCTGCAGCTCCTGTGATTTCCAGTTAGGTGAAAGTTTCAATCAGAATGATAAAGGGGGTTATTTTTTAGAAAAAGTTTGCCATTTCATTCTAACAGGATTCAGAAGGGTGCTTCCAGTCAACTGGTGATGATCTGTTAGCATAAAAAAGTAAAAATAAGTGGAAATAAAGAAAGAAAGAAGGAAAATGAAGGAGCTAAGGAGCTGGACAAGAAGTTTATCTTTGTGTAGCAAAGCCAGGAGTGAACTAATGAGGTTTCATAGAAAGGAGTGTCACTAGGATATAGATGCAGGGCTCACAGGTTGCAGGTCAGCTGACAGGGACAGGTACAACTCCCTTTGTTGATGCGGGGGGCACCCAGCAGTACGATGGCTGCTTGCTGGGTGACACAGACAGAGGAAAGAGGATCTCTTTGGGCAATACTTATGTGATAACTGTAAACTTGGACACTGTCCCACATTTACCGTGCCTTTGGGCTTTGAGACACATGCATTATTTCTTCTCTGAAAGCATAAGGAAATATAATGAGCCAAAAAGTGTGAGAGATATTTGGCCTAGAGAAAAACTGTGTCATCTCCACTGTGTCATAACTCTGATTAAACTTGCATTTTCATTAGTAACCACAGCACCTGTCCACACAGGCCCTTCTTAAAGAGAGCAAATAGAAAATAAAGAACAGACGAGCATAGTGTTTGGTCTATATATTTAATTTCACTACACCTCCATAAACTCTGTCCTGCAAGGTGAGAAGAGCGACCTGGGACAGCAGCTGGTAGAGGTTTATGATGACATACAGAAGAATCTGTAGTATTCAAATGGTTATTTTTACTGCCAACAGCTGGCCTGATCTGGGCTGATGGGCAGGAGAAGGGCAGCTCTCATGCAAGGGCAGGTTTCCTTGAGCAGCCTTGTGCTGCCTGTGCTGCCTGTTCTCCCCACCCAGCATAGCCACCCTCAGGATGCCGCCCCAGCTGGAATCCACACAGTTTAGCACAAGGCTTTCAAAAGACCTCTAGTTCTTCAAAATAGAAAGCAAAGAGTTTTACTAAATGTGAAATTCAATTCATTTAATGTGTTTCCAGGGATTATTCACCAATAGTAACACATTTTATTTTATTTCTGCCCACAGCACCCAAGCTAACATAATGCTTAAGTATCCAGAGGAGACAAAAATAATTATGCAACTTTGTGATATTTAAGCAGTAATAATGGAAAAGATCTATTTCTATTAGTTATAGAAAAACAAGACCTATTACTCACATAACATTTAACTCACTTTCAATATGGCAGTACAGTTCTTCTGTCTCAATGCATTAATAAAATGTAACTGCACTGCAGATGATGTTGAGAAAGCAGATTTCCTTAGGTTTACTAAAGTAACTGAAGCTTTCTGATTGAGCATGAACAGGTAACTGAACTATTATTGCTACAATGAAACTAATGGCTTTCCAAAAACTCTTCCCAAAGTACAAGTACCCTGAAAAATAGATAAATATATATGAGGTTGAGAAGTTAGTATTAGTTTCAGTATTTCTAATTAGTATTAGAAATCAGTATTAGTTTCAGCTCCTGTTCTAGAGACATCAGGTCTTTCTCCCTACCCCAGCCCACCCTCCACCCTCCCTGCCGAATTACATGCATAAGGAGATTTGCCAGGTTACTGTGGGGGTTCTTCCCCTTGAATTGCTCTCTTTATAAAGGGAGTTTGAAAATCACAGAAGCAAAACAAAGTGCATTCCTTCATATGCATCATCAGGATCTGCATTGATTTGCATGCCTGAAACCCATCACGTTGGCATGTGCATGAGTTGGAGGAGAGATGAAACGCCCAGTAAAAAAATAGGGAGTTGCTGGCTAAGTGGAAAACACTGCCAGAAAAGATCACAAACCGCTCACTAGACAGTGATGTGATGGTGTTTCTAAAAAAGCAGATCTGCTGGTGTGCATTCACAGGATTACTCTCTGTAAGATTTGAGAAGAAAATGATTATTTATCTCCACTGGTATCTCTACTGAGTACCTCTATGGTTTCTCCACTGCGGCCTCAGCTATGCAGAAGTCCATTGGGAACTATGCTCCATGAGTGCCGTAGGAAAGATGAAGACAGTAAGGAGGCAATTCTCACAGTATGTCATTTGGTTTACAGGTCTTCATGAAGAAACAGTAAAGAAACTGACTTCTGAAAATATATTTTTTAATTTACATACATACATACACATACATATATATACCATAAGTCTATTTTCTAAGAATATACCTTAAAAGTCTATGGCAGTACTATACAAACCAAATTCGGCATCTCATGAATCCCACAAAACAGCTTACATCTTAATGAAACCGTCCAGCACAACACTTAACTGAAGATTTCTCAATGAACTGTTTACTGTATTGATTACAGAGCAAACTACATGAAGCCTACATTAGCTATCCACAGAGAAGCTTCAATTTAGGCTAAGGATTAGTTTAAGAGTTTTTATGTGATGCAGGCAAATCTACTTCAGCTTTGCAAGGCTATAACATTCTCAGGTTTGAGAGAATTTACTGTACAAAAATCCGCTTTTGCCCATACTTACAAGAATATTCTAAAGCATAATTCTTCATGATCTACTGAATGTTATGCCCCAGTTACACCGGCTTTTGTAGATTTTAACTTTGTAGTTCTGTCATTGCTAATGAATTAGTTTGTTTCTGTTTATACTTAAATCTGATTCTCGGAGGTTTTTTCATCTTTCAAAGTTTCTTCTAGAAGGATAAATAGCAACACAGCATCTAGACACATGACTACAGAAGGAAGTTGCCTAAGAACTCATAGAAAGGATTTGCACCCTCAGCGTTTTCATGACTGCTGACTGTTTAAATCTCATTTTGTGACTTTCACAGTTTAGATTTTAACTGACTGAACTGGAAGATCTTTGGGACACCTTCCAGATACTGAAAGATGCAGATACTGAACCTTTTTGCTGAGCACTATTTGCAGAGAAGAACAAAAAGTTATATGAAAAGTACCTACAAATCTAGGCAGTTTTCAGATGGGACTGAATATCACAAAGATTACCTGCACTGCATCTGCACTGGAAAGCACTTAAATCAAGTTTAGATGAACATAATGAAACACTTTCGATGTACAAATGCTATTTCACACAAGAAAACTACCATACACATATTTCTGTCAACTACATATCTATCTAGTAATGACTTAGAGTTTCAAATATTCGGGGGGAGGGGGGGTAGTGCATTAACATCTGATGGCTGCAAACAGTAGAAGTTACACTCCAGCTTTAATAAGTGTATTTCCTGGAATACCACTGCACCACTTCTGAGGGGCTGGGTGGCCACTTCCCTACACAGGAAGCTCTAGGTGCCCATCCCTCATGCTCTGAGGATGGGCTGTAGCTGCATCAGCATGAATCTTACTAGCACTGGTTCACTGCATCCCTTGTCTACCCCTCCTCCACCAACCCACCTGCTTTCCTCTAAAGGCAATAAATATCCTGCCTGTGCAGTCATCCCTCCCATAGCTTGATCCAGAGCCTTTAATACCTGGTTAATGCTGGGATAGGAATAAGCTGCTCTTACCTGTTTATTAAGTGCCAAGAGCCCAGGGGAAAGCAAGGAGATGATCCTCCTTATGGTAATTACTTTTACATTTCTTGTTTGCATCTTATTTGTGAAATTTCTACCAGCATCACTTGGGCATAGAAATAGCTACCATTTTAGGAAGTGTGTATGAGAGATGTTTTGTCAGTTACCTTTCATTTTCTAAGCCAGATCAGAAGGACTGATCTGTTGTCAATAAGCTTCCTTTCAAATCATGGATGCCCTCATGCACAAAGCCTGCACTTCACTCAGGAAAGCAAAGGGAGTGAACCTAGATTTTTTCCAATGCACGTGATCTCAATTTGTAGCACAGCAGGTTAAACCCTAACACGGCTTCAGCAAAATGGATCCCACTTCTTGCTATCCTTTTCTCTGTTCCAAGCAACTAATTTGTATGTGAATTATGGGTGGGTTTATGTTGCCTTCTCGGCATACAGCATTCTCCTCAAAACATATGTTTCTGTTAGAGCTGTATAGAGGCTTTGTTAGTGGGAATAACAATACTAGTATTACACAGTTTAAAGTGCGTAGATGCTGCACTGGTAATGCATCTGCTCATTTATGCTTTTGGTATGCTTAGTTTATGCCTCTAGTGTAGCATTTGTGAAATACCCTTTTCACTGAATACATTCAAATTGTGCATTGCTATTTGCAAGACTTCTGAAGCCCCTTACCTTGACTGTTACGTATTCACAGTAAATAGCACTGTGTTTTAATTAGGTTGGAGGAAGGTTGGGTTTGGATTTTTTTCTTGTCAGGAAGCAAATTTAATACAGATGTTCATTAATGGCATGAAGCCAGAACATGTTAAGAATGATGCCAACTGTTTGTTGCAGGTTAAATTGAGGCAAAGGACATGGCAAAAATACAAAAGACTCCTTCATGCCTGCAAAGAACTGTTGCTTCTCGCAAACCCTGAGTGGCACCCAGTCTTTGTATGCAAGAACCTGCAATTTTACCACTCATCACAACTCCAGCCTAAAACTTTCTATTGTTCCAGGCATGCCTCAGTTACAGCCACTTATGGTTTTGAACCAGCCAAGTAAAAATTACGATTGTGGGTTTCTGAAGTTGCTTTCTCCATGAGACATTAATGATGGTTATTTGCTCTGCCCTGTTATTTTATAAAGAGAAGTGTATGTAGATTTTCATGAACTTTCTTTCTTTGTGCTGCACAGCTCTACAAAAAACATAAATCCCTAACTTAAAGGAAATTAGATTTGGGAGATGCAAACTTCCCTAAAAAGAAAAGAAAAGAAAAACCCCTAATCAGTGTATTGTGATCATGGAAGACATTCTAAAGAAATTTAATGCCATGTAATACATATTTAAAAGGCAGCTTTTTGCAGTTGTACATTTTTTCCTGCTTGTTTATGCATGGTAACAAGTAGCACTGAGACACAAAGTGCATTAGAGGCCACCACACAGCATAGCCAAGTGTGGAAACAGCGAGTTAATTTAGCATCAGCTTCTTGTGGTTTTAGATGCAGATGGCAGATTCTAGTGGTACCATGCTGATGCAGCTAGTTGTCCTATATCCTTTCTCTTATTCCACTGAGATACCACTCTTGCAGCTGTGAGCTTGGTTGCTGCTCTGACACATTACTTGGTTATAGGCACTTTTCTTTATGCTGAGAAAATAATTGTTGTTATAGGACCTGTCTCCCATGACAAGCTTACCATTGGGATGTAAATGTAGCTTCTTCCATGACTCAGGGAACTCTTTCAGTTCTAGATTGTTGAGAAAGGACCAACCATGGGCTAGCTCCATCAAAGGACATTGGTGAAACAATTCTGTAGTGGCTGACCCAGGCTCAGTCAATGAATTCGCAATCCAGGGTGAGTCACGTAAGCACCCCAGTCAACCTCAGGGAAAGAGTACATATATTGCACTTGAATCTGTGGACATGTTTCCTAATAAAGGGTGAGACTATGATGCACTCCAGGTTTGCATCTAATGTAGTTGGCCACTAATAGCATTCAGTTCATGGGACCATGCTCATGTTAATCTGACACAGCCCTTCCAATATGCACATATTGTGGATATCAAGTCCCCAGCACCAAGTGTTTTCAACTGCACATCTGTTCCCGCTGGACCACAATAGTTGCTGATGTACACAAAACCAGCAGCATGATAATCCAAGCTGTTAACATGCATTATCCTCCCTTTGAGATTCAGAAACCCTGAGCTTCTTCCTACATGGTTGCCTTTACTCGTGAATCACTGGCACAGACCAAGATGTTAAACAGCCACAGATCTTATGTCAACTTTCTCCTAAACACACCAGTGACCACTGGGAAAGCATAGGTGCACAGAAACTTTAGAACCCTCAAAAGGTGAGCAAGGTTTTTGATTTCTTTTTATTGGTTTGTGGATCTTTTCCCAACTCAGTAGTCTCCTCCCCTCTCTGAGCTGAACTTTCCCTTCTGTTACTTAATACCACTGGTATGTGATAAGTTCTGGGAGATTTTATACTCTCTCTAAAAGACAAGAGCGTTCTACTCACAGTAAACGATATCGACAAAGGAAGTTCAAGCTGTTTCCAAAATTTTGATTGGACAGGGCTGAAGTTCATCCAATGAACTGCATTGTACTCTGCCTGTGCAGATCTTTGCCTCTAAATGAGTAAAATATCATGCTAGAAATTCATTTCAGTACATTCACTGTTAGTGAGAGCCATAAAAGCCATGCTTTTTAAATGTTGACAACTTCCATCAAATCACTTACTGCTGCCAAATGAATAGAACAGCTTAATTAAGGTTAAAAAAAAGACCATCATATGCAATCAGGATCCTATTATTACAAGAGAAAACCATTTTTCCAGTGACCCTATACCCTTCAAAATTGTTTCGGCAGACAGATGGAAAAATGCTTTATAATGAGTCACCTTTTGACTATAAAGGAAAATCTATCTGGATTTCAGGAACTCTGAAAGTTTTTAAAAAAATATTTTAATTTAAGAGAATTTAAGACTTAGACACGTTACATGTGCTAGCTTTTTTAAGCAACAGGGTGGAACTGAATGAGGAGGCTGCAGTATCTCTCCAAGTTCATTTCAAGAGGCCTCGACTCTTTTTGTTACATATAGGTTGCGGCCAGAACAGGCTGCTAGGGGAAAGGTTTCATCCTGAAAATATAAAAGGACAATAAATCAAAGTATGCATCATCACTTATTAAATCAGAGCTCATCAGGCAAATTTTAGCCTTAGCTCCTAGAACTTTCTCTTAAGAACCCCTCGATAAATATGTTGATGCAAGAGCACAGAAAGCATATATTTTGTGTTAGGATCTGAGATAAATCTTTGTATTTATCCTTAACTAAAGCAGGAACTGCTTCAGTGCATGTTGGCTGTGTCTCTTGAACTGTTCTGTAAGTCTGTGTTGCAAGAGGGAAACAATGCAGTGAACCATGCTCCTAACAGCACTCTTGTTCCTCTTTCAACTCTGATTTTACAGTCCTTTGGCACGGGGGTATGGACAGTAATAACGAAAATCAATGATGCCTGATGAATCTTCACATTTCAGCTGAGGCTAGACACAATTTCCTGGAGAAGTGCCTCAATGGGGGTTGACTGGCTCAAGAACCTGGGAGCCCCCTGGCCTTCGATGGCCCTTCCCATGTTGTACAGATCAGCAGAGGCTGAAAGAACATCTTCACGGCCTCAGCTTGAAGCAGCGATTCATGCCTTTCTAGAGGGCAGGCATACACATGAGGAAGACTGGTCAGCTTCATGGTCCTGTCAGGGGACATTCTTTGAGATGATAGGGCGAAGAGGTAATTTGCAGGCTCCCAACATTGTGGGATTTCCCCTTTTTAAAAAACTTTTGTTAAAACACATAATCTGCTTTGTCAAATGTTACTTCTCAAAATTATCATTTACAGATATCTCCAAAAGCAGCAACCTTTACTTTTCTAACTTGCAGCAGATTATTATTTCTGGACAAAAAGCAATGGAAATCTTGATAAAATATGTGAATCAGACAACAATTATTTTCTTCTTAAAAAAAAAAAAAAGAAGAGGCAACCGAGGCTCTTGCATGATTCCAGCATAGTGGAAAATTCCCTTTCCTTCTGCTGATCTGAAGATAACTAGCCAAAAGAGGCTGGCTGCGTTTATTTCCTCTTTCATGGGATCTCTGCTCAGAACACAGCGTCTACTCCAAAATCTGATGAGATTCTGGAATTTTTCCCTTTGACTCAGTTGGCATTTGATTCAGCTACACTTCGTGGTTTGGATGTGGCATTCTGCTGGATTTACAAAGTTTATAGAAAACAGTGGAAGCTTTGAGTGATGCTTCTTGACTTTCCTCAGTGAAGAGCTTCAGAAAATGTTTTGGGAAAATATTCAAAATCAGTAACATCTGTAAATCTTTTCCGATTCACCTCTCTGCTATCTCTGGCTGACAAGCAAGAATGTTTATTGGACTCTTTCTGTACTCAGCACCTCAGCAAGTTTAATCGGTTCTTCAGGATATGATTGAGAGCAAAGTTTAGAATTCATAAGGCAGAACTTAACGCTCTGCTATGTATTCAGTGTTACAGATTTCTTTTGTTCATCCCTGAGTAAAGAACTTACTGTGACAAATTATATTCCTGAGTATTTGTCCCGCAGTATCTTTATTCCTTGTTTACAGAGAAAAAGTTGAAGGATTCCACCATATAGGCATAACTATAGTATCTCAGATGGCATATTATTTTATACCATCCTATTTCCCCCAAAATCTGAATTCTTATTCACACACTACCCAAACATTAACAGCAAGTACTTAACATTGATGTCTGTCCATTATCACTGTACTCTGTTCCCTAAAGAAATGAGGTTTTGCAGTTGAACTGCCTATCCATCCATCTGCCTGTCTGACAGTTTCCTCAGGCCCCCCTTAACAAGTTCTCGATCAGTTGCAGTGACATTTGACAGCAACATTTACAACAAAAAATTAGCAAGTTTCATGAAAACGAAAGTCAGGCAAAGGAGACGGACCCAAATTACAGTCAGCACTGCAGGAAAGGCAGGCAGAGATGAGTCGTCCTCCACCTGGCAGCAGCTACATGGATTATGAGCCAGCATGTCCTCACCTGCCCATCAGTGCAGCGGGGTCCCTGCCTAACCTCTGCACACACTGTTCCTTACCCTTCGTGGTGGGATAAGAGTATGTGAAGGGAAAACAAGTTATTAACACAAGGAAAAGGGCTTATGGACACAAACCCACAGGAAACTTAGCTCCTGGAGCTAGAGATTTCATCAGTTCTGCAGCTCACGGGAAAACCTCTCTCTTATTTATGTGGCAGCTGCGGCTAAAAACCTCTTTTCTGTAGCAGAACCACAATTTTCTCAGCACTGTACAAATACAGAATACAAAGATAGTCTCTCGTCCTTTCTGCCAAAGTTTCAGTTGCTCTTATGGCAGTTTCTCTCTCCTGATTTCGTGTTAAAAATCCCGATAGAGACAACAAATTGTGCAATAAAGATAACGCAGAGTGACAGGGAAAACACATGTAAAAAATACCTAACAAAGCCAAACTATTGCTGGTGTAAAGTCTCAAGTATGGTTAGTGACTTTGGATATGTCACTAGATCTATTTTGTATCCTCGGGATACATTGCTGACAATACCTTCAAGAGGGACTGATTTCTCAGGCACAGTTTCTCACTGCTGTGAAATCTGTATGGGGCTTGTGCAGCTGCTGATCCAATGTGAATGGCTGAAATTATTGCTCCCTCAACCAGAAGTTCCCTTCCTGTAGATGCATTGAGATGAGTGAACTGACCATATGCATGCTCCAAATCTGTTATAATGTGAAAAAGAACAGGTAGCTTTTATCACACTTGGTCTGTTTCTGGCTCCAGTAAATGAAAATAAATCTGTCCTGTCACCTTAGCAGGCATGATTTTCCTTCTCTCTCATGGGCACTAAGAGGTTTTGACAGGAAAACTACCTAATATTTGAGGAAAAGGAGAGGAAGCAAATAAACATAATGCAATGTCTCAAAAGTTCAGTTGACTGTGCAATCCCAAATTAACCAGGGAACAGCAAAGCCCTTTACTCCTGGCCAACCCAAAATCCTCCCCAAGGCTCTGTGAGACACAGGGGAACTAGGAGGGTGCCCACCTCGAGCTAGCCTCCACCCTGGTTACATCAGCCCAGCTCTCCCATCCAGGCTCAGCTATAATGTTAACTTTCCAAGTGCCTGAACCTAACCATGTTTCCCCTCAGTCAGCTTGATGATGTTTCTATCTCTGACCTTGCCCAGTCAGGGCTAGCTGGTCCCAAGAGGGACTCACAGTGCCAGCGAACATCCCTTCCCGGGCCAAGCTGGGCAGGTTTCCCAAACTAAAGCACCCCACAGGCTCAGGGTGATCTGTGTAAGGCACATCCCCTCCTGTGTGATTTCTGCACAACTGAAGCTACACAAAAGAGGAAGTCAGACAGGTATATTAAAAGCCATGCAGACTCTGGGGAAAGTGCTAGAAATTGTTTTGAAGGAATACAGCAGCTCGCTGGCAACTGCTGGATCACTTCAGCTGCCTGTCACAACAAACACAGCCAATTCCAAAGCATAGAAACCCCATAAAAACAAAACAAGCATTGGGTAAGGAAGGTTGTGCTTTACGTAAACAAAATAAATGAAGGTCATGAAAGTTTGGCCCCCCACTTTTTTCCATATAGAAGCATATAAAATAATCTCCGAATCCACTGGTTTTCAGATAGACAAACTAATCTGGTCTTGGTCAGGAGGCTGAAATTCCCCACAATCTTTTTGTCATGTTTAGTTTTAGTTTTACTACCTCTTTTTTCTGCCCTTTGGGCAGTTCAAGAAATCATGTGGGGTGCTTAGCAGAGACTTTCAGTGCTCTGTGCCACTTCATCTCAGCATAAATTGCAGAGAAAAAATGTGCAGGAACAGAACATTCTTCTTTTTAGCTTGAGGAAGGGTTAAGCCCTTTTCTCCTATCTACAAAAATGGGAACAACTTTGAGATATCTTTGCTCTAATCCTTTCTGCTGAGGAATAGCATTGTCTGCATCAAGTCACTGTATGGCCTCATACCAAAAGGACTCTCTTTTTAAGGAAAAAGAAAATTCCATATTCCTGTTTTTATTCACAGTTTCTGCCAAAACTATTTGCAGGCTCTTTTTGTGGGTTAAGAGGAAGAGCTCTTTCATCTACGTGCAGTTACTTTGACTTAATTTCCTTCAATTCATTCTATCAGCTGCTGTAATTATTTCTCTCTTCACAGAAACCCTTCACTGCCTGTTATCAAATTCCCGGCACTGCGTGGCTGAGTACCCGCAGCGATACTTACCACCAGTAAGTCAGCACCAGAGCTGAGCGTGTCTTCTTCTGAAGGACAGGTTAGTAAATGGGCTCTGTTTACTTCTGACACTTTCCTTCCCCAGGGTGACAGCAAGAGTGCATCTGCCTGGAAAAGAAAGGAAACACCGTTCATGCATGTATGGTTTATTTTGAAAGAAATAGTCAGGAAAAAAGATGGCCGCTACAGAGGAAGAAACAGGAGTTCCCACTGCTCACTTCTGGCTGCAAAATGAGCTTTGCTGCTGCAATTATCCAGTGTGCTTTCTGAATATTTTCAAATTAACAAGGCAATGTGTTGTGGCAATGTAAACCGAGAGCAAAGGTGAGAAGAGTCTTCCCAGCAAACATTTGGGTAATGCAGGGAGGTCTGTAGTCGGCCTCATCTGTCTATATGGCAGCTGACCAGACTATTGCAGGGCTGGAGCACTGCTGCCGTAGTCAGAAACAGAAACCCAGTCCTTCTCCAGAAAGAAAAACTTCCATTTCCCATCATTTCTGGATCTCCCATCCTTCCGTGCATCCAAACATGCATGCTCCTTTTGGCTAGTGATATTTCCTGGTCACCTACCACCTCCGACCTTTTCTTCACTAGCTCCCTTATACCTTCACTGCACATCTCAAATTCATTACATACTGCTTACCTCCTTTGGGTAAGCAACGACTGTTTCTGCTTTGAATGTGCTGCTTCTGAGACAATACACCTACTGAACAGGGTTTGACCACTTTGATGCAACGCCCTCTCCGAAAGCAATACTGTTACTCAATGCCCGCTCTACGCTAGCTCAGGAATCACTGGCAGCAGGTATGTGGCCTGTACGTGTGTCCTCAGCTGCACCTACTAATTCTATACATACATGAAGGGTACGGGAGCTACAGGAAAACTATTCTGCACTACCCAATCTCCTTGAGAAGATGAGTTCTAACTGGTTTTAAACATAAAGAAAAAAACTCATTTAATCATTTTAAGACATTAACCTAGGTTTTAAAAGATGTGTAGATGTGGCACTTAAGGACATGATTTAGTGGCGGTTTTGGCAGTGCTAGAATAACAGCTGGACTCAATCCTAAAGGTCTTTTCTAACCTAAAAGATTCTATGGTTTGTACAAAGAAATCAGATGACAGTGGCTTTCCCTCTTATCTCTTCATCTTTTTTCTTCACCTCTTTTTCTTTGTCTCTCTCATTCTTACCTCTCTCTCTTTTTCTGACCTTTTCATCTCTTCTGTTTTTCCCTTGTCTTTGAGTTCCTTGATGCTGCACATCACCAACCCCTTCCTCCAGCCCTGGTTCCACCCTGTGCCCTGGGCTGACAGAAGCCCAGAACTAAGGCAGCAGAGTTCAATGCAGAGCAAGGTTGTCATGGACAGGATACACCCTACATTGCTTAGCACGTGAATGCAATTCGTTGTCTTCTTAATAGTTCTTCCTAAACATAAAGCTCTCAGGTCATATTGGGGAGTGCTGTCTGAAAGGCTACAGCCCAGCGCCGAAGGGACAAAACCAGTTTTCATTTGTTGATGCAGATAGAAATTAGCTTGCACAGACAGACAAAGAATTTGGCTGACTTCTGTATAAGCAAGTTTCATGTCCTGACTTCACAGAAACCCTCTGCATTGCAAACACTGTGTTTCTCAGATGGATTTTGCAGGCTATTCAGTACCACCAGTGTTCATTGCTCTCTGCTCCAGCCCCTTCCTTCACTCCCAGGGATGTGCAGAAATGTGGATGTCAACCAGCCCCTCCCGGTCCTCTTCCACCAGGCGGCTTTCCAGCCGCTCTTCCCCAAGCCTCTATCATTGCACGAGTTTGTTGTGGCCCAAGCGCAGAACCCAGCACTTTGCCTTACTGAACCTCACACCACTGGCCATGGCCCTTCAATCCAGTCTGTTCAGATCCCTCTGCAGAGCCTTCCAACCCTCCAGCAGAGCAACTGGTCTTGCTCTGATCATTGATGAAGATATCAAACAGAGCTGGCCCCAGTACTGAGCCCTGGGGAACACAACTTGTGACTGCCAACTGGATTTACCTCCATTTACCACCACTCTTTGGGCTCAGTCATCCAGTTAGCTTTTTACCCAGCAAAGAATACGCCTGCCCGAGCCATGAGCAGCCAGTTTCTCCAGAAGAATGTTGTGGGAAATGGTATCAAAGACTCTACGAAAGCCTAGGCAGATAACATCCACAGCCTTTCCCTCCCTGCTGAGTGCTTTCCTTACTCACAAATCCTGACTGTAGGCAGGTCTTACAGGTTTCTGGGAAGAGGGCTTTCACCTTTGCAAGCAGGGGTGTGTGGAAGCATATGGTCTGTATCAGCAGCACCTTGCTCATCACAAAAAGCCATGCAAGGAGTAAAAGTAATGCATTTTTTATGTACTTCTTATAAGCACTAATACCTCTGGGCTATAGACTTTTTTTCTCTTTTACACTAGTGGCATTTTATCAGGTTGATAACTCAGCTATATAAGAATCCCTTGATATCAGCATTAGTTTTGTCAAATCCCTTATCCACTGAGTGAAAACAGACAGGCATTTTGTTGAAACAATAAATCCATTATGTCAGCACAATTAATTCTGTTCACTGACTAAAACGTTCAGTTGAGGGACAAAAGGCATTAACTTAATATCTTTATCTAGTTGACAAAAAACAAATTAGTTCAAAGTCTTTGATGTCATTGTGGTTTGTGCCAAGGAAAATCCTTCTTTTTGGCATACCATTTTATCACCATTTTCTGGGGAGTCAGGACACATGGACCTTACCAGGGCTCTGCTGAGTGACACAGAGAAAGTTATTGCATCTGCTTGTGCCTGTGTTTCCCTCCCTCTGTCTGGACTGGGGCAGCTGCAGAGAACCTTTTCTAATTATGGTCTTGTACCATGATGACCTGTTCCCTGGGTCAGGGACCATCATTTCTCTGTGTGTTTATATTTGTAAGACAAAAGGAAAGAAATATGTTCCCTCTCTGCACTTGCAGCACCAGCAATAAGCACTTGATTTCTCTTGGCAGTTCTTAATGCTATTATAGACCAAATCACTTTCAAAGTCATTGGCAAACACAAGGGGTTTGGGGGCTCCAAGTTTCTAAATGAGAGCAGCTATCCATGCATGTCTCCATATGCCTTAAGGAAAGTTGCTCTCTTCTCACACGTACTTCTTTTCCTACAGCCATTGAAAATCATAGGTTCAAATTTCACATTATTTCTTCAGGGAATTATTTCATTACAAAGACACCTCAGGTTTCACTGAAGCCCTTAACAGTGGGCTGCACAAGCACAGAGAAAGGAAGTTTTACACTGGGATAATGTCCTTTTTTCCCCCTTTCTCCTCAGAAGAGCTCAATTACATTAAGAGATGAGGTTTTTAATCAGTGAAGCAGTCCTGCCTCCCTGGAGGTAAGGGTATGGCAGTGGTTTCTCACAGCATCTTCTGGCACTGGGATGGCTCCTCTGCAGAGGGCCTGGAACTGGAGAGTATCAGAGCAGATGATGCAGAAAAACCCAGCCTGATGTAGAGCATGGTCTCCATGAGCTTGAATGGGGCTGAGATGCAGATATAGGGCAGGACCACTGGTGAAGCCACTGCAGCAATTCCTTTACTACCCATGGATTCGTGTACCAGGACAGCAGCCCATGCCATGGTAGCAATCCACAAGCAGAAGTTCAAATTTGCTTTGCAATAGGCACAGGGTTTATGCAGCACATCCAGCACCCCATTTGGCCATGCCACATAAAGTCAGCTGCTCCTCAGGTTCATCCTCTGAGGGAGGTCCTCCTTTAGAGATACCCATTTTATTTTGCACTAACAATGCTGTACATAAGCATGCAGATCTGCATTGTCTTTTTGCTGAATGAAAAGGTTGTAATGGAAAGGATTCTGGCTGAGATTCATCAAATCTGAGATATATATAATTCAAAACTAAATCTCTGGTCTGCCAGAGAAAACCTCTGTGTGTCCCACATTTCCTTTTCTTCAGCGTCCATCTGGAAATGGCCATCTTGGCACTTCTTCCTCGCAGTGAGAATAAAGATCTCTTGATAGAAAAGAGGGCTGTGAGGTGTTACTGTGTGCAGTAACCTGAGTTAGAGCTAAGCACAAATGTACTTTCAGAAGATGGAAATTTCACAGTGGTCACTCGGCTGTCCATTCCAGCTTCCTTACATGCCTTGAAAGCAGCAGAACATCAGCCCTTGAAGTACTGCAGGTCCTACACACAAGACTTCAAAGACAGGTCAGGGCCCAGGCCTGTGTGAGAGTCATCTTAGCTACATTCAAGCTACACTTGCCCTATCTGTGGGACTAACATTTGATAGCAGATTTAAGAGGTTCATTTTAAGAGAAAAAAGGAAAATAGAATTAAAAAGATGCTTACAATAAACATTCAAAGCAAATCCTCAAATTACACTTCATCATATCCAAACCTCCTTCAGACTGCTTGCCTACATTTCTTTTCCAAATTCCCAGCAGCTAGGTTTTTCTCCTTACACTGTCTAAAAAGCAACAGTGTAGCTCCACGCAATGCAGGTAGAATGAATGTGAATTGTGTGGTTATCAATAGATTCCTGATTAGCAATTTTTCTTCCATTTATGTAGTGATTAAGAAATATCCAGCTCCTTTCTTCATTCTTTAAGAAACCTTCTTTTTTCCTATTCTGATGGAAAGTAATCTGTCTCGGTTGATCTGTGATTTGGCCCTCTGTTGTGGTCAGGCATTGCTTCAGAGTAGCTTGTGAGTCACAATTGTGAGCTGAATTTCTAATGTACTCATGCATACGCTTACCTTTAAGCTGGCAAGTGATCCTTGCAAGATCAATAACATTGTGTTTAAGTACGTGCTTAGGGGCTTTTCTGGACTGAGACAGAAGTGTTCAGAATCTACAAAGCTGAATTCCTGGTGGACAAGTGCTGTAATCTTTACATTTGTTATAGTTTTAATTTAACAGCCTTCTCACTTATTAGGCAGCTGCTGACCCCTAAGTGTATGGGCTATGACATTTTTTTGAGCGATGGTTTCAACATTCCCACAGGCCTCACCTGCTGTATCCACTAAGGCAGTCAGTCCTCTCTCTGAACTTCAGAGGTAGTACAGTAGCTATCAGCAGGACCAAATGATGTGATAGCTATTTTGTTAATTCGGTTAATAAGATGTTTTTCCAGTGCCAGACAGATGTTGCCTATACACACAGGCACAGAGAGAAACCTAGATCTCTGGAAACAGAATTACTGCCTTCAGGAAATGTTCTGCTCAATGTGCTTGTAAATGCTTGTGGGAAGCCATCCTGGTTTACCAAGCTGAACTGTGGTAATAATAAATAAACCCTGGCCACACCACTTAACTGAAGCAGCAGGCATGGCGCCCCATCGTCAAAAAGAGGCTTCAGCCACTCCTCTGTGAGCAGAGCCTGGAGGTGTTGTGGGCACCTAGGGTTCACCACTGAGGTCCAGGGATACGGCAGAGTCAAGAGAGGGCACGGTCTAGCCTCAGGGGCATGGCACCCTTCCCATCTCTCCTCCTCCTTAATGCAGGGGGCTCATGACAAACCTGAAGGTCTATTTGTACTTCTGTTGCCCAAGAAGCACTTCAGAGTGCTGTGTGACTGGTGTTTCCTGAGCATCTGTTAGTGCCTGCATCCGCAGCAAGTCCTGCAGGTCTCAGCAGCTGCGTGCTCGAGTCATTGGCTCAGACCTTCGTGTCCCCATTCTAGGCCAGAGTGCATGGCGTGTGTGTTCCTAGTGCAGATCCTCTACTTCCACTTAATCCAAAAGGGTACCAGGTCACTGGCACCAGCATCTCCCTGAGATGAGAACCGAGGCTGGGTCAGTTGGGGTGATCGGGATGTTGGCTTGGAAAGCACGCCCCAGGGCCAGCTAAAACACTAATGCAAACATGCACTGAGTGCTCTACTCCACATCTGTTTCTGACCAACCTAGTACAGCAGCTTTCAAGTGAAACAGGATTTTTATAGTGAATAAAAGCATTGATTAACCAGTCCTCCAAAGACATTTTGTTGTGGAGTCCATTAGGGCTATGTAGGGCCTTTTCTTACATGCTTTGAAATGAATCAAAGTCCAGAGTTAAAATGGAAAAGAAAGAAAAAAGGGTTTTTTACAGGTTGTTCATGTTTATCATTTGAAGGAAAGCTTTTCAGATGAATGCCTGACATTTGACTATGAAATCTATTGTCAAACACCACAGCCAGCAGTCACCAATAGTTCTCTTGAAACTTTCATAAATGAAAACTGAAAGACTCGTCATCCTAACTTAATACTAGTGCAATGCCACAGCACAGCTAAAACAGCCAGATGAAAACCACTAATGTAAGATGATGAGCTGCATGGAAGCGGGGTATGATGTGCTGAAAGCTGCAGGGCTTTGTGCTCAACATTCAATAGTTCCTACATCATCACCATTGTGATAATAAGACTTCTTTTCCTTTGTTCCTGTTGCATTAGCAACCCAGAGAGCCATGGTGCCACCAGGAGAACTGATATGGAACCACCTCCCTTAGCAGGAGAGAGTGATATTCAAAGGGTGCAGAGCTTACTGTCAAGTAGGTACATCCATGCCTCTTTAATAAGCTTATAGGAAACAAATACAATCCAGGTCCCATTTTATCTGAAGGCATAGCAAAACTTCCTCAGAACTTCAGAGCGCATCATGTCACCACGGACTGAGCCACATTCATTCAGTAATGCAAACTGAGCCATAGCTAGTTCCTGCGTGTCCGCTGATGTTTCTCTGCAAGAAGGGAAAGTTAAAACTAGGATCAGGAAAGACAAATCTGTGTTATGAGAAATCAGCAATTTCCGTAAGTTCCAAACAAAACAAAAGACCGGAATTCCCTACCACACTGAAGAAAAGGTGCACTTGTTGGAAATAGTCTCACACAAAATATAATGCATCTCTTTCTGTGTTTTGTCTTTAAAGGAGAAAAGTAAAGCCTGTTTTCTCTCTTCATTGAAGAGACTTGCACATTACAGTCTCCAAAACAGCCCCAGGCAGATGAACACCATCTCGCTTGAACAGGATAAATCTATGCTCTCTGTGAAGAAGTTACAGTGGGAGGAACTTGCCCCAGCCACGAGTAGGCCTGAGCAAATTGAGCTACCAGTGTAATTCGATTTTTATTTACTTCTCTTTAAACTGGGTGTGCCAGGGATATACTGAGACTTCTGACTTTTAATAGTGCTTTCCAGCTCCCACCACGATGGTGTGACAGCAGTTTTCACAGTGCAATAGGCAAGGACGTCCCAGTCGATGGTGTCACCATTGCACCAGATGGAAACAGCATCAACTGAGAGAGTGTGAACGTGCCCAGGGAAGCAGCCTGAACTTTGCTTCAGGAGCCCCAGCTGAAAGCAACTAATGTAAAACCTCCTCATCACCCTAATCACCATTGCTCATCCTGGAAGGCCTCTTCCACTGTCACCAAAACAACAGAGAGCTGCCACCGAAAATGGTTGTATGGGGTTTTATCATCTAGCTCCTAAGCTCAAGAGGCATTTAAACATGTTCAGGATTGTTTTGTCAGCATTTCTGTCTTGTCCTTACACTGTGCTGTATTAACAGTCCCTTCAGGCTCAAATTCAGTTGAATTTAACTTTATTAGCAAAGCAGCATCGTCCCTTTGCATGTCGAACATCAGTAGTTTTCAGAAACACATACTGCATATATTGTCTCGAGAATGTTCTATTAAGAGCCTGCAAGTGAGACTGGCTCTAGTTGCTAGGACAGTGATGGAAGGAGGAGCTGCAGGAAGAAAATGCTCCATCAAAACCAGACATCACAGGTCAATTGATATGGCCTTCAAGTTTGTGAAATTGTTGTTAACCCCAAATAACTCCTGCTCATCATGAAACTGGAAAGAAGCCCTTTCCCAGCTGTAAATACAAGATAGATAGTTAAATTCTGGGATGGTACTTCCTCATTTCTTCATGATTTCATTGTTTTCAGGACCAGAGAGCAAGAATCCAAGAGAAAGCTTAATCTATATACCATGCCTCCCACAAACAGATCCATTTTGTCACTCCAGGTGACATGGTGATAGGACCAGCCAGAGATCAACATTGCATAATGATACTGTAGATTTTTACGGACAGCTGTGGGGATTACTTGACTGTGTCACATTATGACTCTAAACTTGTGCATGTCTGGGATCTAAGTGTTTTTATTTACGCAAGTTTCTTCCTCATGCCACAGTATCAGTCTCCCCAGGGATGGGACATCTTTGTGGACTGACGAAGTACTCAGGACTATAGTTTTGCAGAGCGTTAATTCCTTTGATTCATTCTAAGCACATTCTTTGCCTACTGTTGCTGTATATTTCATACTCATATGTTAGTGTAGAGCCATGAGGCAGCACTTAAAAATGTGCAGAGTTTTAAAAGGCAGAGATATGTGTAGAGGAAGGGAACTGTCACCCAGCTGGTAGCACAATATGTTTTTTGCTTAAAGCCCAGTCATAAAACCAACCAGGTGAAAGCAGCAGCGTCCCTGTGGATTTTCAACAACAGAACAAGCAGAGACCTTGCCCTGTGCTGCAGACCTCAGCCTAATGCAAGGGTGAGATGTGAAAACCTGACACAGCAAACAGAAAGATGGAGAGCCCCTCTGGAGCAGGTGAGCCCCCTTGCCAGCAGAGACAGGCTGTGTGTGAGGGGGTGTCCGTGCTGCTGTGCCCCGCAGCCCTACCTGCAGATCAGGGCAGCACTCTGAGGTTTCAAGCTATTCAGCCCAAATATCCTAAATAAAACAGTCCTCTCCTGCAGTAACTATCCCATGACTGAACAAGACTGCAGTACATTGCTCCCCTTATCCCAGAGATTCTCTCTTCATTACCCTTTTTAGTTCCCAGCAACATTGTCTCACTGACCCTCTCTCACCCCCACTTGATCTTAAGTCTCCACATGTGTGTTTAGGACCTTCCAACCCCTGCTTTTGCCTCAACATCCTGAAGCATTTTCTTGGGCCATCTACAGAAATAAAGTCAATTGCAGCACACTGCTAAGGGCCTTTCCCTGCATTGCCTTGGAATCTGTTTTTGCAGGTCCCTGGGGAAATGCAGAGGTGAAGCCCCACAGCTCCAGCTTGTCTGCACCACACTGTGGTGAATCCTCCCAGACCCAGCTACTATTTTAATCAGAATGCATCTGCTGTGCAAATGCATAATTTTCATCCCAGCACTCAGCTTTATTTTACTTCTAACAGCTCTTTCTTTACTTTTTAAATGGGAGGCAGAGAAAGAAGGGTCATTTAAAAATCATTTCATTACCAACTGCTCATTTTCTCATGCTTCATGAGGTTTTGAGGGGGCAGAGGATTGGATTTTCTTATCTTTTAAAGTTGCTTTTTTTTGCTGTCTTTATCTCCTTTTCCCAGAGTATTACAGTATAATTCAACTAATAGCCTGCTATTGCAGTGACCTCGAAGAAAGATGATACTCTTCCTCTAGTTGAGCCTTTTAGTTTCTTACTGGAGATCTAAAGGGCTTTTTTTAATGCTGCATTAGGAACTTATGGGAGAGGATGAAGTAGGTTCTTCTGAACTTCATTTGTATTAAAGCTTGTTTCCACACCCCTCTGCCTTCTCCAACAGTAAGGCTTTCCCCAAAACTCTCTAGTATCACAGAGAACTCTTTAATGCTCTTCACTTGCCACTTCTAAGCACAGCGCTGCAGTTCTCAAAGTAAACTTCAGTGATGCTAAGCTCTCTTCTTGACCTACCCAGCCAGGGCATGTCAGGAAGGCTCTCAGCGTAAACCTGTAAATGGTCTTGGTGAATGGCTGCTACCTCCCATACCACCTGGCAGACCCTGCAGCAGCAGTAGGGGATGATGGGCCATACATGCCACTTCCAAAATCTGCAGGTACAAAATCTGTTTCTCTTTATGCAATATTTGCATCTAAAGCACTGACACAGGCCTCACGATGGAGGTGAGCAGCTGGCCATCTTCAATATTTTTGCCTGTTAAAAGGTGTTTCTCCATTCTGATCCTCCTTTTTAAATCCTTGATGGATTTAAATCCCTTGAAGGGATCCTTTGGTCTCTTTGAAGACTTAGTACCAAATGGTAGATAAGCTTGATGGACAGTCTGCCTCCTTCACAGGGGCAGATTCTCATGGACCAGGAGCATCAGTCCCAGTGTCATTAGTGCCTGGACAACAAGGAAGACACTAAACCCTCTAATATCTCTGGAGAAGTTAATTAAAGGGGGCTAATCTCTGCTGAGAAGAAGCGAATCTGAATCTATCCCTGGAAATTACTTTCTCTAATGGAATGACGTAAAACCCAGCCAGCACCCTGCAACCCTGGTCGATGGGATCCCTGCAACTGCGCGGCATAGCCTTGTACAATGCGAGCAAAGAGGATGGTGCTGGGCTGCCTGCGGAGCACGCCTGCCTTTTCCTTCATTTTCTCATCATGTTTTTCCCGAAAGCGGAAATTCCCAGGGTTTTGGAGGCGCTGCCCGGCAGTGCGGGCGGGAAGCTGCGAGAGGCGGCTTTTGCAGGAGGAGAGTGACCCCCGCTGGCCACAGCGTGGAACGGGACCTTGGCCCGCCCGAGAGCTGCGAGGAGGAGAAAACACGGGAACAGTATCGGTATCCTCCTTCTTTCCTCCCCACCCCACCCCTCTTCTCCCCTGTAGGAAAGCGGCCGGGCTCACGTCGGGTCTGGGGCTCCGCGTGGTCACCGCTGCACAGGCAGAGCTGCCGCCGACAGGGCGGAGCGGGGATTCTTGGCAGCCCAGGGGTTTTGCCTTGGGAAAAGCAGCCGGGGGGGGGGGGGGGCTCTTGCAGAAACACCGCTCCAGGCTCTGCTCTGCCCCGCGCAGGGTGAGGAGCCCGGCGGCTGCCCGCAGTCCCGGGGCCGGCGCGCTGCTGTCGGCGGGGGCTCTGGCCACGTGCTGGAGCGATGTCGGAGCTCACTGCTTCTCAGAGAGCCCCTGAGCACCGGCGACAGACGATGCTCACACTGTGGTCACTGGGACCAAACTGCACGGTCGCTCCAGCAGGCAGGTCACGGCTTCCTGCGCAGTCACCAGGTCACCTGCTGTTACGCTGTCCATCACAAAACACTTGGAGAACGTCGGGCACGGTAGAGAAATCTGAGCTGAAACTCCACCCTGGAGGACCAGGTGTGCTGTACTGCTGTGCTGGGTGTGCGTGACATGGTTTCGATAGCAGGGCTTCTACAGGGGTGGCTGCTGTGAGAAGCTGCTGGAAGCTTCTCCTGTGTCTGACAGAGCCAATGCCAGCACACCAATATGGACCCGCCACTGGTGAAGGCTGAGCCCATCAGTGACAGTGGTAGCCCCTCTGGGATAACAGATTTAAGACAGGGGAATAGTTACTGCTCATTGCAGCCAGAGAGAGGGGTGAGAATATAAGAGAAACATCCCTGCATACACCTAGGTCAGTGCAGAAGGAGGAGAGGAGGCGTTCCAGGCACCAGAGCAGAGATTCCTCTGCAGCCCATGGTACAGACCATGATAAGGCAGGCTGTGCCCCTGCAGCCCATGGAGGTCCATGGTGGAGCAGATATCCACCTGCAGCCTATGGAGGTCAACAGGGGAGCAGATATCCACCTGCAGCCCATGGAGGTTAACAGGGGAGCAGCATTTCTCATCTCAGGAGGAAGGAGAAGTTGAGATAATGTGCGATGAACTGACTGCAATCCCCTGTTCCCTGCACCACTGAGGGGAAGGCAGAGAATTTAGGAGTGAAGTTGAGCCTGGAAAGGTGGGGGGAATGTGTTTTTATGGATATATATATTTGGTGTTATTTCTCATTATCCTACTCTGATTTGACTGGTAACAAATTAAACTATTTTCCTCAAGCCAAGTCTGTTTTGGCCATGGCCGTAACTGGTGACTGATCTCTCCCTGTCCTTAACACACAAGCCTTCCATTGTTTTTCCTCTTCCCTGTTCTGCAGAAGGGAGCAATAGGGCAGATTTGGTGGGCACCTGGTGTCCAGCCAGGGTCAACCCACCACAACTGTGAGTTGCCTTGGCTAAGCAGGGCAAAGCCTTCTGAATCCTGGGGAAACCAAACAGGGCTGGCCCTGTGCACCAGGAGAGCCTCAGGGCTTACTGCGTTTCACTGGAGGAAACCCAAACAGCAATGACTGTGCAAAGCAATAGGCATTTTCTCTAGGAATTGAAAGGGAAGTTGCTGGAAGTACGGCTGTGTGATTAGATTTAAAATGTAGCACCACAGACTACTCTGGCACTGGCAACAGGTGATCCAGAGCAACCTGTGTCTCTGGCCTGTGCTGTGGAGCAACCTTAGTCTCCCAAATACCATGGCCGCAGGCAAAAGTCTTGTGACCATGTGCTACCCTGTGTGCTAACGCTGGGGACCCCAGAGGCTGGAGAAGCAGGACGGCATCTGGTGCAAGGTGGTACCCAGAGAAATGCTTGTAGATGCAGTGAGTGCAAAGGTTCATCCAGGACAGCTGCCTGCCAGCCCTTGGGCATGGAGGAGTGCTTGGCTTCTTCCTCACCACACTCCAGGCACACCAGATGTTGATTCGGAGCCTGCTCTCCTTTCACAAACAGTGTGGCATATACTTTATATTCTATTCACGCCTCTCTGCAGCTTTATGAATCGCAGTTTCTGGCTTTGATCCGGCTTGTGCAACATTAATTAATTCCAGGCCCTCTTCTTTTTTTCAATACTCCCTTTCTAATTATTTCTTATTTCCTCGGGTTGCCTATTTCATTTCAGACAATTTTTTCCCCAAGAGCAGATTACTTGGCTGTTGTAACAATGTGTGATTGCGTGTGGGTCACCAGCTAATTGCATAGATGTGACACAAGGATCCACCTCTCCAGCAAGAGTCTGTCACAGCACTCAAAAACAACCTCTCCAGACTGCATGGAATTGCAAGAGGAACTGGAGGAGGAAGTTTCCCTCAGTCGTACTCTGTGTAACACAGGGACAGTTGGCTCGTGGTAGCACAGAGCTTTCAAGCCAAAGCAGGCGGAAGGATTTCAGATCTGGTGCGATGGAGTGCACAGCAAGCTGGCATAGAGGAGCTACTCTTCACTGCTTGTGTGTGTGCTCTCCTAGTTGTGTGCTGCTTTCTGCGTGATACTCTGACTCTTCTCCATTCCACTACTGCACTGACTTCCTGAAGATTTTGGATTAGTCTGGTAATGTTACAAGCTGAAAATAATCCTACCTGAAGCAGGAAGCATTAACTTGCTGCAAGAGATGGCACTGCTGTAGGAGCTGCTGCAAATACCATACTTCATTTTCATGTCATTTCCTCTCTGTGCCTTTTATTGTCATCCCCTAGAGAGACGTGGAGCTCTGCAAAATTTAACCGTTCTAGCAATCCCTGTCAGACTTGCTGGCAACATATTCAAGATGTTTAATTTCAACTTCTTTTCACTGTTGTACCTTCATCTTTCTGTTATCTTCTGGGGAAGGAAGAAAGTCCTGTAGACTCAATGAGATGGATTAATGGCTTTTTGAGTACCTGAAAGGGCTCATATTGGAAAAAAAAAGATGGCTATGAGGAACATGAAAGAGGTTTCTGAAGTCAGGGATGATGTGGAGAAAGTAAATAGAGATTGACTCTTGAGTTTCTTCCAACATAAAAAGTTAGAGGAGTCAAATGAAACTAGGGGGATCAAGACTCAGAATGAGTAAAAGTGGCACATCCCTGTCTGGGTACCAGACCTTTGAGACTCCTTGCCAAAGGGTGTCTGGTTGCAGAAAGCTTGCCTGGCTTCAAGAGTGCACTGGACAGCCTCCTGGAGCAGAAGTCACTGTAAAGCTGCTAAGACCACACTCTGTGGGTGCTGTTTGAGACAGGATGCTGGGCACACCTGTAGGGACCGCGAGGCATACCCCAGCCTCCATTGCCCCTTGCACTCAGCCTTTCCCAAGGGATCCCTTTTTCAGAGTAGCTGCTTTCTGAATAGAATGCTGACCTTGAACACTGACTGGGCTCTGTGAGAAGGGGGGGGTTTCTATCTTTAACTCCGATATGCCAGAACAGGGTGTTAAGAGGAGATTTTCTCATATTTCCCCAAGTATTTTTCTTCAACTGGGAGAAGACAGGTGAGTAGAAAACATGAGTTTATATATCCAAACACAGTTTGGGGAAAAGTCCAGTGATGCTTTTGCAGCAAAAACCCAGTGGCACACAAGCACTTCTGCCATTTACTGTGTTTAGTAGACCAGGGGCATGCCAGAAAATGTGTCTACACCTGCACCAAGCACTTCTCACTGGGGGTGAGAGGATCAGGAGAAGGTGACTTACAGCCTCTTCGGCTGTCCCACCCCTACAGTAAATGTATGTTCCTGCCATTTGCTATGGAAGACCAAGCTTTTGTGAGTGTGTCTATTTGTTGTCATCGCAATGTTTTCATCTTTTGACACCATATTCAAGATACATTTTGCAGTTTGCTCCTGATTGGAAAATAAAAACCCAAACAAATCAACAGAAACTTATCCTCTGCGATCAGGTATGGAAGGGTGCAGAGCAGGAGTCACAGCACCACAGGGTAACGCAGGTAGAAGCCTCCTCAGTAAGGACTCTGGTCCAACCCCCTGCCCTAAGCGGCGCCAGCTCTGGAATCAGACCAGGCTGCTTAGGGCTTTCTCCACATGGTTCCAGATCCCCTGCAAGGATTGAGCTGGCCCAAGCAGGTGCACTGAGGCATATTCTCCTGAGGCCTTCTACAGTCAGTGTGCAGAGGGGAACAGCCACAGAAACCATGTCTTTATTTCCTCCATGGAGAATACGTCATTGGTGACAATTATTCAGTGACTCATCAACATCCTTCCCCCTCTGATTAAATTAATTGGAAACACAGAATTGAAAGGAGAAAGCAAATTTTATACCACAGCTGCACATCATGGACAAACCAACCCCTGCTGCCCCAGCAGTCTGTGTGATTTTTCTGATCACTTTATTACTCTGCCATAAGAAAGGATTCCTTATTACTTCTGACTAATTACTTCTTTACATTAACAGAAAGCAAACATCCTTCAGACTAATGGCTGAACAGCCTTCTGTAAGCCTTCCAGGGGTAGGTACCACAGGCTTGCTGAATAACCTCGCGTGTACTCCTCCTTGTGTGTACTACTTTCATTTGTGAAGTTTAAAATGGGAACAGTTTACCCAGGCCCTAAGGCTGCTATAAGATTTCATTGTTGCAAAACCCTGCTCAAGCTTATGCCCGCATACAATGCAGAAGCACTACTTATTATTAGCAGGATGTGGCTGGAAGAAAAGAGAGGAAGCAATTTTTCAAAGGCTTGCTTTCCCCTAATTTCCCCCCAGAACAAGGCAGAGACGCAGCAAGCCTTAAAATACCAGGATTGGATTCATTCAGTAATACTGACATGCTGACAGTCTTCAATCAACATGCATGACAGGTGTCGCAGTTGAAAGGATTGAAAATGAAGAGTCTAGTAGTGTTCAGCAGAAGTACCTCAGCAGCTCCTGAGAATAAAACTGAAAGGAAAACAAGTTGCAGAAGACATGGGGGTGGGAACATGAGCTATGGGAAGCACTGTTTGCGGTCTCCATGATTATATGGCTACATTTAAAATAGCCACATATAAGGAGCGGGGTCACATTCTTGCCACGTTATTTGCAGAGACAATAGCCTCAGAAACGAAGTATTTCCTCTGCTGTCCTGAAGGTGGTGCAAGGAAAGCAAGTCTGCCAGAGAAGACAACAAACAACAACTGACTGGTAAAACCCGTCAAGAAAAGCACTTCCTAAACCTCAGTGTTACCATCTGACTGTGCTCTCACCACAGATGACTGCTGCTGTTCTACTGCAGGCAAGACCAAGGCACTGTGCAAGGCTCTTCCCACAGCCCTGGCAATAACCCCTTGTTTTCTAATAAACACGTTCCCTCATGTCCACCAGCCCAACTTTTGGGAACAATCTGCCAGAATACACACACACACAACCCAGTGTATCACTACTTCTAGGTCCCCCAAAGAGAAGTGGTGGGAGTCAGGTCTCACCCATGGGCCAGTTCCTGCCCAGGCTGCCCAAAACACCAAGCCACAGCACACTCCTTTGTATCTGGACTAAAATTCAGTCCTGGGTTCAGCAGTAGCAGTCATTTTTCTCCTTCTTAGTAGCTGGTGCAGGGCTGTGGTTTTGACTTTCAGCCTGGGAACAGCTCTGATAACTCCGATGTTTTCAGTTGCTGCTCAGTAATGTTTACTCTGACCAAGGACTTCCCGAGTCTCATGCTCTGCCAGGGAGGAGAGAAGCCGGGAGGAAGCAGAGACAGGACACCTGACCCAAACTGACCAAAGAGGTATTCCACACCACAGCACGTCATGCCCACTATACAAACTGGGGGCAGTTACCTGGAAGGATTAGATCACTGCTCAGGTCAGGCAGGGTATTGGTTGGCGGGTAGTGAGCGGTTGTATTCTCTCCCTTTCTATTTCTCTTGTCATTATTATTATGGGTGGTAGCAGCAGTGGCTTGTGTTATACCTTAGTTGCTAAACTGTTCTTATCTCAACCCATGGGAGTTACATTCTTTCGATTCTCCTCCCCATCCCTCCGGGAGAGGGGAAGGAAGCAGGGAGAGTAAGCGAGTGGCTGTGTGGTTTCTGGGTTGCCGGCTGGGCTTAAACCACGACAGTTCTTTTTGGTGCCCAACATGGGGCACAAAGGGTGGAGATAACGGCAGATCTGACTGGAATGTGTCTAATCGTATTTGTGATAAGCATTCGTTGTTTCAGATTAATAGGCATTCGTCACAATGCTGATTTATTGGCCCTCAAAGTTGTTGCTCTTGATCTCACAGTTTCAGCATGTCATACCATACTTACAGCCGGTATTTGCTGTCTTAGCATTTATCAGCTGGGGACCTTGTGCTAAGGTTCTTGTTTTATTGTACTTTATGGTAATGACTTATAATACAATAGACTTATTGATCATGAAACTGATCTGGCTTGTGTTCCCAGTGTGGTCACCACCTCTATACTTTGGGAGGTGTATAATAGAAGTATTTAGCAATTACACAACTTTTTTCCGCTCCTCGGGTGGTCAGCCTGTGAAGGAGATATTACTTTACCTTCCCAGCTCCCCCACCAGACCATTTACAGCATCATTTGAGAGTTCTGAAGGTTTTGAATGGCTTTTGAGTACCCTTGAGACCTGCCTGCTGATTGTGATAGGGATCACCATGTTGGTGTTTTATCCACGACCATTTCATCTGATCTCGAAAGTTAAACAGAGTTGGGTTTGGGCCTTGTCTAGGGTTAGATGACAATATAGCAGGACCAAGAGATTTTCCCCGAGGCTGGACAGTCATGAGGTGTGTTGTTGTTCTGGTCATATCAGAGAGGGACAAATCTTGGCAACGTGCTGGGGCTTGGCCTCTGCTTACAGAGCCCTGTTCAACACTATCCACCTTCAAAAGGAAAAAAATGTCCCTGGATCTGATGGCAAAGCAACAGACAGTGTAGCTACTCCAGCTCCAAGCACAGCCGCTGCACCAGCCCCAGTGAAAATTACAGCAGCTACCCAAACCCCGACAACAGATACTGCAGCTTGTCCAACCGCAGTGATAATCACTGCCTCTAAACCAGAGGACCAGTTCATGCCAATATCAGTTGCCCCTGTATGCAAAGGAAAAAGCAAAAAAGAGGCAAGAAAGATGAAGCAAGATGAAGAAACAATGTACTCGCTACTGAGCATCTGATCAGGAGTTATTAGTATGTGAATCAGAGGAAGAAGAGGAAGAAGAGGTGACTTCCCAACCTCAGACTTCAACCGAACTACGGAATATGCGAAAAGATTTTACCTGTCAGCCAGGGACCACATCATCACCTGGTTGCGCCGATGTTGGGACAATGTACCCATGGTCACGAACTAGAAGGTAGTGAAGCCAAGCATCTGGGATCACTTACTAGGGAAGGGGGAATTGGCAAAGCAATTGAAAGAGAGAAAAAGTCCCTCAGCCTTCGGAAGTGGCTCTTGGCAGCTGTGAAAGAAAAGTTTCCATACAAGGACAATGTTATGAGTCATTCGGCCAAGTGGACTACTCTAGAAAAAGGCATCCAGTCTCTGAGGGAATCAGCCACTGTAGAGATGATCTATTACATCAAGTCAAACGCCGGGGATGTACCCATAGATCCAGATGAAGTCGAATGTACATGAACCATATGGCAGAAGTTTACATGGAATGCACCATCATCATGTGCCCACTCGCTGGCCACAAGAACCTGGAATGACATGGTACCACTAACAGTGGATGAAATGATTCATAAACTCCGAGAGTTCGAAGACAATCTCACCCCTTCCATCATCTCAGCTGCGGAAAAACTGTCCCAGGAGCTCAAACAATTGAGAGGCGATCTATCTGATCTATCTGATCTATCCAGTTCCTCACATGTACCAGCACACGTCTCAGCTATTAACAAAAGGTGTCCTACTGCTCGAGAGAGAAGATATAGAAGGTATACACCATGGGCCACCCTATGGTTTTACCTGTGGGATCACGGAGAAGACGTGAGGAAGTGGGATGGAAAACCTACCTCAGCTCTGGAGGAACAGGTATGTGAATTGAAGAGGAGAAGAAAGGCCAAGGATGATCATCCCATGAAAGCTGCGGCTTCAGTCTCTGGAGAGCAGGTTCCCAGATAGAGTGGAAAAGCTGATTTTACTCCAGCTCCTGCGATAAAGAAGAATAATCCCTTTCTACAAGACGTGAGTGTCCAAAGTTGTGATGACTACTAGAGGGGCCCTGCCTCCAGCCAGGTGGAGGTAGGGAACAATCGATTTTACTGGACTGTGTGGATCTGATGGCCTGGCACATCAGTCCCACAGAAGTATAAGGCTCTAGTAGGTACCGGTGCACAGTGTACTCTGATGCCATCAAGCTGTCAAGGGGTGGAACCCATTTCTATTTCTGGAGTGACAGGAGGATCCCAAGAGTTGACTGTGCTGAAGGCTGAAATCAGCCTGACTGGGAGGGAATGGCAAAAGTTCCTCATTGTAACTGGTCCAGAGGCTCCATGCATCCTTGGCATAGATTACCTCAGGAGAGGTACTTCAAAGACCCAAAAGGGTACCGATGGGCTTTCGGTATTGCTGCTTTGGAGACAGAGGAAGTGGAGCAGCTGTCCACCTTGCCTGGTCTCTCAGAGGATCCTTCTGCTGTGAGGTTGCTGAAGGTCGAAGAACAACAAGTGCCAATCGCGACCACAACAGTGCACCGGTGGCAATTTCACACCAACCGAGGCTCCCTGATTCCCATCCATAAGCTGATCCGTAGACTGGAGAGTCAAGGAATGATCAGTGGGACCCACTCACCCTTTAATAGCCCCATATGGCCAGTGCGAAAGTCTAATGGAGAACAGAGACGAATGGTAGACTATCGTGGCCTGAATGAATCACACCACCCTTGAGTGCTGCCGTACCGGATGTGCTAGAGCTTCAGTATGAATTGGAGTCAAAGACAGCCAAGTGGTATGCCACAGTTGACATTGCCAATGCTTTTTTCTCAATTCCTCTGGCAGCAGAGTGCAGCCCACAGCTCACTTTTACTTGGAGAGGTGTCCAGTACACTTGGAACCGACTGCCCCAGGGGTGGAAACACAGCCCTACCATCTGCCATGGACTGATCCAGACTGCACTGGAAGAGGGGCAAACTCCAGAACACCTGAAATACATTGATGACATTATTGTGTGGGGCGATACAGTGGAAGAAGTCTTTGAGAAAGGGAGGAAAATAATCCAAATCCTGCTGACAGCCGGTTTTGCCATAAAACAGAGTAAGGTCAAGGGACCTGCACAGGAGATTTAATTTTTGGGAATAAAATGGCAAGATGGACTCCGCCAGATCCCCACAGATGTGATCAACAAGATAACAGCAATGTCGTCACCAACTAGTAAGAAAGAAGCATGAACTTTCTTGGGTGCTGTGGGGTTCTGGAGGATGCACATCCTGAATTACAGTTTGATTATAAGCTCTCTCTATCATGTGACCCGGAAGAAGAATGATTTTAAATGAGGCCCTGAGCAACAGCAAGCCTTTGAGCAAACTAAACGAGAAACAGTTCATGCAGGAGCCCTCGGACCAGTCTGGACAGGGCCACATGTTAAAAATGTACTGTACATTATAGCCGGGGAGGATGGTCCTACCTGGAGCCTCTGGCAGAAAGCTCCAGGGGGGACTTGTGGTTGACCCCTCGGCTTTTGGAGTTGGGGATACAAAGGATCTGAGGTTGGCTATACCCCAACTGAAAAAGAGATACTGGCAGCCTATGAAGGGGTTCGAGCTGCTTCAGAAGTGATTGGCACTGAAGCACAGCTCCTCCTGGCACCCCGGTTGCCCGTGCTGGGCTGGATGCTCAAAGGCAGGGTCTCCTCTACACATCATGCAACCGATGCTACAGGGAGTAAATGGGCTGCACTAATTACACAACGAGCTCGAATAGGAAATCCCAGTCATGCAGGAATTCTAGAAGTCATCATGGACTGGCCAGAGGGCAACGATTTTGGAATGTCACCGGAGGAGGAGGTGATGTGTGCTAAAGAGGCCCCACCATATAATGAACTGTCAGAAAGTGAAAAGCAATATGCCTTATTTACTGATGGGTCCTGCCGTGCTGGGGGAAAGCATCGGAGATGGAAGGCAGCTGTATGGAGTCTTCGAAGATAAGTTGCAGAAACTGCTGAAGGAGAGGGTGAATCGAGTCAGTTTGCAGAGGTGAAAGCCATCCAGCTGGCCTTGGACATCGCTGAACAAGAAAAGTGGCCAGTACTTTATCTCTATACTGACTCATGGATGGTGGCGAATGCCCTGTGGGGATGGTTGCAGCAATGGAAGCAGAGCAACTGGCAACGCAGAGGTAAACCCATCTGGGCTGCTGCACTGTGGCAAGACATCACTGCCCGAGTGCAAAACCTGGTGGTCAAAGTACGCCACGTAGATGCTCAGTCAGGCCGCTGAGGAACACCAGAACAACCAACAAGTGGATCAAGCCGCTAAGATTGAAGAGGTGCAGATGGACTTAGATTAGCAAAATAAGGGTGAATTATTTTTGGCCCGGTGGGCTCATGACACTTCAGGCCATCAGGGCAGAGATGCAACATACAGATGGGCTCGTGATCGAGGACTTAGCAATGGACACTATTGCCCAGGTTATTCATGACTGTGAAACGTGCTGCAATTAAGCAAGTTAAACGGTTAAAGCCTCTTTGGTATGGAGGACGATGGCTGAAGTACAAATACGGGGAGGCTTGGCAGATTGATTATATCACACTCCCACCAACCCGCCAAGGCAACCGCCATGTGCTTACCATGGTGGAAGCAACCACCGGATGGTTGGAAACATGCGCTGTGCCCCACACCACTGCCCGAAACACTATCCTGGGCCTTGAGAAACAGATGTTGTGGTGACACGGCACACCAGAGAGAACTGAGTCAGACAATGGGACTCATTTCCAGAACAGCCTTATAGACACTTGGGCCAAAGAGCATGGCATTGAGTGGGTATATCACATCCTCTACCATGCACCAGCCTCTGGGTAAGTCGAGCAGTACAATGGGCTGTTAAAAACTGCACTGAGAGCAATGGGTGGTGGGACTTTCAAACATTGGGATACACATTTACCAAAAGCCACCTGGTTTGTCAACAGCAGAGATCTGCCAACAGGGCTGGTCCAGCCCAGTCAGAGCTTTTACATACTGTAGAAGGGGACAAAGTTCCTCTGGTGCACATAAAGAATTTGCTGGGGAAGACAGTCTGGGTTATTCCTGCTCCAGGTAAAGGAAAACCCACTCGTGGGATTGCTTTTGCTCAGGGACCTGGATATACTTGGTGTGTAATGTGGGAAGATGGGGAAGTCCGATGTGTAACTCAAGGGGATTTGGTTTAAGGGAAAACAGCCAATGAACTCAATTGTATGCTGTTGCCTGCTATGTAGCACTTCTGTAGCCCACCAACTAGATGTCTTCAGGTCACCAGCAACTGTCCCTGACTTCCCTCCGACCATCATCCCAACAAAGAATGAACTTTGATGAAACTAGACAAGTTCTGCAGTATCATCAGCAGGCAACGATCCAACACTGCACACAGCCTCTCCTGCTGTGAAAGACTGTTACAAGAGATGGAGCCCGACATCATGGACCGGATGGACTCAGCACCTTGATAGGGATTGGTCCATACACTAAGGAGTGCTCTCTCTCTCTGTGGATGTGTGTATATATATATATATATATGTATGTATGTATGTATGTATGAGGTAAGAGTGGTGGTATATTGAAAATGTGGGATCTGAGCATGACGCGAACGGTATGGAATAAGGGGTGGATACTGTCCTGGGTTCAGCAGTAGCAGTCATTTTTCTCCATCTTAGTCGCTGCTGCAGTGCTGTGTTTTTGACTTTCAGCCTGGGAACAGCGCTGATAACACTGATGGGGAGTGAGCGAGTGGCTGCGTGGTTTCTGGGGTGCCGGCTGGGCTTAAACCACGACAAATTCAGTACCCAAAAGGGAGGGGGCTTGGCTAGTCAACCAGCCATGGTGAGACAGAGAACTCTTCCAATGTAATCGGAATTCTGCTGGCATTTGATACTTTTTTCTTTTTACCTCTTTGTAAGATATGCATTTAAGGTTCCTTGTGACCAGCACGGGAAAAGAAATGGGCCTGGCTAATTATAGACATAAGGAGGAAAATAGCAATTCTCAGTTTGGCAAAATACCAGCGGAGTCTTAGCTGAGAGCTCTTTCCTAAGCTACAGCAACTGGTAGGTGAGAATACACGAACTGATCCATAGCATTACACTTTCACCTATCACACCTTCTGCGTAAGGCCTGCTATGTGATAAGTGAGCTACATCGTGTGAATTTTTAATGCAAGGCATGATGTTATTGCAGTAGGACAAGCTCTTTAAGCAGCTTCATATACCAACTGAAAGCTGAAGTCATTTGCTAGAAACATAGTCATTTGCTAGTTACCACAGAATCACAGACTGGATTGGGTTGGAAAGGACCTTTAAGATCATCTAGTTCCAAACCCCCTGCCGTGTTAGAAAACACACTAAACCTGTGGAGGAGACGAACACATGAACACTTCTAAAGAGAGATGGTGGCATTTAAAGTATAAGTTCACACTTGTTCACATTTGTTCTCTAGCGAGTATGCTTTGCACTCGTGTTTCAGTAGAGGTCGATGCAGCTTCTTGGGTTTGGGGAACAGTGTTGCTGACAATGCCATTTTAAAATCAGTGGTGTCACTACAGAGAAGCTTCATTTTGTCTCAAGGTGCACATCGAACAGGCACACTGTGGGCAAATACTGGCATCTATCATTTGACCTCATGTCTGTCTTGTTTCTCATCCTCTAACAGGCAAGGTCCCATGCTTGCACCTTCCACTGGGGAAACTAATAAATAAGTAAAGCTGAGGTTTCAGTCAGAGCGAGGGAAGGCCAACAAGCTTGCCCTAGTCTTTTGTCTGGGACAGATGGAAGCTCGCCACATGCTGGCCAAAGGAGCTGTTACTTACCCCTGAGCTCATGCCTCACCAAAAAGCAGAGCCCAGACAGGCTGAACCCATCATAAGGGAATATCCACACACAGTACAGGGCACGCTCTGCTAAGGATGGAAAACTTACTATTCAGGAGACTCCCTAGAAGTTCTTAAGGCCAGGAGAAGGATCCCAACAGCTTCATCTACTGTAGGATTTGGCCTTTACTTGCTTGTCTCCACTGAGACAGGACCTGTGCTGGAACATACACGTACAACTCTCTTGTATTTTTTTTTTCCAGTATTTTATTTCTGACAGGCATTTACAACGTTCCATTCATAGAACTAAAAACATAAAAATAGACCTTCTTTCAGCTTATAAAAGAAATATATAAGAACCTTTGACATAGACATGTCATGACATTATGTACAAGAACAACGGTACCTTCCCAGTACCGGCCTTCCAGTATTACAGCATAAACTGTATTCCACTGGGTACAGCATAGGACAGCTAAAACCTCCGCTTCTCTAATATGCTGGGACACAACTGACAGGTAGATGATATAAAACAATGATGTGATAATACAAAGGGTATAGAAACCTTCCTAAAGCTTTTACGAAAAGAAATCAGAAGATAGCAAAAAGTTAATAGCGAAAGCTTTCATAAGATCAAGTATAGTGCACCAGAAACCAGAAAGGAAGGGGCAAGGGGAGAATGCTAGCTGGGACACAAAGACAGTGATGGATTTTGTGGGGGGAATAATTTTTGTTATGTTTTAAAATATAGTCAGAGTGGATTTTATAAAATATAATCCTAAAGCTATTATAAAATTTAAGGTTTTCAAAGCACCTATTAATGTGTCAAACATCAATAGATACCATCAAAAACAAAACAAAACAAAACCAAAAAAAAGAAGATGTCATATAATCTTCCTTTTTTTCCTATAGGTGAAACTGAAGTGGGAAAAGCTATATAAATCTTAAAAAAAAAACCAAACAAAAGTGCTATTTTGTCTTTTGTATTTGGAAGTTTACTTAAAAACCACAAGATTTTAGTCACATTTTACCCTGTTTTAGATGTTTAAATAAAGATTTAAAACATTAAAGAGGTTCACTTGTGTAGAACTTGTTCATAATCTATTGCAGTGGAAAAGCTTTTATAAAGGAATTAAAATACACTAGTTTCACCCACAGTAGCAGAGTGGATGAGGTCAGTTTTTTGGCCATGAATTCCCTGTCCCCTAAGCCCAAACTTTGCCAAAGAGAGTGGACCAAATGGATCTGTGATGTTGCTACACTGGCTCCAACGAGGTTACACTCCAACCTCCATCTGAGGTGGATTGGTTTGGTCCACTACAGTTCAGTCATGTAATTTTATTTTATTCTTTTTATTATCTAACTAAACTCCAGCCTCAAACATATACAATAATCCTCTTCCTGAAGAAAGTTATACCTAAATAAGAATTTCCAGTTCATATTTTAATATAAAACCACCATTCCTATCCCTCTGCAAAAAGCTAGCCTTGTATCCTAGACATGGAGCTACGCTAATGCTGTAAAACTGATACCCCTTTGTGCCCCTGCATCTCAGGTAAAGTACAAAAAAATATTTCTTCAAGTGTTCAATTTGGATCTCTTTTAAGAGAGTTTGGCATCTTTATAACAGTATGTAAAACTAGAGCTTCCAACATTGACATTAAATTAGACCAGCCACAGACCAAGAGGACTTAACACAACATAAATCCCAAACCTTTCCTCACACACTCCTAAAATACATGTATATTCTCTTACATTTAAAGAGGGAAAAGTAATAAGAGTACTGCAACTGTACACATTAAAAAGGCAGTTTCCTCATTAAGGAGATGAGCCTATGACTGACATTTTACGGCTATAAAACCCTCTGTTTGTTGTGCTCTGTTTAAGCTAGTTCGCTGCATGTAGGTTAAGACATCCAGAGTAATTTGTTTTCCAGTGATTATATTCTCCCCATACTTGATTTCAGCCCCTGATTATTTTAGAATAAATAAAATAGTGTGAAAGCCCTTGGTAACATAAGACAGGACCTTAAGCTTATTCTGTTCCAGGTTTTGAGCATTTTTACAGTTGCCTAAAGTGTGGCCACATGGCTTTGGACCAATTCAGCTGCCGAAATGGTGTGTGCAAGTGTGCAATCTATCAGGATCAGCTCTCTGCAGTGTGCAGGGGCAGGAGGGAGGGATGAGGGCGGGATGGGGAGACCTACGCGTCTAGGCGGGGAAGGGGACCAGTTTAGAGCTCTGTGTTCAGTTTCCTGCTAGGGACAAAATCTTCACGCCTGACCCAGATGACCTCCTCGCCGTGGCCATCCACGTCACCGTTGATGCCAGAAAAGGCCGCCTGCTTCTTCAGCTGGGTCATCCTGGAGGCATGCGTGTCCATGGCTGGGCGCAGATGGTCCCCTCGGCACGGCTGGCTGCTCGTGATGGAGGCCGCCTGCAGCTGCTCCCGAAGGTCTCGGTCGGCCACAGCACCTCTCATGGCCTCGCAGTACTCATCATCATCGCTGAGGATGTCCGTTTCCTTGATGTCCTCCTGCTCCTCATACTGAGCAAGGTCAAACTGTTCCTCTACCCAGCGGTCAGTGTCCCCACCGTGTGTGGACTGCTGGGGCTCTTTTTCAGGGCTGCTCGTGTAGACGGCATCTGAGTCAATGGTAAACCTGTTTCGGGCCAGCCGCCGCCTCCTCCTCCCAAGAGACTTGCTTGGGGCTGACACTGCACACACACAAAGATAAAACCCCACGGGCTTTTTACACACGGTACAATTCTCTTTAAAAAGACAGTCTTCCAGGGGCCCTTTATTTAACACCACTAGGCACGAAGCAGGCAGACTCCCATGAATGACCTAGTCATTCGGCATACTCTCTGCAAGCAAGTCACACTTCACTCAGGTCCTCAGCACAGGTCTCTCTCCAGCTGAAAAAGGGAGTTTCTGCTACTCAGATCCACAGTTGGGATAATGGCCCACAATTGCTGTTCCTCCTAAGCTGTAGGCAGGCAGCCAGCCAGCACAAAGTGCATCTGTTCAGCTCAGCTTCTCACACGCAGTGCCCTGCCATCAGCACAGTGCAAAAACCAACTAGCCTTACACTTCGGTATGGGAAATTGCTTTGTCCCAGGTAAAAGCAAAACTATAGGTTTCCAAGGAGCTACTTCAGTGTTGAAAATGCTGCAATCGCTGCATTATTTATGGGGATGTAAGTTCCCTGTCCAGGCTCTGCTGCTTCCCTCCCCGCTCCCTCCCTGCCTGGGTGGGGGGAAGAAAAACAGAAAATGCCAATACCAGAAAAACTTTCAGAAGCTCCTTACTCAGCATCAGCTGGCCTGCTAGCTTTTGCAACTGGCCCAATTAGCAAATTCACATCTTCCGTGTTGGAACATCTTCATAAGAGGCTTGTGAGGCAAAACGGGATGAATCCTGCAACTGAAGGACCTGCAGGCATTCCAGCGCTTTACGTGCACTCACACGTAGCTCCACGGCAAGCAGGTGAACTTCCAGGTTAGAGTTTGTCCCCTTCCACTAAACAGCACCTTAGCACTTCCAGTATGTATTTATTAAACTCTAGCTTGAGGGTGAGGTTATATTTCAATATTCCTGAACCTCAAAACACGCATTAAGTACGACAGCTCAGCAGTTGTAAATTTTAATTGTAGTGAGAGGTCTGGACTTTAAGAGGAGCTCTTAATCTCTGCAGAATTCATCATGCAAATGTGCCAACAAGCCAAACTGAAAGAAGGTTTGGCATCTGTAGCAGATTAGCCCAAAAGGCTGGTTGAATAAGCACTGTGCTAAAACAGTTGCATTTTGGCCCTCTGACTCTTCTTCCTTACAATTTTAAGTGTCTCTAAGGCAGATGGCTAGCAACACCCCGAGTGAGAAGCCATGCTGCAAATGTCATTGGTCTGGCCTGCCAATTACAGAAGAGGAACAGAAAGCCTGGTGGTCTACATTGCTGGATCTAACGAGCAGAAAAAAATAAACCAAACCCAAAACCAGACCAGAACAAAACACGCAGTGGTGCCGTGCACTTTTCAGTTGGAAGCAAATGTTTCTTCCCTCCATTATCTACTGTTCTGAAAATGAAAACCTGCTTTTCCCTGGGATTCTCTCATTGCTTTTGCCTGAAGTCAACTGAAAGGGAAAATTCATGGTTTAGGACAGGCCATTACAAAAAGAATAGTATCAAGTGCATGCTTCTCAAAATGTGAGAAGTAGAAGCACGTGCCCTTTAGCAAGAGCTGAAAAGGCTAAAATGGAGGACATACAAAGCTATCTCTTCAAACAAAGCCACTCACTCACAGGGGAGCTGATTTTTCTTGTGCATTTTAGTTTAAAAGTGCTAGGGTTAGCTTGAAATTCTGTACATGCTTTTAAGAAATATGCAGCAGGCTTCTGCTTTGTTCAGCTGAAACCCATCTCCAGATTAAAGTGCACAGCCAATCGGTATTGACAAGAATCCCATTTCTTCCTTCCTCACCAGAAGGACTCCTCTGAAGCTGAGCCTTGAGTGCAAAGCAAGGTAAATAGAGGCAATGTAAGGCTCTCAAGGAGGTGAAACATAGAAAACAAGCAGTTTTTACATATGCAGGAGAGAATGTTAAACCTAACATACAAGTAACAGACACCACCATGTCTTACAACGGTGCTGGGGTTACTGGGATCTTGAAAGTCTGTAGCCCTACAGTACCTGCCCTGTTCATGGCTGGCCTTGCACCTTTTAGAGCACACAATCTTTTTCCACCAAAAGGAACATATTGCTGGGATGAGGGCAAACTTTCGGTTTTAAGAAGTTGTCTTCTGTGTTTATCCCGTAAAATCGAGTGCACTGCCTTCAGAAAGTCCTTCCTGTGTTCTGGTGAACTGAAACATAGGCAAGAATATAAAAGGCAGTGTTATCTCTTGGGAACTGCTAAAAGCTCTCTGTAAAAGAGATAAATAATGGCCAGTTCTGTAATTTAAGACAGCACAAACTGACTGGCATGCGCTTCCTCCAGAGAAGACTCAATTTAATACAGAATTTTCAAAGCAAAGCTACATCAATAGTCATTGCAATGGACATCCAAGGAAACAAATACGCTGTTCATTAACAAAACATTTCGCCATTTCCCCCCCTCGAGGCTTCCTTTCCTTCCATTACCTATCACACACTTCACTTTGTCCGATACACATCAAGCTGACCTATGGTGACTAATTAAATCATTTGTCTCCTATTAACACACACCAAGCAGAAGTCCTGCAACTCTCTACTAGCTAGCAGTAGCAATTGGCTTGGTATCAGCTCTGTTGGATCATGGTTTACTTGTGTACCACGTTCTTATTTGAACTCTAAAACACATCAGTGCAACCACCACAGTGAAGATGGACAAAGCTTACTTAAGGAGAGAGCAACATCCTAAGAGCAGGAGTTAGAATGTGGTGGCATGAAAGGTGCTAGTTAAACATGACACATTAGCAGCTACCTGACATAAAGATGCACTGCTGGCGTTTAACTGGAGGTAAATTTTTAAAGGAAAACTGTAATAAGGATATTCCCATAATGATGCAAGTCTGATCAAATATATGCTTTTATTTTAATCCATTTTAAGAAATTCTTCTTGCTAGAAATAAGGCTTTAATACCCTCTCCCCGCTTTCCTAGCTCACTTTTTACAGATTGCCTTAAAGCAAAGACATAGGCAAGCTGGGGTCCAGAGATGCAGCTGCCATTGAAAATACAGTAACACACTTACCTACAGCAAAGGTGAAACGTTCTTTCTGGCCTGCCTTCAGACTCAGATTTAACATGGACAATCTCACATACAGAATTGGCTTCTGCATCTAAAGTGAAAAGCAAGCAGAACTTCGTATAAGTTTCTTATATTTAAACTTGATTATTTATTCAATAATTCCGCTAATAATATTAAGTCATGGCTGAAAGGCAGCAGTGGGCAAATGACTGATGAAACAACAGACTTAATCTTGCCAAAAACTAGTAGTATTTTATATGCACTCATTTTGGGGAAAAAAAACCCGAAATCTCAAACCCAAACCAAAACCCAAAAGACAACACCAAAACAAACAAACAAACAAAAACAATCCAGCTTTTCAGGTATTCCATAGAGTAATGTCACATTCTACAGCTACCTCCCATGTTCTTTCCAATTTCTCTTATGCATTAGAAAGGGAGCAAATTGTTTAAAATTATGACATTTTTAATACTACAAGTTTTACATGAAGCCATCAACCACAAAACCCAAGAATTCACTAGCTCTGTTGTCTCACAGCTGCAAGATCGCCTTCTACTCTCCAGAAGAGGAACAGAGTGAACCAGTCAGCAACAACTTTGCCCTGTTTTTCCAGAACCCTGCCTAGCTTCAGAAAAGTACTGACAAACTGGAGATACACAACTGGAGCTTTTGCTCCTTCATGTCTCTCTCCAGGACTATTATGGACGTTGAGGTTGAGGGTTCCTTTTTCAGGTCCCAGAAACTGCATGCACATGTACTAAGGACAAACATCGGCTAGTGAACGCCCCCTGGCCAAACCCTTAGAACCCTGCCAAATTCATGCAGCCGGAACATTACCTGCACTTGCCAATGCGCGAACTTGCAGGGCTTCTAAAGGTATCATGTGGCGAAAGCGGAATGGATCCCAGTCTTCATAAATTGAAGCTCTATGTGATCCTCCCTGGAAGAATTTCAAAATACCATTAGGAAATGAGACACCCTGAGATAGACACAAAGTTCTCCTGTGCCCTGCATGGAGAATGTCCAGCTACAGACTTGCTGCAATTCTTATTGTCTCACTACAGCATCATAGTAACCAGCGTCACTGAAGTGCCTATCCATCAAGAACTTGCTAAAATCCAGACAAAAGCAACCATTAGGCCAATCAATGTTATTAATGATTTCAATAGTCATTTGAGACCAATGCCGCATTCTCTCCTCCAAGTGCACATACATGCACAAACATGCATTAGTTTTGCTTTAGTCACTCCAAAGATATCTTGTGGCCAGTTGACAAACCATATAAGCATTTCAAATCACACTTCAGTTTACACCATACGTGGGAATCAAAACATTTTCTGTAATAATACAAACTGTGTTCCCTATTGTAGCATGTGTTTACTGTCAAGCTTAGCTTTAATTTTTAAACCCAAACTCCAGTAGGATCCACTGATATGTATATACTGTCGGCTCATTTAATATAGCTGAGAGCAGCTAGCACTTGCTCAGTGGCATGCAACAGCCAGGACTGAAACGAGGGCATTGTATTTCCCTAGGAAAGTTGACAGACATCAGCTCTCATATTTGGTTCATATACACTGACCAAAGAGTCAAACACAAGAGCAATGTTCAAGGTGGTACCTTGTTTCATGAAAGTCCACTCCATAGCATGGAATGGATGGCACAAGCAACATGAGAGAGCAAAGGATAAACTAAATGAATGCTTTCAGACTGCTGCACCCAGGATGAACAGCAGGCCACTTGGCATTACCCAGAACCTCAGCTGTGTGGCTGAGAACAAGGATCACATATAAGCACACTCTAGCACCACAGCTTTATGGAAAGCAAATCTTGACTGCAGCACTACAAATGCACACAGCATCACCAAAATAGTCCATTCAACTTACGAGTTTCTTCTTCTGTTTGGAACCATCCTTGTACACAAGGACCACAGCAGTTTTGAATACTAGAGAAAGTTAGAAATAAAAGCCATGTAGTCAGTAAGGATGGGAATGGGTCTCCTCTATGCCCATCCACACGGACCTTTCAACTGCTCAGACAGCCCTTGCCTGAGCCAGGGAGGGAAGGCAGGAGTAAACCTACCAGCTCTCTTGCATACTCTTCCCCAAAACCCCAAGCTCAACAGCTTTTACCACACAAAAAAAGGCTATTTCAAAGTCACTTGAAACTTAAGAGTTTAAGTGATTATTATCAGAACAACTATTCAAACAGCAACAGTTCCATATAAAAATTTAGAAAACTTTAATCCCCCTAGCTAAGTTCACCTTGGACAACTGAGGAGCATCCAGCTACGTGCAGCCATGGACAGGATTTTAACTACTCGCAGGTGGGACAGAGATCTATATCGAATCAAAAAGTGAGCACCGCTGGCAAGCAGAGGTGTAATCCAATTCCTCTTTTGCCACATAACCTCCACATGGAGCTGGAGTTTGTCTTTCAAGACTCCAGTTTTCCTTGCTATCTCTTTTTTCAGGTCGTAAGTGCACCCTTTGTTTTCAGACTGAATTGCACGGACACTTAATTTTGGACACTTAATTTTGGACACTTAATTTTGGACACCTTCTGAAATTAATTCAAATACTTTTTTGGAGTAATTAAGAGTTGCTGCGCATTCCTAGCAGCTTTCATGAGGCCATTCAGCTTCAGGGTATTACCAGGTGCTTTCCCAGCTTATAGGAAAGCAGTCAATTCTTCTATGTTGTTCCAGGGAAATGCTGAAGGTCTTAATTTGTTACGTGCTTCATATAAAACAAAAAAAAAAAAATCACTGGCTTCCTAACCAGCATCACTTTCTAGAAACAAGAAGGAAAAAGCCCATTGCCTCTAAAGAATTTAGGAACTAATAAAGAAAGCTTAGCACACTCTGCATTACTTGACATAATTCTGAAAATAAGAGAGATTTTCACAAGATTTTTCAATAAGAGGAAGGGAGATGTGTGATTTAGCCAATATAAGCTATCATGTACCTTTCCAGGGGACCATACTTCAATTCAGTGGAAAGACCTTGAGATCTGTGCCAACAGCAGTCTCAATTTCTAGTTTGACCACCCAAGAGAGACCTCCGCTTGGAGGGAAACAGACCACTCCAAAGCAACCCACTGGGAGTCCTGGCTTAGTTTTTAAGCACTTTTTAAAGCTTAGATAGACAAGTTCTTTCTGGCAGAAGGCACGGAGAAAAAAGGCAAAGCCCCCATCACATTCTACAGGATATGAAGTAGAGTTACTTGGCATTGACCAGACTACTGATCTATATCTTTTCAGAGACAAATACCTTTCTATATAGTTCTCAGTTCGTAGCCTTGGATACAAGTTTAAGAAACTCTTGTACTATTATAGCAGTTATCTACAAATTCTTCACCGGTTTTAGATCAACATAAAGAGAATTTGATCATTGCAGCAAAGAGACAAATACAGTTTTAAGTTCCAGCCAACCTTGTGGACAGCAATGCTCAACTACCTTCAACAAATATCTGCAAAGTCACAGCTGACAGTCTTTTAGGCATTGAAAATAAAATTACTAGGATACAAACCAAATGCTGCCAGCTCAGGTTCCTTCTTCCATTTCCCCAGTGAAGCAGGAGGATTCAGCCATATCACTGTATTATGCAAGAGCAAGTCTCCCATTGAAAGGTCTGCAACCTGTCAACACAAAGACATGCACGAGGACAGGCACAAAGACGCAACGTGTAACCAGTTCAAGTCAGCTTGCTTGAATTTTCAGTTCAAGAAAGTTTGATTGAAATTTTTTCCTAAACAAACAATAAAAAGTCCCACATGCAAACTTTTGGAATATTTCATCAGACTGCAACATGGGCAAACAGGCTGTGACGGTGAGCAACAGATGCATGTAAATCCTTAACTGGTGAGCATAAATTAGGAAAAGTCAGAGCCTGGCTCTCATAATTTGGTGGGAATTCAGGGCAAAACCCAGACATTTTCCTTGCATTTTTTTTTCTCCTTGTCCATCTTTCTCCCTATCAGCTCCTTTTTACTTTTTTTGAACATTTAATCATAGCCTCCATCCCCCACACACAGTTTGGGGTAAAATTTAGGACCACATCATGTGAAGCAAACAAAACACTTCTTCTCTACAGTTGCTATGGCTCTTGATTTCACCCTACAGCTCACCTGTGGAAACCACATTGTTGGAAACCACATTGTTGGAAACAGACTAATAAAGGAGTTCATAACAATTGTCGGGAGATACCTACTAATACTGCAGCAACCAAATCTTTCACTTTGACTTATGGTCTCCCAGACTGACAAATGGAGGACTATCCTCAGTCTAGGGGCTACGTTATCCCATTCCCCAACTCTCCTGCCAGTGAGGTCAGACGTTTACCAAAGGACATCACAAACACCATCGGTACAAAAATCTGAGGGCTCCCCAATTAGAACAGCAATACTAAGAGATGTGTTAACTGCCTCTTTTCCCAGATTAACACCAGATTACTCTTCCAACAGACGTTCTGACACGCTGTCTCTATTACTGCTTGCCAGCACCAACCCTCATCTCTGTCCTTTACCCACCACCAGATCCTCCTTGCTGCCACTATCCAGCTCTCACATTTCTCAATCACTTCAACACTACTTCAACACTACTCAGTCCCAGACCTCCTTTGCTTTGTAGCCCAATGACTCCTATGCATGTAACTTCACCCTGGCTGCTAGCAAAACCCCATTATCATTACTTTATATGGTCATGTCTCTCTCCAGCCTTCACCCACATCACTGCTCCCATCAGCCCTTTAGTGTTTCTACCTCTTAAGTCTCCCTCGACCTTACTTCATTCCCTTTTTACTGCCCACCACCCCCCTTCCCTGCGCTGCTGGACTTCAGACCTATGTTTTACCAGTAAATGGAGAGTCCAGGTTTCAGCCTGAAACTTCAAGATACCTTCCACAAGTTTCTGAGATGGTCAGCCAGTACTGAGCCACACTGGATCTTCACATGTTTGCATATGTAACATATGACACATCTAGACTGAAGACCAAGGCTCTCTCACATATCAAGCCCACTAACACACTTTCTAAAAGAGAAACAGCAGTTTCTCACACACTGCACCTCACAGTTTGATCTCTTTATAAAGTGACTGAAGAGCCAAGTACAGACTTGCCTCAGCATGACAGTCCACTCAGACTGGTGGGACAAAACTATTCATGTGGAACAAGCAGAGCTAAGGCATGGATATCATCACACTGAGCTGCAGGTTAGGATGTGATTTTGACTCAAGCCCAACATTGCTTAATTCATGTTGGTGAATTAACCTGCTACTTCTTTAGACTGGTCCCACTTGCTCAGTTATACATGGAAAAGCAGGTTTTGAATTGGATTGGGATTTATCTGTTTACACCAGGATCCACTTAAATGACACAGCACAAAAGGTAAATACTTGATACAATTTAACATTCATGCTACAGGCACCAAAATAACAGCCTTTTTCTCTTAAATTTCATCCTGTTACCTCTTTTTTCTCCCCAGTTTGTTCTGCTATGAGTTGGTCAAACACTGCCCCATATTCTTCATGGATTTTCTGCATTTCATTAATGTGGCTGGCAACTTTGTTCATTGTTTTTATGGCCACTAGAAGAAAGAGGAAAAAAAAGTATTTTTAAGCCTCTGAGAGGCAGAGGGAGGAAGAAAAGGGCTCCAGATCAGAAGTTAAACAGGTAAAAGCAACCTAGGTCAGCTGCCTACCATCAAGGTGATAATGTTCTTCACTGTCTACATCAGTCAGAGCAAAGAGCTCCTTCAGCAGGAGAGGGTATTTCAGTATCCGCTGTATGGGTTTGATGAGGTAAGACTCCAGTGTGGAGGAGTGCTGCCGTCGAGGATTCTGAGCATCCAGAAATGCCTTGAAAGCAGTGTCTGTCTTGGCTGGAAGATTAAAATGAAGCAATTGGATAAATCAAAAACTGTAAAAGCTGCTCTGATAAAGTGACTTTTCCAGCTTTAAATTCATATATACAGAAACATTTTGCAAGGAAGTGCAGATTTATCAAGTCTACCATATTAGATTTATGCACATCAGGTTTTAAGTTAGTGAAAGTTTGCCACAGATATGCTATTTATGACTAAACAGCAGGCACCCACCTACTGTATCAATACAAATAGTTTTTATTTTCACTATCCACAGTGTATCTATGAATAGTGAAAATTGAGTTGACCTTGCAACTGTTTTAGAGCAGCATGAATTGCTTTAATCATCAGTTTCCTTTAAGAAAAGGTTCAAATTGGATATTTTTAAGAAATCGGTACTCATGAGTCCGGCCTGACAGGTATGCCTGTAATACTGGCGAGTTTGGTTATTGTTATCTCATTAAACCTTAAAATGCAGTACTGAACAATAAAAATCAAGAGCTAGTATGGAGGCAGCAGGGAGCGAACATATGATAGTGCACCATATTTTGGAGCACAGGTAGACTGGACATGTGATTGCTATCATCTTTTCTATCTGACTGCTACTGAATTTATAAAAGTACCATATAGTCTGTTGCTCCCTCCACCGGAGCGTAAACTTGATCATGGAGAGAGAAGTATGGAGAAGGTGGCTTTTTTTTTTTAGACATTAAAGTTATTCACTGCAGGAACATTTCCACTCAATTGCTTTTATTAGCGCCATGTTCCCTACCAAGGTTGGGTGGGTTTTTGCAGACAGTCACCTGATTTCAATAAAGCAACTTCATTTTCAAATCCAAAAGCCACCTGCACATCCTCTGAGGACACCAAATTACACCTGAAATACACTCCCAGGCTTATCCAGATTTATCACTGGAATATAATATCGAGTTCTGTTTGTGCCATAATTCAAGCACAACCATTTCTCATTTGTAAATACAGTTAGCAATGAAAAAGCAAAGCAAACCAACCTCATCTACCTGGTCTACAGCATTAACATTAAGGTCTAACAAAATAATGCCAAAAGAAAGCATGGATGTGACTAGCAACAAATCATTTATTCATGCATTCCACAGAGCTGCCAAGTATTCTTTTGTAAAATGGTAAATAAGAATTTATAAGCAGAAAAAGAAATGTTAACAGCAAAAACCCCAAAAAAACCTGAAAATAAACAAACCAACCAAGAAACTAAATCACCAAAACTTCTGATTGTCAGGCATCCAGATGCTCTTTGAAAAAATAGGAGCTCCTCCCTAATGACATTGCTCCTACAACTGGAACCATTTGTTTATTTAATGTCTTGGCCAAAAACGAATTGCATGAAGCACTGCTAACTCCAAGAGATTAACTTTCACAGGGAAAAAAGCATCACTCCAAGGCAAGGAGGCCCATGAGCATTTACAAGCCAAACCACAGTTCATTTATCTTCATCTCAGCAAGCCAAGCTCTGCTAGGACATGGAAACTTCTCAGCCAAATTGGAACAAAGGTGAGGGGAAGAAAAGAGGGGAGACAGAGCATAGTGAAGTTAATATATTTAGACAGCTCCCATAAAACATTCTCCCAGGCTGATATTTCCGAGTGGGTATCAGCATTCAACCACATCAGCCAGAGCTTCAGTGGGATTCCCAGCAAGGATTCCCAGCACAAACTGTAGGAGGATCCAGAGGTCTTTACAAGAGTTACCACTATTGGTTCCAAAGTACACAGAGATCCTTTAGTACACACCACATTGCCCATTTATGAAATCTTTCCACTCCCCACGATTGAAAAGTAACTAAACATGTCAGGAGAGAATAAAATAACCGGGGGGGGGGAGGAGAGCCTACACATGAGGTTAGTGACCCCTTGTTATGAGCCACCTGGGTACCATTACATCGATGGTGGTCCAAAAACATCCATAGCACAGAGCTCACTGCAGCCTCTCAGGCCAAATGCTCTTCCTTACTGTGAAGGCTCTTGGAAAGCAACCAGGCACATGCGTGCCCCCATTCCTCCACCACAACTTGCCCTTGCAAGTTGCATGGTTTGGGGTACAGTAGCCACCTCTCATCATCCACAAGGACAACCTGCACCGGCCTAACCAAGTTGCTGCCACATCTCTCTCTCTGTATGCCCAGGTCTGTCTGTTCAGCATGTGGCTCTTACCTTTCACCAGTACTTTGGGGACTTTTGTGTGGCTGGCACAGAAGGCACTGTACAGCTTGAACCGGTCAGCATAGTAAAGAAAGGATCCACCCAAGGAAAACAATACTTTCTAGGATTTAAAAAACAAACAACAAAACAACAAAAAAGGCATTAGGAAAAAAGCACATGAAAGCCAGTTAGTTATTTTCCCTTCTGCTAGGTCTTCTGGATGACAGGACACAGCATTTTTAGAGTGTTTTCACACCATCTAGCAAGAAACAGGCCTATCCTTGGTGTCTGGATTCAGGCTACATGATTAACATCATTAGCCCAGTTCCAGTTAGATCAATCTAGAGATACCACTGACTCCAGACAGAACTCGGATCACAGCTCCAGAACTGCATTTAAATGCTTGACCTCAAAACCTTATTGATTTAAGTAATGATCAGAAACCACAGAAAGGAGTGGATGTATCTGACTTTGTAATTGATAAAGACACTAAGAAACTGCATGCAAGACTATTACCCTCTGCACAAACACACCAAGGTCCTATTCTTTTGAAAATAAGTTTGTGTTAAGGGCCAGAGACGATCTTTCTCTAAGATGTCTATGCCACAGTCAAGCATTTGCTCTCCTGCCCACGTAGGAACAAGACAACATGGAGCAGGGGGGGTGAGACAACACATATGCAGCTTGCCTGCAGTCAGCAGAGGGAAGCAAACTGCAGAACTGAAACTATGAAGCCCTGAACTCCCATTTTGCCCAATGCTTTGAGACAACACCCACAGGACAGAACTCAAAATGAAGCTGATGCACTTCTTATAGACAGAGGTGGAAGCAGCAGCACTCAGAAGAGAGATTTCTGCATAAGGAGGCATCTTCCACACTCCTCTCTCAAAGCTCAGAGCACTCAGTGGTCACAGAGGCTTTATCCACTAAAAAAGTGTCTCTGTGCTCTCCATTACAGGCACATTTCCTGCAAAACAAAGGCTGTGCTCTAGTTACGTGAGGGCAGCGTTCATGACTGCTGCTTATTTTTAAATAAGCACCTGATGGCAAAGCCAGACATGCACAAAAAGACAAATTCTTTCAGTTCTTCCAGGGCTGTGTATTAGCTGAAGAGTAATCCAGGTGGAATTATTATTATTCATCAAGTCATCCTGTCCTCTACCAAGGTGAGTGCTCAAAGAAAGAGTAAAATCCCCAAAGACAAAACATTGTATTAGCTACTTGCCATAAATCTAGTACATGACTGCAATAGAAACAACCCAAAATCTCTGTTTCCACACGTTTTTAAATTAAGTTTATATATCTTTATTTTACATTTCTACTTTTGATGCACAACTGCTGATAGTTGAAACTATCTGCCATACATTTCTGCTATACATCAAAAGCCCAAATACAGAATTCAATTTACAGTTCTAGTGGGCTTCTGAACTACTACATTGGACTTGTCAGAACAAATATTTTATGGAAGTTCCCAGTTCTAGCTTTTCCTAATGGCCTGAGACATGAAATCTGGCAGAAGGGCAAGAACAACATCTAAAAGCACATGGTGTTACAGATTTCCAGTGCTCTATACGGCAAAATGTAGCATAAACTACAATTGTAGCAGTATGTCTTCATTAGGGACTGTAGTGAGAGGATAAGGGGTAATGGGTTCAAACTTAAACAGGGGAAGTTTAGATTGGATATGAGGAAGAAATTCTTTACTATAAGGGTGGTGAGGCAGTGGAATGGGTTGCCCAGGGAAGTTGTGAATGCTCCATCACTGGCGGTGTTCAAGGCTGGGTTCGACAGAGCCTTGGGTGGCATGGTTTAGTGGGAGGTGTCCCTGCCCATGGCAAGAGGGTTGGAACTAAATGATCTTAAGGTCCTTTCCAATCCTAACTATTCTATGATTCTACGCTTTTCAAACAGCTCCAGTATTCAGTAAAAATTATTCTTGAGTAAGTAGACGTAGGTTTTTACATTAACAGTGCCAGCAGTCAGATAAGTAAAATGAAGACTGCTAAAGGACTATTTGGAATGTGAACAAAGAGATTACCTTAAATTGCTCAACTTTTTCAAGCTTTTCCAGGTCTGGAACCAGCCTTACTCCATCTTCAAGAGTTTTCAAGAACTCTACCTGGAATGCTACCATTTCAGTCAGATTCCCGAAGAGAACGTCCAGCTAGTAAGGAAGAAAAAAAACCAACAAACAAACCAAAAAGCAAGATGCTGAATTCATCACTTTGCAGCTAAATCACATTTTCTAGATCTTCGGTAATTCTCAGTCCAATTGTATGATCAGTGTGATATCAGTGTAAAAAAAACCCAAACAACATAACCCTACAGACTGTACATTACTGAGCAGTACTTTTATATTCTACTCAATCTAGTATCTTAAATAGAATTCAAACTGTCTTGATAGCCCTTTCTCAGACAAGCAAGTCAAGCTGGGGGGCAGGTACAGCAGAGGGGTGTGCATAAGCTATCTAGCAAAAAGATAAACAACAGCTATTAACATACCTCATCTGGTGTGAGGAATGTTTCTTTTTGTAGAGGCTTCAGGTATCTCTCCATTAGACAATTTAAGTCCTAAAAAAATCAGAAAAAGACTCCTATGTTGGTACACCAAACTGCCTTTGAATATTTACTGAAGTGATCACCATTTACCTAGTCTATGAATTTTTCCCTTACACACATAAGACAAAATAATCAGATTTCACAGAATTCAAGGTAGTAAAAGGAAACCTTTACATGGTTTTATTTAGAAAATCAATACTGGAGCTCACTGAGCAGTGTTCCTTTGAACACCACCTAAGTAATTTCAAAATTACAGCATTAAGAATTTGGAAAGCCTACTTTTTTCAGACGTTTAAATTACATTGAATTCTACTATGTGCCCCTAGAATAGTAAGTTAATTAAGAGATACATGCATGAAACAGAATTTGAAGTATTAGAGAAGAAAGTAACAAAATTTTCCAGAAGGAGAAGCATTAGCAGGCTGAAAATAACACATTGAGGTCCCTTACTTTGACATAGGTGCGCTCTGTCTCGAGAAGTTCACAGATAACCTTTCGCAGTTTATCTGCATCTGTGAGTTGTCTCATGGTGGCCAGCTGGGGTCCTGTAAATTCCTGAGGATGAGCACTTGAATCAGAAGGGTTCATTTCATGCAGACTGCGACAGAAAGCAGCGACCTGCTCTGTACTCTTCAAAAAGAAGGGAGAGGAAAGACCAGCAGTAATATTTTAAGTAAGACCTACAGGAACAATGGAGCTGAGAAGCCTTTGCAGTTAAGCAGTTGCAGCCTGGGGCTTTTTAGCAGGTGCCAAAGTCCAGAAATACACACATCATTCATATATCTGTCTATCCTATCTCTCAGTGGCTGGGGACTCAGGAAGGGAGTGGTGGGAAGAGTTGCACAACTCAAGTTAATTGAAGTGCTGTTCAGTAACATTCCCGGTTTCGGGTAAGCATGAACTTTAATTAAAATAAGCTGTCCAGCACTGAAGATTGAAAAACAAACAAGGCTCAAGAACAGAACCCAAAAATGACTGCGCAAATAAAACATACACTCCAGCCCCCTGCCAGTTCCCTAATCTACTTCGCAAGAGTCCTGTGTCAACACAACCAAGGAGACAACAGGGAGACAGAAACTATTTAAGCTGTTTTCTGGGGAAGCAGAGCCATCTGGGGAACCAAAGCCTCTCAAGGCTTCAAACTCGAGCTCTTTGAGAAACTGTGTATCTGATCTGTGTCTGGAAACAAGCTTTGCAGGGTGAATTTCTTCCACATAAGTCAGGTTTTTCAGAGCTGCTACATCTAGGTGATTTCTTTAATGTTTCATCAGCTGTCTTAAAGACATTTATCCCCTCTTCACCTCCTGGTGTTCGATCACAGTATAGAGTCTTTTGTTATGCTGAAAAGTCTGGAGCAGGTATAGCCTCTGATTCCATTGATAAAAGCCCCAGGCTTCCAGGGTTGCCAAACCAGCTGCTGCCCTTGTCTCCATCCCTCCCAGAGACCTGGACGGGGCACGGGAGGGAAAATTGCTGCTGCACTTTATCACGCCTCTCTAACCTTCTGTGTCTAATGCTGCCATGGTATCTTAATCCAGATTTAGTCACTTCCCAGCACCGCCCCCATAGCCTATCAATTCATACTAAAATAACTGATTCAAAATTAGCCTGTTCAAACAGAGAATATGCAGAGAGATAACAACCAAAACAACGCAAAAAACACATCACCACCTCGCAGTTGGGATGCAGAGCCCTGACCCCTGAGAGATCACTCCCACCCTCCAGCTGGTAGCAACAACCTCAGCCAGAACCTGCACTACCCTACAGCTTCATGATGACCCAGTGCTGAAAAAAATCTCTGCATTTTTCAAGCTGCACAGTCCATTCATGCAAAGCCATCTTTCCTTCTCAGTGCACCTACAATGCCATGAAGCCCAAGAGGAGCATTAACCATGCTTGTGACAAGTAAAGGATTTCCTGCCATAATACAGTTGCTTTCCTTAAAGGTATCTTAAGGGCTGTAAATGCTCATCAGAGTGTACTACTGCAAGGCATATTAGCAAAGATGCTTATCGTGCAAAGGATAATTTTCCTGAGGACACAAGTGTAAGCAACAAACTAGTTGTAACTGACTGTTTATACAAAAATGCCTCTTGGACACTGTTTGTTATAGGAAAAATATTAATCTTCATTATCTGAGGTTTAACTCTGAGGAGGAAGAAAGAAATTGTAAGTTGAGGGCAGGAAGAAGCAGTGATTTGAACCAGCCTATTTCCAACTTGCTCAGCTTCTGGTAATGACATGTGCCACAGAGGGCTCAGATTTATTACTCAAAGTAATTCCTTTATTTCTCAGCAAGATTCCACCTGTACTCACTGTACTCTTAAGTATAAGCCATACCCAAATTTTTAAGTTAAGCCTGCATTAGATTTCAACAGGTGTGATTTTGATCCCAACAGCTCCAAATCCACAAAGCTCAGTATGTTAAAGCATGGCTTTAACATAGGCAAAAAACTCCACCCTGCCTAAGTTACCTGCTCTGCTGGAAAGGGACAATTAAAAAAAAGCTGACAATTAATATATGTTAATCTGAACCTGCAGAGACACAAGATATGCAGGATATGCAAGCTGAGAAATGCTTAGCTTTGTTACGACTATTTTGTGAATATTTGAGGAAGACATACCTAGCGGCATTTTGTTTTAAGAGCCAGTATACATTATAACTAATTTTATTCATATGAAACACAGCATGGAATCAACGTCCAAAAAAAACCTAAGTATTTTAAGCAGTTCATGCTTGATACTTTGCAGACAGCTCACCATACTGTGCATGCGCTTGAAATAAGTTTCCCTTCAACTGCAGGGAAAGATGGGTCACCCAGAAAGAGAGCGCGAAAATCCACTAACACCATGGAACACCAGCTAAACGCTAACAAGTAGTTGAAAATTGGATAACTGTCATACAGGCATGCAATCTGCTGCAGAAGGAATGTGCTAAAAAGAAAGTGGATAAGACTTTTAAAGGCCTTATCTCCACTTCTGCACACTTAATAAACCACTCCCTGACTTCGGCCATGCCCAGCTCCAGCCAGCAGCAACCAAGCTCTGCCTTGCTGCTGCCCAGCCTCACATCTTTTTGTTATTTCCCAAGTTTCACCCACCTGACACACTTGGGACAGACAGAAAGCCTCCAGCACAACAGTGTCCAGGAACCCGTTCTCTTGCTTGTGCATTGAACAAACTGCTGGGGCTGTGTGCCTGTCCACCCCTGGCTTAAGCCATAACAAACGGGGAGGTTGTGATGGCTGCACCCTGCTTACTCTGGACCTTGTGGGGATAGATGGCAACACAGTAGCCAAGGGGTGACCCAGATGTCTTGCTGGTATACAAATATGACTATAGGTCAATCACCTTACTCTATAAATAGTGGATAGCCCAGGGCCCATTGCGCTTTCCTGTATGGCAGCAGGCTGCAAGCCAGGATCTCCCCTTGACTAAGGACACCTCTCAAGGTTACTCCTTGAGGCTGAGAGATTCCTTGCTGCAACAGATTCTCAGTAAGTGATTAAAAGCATGCTAAACTTTGACATTGTGGCTAAGTGCCATAGAGGATTGATTGCGTATATATAATTCTTTAGACATAAACTAGACATAAACCATTGACCAAGTCTGTGACTAACTCTGGATCTAGCTGCACCTAGTCTCCTCTCCGAGGAGTTCAGAAAGCAAGAGGGTCCTGTCTGAACCTCGTTACTCAAGGGGGGGGTCTCCCTGTTTTGTCTGACCCTGATCTCTATGCAGTAAATAATCAAGTGTATCCTACTGTCAAATCTTGTTAAACCAGCTGCATTTACTGTTGCACTTTGTTAACTTACTATTTTGTGTCAATATAGTTGCTTCTCTTTTTGAGTGAAGCCCATGACTCCATCTGTGACAACTGTCTTGTTTCATTCCTGAACCTCATCCTGTCTGCCTTATATTTACCTTAACAAAAAAATCAATTTCTAGACAGAAATCAAATGCATATTACAGCAAGGGAGGGTCAGAATACTGCTATTTTGATGAAAACTCTCACACAGTATTGACAAAAGCCTCTATGCCCCTGTTTTCCTAGAGAAAGCAAAAAGAGTAGGAAAGGACTGGAACAGAAACAGATCCTTTTATCTCCCCACTACCAGATCTGCTTGGCAGCTGTGACAATGGCATCACTGAACCAGGATTTCTGTAGGAGAATTACAGCATCACACTTCAGGCACAATTCTGCAAGCAATTCCAACTAGAAACCTTAAAATGAGATGGAGAGCTGGCACAACAGGGCTGTAAAGCTAAGTTTACTTTGCAATTACATTAACCTCTCCTCTGCAGGGGGCTCAGCTGAGAAGCTAAACTCACATCCTCCCCATGCAGGAGGAACAAGTCCTTAAACTCATCAAGCATGCTGATGCTCCCCACAGTAGGGAGCTCTGGCTGCCTACCCTATAGCTTTGAAAGCCAAGTGCCATTTTCTCTTGCACTTACTGTGTAAAGACGTACGGGTGCCTGGGCATGAGGCAGACTGCCCCCTTGAATGGCACGCAGCACCTCTGTTCTGCCATGGATAATAAACTCTAAGCGGTATTGACCTCCCAAACAAAACTCGAGACAAATTGCATCCTTTCATGCATTGACAGGACTGCTAATGACATTCCACAATAACAAAAAGCCTCTACAGGGTATATACAGCTCAGCCTCAAATTTATATCCTGAAAATTAAAACATGAACATTCATTTAACTGCTAAGTACTTAGACTAGTCGCGTTGCACAATAGATCTGCTCACCAAATACAGCATACGGTACAGAGAGTCACCGGCTTTCCCAGGGCTTTCAGTCTTGAGTTTACGGTTAACTCTCCAAAGAGCCGACATCGCTGCAAGGGCAGTATTGCCAGAGCTGTCACTCATCTAGGAGCAAAATCCCAGTTCTCCACATATTCAGCTGATCCGAAAGGCTCCCCCACTCCAGACAGATACTCTGTGCTGCTTACTTGGCACGCAACACAGAAGATGGCTGCATTTTAATAAGGAAAGGCAGTGACAATATTTCTCTAAGCAAAGCTTTTCCGCATGTATCATTTGCTGCTGGCCTCGTTAGCTCACCACATCAGCTGGAATTAAGAGCCGGCTACTGGTCGAAGCTAAGAACTCAACACCGCTTGTCATAGGCTCATTAAGAGCAAAACTTCAGCAGAGAGGCTGAAACACAGCAAAGCAGAGGTGAAGGCAGCCTGGGAATATAAATGTCTGTTGCCTGTGGCTGAGCATGAGCCGATTGGCTACAAATGGCACTGCCGTAGAATACTAAACAACTGAAGGGACAGAGGTGAAGAATTGAAAGAACTTAAAAAAGCCAGTTACGCTACTGGAGAACACAGCCCTCAAATCCCTGTTTTAATCCTTTCACATCTATTGCAACACATTGAAGGTTTTGAGACTTAATTCTGGTCTTGAATAATGCTGCAGAGAGAAGATGACCTATTTTCGCTGAATAAAAAAAGACCTCCAAATATTATAAGCATGTACACACAGAGCCCATTACAGAATGCTCCCAGCCACAAGTGCTGCAAGGTAATTTGTTTTCATTGCAAGAAGCAGATGTCTTTAATTAGAAACAGGGAGAAATGAGTGTCCTGCAGTATTTTAACTGATGACAGTTTTTAAACACATCCTCAGTTAAATTCAAAGGACCATTACAGGAAAAAAATATGCACAAAGACTGATCTTGAGATGCAACACAACACCTATTTTAGCCTTCAGTAACCTACAACATTAAGAGCTTACACATATACTCAGTTTTCAGGGTACCTCCTTCGAATCTCAATTTATTCTACAACATATAAATGGCCAAAACAGTCAGGTCACCACAGAGGCAAGTAACCACTTAAGAAATGACTCTGCTATGAAATGTTCCCAATATTCTGTTGAACTGGAGACTGACAGAGGGATACCATCCAGATGTCATATACAGCCTGAAACTTGAATTCACATGCTAGATGAAAACAAGCCTGAAGAGGTGGCATATTCTTCCTGTGTCTATCCTCATCTTGGCTCCCACAGGAAACGAGGAGAGAAAGGAAAGACAGGAGCCCACCCCAGAGCTGAAGCAACTGGGAACACAACTCAGGCCACTGCCAGTTGCATGGCTTAAAGGAAAACAGTTGCATCCAAAAAGCATGCCTGCTTGCTACTGTTCACACAGATTTCAACCAAAGAGATGCCATACCTGGGAAGGCTGGCTGATGCAGGGAAAGCATCATGAAATTAGATAAGGAGTGAATCCATGGAACAACAGCTATACCACACCACTGCGCTGCCGACATCTCAACTCACCTTGGAAATGGGTTTCTAGTGTTTTATCAGAATAATTTACAGACATCTCATTTTTGCTTGTTTTTTTTTTACACACACACACACACACACACACATATATATAATAATTACTTTGACAATAGTGATGGATGAGTAAATTCTATGTGATCAGGTCTTTAGGATGTCCAGAAGATAAGACTTCCAGAAAAGGGAGGAATCCCCAGAGCTACTGGTGTATCCTCCAAATCCTTCACCACCATCCACAGCTTGGAGACTTCCGCAGATTAAGAAACAAATGCACACCTACTAAGAAAACACACACCCACGTGCATACATGCTAGGCTGGGGGAAGGGAAAGAGATAGCTAGGAGGGAGGAGGAGGAGAAAAGAAGGCATGTTCGAGTATCTCCTGTGTTATACATCCACCTATCACTTACATAGGAAAGCTACAGGTAAGACAGAAGGGACCCAAGCCCAGCTTCTGATAGGATTTCACAGAGCTTACCTTCACAAAAAGCCTATCCAGCCTGTGCTACAGGAGCAGATGAAAGAGACCTGCAGTGCTGCATTCCTCTCCTTATCCCATGAATTATTTACTCTCCCCTAGGATCGCTTTACTGGTTGGAGAGCTGGAAGTTTCCTCAGAGAAGCTCAGAGCTTTCCTCTTCTGCAGTGCTCTGTGGGCAGGAGCAGTCCGCCAGCACCACAGCACGAAGCGGTGGTGTTTGCAGGATTAAGCCCTGCCTCAGGATCATGCTATCACAAGGCAGAAGACAACCCAAACGCTATTTTTGGATCATCAGCTGTTAATGCTGCATCTGCGCTGAAAGAAGGGGAACTCTGCTTTTAGCTGGGAGGCTCCAATATAGTTAACATGGATTTCCTCTCCTATCCCGCCTTTGCCAAGAAGGGCAGAAGGTAAAGCCTCCCCTGAACTCCACCTTCTTAGTGAGACTGGAAGCTGTGGCAGTAATGGCAAAAGAGGGGAACATGCCCCTCCTGGTGGTACGGAGGCAGAGCGTTTCACTTCCCATGTACAAAAATAACAGCACTGAGGACATCAGCTTAATCTTCTGTGCCATAATCCTGGGAGCATGGAAAGGTGTGGCAGTGCACAGACCGGAAAACACCTTTGCTTTTTTCCTTGCCCTACCAGCGGGGCGGTGACTTCCCGTGGAAACACATGTTAACAGACTCCCCGCTCCCCATGTACATCAGCCTTCCCAAGCACAAAGAAAAGCGGAGGGATTAGGAGAACCCTCCCGTTCACTGAGCTTTTATTTCTTCCCCTCTACAATATACTGGAATATAAGCATTGCAGAATAATTTGGGGGATTCTGTAGCTTTTGTTAGAGAGGAGCCAGAGAGAAAGCCCACTTAGTACAGACCTCTTCTGTGTGAACCGGGACAGCAGCATTCACCAGTTTGCCAAATTAAACACCTTACGTATACTACATGTACACGTATCCTTTTTTTATGGAAGACCATTTAAAGCAGTTTGTCTCAGAATACAAAATAAAATGCCTCATTCCCCTCTGTATCGCACAAACAAAACTAGAAATACTTCTGAATTTTAAAAGAAAACATATGCTGTCATCAACATTGCATTTACAGAAAGAAAGATGTTCCTCTCAGCGGAAACCGAGGCTTGTTAGTTATAAGTTACTCTTCCAAGATGTGAATATTAAGCATTAGAGCTGCTAATGCACATTTCTCAGTTTAACTAAATCTGTTGAGCCACAGAGTTAATCATGTAATCCTTACGCCTTGCTTCAAGCAATTACAACTCTGAAGATCCAAGACGCAAGATGCAAAATGGAACCTCACAGCCTGTCGCACAGTTCAGAAACAGCTACAGAAAACACTGCAAGAACACTTATTCCCCAAGCGGCTATGTGTTAAGTTCAGTGCTCTTCCACAGCTTCAGCAAAAGAGACTCTTTTCAGAGCATATGAAAACCCCACATATTTACAGTTAAAAATCCCAAAGTATCAACAAACTCTTCCACTTACTGTAGAAGAAATTCTTTGTACTTAGAAGAAAAAGTTCCGTAATAAAACCAGGAAACAAACTGTACAAGTAATCACCTTTTCTGCATGTATTTCATGCATAGGAATGTTTGCTGTTGCCTGACTTCCACTGTCTGGCTATCAAAGACAAAACTACAGGCTAGCATGACATAAGGGATCAGGAAACAAGAGGCCAAGGTCCTTTCCTTCCTTTCTCTACCATGACAAGTAGAATAGCACAGGGACCAGCTCAGAGCTCACTATAAGACATTTTAGTTAAAACAAGAGCTGAGAAAAAACCACACCTGTACAGAAGCACAAGCTGAATGACAACTGATTCTCATTAGATCATTAATTCCATAGAAAAATTGCTGTAAGCTCCCATCATCACCTGTGCAACAAACAGCTAAAAGTATTCAGTGTCTTTAAAATAAACTCACTTGATCATGACACTTAATGCTGTGTAAAGCTCCTCAGCATCCGAGCAAGTGCAAACTATCAACCACTGCAAAACCCATCCTTTAATAGATGACAATTAACAATCCATTTGCACAACCTCTTAGCTGTAATTGGAGAGTTTTCCTTCAATTTAAGGTAGATTTGCTATAATTACTTTGCATTTACAAACTATCATGTGTGCTATACTATTGATTTAAGGAAATACTGTTTAACTTATATTCCTCCTATGTTTAGAGATCAAGAAAGAATAAAAAATCCTAGTAATGCACCTGATCTATTAGTTTAGCTGCCCTGCTCTGGTGAAGGAGGTAATAAACCAGTCAATTTAAAACTATGTGGTAATATTATCACAAGATACCAAAAATGTAAACCAACTCTGGAAAAAGGGCAGTAGTCTTGCTTTGGAGATAGCGATGTACCATAATTAGAGCTGTAATTTGTTACACTCAGTATTATCTGTAAACACCTTAAAGTAACATTTTCCCAGGAAAGATGTTCCGATTGTGTGCAGCAGCGAAGGCAGCACGTGAGCTGTGACTGTATCGTGCCTTCACTCCTTGTCATGTGAAAATGAAACTTTCTCACCTTGCTCATCTTATCGGCCTCATCAGATGACTCTAAGTCTTGTGCTTCTGCCTCCTCCGGAGCTGTCTCAACAGAGCTGTCCACGTCGCCAGAGTATGAGTGCCCTGCTGAAATTGAGATGCATGTGAAAACACAACCATAATTTCCAGAAATTCAAAAAGTTGGGTGCAGAAGACATGGAGTTCCCATGGAGGGCCAGGCCCCATCCTGCACACAAGTACATGCTAACAAGATATTGTGCCAGAGGCACCCAATGACCTCAAAAGACTGCCTCAGTTTACAGCTGGGGCCAGGTTTAACTACAGGTGTAAAAATAAACAGGTTATGGCCACACACACTATTTAGTTAGTAACCATGAAAGCCGATTCAGAGATAAGGCTAAAATGCCACACTGAAATTCTTACGTTTAGTATTATTTTCTTGGCTGGCAGTAATTGCCTACCTTTATACTTCAGTGGTTTCAAATGGAAACTGCAGCATATGAACAGGCAGGCCATGCCAAGAAGCAAATCTTGAGACAGCCCTTTCTTTGAGTTAAGTTGAATGTGATGAATTTCAACTGGTTGCATTTTTGGCCTAACACACCCACTACTGAGTTTCTATGTTGATATTTAAGGAAATGAACCCTGGCTTAGCAGGTTTTAGGAGTCTCTATTACATTAACTGAAAACTAAATTTCATTTCCATCATTATGTGACAACAACTATGCACTCCTATACCTGAGCACTCTTTTGGAGACTATGTTGTTGACACAGCTAATAACTCCTTTGCTTATTGCAAGTAAATGATGAATTACGTGCAAGTGACAAAAGAAAGAAGTAAACCCAGTGTGAGAGCCCTGTGCACAAATAACTTTGGAGGGGATCTAATTCTCTGATTAGAAGAGAATTAGATCTGCTCTAATCTTTAGATCTATTGCTCTAATCTTTAGATCTAGCAGATCTCTAATTTTTAGATCTAATCTCTCTGATTAGAAGAGAATTAGAACTGCTTCAAATACCTGTTAGAAGCAGTATTACTATACCTTAGGCAGTCTTCACAGAAAAACCCACCTGCATTCTGCCACACAAATAGGACAATGAATGTCCCACCAGGGATTACACCTTTTATTTAATTCCATTTATTCTTCAGGTAATGCAGAAAAGCCTAACCAAAGGTCAGAACCCAAGACTCAACAGACAATGAACATAATTCTTGTCTGTATTGTTAGCACGTAGCATTTAAACATTTTGGTGGGAAATCGACCCTTTTCTGCAGCAGAATAGATTGTTTTTAAAACAAGTGCTCTTTTTTGTTGCTAGCCCTACATATAAAAGCAACCCAACAGCACCCTATGATATTGTCAGCACCCAGTGGTCCAGCAGCCGTTCCCTCCTATTCACTATGAGGCTGAAACATTGACATTTAGAAAGATTAACAGTGATTTAGTACATCGGATGAAGCACCATTTCTATGTTAGTCCCATGCTGACTCCGATGTTACTTGCTATTTTTCAATTAAATGTTTCAATTTAGGTAAGTCATGTCTATTTGGCTATGAGGAGCATTTGGCTAGATAGCAATGTTGTGAGTGAAAAGGCCACAGTGATGCTAACACACATCTGTTACACTGATATATTTCAGTTAAACACTGTGTGGTTTGGCCAAAAGGGCTACAATAGCATGCATGGCCTTCTAAATTCAGAAAAAGTGGCAAGCTGTTTTAAAATTAAGACATTCTGAAAAAACAAACCTTAATTACACACATCTAGTGTATTTGTTTATACTGTAATGAAATACATTTCATGATATAGAAATGATAGCCTCTAAGAAATATGCTTCCTAAATGGGTAAGAAAAATTCTGCTTTTCTCAGGCCCTTCACTGCAACTGAAAAGCCACAGCTCCTCTTTCAAAGAGTTTCATGTTAAAGCACAACCTTACATCCCAGGTAAGAATCTCTGCCTCAGAACTGAGAGCACAGATCCAGGTCTGGATTCCTCAGTATCCAACTTCCAGCTGCTGTTCTTGCAAGCTTTCAGCTACCAAATACAAATTGCACAGTTGTGGAAATACTGCACAATATTTCCACTTTGTTAAATCCAGAAATAATTTGGAAATATTAGAATTAAAAAATCTGGAAATAAATTCAGATCATATTCTGCATACTGGGATGGAGCTAAACTGAACATCAAACGAAATTAAAAGGACATTAAGGGTAGTTTGTAGCTGAAATTTGGAAAACGTGCTTCTCTTCTGAAAAGATAGGGTTTACCTTTAAAGAAGGTGGACCTATGGGGGTGGCTTGGCAACACAGAATCTGTTTGAAAAAGTGTTTTTTTCCTGTAAGGAGTTAGGTTTTCTGAGCCTTTCCCAGATTTTAACAACACAGGCTGTCATCTTTCTGGTTACTCTATTAACGTGTGAAAAAATTCTTAAAACCCTTAAGCTATCCATTAAAAATAAGAGAAAAAAAATGCGCCATGTGTCATAATTTGTTTTGGGCAGTATGTTTTTTTTCACTGCAATTAATTGCCCACTATAAGCTGTGTGAAATACATCTTTACAGCTGTTTCTCACCCAAGCCAAGGCAAATAATGTTTGTTTGGGGGTTTTGGCTTTTGCTTTTAAGCTACCACTTTTTCTTTCCCTGTATATTAAAACACCACTTAATCTGTTTCCTGCAGTATAAACACTTTACCCAGTATACAGCAATCTTTCACTTATGCCTTAATGAGTAGTCACAGCACATGTGCTCAGGGTATTTCTAATGTCTTAAGCTGCCAAAGCCAATATCGACTTTAGCAGGTTTATCTGCTGGTTGTTAAACTCAGGCTATCAGTTCAATAGTGCTGCATGTCCCTGCCTTTTAATACCTTCCAGTTACCATCCATTTCTGTCAGGTTCATTACATCATTTTATTTTTGTCCTGTAAATCTTTATTTAGTTCTGCAAGGAGCCTTGAGGACAATGTGCGCATTTCCTTCTGCAGCACCTGAATGCTGCCCAACCACTACCATTTGCTAACATTGCTACCATTTGCTACTGTTTGATAACACATGGGCTTCACTTGACATTAAGGAATTACAAAAGGAAATCCAAAGAGCAGCAGGAAAAGGGGGTCAAATCCATGTGGCCACCAGCACAGATGGAGGTCACACAAGCTCTCAAGTTGCCTCAGCAGTGTAATATCCATGACATTATGACTAATGGCCATTAAATGACCCCCTACTTATTGCAAGAGCTAACAAAATAAAACGAAGTCTTATATCACTAGAGCAAAGGTGCTGGGTCTTAAAGGCCTGGAGAATCACGTAAAGCTTAAGCACTGTGCCAACACTTGGCTAAAATTTTCCACAGCTGCTGCTTTCAATTTGCAGAGTTGCTGTCGCTCAAGATTTTAACGAGACTTCAGCAATATCTGGTGGTGCTTTTAAAGCCCGTTTCTGGGTGCCAGATTCTTTTTTTCTTTAATGCAGTGGAAATAAATATTCCTAGCCAAGGCCTGTCAGCTGTGGTGCAAAGCTCAGAAGTGTGCATCCTACTAACACAAAAAGCAGCATACAAATCAGAGAACCCTGCCTCGATGCCTTATTCCCCGGTGTGTGGAATGGGCGATACTAAATTCTGTCCTCTCAGTGACAGCATCAGGGAAGAGCTGGCAAGGTCACCCATCTGCCAGCATGTTATACACTATGGGCCAGAAGCTACTACAGGCTTCAGTGGTTGAAAGATTTGGTTTGTAACTTCAGGGTGCCTCAACATCCAAAGCAGGTCATTTTACACATCTTGGTGCACGACATACCACCTTGCTGTGTGACTGAGGCAGAGCTTTGTGACTCCTGCAGCCAGCCAGCAAGTGTCAGGGACTGAGGGGTTCAGCCCAGTATCCTTTCCTGCCCGCCTGCCACCATTTGCTCCCTGCAAAAGGTGCATCGTGCTTTTCTGTACTTCTTTCACCGCTGAAAGTCAGCAATACTGGAAGTCAAATACAGCAATTGCTCAACCAATTTCAGTGGAAAATAAGGAGTGATCCCCATCCAAGCTAAAACTGCAGGAGAAATACGGACCAGCAGAAGGTGACTACCCCAGCTGAATCCCAACCAAGGCACTGGGGTGTCTGTGCTCCCTCAAAAAGTACTGCAAAGGTTTTAGTGGTCAAATGCTTTCTGCAGCTCATGTTTGCCTGTAGTCTTAAAAGAAAAGAATATCACTTACTTGAGGAGTTCAACAGCAACTTCCTTAAACAGAGAGTGTTATTTCTAAATGCTGCTGGGGAACAACCCTATGATGACAACAGAGTATCTTTCAGAAGAGACTCTGCCATTAAACAGAGCAATTTTAACAGATACTGCAAAGGAACTGTCTCTCAGATTAAATTTTGATTTGAGACAAAGTTTTGCCTATAAATCCACAGTAAAAAAGTTAAGAATGCACTTTTTTTTTCTTTTTTAAAAGAATTCTGGTTAGCTTTAAAACACTAAACCATGAAAGAAGGAAACATCGTTTTTACACTGGGGTATTCTGTTCCAGTGGGAAGTCCCACAGAGTTCATAAGTTCTCAGAGGACCTGTAGAACTGAGCTACAACTATCACAGTTTCAGTCAAGTAAGTTATCAAAGAACAGTATAGGAACAAACTGAGAAACTCTGCCTTTCCCGGAGAGCTACAGAACAAGCCTGATAAATCTCTTCTCTTTTTGAGAGAACTCTGTTGCTTCTCTTTCTATTTCACCTAGGTAATAAATTGCACAAATACAGAAAAATCTATGGAAAAAATGCAGATTCAATGACACTTTCCCTGCACCAACTGTACTGCAGCCACTTTTCACCCTGCCCAGGTCGACGGCCTAGTCAGACACTTGCAGTATGCTTGAGCAGCCCCTTTGAAATAAACGTGAGTTTTCATAGATGTAGAAATGAAGCATGTGCTCAGGGACCTTGGAAACCAGGGACATTGCGATCAGAAAAAACAGCCTTTTCTCCTGCAAGTACTGCGCTTCAGGCTTGGGTTTGTGAAGCCGGCAGGGGGAGCAGCAACACAGCAAGAATATGAAGATGGGCAACTAACATGCAAAGGGTCAGAAACCTAAAGCCGCAATGCAAAAACTGGTGTCCTAATAGCCCCCTTGCTTATTTCAACAGCACATCTGTCAGTGTCTGGAAAATCCAGGAATTATAGAATCGTGGAATGGTTTGGGTTGGAAAGGACCTTAAGATCATCTAGTTCCAGCCTCCCTGACATGGGCAGTTTCCCGTCACACTAGACCATGTAGCCCAAGGCTCTGTCCAGCCTGGCCTTGAACTTTGCCAAGGGGTGAAGCATTTGCCACTTCTTCGGGCAACCTGTACCACTGCCTCCCCATCCTCACAGCAAAGGACTTTTTCCTTATATCTAACCTAATCTTCCTTATATCTAATCTAATGAGAGCTCTGAACGCAATTCTGATTGAAGTGACATCCTTGGGCTTTGTCTTTTAAGCTCTTAGAAATAGATTTTGTGAACAACAGTTCTGCATGTCTCTAATTATATGCAAGATCCCTAGATCGCTGCTGGAGTATATGCCCCTGGAATTGTTAAATCAAGCACTGAATGATAACAATATCTTCTAACATGCTGCAAAAGGCATGAAATCAGTCATCTGCCCCAGGAAAATAACCCTAAAGAAATTAAGGTTACAGTAAGTCTCAGCTTCTTCTGAAATCCAAATTACTTAGCCTTAGGGGACTTGTGACAGGATGAGGATGGAATGAAAAATAGTGGCCATTCTTATAGTACAATGAAAGTTTGTTTCCATTTTATACCATAGTCTTGAGACTTCAGCCTCTGGTTCTCCTGCTTTCTGAATAGACTCCTCAAAAATACCTAACTTCTTCATATTTGGGAAGTTAATACAGCCATTCAAAATAGGGATATACTTTTGTTTACACATTTTTTATACATTCTGCACCGTGATTTATATGGCTCGCAGTTACCCCTGAAGAGTCAGCTCTTGCACTAGAGGTCTACAAACTACAGGAGCATGCAAAGCCTGAATCTCAAACTCTACCCCAGAGAAAAAAAAAGGTAGTGAATTGTGGGGAAACCACAAACAAATATGGATAGTACTTCCATTCCCAAATCCCCTTCTAATAACAAAGCATCTTCTTTATGATTTTGGAGCCATGTAACACTGTGTTTCCAGCTTTCAGCCTTTCATTCCCTGGGCTGAGTGGAGCAGAATGGGGAGAATAAACACTCCTCATGGGGAAAGGAGACAGCTCTCACTGATCCTTCTAGGCAATAAGGAAAACATGCTGCAGGGCTCTAGACAGAATGAGAGCTAGTCCTCAACCAGATTTATACAGACTGTGTTAGCAGGACAGAAGAGTGAAAGCCAGGAAAACAATATTAGATGAAAGAAACAAAACCTGTGGCTCTGCAAGCTTGATGTAGCATTAATTCCTAAGGGAAAGTATGTATCATACCCAAGATGCTATTTTTTCACATCAATTAGAGATATAAAATCCAAGGTCATTCCAAGAATAACCTTTTAAATAAACACAATGAAGTAACTGCTGCCACAGAGCTGGTTTGCAGCTCTAGCCCCTACCTCAGTATATACAAAATAGTTCCAGATAATGAAACAGCTGTAAGAGACATTGTGCTTAATGGGAGCACTGGCAGTCACTTCAGGGAAGTCGACTCCCAGAAACACAGCCCCCTCTTCTCCTGGAAGACCTCCCACTGAGTAATAAGGCATAAGGAAAGCTTCCTTAAGAAAAATGTAACACAACATCTTTCTGTTGAAAACACAAAATATGATTTCCTCACACAAAAACCCTGCCTTCATAGCCAATGATGAATTGCTACTGAAGAAGATAATGATAGGGCATCAGCATGATCAGTCAACCAGACCCTGAATTTATGGAGAATGGATGTACCCACAGGTGATTTATACCTGCTGGCATTCTGGCCCAGCAATGTTTCATCCCTATGCTGAAAGGAGGGCCATGCTACTTCAGGACCAAGGAAAAAAGCTGCATGCTATAAATAAAGCATACAACAGGAATCACTGAGCTGATTTGCCTAGCCAGCCAAACTGCCAGTAATCAACAAGGACACAAATAAATGGGTCAGTGGGTATTTCATACTTGACTGCTCTCTACAAGAAGCTGTAGAGCTGAAATCGAAAATCTAAGATACAGTCACAATGTCCCAAATAAAAGCACACACCTTTTTTCAAAATTCCGCGTGCATCCCAATTTAAGTAACAAATCCCTGAAAAAAGCACAGGGCCAGAAGAAAGGGTTCAGTAAAACACCTAAACAGAGAGAAATTGATGGGGGAGATCAAAACACCTGCCTCCCAAAGGCACACTTGGGTGCAGATCCTTGTTTTCATTCCAGCCCCAGGCTAAGTCATCCCAAATTAGAGCATCAGTGTTGTTTAGCTTTAAATACCATCTTAACGTCATTCTCCAGAGGCATATTTCATATAGCAACTAAAGGCGCTTTCAGAAGCTGACAGGCACCTGCACATCTGCTGATGAGCTATTGTGTTGCTTCTGTTGGCTAAAGAAGTACTACTTCCCCTTTGAGGAGGAATGAAGGCGATTCCCACTTCAGCGTTTGCTAAGGTTTGAAGGAAAGCGAATGTCAAGAGCGCTCTATCTTCTGTGCTGCCTGTCACCTGAGTGAAGGAGGTGACTACAGCACACCACAGGGAAGCTGTACTGAGAGATATCTGAAGGGAAAAGGGAGCCCCAAAGCGTATCCCCAGTCCTGGGGATTTAAGTCCTCGGGATTTTATTTCTTTATTTAAGAAGGAGGCGCTCTGGCCCACCAGACAGTTCACGTGCTCTCTGCAGGACATGGAAGAACAAGCAGCCGTTCCACACCACGGTGATAGCCACAGAAATTCAGCTCTGGAGAAGCTAACAAAGGAGGCTAGACATGACTTGAGTTGAGAGCAGCACAAAGGAAGTTGTGTCTACAAAGCAGCAGAGGCAGGAGGTCTGATTTTGCCGTGACATATCCATCAGGCACATCCTATGTCTTCATTTCACATGGGGCACGCAGGTTTATTACTAGACACTGTAAAAAGGCATATGCTAGGCTTTTCAGACACATTTTGCAAACTGTGCACTATCTCACCCTCAGCAAGGAAAAGGACCCCTTGAAGACCCCAAAAATACTGATGAATAGAACTGACAGTGGCAGGGAGACTGCTTGCTGAGACCAGCTGTTGAGACCCTGTGTTACAAAATGTGACTGCTCTGCCTTAGAAATTACTATGTTGCCTAAATACAGAAGTCCCAGTTCCCACTTTCTTTGCACCCAGGGCGGACATGCACTCCAGTGAGAAGTCAGAGTACAAGGACTCAGCACTCAGCATTTCAGTGAACAAGCACAGGCAAGGACAAAAGGATGGTGTCCACCAAGAGCTGGTGTTAGATAGGAAATGGGGGCATCTTGTGGCCACCTATAAAAATGTACAAGATGAGTTTGACTTTTCAGCACAAAAGCCTAACTAGGAAAAGTTCAATGAAAATTAAAAAGGGAAAAAGTCCTTCTGCAAATATTCCATTCTATCTGCCTTTGGGGGTTTATCCCACATCTTACATGAGGTTGCTTTTATCAATCCCCTCAGAGGTATTTGCAGTAAACCAGTTTTAAGCTTTATTGTTTATGCTATTCCACTTGTTATGAATATCACACTTCCCAAAGTCAGGCTAGGAGTCCAGTTTTCCCTTTCCTTACTACATGTTCCTGTCACATAACAATGGCATTTTGCTACATCACTTTCAGTAAACATTTTAAGCAAAACAAGAGCAGCATCCAGGTATGTTGAAAGGCAGGCTGTACCTCCCTGACCCTTTGCAGGCAGACATCAGTCAGCTTGGTCCTGAGACCAAGCAAACTGTCTTTCACTGTGGTTCATTTGCTCCAGCTCAGCATCATGCTGAGCATGCTGCTCCTGGGTTAGCTCCAGTTTGCACCCGATCTGATCCTAGAAGCCCCTACACTGAGTGATTGCAGCAATCAGAGAGACATGGCCTGGGAGAAGGCTGACTTTAACACCAGTGAAATGGATTAACAGCCCTGCACCTACTCCAGCTTTTTATTTCAAATGCCTAAACCAAAACCATCTCAGAGTTGCCAAAACAATTATATTGACATTTCTGAAACCTTTACTCTGGGGAGAAAATAAAGTATTTTGACATATTCAAATGCCATTTACTTTCGGCTGACAGTTAAAATTTACCTTAGCTCAGAATACTTCTGATTATCTCGAAACGATTTCTTTTTGGCCATTCCATTCATTTTTCTTGCATTTTAAATTATTAAAAAAAAAAGGCAAGCAGCTATGTCCAGTATCCTCTTCTGTTTTCAAGTACAGGGCAGCATTTAGAAGCTGACAAATAAGACCTGAGTAAGCAGGCAAGTAAGAGGAGACATGGTATAGAATCTTTCCTATCTTACAGACGTAACGACTAGCAACCACCAAGGTGGCATCCTGCTCTTCTGCAGCCATTTCTCTTATCCCGGCACAGGTGCTTGCCCTCAGCTGGTTTAGGAAGCTAAACTAGTAGCTAACAATTCCTGTTAGCTAGGGATTAATTTTCTGCCAGTTCAGTTCTCTGAACAGGGCAGCATAGTGGGCACAAAAGCCCCTTGCCACCAGAGTGTGCTCTGGGACCAGTTAGGTCCTTTGTCTGTAATGTCAGTCCCTACATTTAGGTGTTTTGTAGTCTTTGTGAGTTATTTAAGCATGTCAGCAAACACAAAGGTAGCTTGTGCTCCTGGCTAATTCCAGAGAGGATGATGGCTTATTCCCTCTTCCTTCCCTGCCATACATATATCCTGTAGGCAAGGTAAAGGCACCTCCTGGGCAGTCCAGAAGTAAGCAATTAGTTCCATGACTTGCTGTAGGCACAACTAGATAATGTGACATGCATTTGGTGATGACACACATTTCACAGCCTAACCATGTATGCAGTCATCCTTCACTGCAATCGCAGATTACACCTTCCACCTTCCAGAGCTTCCATGTATTATTTGCCCAGTGCATTCAGACTGTAATCCCACTCACTTATACCATAGAAGTTATACACAGGGATCAATGGGATTACACCAGCGTATTGTAAATGTGTATCCTCCTGCTGGTAATTTCTACATCGAACCCAATACCTTGGTTGCTCCCAGCAAATGCCAGTGTGCTGTCACTCAAATCAGATGGGTTTTCCGAGCGACGTGGTGGTGGCTGCGTTAGTTTCTGCCCCTCCTCTATCTCAGGATAGGTGCGCACGGTAAGACACAGTGAAGTCTGAACAAGGGCATCTTTCAGCAAAGCTGAGTCCAGATCCTCAGCAGCTTTCTTGTTAATCTCCACAATTTCATCGCCAGCTTTCAGGCCTGCAACACGGAAAAGAACAAGTAAGACTTGCACAGTAAGGTTTCTCTTACCTGCAGATATCAAGGAGCTCAGCCAGGCATTTATGAAGTACCAGACAGTGTCACATCTAGCCATAAAGTAAACGTTAATGACTACAAACGACATGGAAATTTGATAGACTTCTGCGAGATCTGTTGTCAGGCTGATACTGTAGTACCACCCCTAATAGCTTGGTGCCCAGGAAATCCCTCACAACATGCCAGCAGCAAGATATCCCCTTTTTTGTTTCAATATATAAATATATACTGAAGGACAGAGAAAGACTTCTTAAGGTGCACACAGGTCAGGGAAAGGATGGAGTAGCTCAGCCAGGGTGTACGGTGTAGGACGCCAGATAGCCTCCACTCCGGCCCTGCTCGAATCATGTCCTAGCACACAGCTCTTCAAAAGGCACATTTTAGCACTTGGTAAGTTAGTCATTGTATTTTTTCCAATGTGATTTCCGGAGTTATTTATAGCACCAGTGCCCAAGGGAAAAGGGGATCTGCAGAGGAAACAGCTGACTCCCGCTTGCTTCAGGGGCAACACCGCCATGCAGAGAGGTGACATGCAGCCCTCTGAGGTGCCACAGGAAACCTGACCTTCCCCTCAGCCAGCTGGGCCTGCTCTCCAACTAACAACAGCAAGCTGGGCCAGGGTTTATCCCGAATAATCTTTAGGCAGGTAGCAGTGCGCCAGGGCACATCGGTGCTGACAGCCACAATCACTAGAGTTGCTGCTGCAGCTCTTGTCTCCACTTGGAGGGTGATGCTGGTAGTCCCTGACATGCACACCCCCAGGAGCACCTCATGTGGCACCTCCAATGGGAACATATTCTACACTGGTTACCAACCCACTGACAGGAATGGCATCCCAATCACTGTCCTGGCATTCACAGAGATGAACTGATGAATTCATCATGTCCTGGCATTTACAGAGATGAATTTCAGGATTGAAAGAGCTGATCTATGTGGGTGACCTGTCCTCATGCTATGCAGTCCTCTGGCTGGGCAATCATGCAAAGGAGGAGTCTTGCCATCTTTAAAGCCTGGATGAAAGGCCTGACTTGATGAGTCTGAGCAAGCAGAGCTCAGCTGTATCCTCCAGGAAACAGATTATCTACCCTCAGGCTGGACAGGGCTTTGAGCAACCTGGTCTAGTGGAAGGTGTCCCTGCCCATAGAAGGGGGGCTGGAACTACATGGTCTTTAATGTCCTTTCCAACTCAAACGATTCTATGATTCTAGAAAGAAATGTGGAAGAGAGCAGGCTTAAGAGCCTCACTCTTCTTTAGATAAATTGAGATCTTTCTAAATGCATGTAATTGTGCCCATAAACTGTACTGTGGCATGCTGTTCCAGAGAGAATAATATGAACTAGACAGAATAACTACAAAGTAAATGGGCTGTAAAATCATATTTGAAACAAGGACAAAACAGGGCAAGTCAAACATTTCACATGATTTTATTTATTCGACTTAGTGATGCCACGTCATAATACTAGTATATTAATATGCCTGCAACCATAAACGTCATATCTGGGCTTCATTTACTCTTTGCAATTCTCATTTTGAATCATTTGGGATAAAACATTGTGTCTATCTTGTACAATCAGGGCCCTCAAATTCCAGCAATGGTCTAGCTAATGCAGACCAACAGAAAATATAAAGAGACAAATAATGAAAAATATTAGGAGAAAATAAAATCAAAGTTTTCCAATTGGACAAAAAATTGAGAATTAAATACTATAACTCATCTGATTAGACTTACAATAGGACATGCAGTCAAAAGCAAACATGCGTGTAAGTAATTGGAGGAAGAGAATTTTCCTTCCTGCTTTTTGCTAACTCTGGCTATCTTGTCACAATATTCTTCCAAGTACTGTTCATACAGAAGTGGCTTTTCATATCAGTTATGAAGAGTAACGTATCACTGAAAGCATGTTTCAGCATTTCAGCCCTACAGGAGGCAGTCTGTGTTCACATATTCATTTAAACTGTTGCTCAAACATTAACTAAAAGCATAACAAGAAAACCCTGCTGAAACCTCCTTACCTTCACCATCACATTCTCTCTGCTCCCCACAGAAACATACAGGGTTTTATTTCCTTATGGCAGGCTGGCAGAAAGCTGTCCCCCCAGCACCCATTCAGGGCTTTTTGCAGAACATCCATTCTGTCAGCCAGGGAATCATATGAGGCTGAAGTAGGGTGAGGAGGGCCAGGAAAGAGAGAGATGGTCTTTTCAGGCTTAACAGAAATACACAGCAGCCTCCAGAACCACCCACATGGTTTTCCTAAGTTAGGGTTAAAGACTACAGCTGTGCTAAACCCCAGGCTCCCTGCAGCCAGAACTGTTTCTTTGTCCCCCGCCCCTGCTTCTTTCTTCCCGGTTTCTAGCTGTGCAGTCCGTCCCTCCACTGTGCCACTTCTGCCACTCATTTCACTGCAACCCAAGCTCTATTTACTAGTGGGTCAGAAAACCAGCCACGTATTTCTGCCATGGCAGTTTTCTATCAGGACAGTGAGTTGAACTGGCTCAGCAGAGTGCCAAAATCAGCACAAGGCAAAGGGCTCAAGCAGTCTGGGGGATACCAGCCCACATTCTTTTCAGCAACAGCTAACTGTTGAATAAGCTCTGCAAGACACATAGCCACTCATCAAGAAAACTCTGAAGGTGTTTCTGAGGACTCTGCATACATTGGTTATAAAGGCTATGAAGAGATGAGAGTCTTCTCACGCTTCACACCCCCCATGTTATACTTCAAAATCCAGATAGGTTTCAGCTGTCCAGAGCTCTGACCAGCACATCCCATGACTGCACAAGCAGCAGTGCTATCACATCAGAAAGAGCAATGAATGGGAAAAGCAGTAAGGGCACAGCAGTGTCAGGGTTGACCTCAGCTTGGGCAAGCTGCAGTTAAACCATATCCTGTTCTGCCTTGGCACGAGCCCGGCAGCCTAGTTATCTCTGCCAGTTTCTGGTCCAAGTGCTGTCATGCTTCCTGCAAAGGCTGGAAGCAAAACTAGAGGCAGTAATCCCAGCCAGAGAGAACACTATGATGACCTCTACTGTACCCATTTATCTTGCAGTGACTGACTTGAGAGGGCCCCTGCTCCCCTGTCTAACTGCAAGGGACATGCTGACCTTGCTATATACACAGCAATTCAAAATTAGGAGGTTAACTCTACAGTACAGCTGATCCCAAGAGCAGAACAGCCATGTATTTGGTACCTAAGGTTGTTCCTGAAAGACCCTGGTTCCTTTTGGACTGGCACCCTGGTTTAATGTGTTTGTAAAGCTCCTATCTCAACAAGCTCATGGTCTATATAACAAACAGTCTATAGAACAAACAAAACCAGTTTGAAAAGTATTTTACCTTTCTTGAAAGCTAAGCCTGTCTCTTTGACACTGTTCACATACAGCCGACGAATCCCTTCTTCTTCCACAGAGGACAGAGAGAAACCTAGGGAGATACCCAGCAAAACGGTTACAAAAAGCCAATCACATCCAGTGTGTCCTAACAACTGCCTACACTACAGGTAAAACTGTGCTGTTCCTGCACTGAGCAGTTAGGAATTACTCCCCTCTACTTTCCCTTGAACCTTTACAAAGGTAAAGGGAAAGTTACAAAATGAAAGTGGCTTTGACAAAAATGTGAACTGAATTTCTTCGTTTATATATAAATAACCTACAGCTATATTTGAGGCTATCACAGCTGCAAAACATTGGAAGAGACTTCAACTTTTCTTGCCACAAAAGGTCACTTCAAAAAGTTTTGCTGTTCACAAACAAAAGCTGCACAGAGCTGTGGTTTGTGACCCAAACCAACAAAAGGCAGGAAGTGAAGAGCTATGGCTGACATGACATCCTGAACTCAGACAAGGCATAACAGCTCCTGCTAAAGCATAATGACAACTTTTACTTTTGCAAATTACTGGACTGGACAAGTTTGTAAAAACGCCACTTTCCCTTTTGCCCTTTCTTTTCTTAGCTGTTCCTGGCACAACCTGTTATTTGCCAAGTCTCAGCTCAGCACACACTTCGTAACTATGCTAGAGACACACAGAATAGCCTTACAATGGAAGTACTGACACAGCCTTAATTTAAATGGTGCGAAGAGTACTGCTACATTTGGTTTTGGTGATTTTCTTGCCATTTGTGTTTGACACCGTGTAAGACAACAATGATAAATGAAATACAACGTGGTTAATTAAATATGGTTTGTTTATTTATGTTGAGGGTTATCTAAAACAGAACATTTGCCTTTCTGAAACTTCATTACTCCCTAAGTGGGTCCAGGCAACCATTTGCTCTCTCTTTTTCCAGCTAGAAAAACATTTACAAACATCTAGGGGGAGATGCTTGTTTGACATGGATTCAGCCACCAGTCAAGAGGTGCAGATGTGCTGGGAGCCTATTCTGACTTTAGGACTCCCTTCAGGTTGATGCTTATAGATGAGAAGTTATTTTTTCATCCATCATTTAAAAAAAGGAAAAAAAAAGAAGAAAAAAAAGGAGGAGGAAGAATGTGGCAGCCTAGAAGTGAGGAGCATATGGCCCTTCATGACTTACTGAGTTACTTGGAATCTCTACGTGAGCTCCTCAGCCTGAATAAAATGGAATTTGTGAAGCTCACTCAACACATCAATTTTGGCAGAGAGAAAAGCTCTCGACTAAACACAAGAGCAGTTGTAAAATGTAGTAGTTATTGGTTGTCATCACCACAAAGCCTACCTGGAAAACCCTTAACCAGAAGCACAGTGGAGCACAGTTTGAGTCAGCAAAAATTGTTAGTAATACCATGACCCCTTTTGCAACTGAAATGCTGTTTTGAAGCCAATTACCATACAGTTCAAATAAGGTTGAATTGAATCTCAAGTTCTCACTGTGGCTAACTGGAGAGATTAGTACACCTTAGCAGTCCCAAGCTCACATTCTCCTCCATGAGAAGACCTCTGCCTCCTCCAATCTGTCAGGGCTAAGAGCATGTGTAGCTGCTTTTTAATTCATCTTTCAGTCAAAAAAAAACCCATAAATCCTGAGCAGTAATTGCTGGCAGAATGGGTATAAGGAGCAATTATACGTTGTCATCAGCTTTAAGAGACGAGATATGGGCAGCTGACAACAGCCTTGAAATGGTCATCTCACAAATACACTTAATCCCTCCACAGACAGAGTATGTGACCATACCCCAGGCATGGAAATAAACTGCTTTATTTCCACAGTTGTGACAGTGGCTGGATCTCATAAACAATTTGAAGCAGTACACCTATCCCACTGCAATACCATTGCCAGCGCTTTCACTGCCATGCAGTAAAGCAGAGCAGGGAGCTCATCCATGAGAAATACTTCAGGCAGCTGTGTGTGTATATATATGTATTTAGTTTATATATACAAACGTATAGTGCGAATGTCCACTTTCCATCTGGCTGAATTCCGCAGGTGCTCCACACAAACACGTGTACAAGCACTGCATGAGAGGAAGGGCAGGAGTGGGTGGAAGCGACAGCGATTGCATAAGCTGGCATCACTGCCAAAAAGACTACCATCAAACTGTGCATGGACTCCAAAACACAGGTGTGAAGAGATGGGTGGTGACCCAGACACAGCCTCTGCTTCATTGCAAAGTTTTTATGGCAGGAGAACAAAAGGTTGCACCTATGAGCACACATGGCCTCACTGAACCAGCACAATACATGGACAAATCTGCCTCCAGAAAATTACCTCAGCCTCCTGTGATAGATGTTTGCTAACAAAAATGCCAGCAACCTCCCAGTACAAACAGGAGCTGGAAACTGGTGTGTCCCGATTTCTGCCCATACCATCTTTGTAAAGAGGCTGGTACCAATGAAAAAGGCAAGATTGTAGGTGCCCAGGAATCAGCAACAGCATCACAGTGACATATCTAATGCTGGCAAGGTCCAGCACGATGGCCAGACACTCCAGGAGTGCCTCTTACCATGGGCATACTGGTGGGAATAGAAATACTAGGAAATGTTCCCAGATGAGCTTTCCCTGAAACACTCTGCTCCATCCTCTTTAGATAACTTGCACTCCTGGTGCACTCAGGCATGATGGCAAAGCTGCTCCAGGCCTGCTAATGCCTGAAGGAGCAGCTCTACCCCTCCCTGGCTCCAGGATCTCTTAGCTGGCCCAAAACAGCTTGCAAAGCCAGCAGATTCACATCTATTATCTTCCTGTCAGGCTAGTGAGCTGAACTGGCCTGTCGTAATTGTGCCTTCAGTAAAATCATTTCACCTCCCTATCTTTGATACTGCCTGTTAAATGAAGATAACAGAACGAAGTCTACATTCTTGGGATTAACGAATAGCTGCTTGTAAAGTATCTTGAAAATTCAAGGTGATTTACAAGTATTCTTATTGCTATAGCTGGAATACTAGCAACAGCAACAGGTAATGCCGCTAATAATTTTCAAAATCTCACCCATTTCCAAAATGAAGACTTTTCAAATTCTTCTGGGAATTTTGATCTGTTTTTAAATGGAAGAAGTATGAGAAGGCTTGAACAAAAAAAATCCCAAATAATCAGCAGAACGAAACATCCCTTAGTGCCCTAGACATCTGTTGCGGTACCAGGTCCTGACTTCTTCCTAGCATTTGCTGAAGTGCTTGTGAGGGGCTGAGACCCAAGCACTGCCCAACCGATGAACCAATCTCAAAGGCAGCCCTTGCTCACACAAAGACTTACGCAGGTGCTTTGATGCTTGGAGACTGTGTGGTCACATTATTGATTTAGGTCCTTTTCAAAACAAAACCAGTAGCAAGAACCCTTAAGGAACCCTGTTAAAAAGAACCTATGCTGAAATATTAAAGCTCTGATCTTTGTATTGCCATAGCTTGTGAATGTGCTGTCGCTTTCTCTCTGCATTGTAAAAGTACATATTGGCAATACTAGCTCTGTAAAGAGACTAAAAGAACTAATAACTCAAGTGAACCTAACATACAGGATGGAAAAGGACCTCAAGAGGAACCCTAGCCTTCTTTAGCACCAAGACAGGATCAACACTTCACCTCTGCTCCTTCACACACATATATTTCAGCACACACTTGTCACTGTATAAGCCAATAATATCATTTCTATGATACTATAGAAATTCTGCTGCCATTCAGAGTCAAAGTAAGTTTTTATCAATGAGAGGAAAGACAGCTTTTTTGAGGTGCATTTAGCATTCACTCCCTCCAGGGTCAAGGCCACTGAACAGATGTCCCACACAGATGATCTTGTTTCACAGGACATGACAGTGCATTTCATGGTCTTTCCTATTTATTACTTAAAAAAAAGAGACAAGAGAAAGAGAAGGAAATGCCACCATACCCCTAACTCCTACAGTGTTTTCAGTCACAGCATAATTACTGAAGCTAGGGCCATCACTGTGCTAGTTAAAATTTCTTTCTTAGGCCTGCAATATTCAAACCACAGTCAGTACCACTGCTTTGTAGCAGAGCTCAATATTCCAATGGCCTGCAGCTGTATAATAAGCAGTTTGGGGATTCCAAATTATTCTAGTCATTAAAACAGAATATTTAGATAAACAGTAAAAAGATGCAGACTGGTTTCCTGCAGGGCAGGTTGCATAAATAACTTTAAAATATGCTACAGAACTGTAATTGCCAGACCAAAGGGCAAACTCACCAGGCTGGAAGTCTATAACTTGAAATACTTGAAAGCTAAGAAATATGTCCATCCACACATAAAGATTAGGGATTTTGCTGAAATTACACAGGGAGGACTTCCTCTGCTTTGTGTTTTATGCACAGATTCGTACAGCATGTCAGGTTCTGGCTCCAGGAGTCCATGGGGCATCCTTGAGGGCCAGGCATTCACTGGGGCCAGGCTCCCCCAGCCTCAGGAACATCGAGGCAAGACAAGGGCAAGACTTGTGTGCCCCTGGCAGGTGGGGAAAGAGAACAAGCAACTTCTCCTGGGCCAGCTGCCTGTGTGCAGACCTTGAGATGCCTCCCACCCACAGCAATGCTCCTGGCTGCACCTCTGCTATCATGCTGGGTGGAAGGAGTAAGGAGGGGGAAAGCCTTCTAGCTTGCTAGCAGCAGCAAGCCACAGCAGCAGCCCTCTCCCAAACCCCACTGCAGGGCCACCATGAACAGCACAACGCAGGCATTCACGTAGGACGTGACAACTGGCAAAGGATGCTATTTTCCACCAGTGCTCAGTTGCACAGCCTCTGTAGGTGGTGTTTTGAGAAACTGCAAGAACAAGAAAATAGTTGTCCTTTCTGCCACCGCAGCTCTCATCAAAGAGATGCACATCCTACAGCTCAAGTACCACGAAGAACAGCATTCAGTGCACTACAAATAAAGCTGTCCTGCTTCAGGGCAGGGGAGCAAGCTTTCTGTGGCACAGGCATCAGATGTGCTTTTTTTATTGTGTTCAACAGACCTTACAGGTATATCAGTGAATAGCAAGCAAGAACCTGCCCACAGTAGAAACGACTTGCTAGAAAAATAAAAACAAATCCAGGAGAAACTCACCATAAATATCAGAGGATGCATCAGACTTCTCTATTTGAATGTGCTGTGTAATTTTCTGACAGATTTCTATTTCTTTGTACAGCTGAATAGAAAAAACCAAAAATGTTACTGTGGGAGGAAACATCAAACGTAGTAATTTTGAACAGATTTTTTTTTTAATTACAAGAAGAAGGACAGCAATCATTATTTATCACACAGTTTTTCTCCACATGTGTGACATGTATTAGTAGTGTCACTAAGCTTTAATGTTCGAACAGTTAAAGAGGAGGCAGCAGTGTTTTACTATCACCACCATAAAAGCAAGGATACATCTATTTCACTTGGTCAGTACCATTTTGAGTGCACAAGAAACAGACCTCCTATTCCTCTTTTCACATTTAATGGGTAGTAATCATCTAACACTTTCATATTATTTTGATTAATACAATACAGGAATTCAATTTTTCAATAGTACCAAAATCAACGGAGGGATTTTCTCTCTTAAGCACATTTCTTAATTGTTAGGATGCTATCAGATGGGATATGCAGCTCTTTCTTAGCATGTAATTGCACCTTTAACACATTTATGTTTATTTGTACAGAGAAAAGCCCCAAAAGTCTTTGAAATGGTCATTAACATCCTTCCTGGGAGACCAGCACAAATTTACACCTAGGTAATAACCCAGAAGCCTACACACACAAGTGCAATTTACTCTGCCTTTCAGGAGTGAAGGACCCCTCGGCAGGGAAATCCCACTTTTCCAGACTAAGTCAGATATTTAGAGACTCTGAACTAACATTCTGGGGAGTCAGCCCTGACTTATTCCACATAAGACAGCCTTGACACACTGGAAACCCCTGGCTCAGCACCAGATTGAAGCTGGTTTTTCTGTATCACAGGCTAGCACTGAAGTAACAAACCATCTTTTTGTCTTTGGAAAAAATCATTCCCATAGGTGAATGAGAGCCCACACGTAAATATTAATTTTGTTTACACGCTGGTATGAATGTGTAAAAAGCAATTCACAGTAATTATCATTTTAAAACTAAGTGACAACAGTGTTTGGACTCAAATATTTAAAGCATTTCTTTAAAAGAGTAACTCATCAGTAGTTTCCTTATAAAAATACAATTTTATCTCCTGCATATATCAACACTTCCATATCTGTTTAACTGCAAATATTAAGTGTTACAGAGCAGTTAAATACCCATTTCAATGGTTGTATATAGTAAAATAAAATGCAAGATTAAATAAGGATGACATGCTAGCAATATTTTTAAAATGTGGGTTTCAAATACAAGAATGTATTGTTCAGAACCTGAAAAAAAGGTCGAATGATATTTACAAAGATCTCAGCATGATTTTAGCAAGGGTTTTAAAAAGAGAAGAAAGAGAAAAGGAGAAAAATACCAGTATTTTCAGAACAAAACTTGCGTCTGATCCCTGCAGTCATCTAAATTGAACGTGCAGAACCAGAAGCAAGGAGTACAGCTGACAAGCTCTCACAGGAATACAGGAGCCACTTCCTGCCCGCAACCCAAAGCACTATTCTCAAGCAAGAACCTCCGTTGAATGGGAGGAAAATAACTGGGGTGCACAGACTGAAGCTGGGCCGCCCAAACCAGAGAGCCAGTCTGACAGCAGCCCTGAGGTGCTGCTCACCTTTCTGTGTCCCATAGAGCCACTGTGCCCACACCAAAAGCAGGCAGCATATCTGGGATATGCTGGCTTATACCATGAAGCTGCCAGCCTGGGCATCATGGGCAAGCTGGAGAAACCCCCTTCAAACCTGCCATGGGGCCCTGGGCTCTGCACGGAAGGGTTTGATAGTGATACTAGAGCAATTATCTCAGGGGTTCTACTATGGACTGGGGAGTGCCCAGGGACAGGATTCTTCCTGACAGCAGCAGCACTGCCTCTCCAATGTGACTCCAGTCCCCACAGTGTTTCTTATAGCAGCTTTGGAATAGTAGTAGTAGTATTGGGGGGTTGTTGGATTCGGAGATTTCTTCCCTTCAAAATTTTCTCTTCCTTGCCCTTTTTTCCTCTACCATTTTTGGCCTTGTCCCAGCACCCTGTCCCAGGGACACCTTTTCCAGCATCCCCCGTGCCTTCACCCCAGCCTCATCCTAACTGCCAGATTTTCAGGGAGGTGTTCCAACTAAAAATGCCATCTTACCCAAAGTAAAAAGCCTGGCATGTCAAGCTTCAGCCAAAACACTCCAGCATTAAGATTACAATAAAAGGTGCTTAAGAGTGTAACTGCCTGGGACAGAACCTAATATTAAATACTCTTCCCTGAGCCCTTAGTAACTTTTTTAACACATAAACAGAGCTTGTGAATTTTTGAAAGACTGTCAGGACAAAAATGTCACCATTAATATTTTGGAGAGGAATGGAATATGGATGTTTAATCTCTATTTCTTACTTCAATATATCTGATACATTCTGCAAGGAAAAGGAGTATCTTCCTAAGAAATTACTTTTCTACAGTAATATATGTCGCTAAAAGCATTTTAGTAGATGGAAGACAGCTCTAGCAAGGTGACATCGATGTGAGACAATATTGTGAACAGGAAACTACAAAATTAGAGGCATTAGTTTTATCATATTGCACCAGAATCATTTAATTACTGAGCAAAGTAACGCAAATTTGCTCATGAAACAAGCACACACACAAGCAACCATACAAATGTGTGCTGTTTTAATGTTACAACATCAGATGTAACCCTGGAGCACCTATCTGTATCAGTATCTTAAAGCATGCACAGAGTCCCACTGACATTGGTTTAATATCATTTTTTCAGGACAAGCTGTAACTGATGACTATGTCAATCCTACATCCACTCAATGTAAGACAAGCCACCAAAGTCCTCCCATGCAATGAAAGCTAAAATCTGTCTCCTTTGAGTTTTTATTTTCCCCAACTACATTTCACTTCCCAGTCTCAGTACTCCAGCAGTTAGCACTTCCTCACTCTTTTTTTGTTGCTGTTGACAGTGTTAATGGCAAATCACTTCTTTACAAAATGAACAAAAGTATCCATAATTGGTAATGTTTACTTTTTATAACTAAAACAGCCACCCATGAAAAGGACTTTAAAAAGCTTTACAGTGTGCATGTGTAGAATCACAGACTTAAAGCATGACACTAACTCTGTTTGGTAGCCGGTTTTTTTTTTAATCTCTCATTTCAAAATTCCTTTGTAGTCTGTTTTTGAGATGAATGATATAAAAACATCCAACTGAAGCAATTAGGAAAGTCTCTTTTCACACCTAACTCCAGAGCTTTTTAACCTCAACGTTTATCTTCCCATTGAGGAAAAAAAACAACTGACAGCAAGAAACCAAACCCAACACCCAAACAAACAACAAAAATCCCAACTTCTTGTACACTTTCCCCCTCTTCAAAAATCAGGCGAAGTGATCTGAACACAAAATGCTCAGGCCTCAGTGGTATGCCTTTAAAACCACCAAGGACAATGTGAACAACAGGAAAAGGCAGCCTTGAGAGAAATTAAGCTTAAATGTATGTTACAGTGACTTTCACATATTACCTGTGGCTGTTTTTCCTCTCTTCCACACAGACACATGCATACACAAACGTAAGCTAGACACCAACTCTCTCCTCAAGATTAAATGTTTGCACAGATTACTTTACTGTGGGCCAATTTGCTATGGTCTGCAAAGCACTATAACTGCAAGTTAAAAAGCATAGCCCTGTGAATTACAAATGTCAGATAAACACTAATTAATACTGTCCTACCAATTGTCATTTCATTTTGCTCAGTAGGTAGCATTACCAGTTCATAGATATCCTCTTCTGGTCTTGGTACATAAAATTGGATCTGGTTTTCAATCAGGAATTTAAGACGCAGGTAGTGAGCCGAGTAATCCAGCTGATGTGTCTGCAAGAAATGGAGAACAGGCTTTAGAAGAGAAAAGCAATGCCTCACATCATCTATACTCAGAGAACAGCCTGACACCCAGGAAGGAAAATACCCCACGCAGTCTTTCACAAAAGGCCCATGATCTCCTAACCTGAACAAGAACTTGAACCTCATCTTCTTTCCCAGGAATAAGTGTTCATTTAACCACTGTCCAGAGTGTCAAGGGCAATGCTGGTACTCTAAGCAGCCTCTTTGGTTCTGCTTATCTGGCACTTCCACTCCCTCCCATGCTATTGCAGAAATAAGTAAACGCTATTATTGCAGAAGACTTGGAACATACCTTTGTATACAAAGCGTATTTAAAATTGCAAGGAGGACAATAAATGCTCTGCTAACAGAGAAATATGTAACAGGAAAGTTTTTGGTGGGTTTTTTTTTTAGCATCGTCATAATTAATTATGATGTGGTAAATTTCAAGCAAGGTTTATATATATATATACACACACACATATATATATAAAAAAATCTGTATGTCCTCTAAATTCAAAACAGCTTGGGATACACTGAGTTTGTAAGGCTAAAAGAAGCCAAGAGTTGCATCCTGGATTACATCCCAGTGGAAACAGGTCACATCATTTTAATGAATTAGTTTTAATTAGCTGAGGATGCGGCATTTGGTCTGGGAGATGCTAATGACCTTTTCTCAGCACGATTAATAAGCTTGATTTAAGCAGAGGTTAATGCAGTGTATAATCAAAACACATTAGAAGTATGATAAACACAAAGGATGTCATTCAGAAGTTATTTTCAAAACTTCATAAACTGTTGACTAAAGCTGGTTAAAAGCCCCAAAGTGATTCACAAATACAGGAGGTAAATTCTCCTCACTGTCAGTTCTCGAATTCTGTTATTATATGCTTTTATACACTGGCCTTTTCATTTTACCTGAGCAAATTACCACAGTTTCCTAGGTAGTACTTAAAAACAGTGGCTCATCTGAAAATTCATGCAAGAATGTCATTATTGCCTATTTACTGTGTTTTTTAAAGACTTGATTATCCAGTTCAAGCCAAGAGGATGATACACCGGCAGTCAGCGGACTGATCACACAGCACAGATGATGAGTAATGTACACTGAGTGACCTGTAGAAAAGATCACACACTGACCTAGCAAACCCTTCAGCAAATACTCAGAGAACAGCGAACGGTTTTGAAAGGCTAGATTAGCCCATGAATAAAAAAGAGCTATGGATAAGAAGGAAAAAACGAGACAGATATTGCTGCACTCCGTGAAGCACTATGTTCAAATATGTCCAAGTCAAAGACCAGATTACCCTTATTTGAAATGCAGTATGTGAAATGGAATAACCTCCGTAATCTGGACAAATACCTAGTTAATTAAATAAAGAATTTGAAACCCATCAAGAGACAAAATAAGAAGAGCTGAATGATCCTTGCCCTCTCCCCTTTTTTTCCCTTTTGATAAGCATTTTGTATGCTTTGGTCATTGTCCACTGTTCTCACTAGATTCCTCTTTCACATGGGCAAATGTACAAACACCCCAGAAATTAAAGGAAGCAGAATTGTCTCTAATGGTTCAGAAATTATACAGAGGAATCCTAGATGAGTTCCTGGTCACATTAGTTTACTATCCCTAGACACAAACTGAAGAGCGCCTTGCACACCAATTAAACAAAAACATACAGAGGAGGCATAAACCCACTGACTGCACCACACCCCATGTCTAGAGGGAGGTCTGTGATAAGTCTCTCTGAAAGTCCATGAAATTCTTGAGCCATTTACAGCAAAGCCAGTGGGGGAAAATATGTATGTGAAAAAAATACACTAGCAGAAAAAGGAGTCAGGCAATCTGGCAGCCTCCTCCTGCCATTATGGTGCATCTTCTTATCATAGAATCATAGAATAGTTAGGTTTGGAAAGGACCTTAAGATCATCTAGTTCTAACCCCCCTGCCATGGGCAGGGACACCTCACACTAAACAATGTCACCCAAGGCTCTGTCCAACCCGGACTTGAACACCACCAGCGATGGAGCATTCACAACTTCCCTGGGAAACCCATTCCACTGCCTCACCACCCCTACAGTAAAGACTTTCTTCCTCATATCCAATCTAAACTTCCCCTGTTTAAGTTTGAACCCATTACCCCTTGTCCTATCGCTACAGTCCCTAATGAAGAATCCCTCCTCAGCATCCCTATAGGCCCCCTTCAGATATTGGAAGGCTGCTAGGAGGTCTCCACGCAGCCTTCTCTTCTCCAGGCTGAACAGCCCCAACTTTCTCATCCTATCTTCATACAGGAGGTGCTCGAGTGCTGAAGCTCTCATGTATGTGCTGCAGCAAATGCAGCACCAATGGCCACATGGATCAGCCAGGTCTATGCTGACAAGCTACATGCCAACTGAAGCCCAGAGTTGGGAGAGAGAGCCCGGCCGCAGTCAGGTATTCATGTCACTTCAAACAGTGACTCCAAAATCCCTCCCCTTGCAGAACAGACCCAAAGGGATGCTTTGCAGCCTGCCCCAGGCCAGCAGAAAATCACAACCTGTTGCAAAGGGACACTAATATATCCAGTCTGGGGCCTCCAGCCGTGGGGCACAGACTAGGAGCTGTCTTAGCCACACTAGCAGGGCAGGGAGCCCTGCTCAGCTACCCCTGCACAACCACCCCAGGCTCCCAATGGGGTCAGGGGACCAGCAGGGCTGGGACACCCCATCACTGCTAGTTCAGAGGCACCCCCTGCCCTGGGGCAGGGGCAGGGGCAGGGTGTGCTCACACCAGGCTGCAACCAGCTCTGCAGGCTGAACCCTGATAGCATCTTAAAAGAGCAGCCTTCCCGTAAGGGGTGGCTTGATCTGCCACCCCAGTGGTCAATGACAGGGCTTCTGCCTGCTTCGATATGAGCACTGCATCAGGTGTGGAGGTGATCGCTGACACCTCCATGTTCACGCCTGTCCTTGCAGGGTGATTTGGTTCCCAGAAAATCGTGTGTACTGGCCATTTTAGAGAGCAAGAGAAGCTAAACACAGGATGACCAAGGCTGTACTGATGCCTTGAACTATGTCAGAGGACAGCATTGTCTGAAGAGGTCACTGGATAAAGCTCACATGCATTTTAAGGCACTCATTTCTTCCAGGAAACACCATCAGCCGAGGCGGATGCCATTCATTCACTACATTGCAATCCCATCCAAGTCAGGCAATGAGAGTCATCACCATTAAAGCTCTGGTGGTGCAGCAGCTGAGCCACACCATTTAGTTAATTAACATTCGTATAGCTGCAGCAAGACTTTGACTACCTCAAAATTTTACATTAGCTAAACTGTTTCAAATAGGGGTATGATTTTCCAGTGAAGTGAAAGGAAAAGGTCCTCTTAAAGTGGACATAGCCAGTTTGCCCTAAAAGCCATACCATTAACACACTTTTCCTGTTGCTGGTCTAGCTACATCCAGATGTAGGAAGGTGGGAGCAGAAACAAGGCAGCTTTAATGATACTAATATCCTTTCGAGACCACCCAAAATACCTTTTAGCAGTCCAAATAAGCTTTTTGGTTTATTTATTTCTCTCCTAATAACTCTGTCTATGTCTGGACTAAATTAAGCAGCTAACCCAATTTAAAGCACAACCCAACAGCTCTTGCAGAATAATTTATAGCCTGGGGTGTGAGTCGATTCAACAGGCTCTGCGTGGTGTAGCGGGTCAGCACGCAACCCAAACTATTAATCCGTTTCGTCTCCCTTCCAGTGAAGTGAGGGAAAAACATACTCTTTCAGTTTGGTGGGGGAGGCCTTCATTGGCACTGAAATGACAGCATCCTGGAAACATGCTAGTCATTCCACCATATTACTCCAGCTTCATACTTGTGTGTGTGGCCCGAACTTTTTCAGCAGGAAAACACCAGCTCAAAATCAAAGTAAGCCCACTGAGCATCAGCCTTAAGTAACTTCTCAAGAGACTTTGAGCACAGATCCAGAGACCAGGGGAAATCTGCTTCTTGCCCCTCATGCAGGTCTACTTGAAAAATGTGAATTGTCAGGTGGTGCTTTGTTCGCTTCTCGTGTTTTATCCAGTTCAGTCAGAAGACTAAATGCCAAAGATTGCTTGATTTTTGGTGTTATTCTCTCCATACTGGGTCTGCCTGAGTCCATATACAGTGTGTGTGTTTCTATTCAATTTTAAGACACAGAGTTATGTAAATGTTAGTAATCATATGCACATGTTCACACTGATCAGTATTATCCATAGGAAACAGTTTAATGCACGTACACTGATTTTCCTACCTTCCAAGTGATGTACTGATTTTCCTACATTCCAAATGATCTTATTAGTTAAATCTTAGGATAAATCTTTGAGAAACCACTTTAAAATACGCTTTAAATTCCCCTCCCACCAATGTTGAATCACAAGTGCCACAAAAATCTAAATCGCTGTATAACAAGTAGCAAAGTTAGTATAAGAACACATTTTCTATAATGACTTGAGTGTGCTTAATGTTCTCCAAAAGAATAATCAAGCTCAGTTTAATAGCACATATAGATTTAACCACATATACAAACATGAAGAGGGTTATATGAAATGTAATCTTGAAATGTTTACTGTACCAGAACTTGACTGGTTCTCAGATGGCAGATGGCAAACTGATGTGAAATGGTGTGGATCAGATATTAAAGGGGAAAAAATAAGCTGAATTCAAGAGACAGAAGAAAGAGATTGATTATTAAATGCTACAGGAAAGAAGGCATCCATCAGTGTTTTCCAGACAGAAAAACTTACAGAAAGGGAAGAAATAGATAGCTCTTCAAAAAAAAACACGCACGCACCTCCCCTTCTCCTTATACACCACCACCCACAACAATGAAACACACAGCGAGAGACCAGATTCTCAATAGGCACCTACTGAAACCAGTGGACCTACACCAATTTACTCCAGCTAAGGATCTGGCCCACTGAGTTAATCACTCTTACCCAAAGGAAAATATAAATCCTAAAAATAAATCATTACTAATTAGGTGTCATCCAGCTTCCCTAGTATGTCTCTCTCCAAAAATGTCATCTTTTCCTGAATACAATGAAGAGCTTTCACAAGCTGCAGCACTCCTTAATGGCGCACCTTGCAGAGAGATGAGCACGCTGTATAATTACTGGAAACAAATGCCTTTCTCTCACCTTCCCTCTGTTTTGAAGCACATGCAACATGTTCTGAAAGTCCTCAAAGTTAAGCTTTTAATAGTAATAAATGTTTTCTTTCCTTCTGCTGCTGTTGTTGTACAAAAGAGGACTCACTTTTCAGAACAGCACGTGACAGGAGTTGGGACTAGCTTGCAGTCAGCCAGTTAGCAGAAAACATACATTATGTGGCTGCTGAAAGCTTGTATTTAATTTGTCAAACTTTCAACTTCCCTGCTGAGATATAACTCTTTTAATGGCCAAATGTCTCTGATACTTCATCTTGCAAAGAAATCCAGGTGGTTTTATCTCCACCCCCCCAAACTGCAGATAAAAAGCCTTCTCTTCCCTTCTGCCACCTACACCTACACAAGGTGAGTCTGACTCTGCAGTGCAGACGGCAAACACAGGCATCTTCTCCTGCTCCTGGAGCTGCTGTCTTCTCCATGTATTCCTACCCCACGCCAGCCAGAGGGGAGGAAGCAACATGAGGAGAGGGAGGAAGCAACATGGGGAAAGGAAGGAGGAATGGCACCTGGAAACAGGACAACCTGGCACCTGGAAAGGGTGAGATCACCCTGTCTGCCTGGCAGAGGAGGGAGCAGGCATGGGAGGGCTTGGCAGAGGTGTAGGAACTAGGGTGGTCAGGCAAGGCCAGGGCAACTGCACTACCATGCTCTGGGATGGTCAATGAAACGAAGCGGGCTAAGGGCCACGATGTTGGGAAGCAGATAGGGAGAAGAGAAGGGTCCTGCACACAGCTTGGTCTCCAGTGGAGGGGAAGTGGGTGGGCAGCAGCAAAGTCAGGGTGTGAAAGCACTGCAGAGGCTGGTGCATAGCAGCCAAAGTGGAAAGGGCAAAAACTAGTCTGCCTTCCTCTCCCTAGAACCATGCCAAGATTAGTCCAGCTGTAGGATTTTTTCTTGCATGGTGCTAGCATGAAAATTTCAGTGTAATGCATGTTTTTCGTCTACCATACAACTGATTTTCCAGCACAGTGCAGTCTCAGCACTGGCATATGAGAAGATCATCTTGAGGTTCAACTGAAAGGGCTCAGGGTTGTAGACACTTCACATGGCTCCAGGGCATGCTCACAGCCTTTACCTTGCAAATCATTTCCAGCACATCACGTGTGGTGTCCCCAGGACGGATGACTGTCAGAGCAGGCTGGTTGTTCGGCAGGCAAAACCAAGACGGCGTGAAATACTCATGAACCCAAATATCACAGTCGGGATTGTGCTGGTGGACACTGCTCAGTGCCACTTCTTTTTCCCTCTAAACAGACAAAATCCATTATGACTCTACTAGCCAAATACAATCTCTTTTTTCATCAACAACAAGTGTAAAGAACATTATATGCGATATCAGAAAAAAAAAGCCCTCTTACGGAGAAGACATTTTATTCATAAGCCTAGACTGAAGGCTTGTCTGGGCAGGAAACTTTGCAGCTTTACCTGAGCAGTATAAAGTGTGCCTTCCCATGCCACCCACACAGCTACAGTAGTTTAATGCGCTTTTCCTGGGATTTCACCCTATGGCTGTTGGGAATGCTAGGATTGCAACAAAAAATAATAGTGATTAAAAAAGATTTCAAATTAAAACTTCAATGCACGTATTTCTGGGTAAACCAATCCAAAGCCAACAAAGCTGCTGTAGATACCACAGTTCCTGTATCTGTAAATGGCAAAATAGCAAATCTTAGTATTTCTTCTGAATTTACTGTCTTTTACACAGCCAAGGTGCACTCCAAGCTATAAATCCCCAGGAAGTGATGGAACTGCAGAATCTCTGTTTGCTGCAAGTGGGCTCACACAGCTAAACCCATATTCACTACATGAAAAATGTGCCTCTTAGCACTGTCTTAACGCTGTTTTCTAGCTGACTCTTCTTTGGGAAAAGCGAAAACAGTTGTAATTGTAGCTGCAAAAGCAGAAGCGCATGAGAAGAAAACGGAAAGGCTTCACTTCATAGTTGTGCCAACCCTTGATTATGAAAAACCCATATGGCCACCACAAGGAGCCATTTTCCAGAATCAGTGAGTCCAGGTCCTCCAGCATTTCCCTGGCATGCAGAGCTAACACCCCTCTGGGTCTGGCACCTCCAGCTGCGACGCCACACACAGTGAGCCCTTCTGAGCATGGGCAACCAGCTCAAACCTTCCCAGAGTGGCTACAAGCACTACAACAGGTAGGGTTTGTAGGGTCCTCTCCTCTCTCAGAGGCTCTGCATCCCTTCTTGCATCCCAGAGACAATGCCGCATTTAGGCTGGCTGCAAATGGGGGTGAAGGAGACAGCTGGAGAGCTGGTGTTTTACCTTGCCGTCCGGGGCTGTATCATCAAAGATGCCTTCAAGGGATTTCTTTACTGAATCAACTCCTTCACCAAACACCTGAGGAACAACAGAGCGACTCTGCTTTAAAATGTGAAACATAAACATCTGCACCACCTGCAGCACATGCTAAGGGAAGAACACAGTATCTAACATCTAGCATGAAAATCAAAACACAGAAAAGAAAAATACCAGCTTATTAAAAGGGAAAGGTGGGTGAAGGATAAGCTGTTGATGGGGCATGGTGCTGAAAGACTGGAGTCCAGTTCTGCTCAGTGTTCTGTCACTGACTTACTTGGCGGAGCAGGACAAATTTTGTCTCCTTTTGTGCTCAGTTTCTCCACTTATAAAGTGGGGGAAATGAGCACTTCTCCACCTCTGCTAAGGCTGAGAAATCAGAAGAAGGGCACCACTTCAGCCTGCTTTTGTAATAAATCAGCTTCTAAAATGTCCTCAGCAAACATTCAAGTACCGCAAGTCAGCATAACCCTTCTCTAATGAAATAAGAGCTGGTAACCCAGCACAAGCCAGAGCCAAAATCAATAGGACTCCATACAGGAGGAACGACAGGATGGGAATATTTACAGGATCCACCCCAAATCAGCACAGGACTGCATCAGACAGGCCAAAAGGCTTGCTACTGCAGCAGAGGTTATAATTAAAACCGAAGAAGTTTTATAGCTCCACATCAGGACAGCTTTATGATCAAGTTGCCAGGTTTGGCTGTTAACTATTCTGTACCTAACATGAAGCAGGAACTTTGCAGGATGGGAGAAGGACACTGCTGTTTAGGGATTTACAGTTTACTGCTTCAAATTGGCAACACTTTGCATGCTACGACACACGAGCAGGGATAATAGATTCAGGCACTACATTTATACATTTTGCTACTTTCTCAAAACTTTACTTTTTCTTTGGCTCTCTCCAGTATGACTTTTCCTTAATCTGGAACAAAATCCTTCTTGATGCCTGTGCTTATTGAGTGAGGATGACAGGGGTGGGGGAAGAGGAAGGAAGTGTGAAGAATGCATTCATCCCCACTGAAAGATAAAAAGAGTGAGTTCAGGGAAAAAGAAAACAGGTCTGAAGACACAGTGTGGGCGGGATCTTAGGTCACGACAATGGATTGAGCTTGATTTAGGGAGAGTAAGTACAAAGCAACAGGGATACCGCAGCACCAGCACAAAGAATTAGGAATGTGCTCACCGAGGCATCTGCTGCTTCCCAGCAAAACCCTGAGCTTTCGATCAGTCACTAAACATTAGGTGAACTTTTACTGTCTCACTAAAACCAAGCTGAACAATTTTGCAGCATTCATCCTCTGCTAAACAAAACAAACACCCACTGCTCCTCTAACAGAAGGAATTAAAAAATCACAGGGCACAGAACAACATGTGTCCCAGCCTTTCTCCTCTCAAAAAGTGAAAGAAAAAGAAAATAAAAGCCTACATTTCCTGCAATTAGATGAGGTATGGCTCTCAGAAGCTGAAAGCTATAATTAGGGATGTTTGGAAAGAATAACAGGGAAGCATCTTCCCACCACACTGAAACACGTTTTCTAGAGAAATATCTGGGCAAGACTGGGTGGAAACATTTCAGCTTTCGGTCTTTCAAAAATCTGAAGCAAAACAGGGACTGTCCCAGCTAAACGCAAAGCTTTTTGTCACTATAGGAAGTTTTCCCCAAACTCCGCTACAGGTATATGTTTCTATTCTACAAACTCATCATTTTAAAGAAACAAAAAAGTATGCACTTTTTTTTCTTTGCTTCCAAAGTTGTATCTGTTTTACACTACTGCTTTGTTGTTTGTGGGTTTAGGGAAAGTACCTGAGAAAAAGAAGAAGCGGCAGAAATGCAGCAACAGTAGAAATGCAATCAATTCAGCCAAAGAAGGTGTGAACACCACACCTTCTTTGATGGGAGGTGCTGTGTCTCTATCCGTAACCACAGTCACTGATTTTTGAAGCGGATGTGAAATGAGATGACTATGCACCGTGAAAGATTAAACAAGCAAGGTTAAGGTTGGATATGTAAGAGCTTGATGCAAGTGACTCTTTGCGTAAGCTGCATTCTGCACGCTATCACATAAGCCTTGAAAAATCCAATATCACAGGCTTCCACACACTTACCTGATTAATGCTTGGCCTCCCTTGCTTTTTCTTCGAGGTAGTATCCAGCCCCCAGAGAGAAGAAAACCTGCTTCTCCGTTTACTGGCAGACCTGGACATGGCCTGTGTCCTTCTCCTCACTCCAGACTCCCCTGTGCGAGCCGCCACCTGTCAATGCCACATGGTTTTAGAACCAAAGGTTGCAGCATCCCACTGCACCAGGGCTTACATAACCTAACAAACAGTGGAATCTTGCTTGGAAAGAAAAAGGCAAATACTGTGGCAGCAATGTGTACTCACAACAGGGACAATGGTGATGCTGCCAGACTACTTCCTCCTCACTGCAGTTTAGCTCACTTCCTCCAACTTCAAACACCAAAAATTAAAACACACAGTACCACCCCTCCACCCCCCATTTTCTGGGATTTAATCTGAGATATTTTGAAGCATCACAAAGCAAAGCCTCAGCACCAGTAAGGAGTTTGGGGTTTGTTTTTTGTTTCCTTTTCCTTTCTCTTTCCTAACATATTTTCAAAGCTGGCCACATGAAACCTGAGACTTCCACATTTACCTGTTGCTGCTGAAAAGCCTGGTCTTCCTTTTTGCTCTGTCCTGTGGAAGCTCTCTGAGCATCCAGGAACTGACTCATAACTGCTACAAAGCAAGATAAAGGCTTGCAAATAGGTCAAGGGATTTAAAACCTGCACTTCCTTAAAGATAGTAACATTTGAAGGCGTGAGCAAAGCACAGGAAGGAAAAAACTAAGCTGAAATGACCCTTTTGATTAGAGCAATGTTAACTGCTTGGGTACTTGAAAAATGGCCTGTGGCATCCCCTTTGGAGGGAAAAGATATTTGCCTTTACTAAGACCAAATATGTGGGGAGTGCTCTGGTGAAAATTAGTGCGGCATTAGTCAGAGGTGAAGAGTTTAGGCCGAAGTTTAAGCAGATTTCCCATGTGGAGGTGGCCTCAGGAGTGTGAGCTCCTCTCTTGTGAGAAAGGGAGTGCAAGGCGAAGCTCGACAGACCGACCGACTGACCCACCCTGCCGACTTGGCCTTATGCTTCCTGGAACACCTTTGTACTGGATTCCCACAGCTGAAACTAGCAAAATGTGACTGTCGTTTGGCAACCCCAGTGGGAACACCCAAATCTCTGAGTGATGCCCTAAGCTACAGAGCTGAGAAACTGGTTGTTTGGGTGCAGCAGACACAAAAGCCCATATAAAGACAAGACGAACAGAAGCCTGGCTTGTGTACCGAGAGAAACAGCACTGTGTGAGTAATGGTGATTCTCCCGAGGAACCACGGAGAAATCCAGCAAAAGGAGAACTTAAACACTACTGCAAGTGTCTCCATTTCCACAGCCTGGACTTGAGAAATGTTTCTTAGCTGAACCTGGATGTTTGTACAGAGGCAGCTGAGAGACTTTGCACATCTTCTGACTAATGTACTGGCAAACACCTTCAGGAGAGCTAGGGGTGCCACACTTCACCATGCAGCACCAGCTCAAGTCTGAGACTCACTGCACCATCTCCACGTGATTGAGGGCAAAGGAGGACACGAGAGTTTGCTTAAAAGAGAAGAAAGCACGTGTCTTTTCCAACACAACATATTCAAAGCATATTTTTTTTCACTTGGCTCTCAAGAGACACCAGCATGAAGAGGCAGACTGTTTTTCAAACTAATGCTCAGTGCTTTGCTAGATGCAAAAAAATAAGCATAAATGCAAATTACCGCCCGCCACTTAAAAAAATACATAAATCCACCAGCAATTATCAGGATGATGAAGCTAATCTTTTCATATATGAAAGAATAAAAACGCCCCTGTCTGAATTACAGCTCTTGATTCAATTGAAGGGTACAGCTGACATCCACAAGACAAGAAGTGAAGCTCAGCTATTTCTGTGAAGTTCCAGGAGTCCAAGCTGAAACTACAGGAACTTGAGTTAAATTTATTAAAAAAAACATCACTTTGCCATACATTTCCCTGTATTTTTAATAGCTGGGTAGTTATTTAAACAACCATTTTAAGCATTATCTGCCACATCACAAATAGCAGAGAAGAACAGTTCCCCTCTCTTGTGGAGCATCAGGTGTTGATTACTGGAGACCGGATATTAGACTAGTCGGTAAGTAGTTTTATCCATACAGCAGAAAACAAACCATGCTCAAAAAGGTCTAAGCCAACATGTGCTGAGGGCCTCAGAAAGACTCACATTGACTTGACAGGACTTTTGGATCAAGCCCATGTACACGAACATTAGAGATGAACCTGCCCTTTAACAGGAAGATCTGTTTATAGAGAGCATGTTTGGAGTGCAGATTGAGAAATTCAAAATCACATGTTTAGGAGAAACACAGTTCTTCCACTTCCGTAAGGCCATGGATTGCAAGCATCTGCTTTTTAATCTATACCAAGGACACACACCCCTTTCAGGAAGTACAATATTTTGCACGCTAAGGTAAGGGCTCACCCTCCAGGCACAGACTGCTGTTTGTCGACGTGATCTCTGCATTGAACATGTGAAGCGATTTGGAGGTTGGCAAATCCAACCCCTGGCCTCTGTTCAAACTTACCAGTGCATGAAACGACGAGACTGAAAAGATTCCAAGACGGCCCATTGCAACTTTTGTTGGACGGCTGGCAAAAGCAAGCAGCCTTTTAGGGTTTGGGAGCTCCCCTCCTTGGAGACTAGCCAAGTAACAGCGGTACCGAAATAGGTCCATCTGGAACTGTTCAAGGTTTTGTTCCCAAACAAAGATCTGCGCACAGTGAAGATTGTGGAGCAAGAAGCACGGGAAGAGAAGGGGAAAGGAGGAAAAATAAGGTGGTAAATACCTTGACAAAATTCTGCTGTTCCCAGTAACACACCTTTTTCATCAATGCTCAAAGAAAACTTGATTCCCCTTTTTTCCCATTCTCCCTTAACCTCCCAAGCCCAAAAAGTATACAAATAACTAAACAGCTTTCATTAGATGGAAAACAACTTTTTTATGCTCATATCAGAAGTCTTCTCCTGGGACAAATGCTAATTAATAGGATTCAAATTTTATTTTTCATTTTTGAATTCCAGGATTCTTTTCTAAGCAGTATCTTATGAGGCTTCTTACACGAATCAAGGGCATCTGAGAAAGCAGAAGACCAAACACCACCAAATTCCACATACACATGCACCCCAAATCAGCAGCTGCAGCAGCAGTGTCGCTGTAAGCATCAGTGGAGCGCGCCATACTTGGAAAAGTGTAGTACACTGGGGAAAATTAATCTTATCAGCGGAAGAGCACTATAATCAGCCTCTGTAAGGACTTCTTTAAATAATTCAAATTGCCGACAGGAAACAGTTTCAAAGCATTTAGAAGAACTCAGTTACATAAAGACAGAGACTGCTCTGCCCTCTCACTATGAGTGACAGCCTTTGAGTGGAGCCCTTTCAACAAAGGCAAGCATTTCTCCCCTCCCTTCCCCCTTCTCATGGGCTTCTAGGGTGTACAAAATCTCTTTAGCTTGGTGCATTAAGGCCCCAGCCACTCCCTATGGTTTGCATTACAGGCGTGCTTGGCAGCCGTGGTAAAAGAGCTACAAACTAATGAAGCAGGAGCCATATGCTAGATTCCTAAAATAAGGTGCCGCTGCGGCAGCAGGAGAGACATCTGCTCCAGGATCTCTGCTTCTGAAACACAACTATGTTGCCCACTTGAAGTCAGAAGGAGTGGTCCTGAGGCTGCAGCCATGAGGTCAAGGCAGGCCCCTGTAATAAGGGATATCTTCTTCATCCAATCTGCCAGCAGAAGACCCAGCCTCTTCCATGCTTAGGACAACAGCAGCAGCGGCAGCAGCATGTTTCAGTCTATGATGAGCTCTTCCCTAAGGCATCCTGCTGCCATGGCCTGGCTGCCTCCTTGCTTCCCTGAAGCCCTCACTCAACCTCTCAGTGGCTAATCAAACCCCTTGTGTGGAGCCAGGAGAAGACAGGTCACGCTGTACCCTAGTACACATTGTTGGGAGAAACAATGCAATTAGAGCAGCTGGCACAGCTCGCCTGCCAACACTCATCCCACCTGCTCTGGGGAGCTTTGTCAGCACACATACAGAGCACAAGGATGCAGACAGAGGCAACACTAATCTGGAGAAGGCCTTAAATATTTGCTAGAGACTTATTTTACATAAGCAAGTGAGATTACTTGATCCAGTATGGTCTTCTTCTTCTTGGAGTCCGTTACTGAGGACAGCTGCATTTCACCCATTTTCTTCATCTTCTCATCCATATCAATCTTCTGCTCCAGCTTTTTAATCTCTGTTTTGAGGAGCTTGACGGTGTCCTCTTTGTGATGCTGCCTTGCCACCGCAGTTGCACAAGCTGAATGGATTGCCGTGATCCAGTTCTCCAGTTCAGTCTGGCTAGAGGTCTGAAGAGAGGGAAAGAGAGGGAAAGGATGTTAGGATCCTCTTTAAAATTGACTGGAGATTAACAAATGCAATTCCAAGGAGTTGCCTTTCCCTTTGATCTTAAGATTAGAAACCTTAAATCCACTTACAAGAGAAGTAATAAAAACCCCATCATTCTTAAGCAGACCATTTTTAACGCAGCATTAGGAATTCAGCACGTGGAATTACACCTATATCTGCGCTTTGCAGCTGTACAGTGTTCCCCAGAAAGGTCTCAAGAATTACCTTCCTTGCCCAATGCAATGCTGCCATAATTTGTAGCTCAATATTTAATGATGTTTTCTCTACTCCCAGTTCCTTAAGGCAGGGAACATATTGTGCTCTTGACATGGAGAGCTTTTTTGGCATTCAACACTTCGTAATAAATAAATGGCATAAAACGTGACCATGATACCTATATAAGTAGCTTTATTATGATGCATAGACAAATAAGATTTCCATTTCTGAAGGTCTTAAAGCACTCTGAAGACAACCCTGTTACCATTAAAGGCAAGCTCATCATAATTTTTATGGCTCTAGTACTGTCCTTCCACAGGCAGGCATGTGACAGTTCAGGAAAAGGCAACACTTCCCGTCCCTGGAAGTGTTCAAGGCCAGATTGGATGAGGCTTTGACCTATAAAAATCCCTGCCAATGGCAAGGGCGTTGGAGTTAGATAATCTCTAAAGTCCCTTCCAACCCAAACCATTCTATGATTCTACAATTCTGTGATTCTATAAGACATCAGGCTAGGGCATAGGACACCAGCACATTTTTCTGGAAGAGCACTATTCTGACTAGAGGCTTTTGACCCAGAAAGGAAAGTATTTCAAAGTGTTCCTTTTCCAGACTTTCAAAATGAAAAGTAAATCTTATTAGACTTCTTACTAGACGTCATTCCTTTTTACAATAGATTGTAAAACAAAATTTACAGCCAACTCAGGGTTGCAGCAGATTTTGTCTGAGTGTCAGCCTTCAGCAGTAATCACACTATTTGGCTTGTGACTGAAAAAGCAGTGAAGTGCCAAACCACCTTGTTCTAATTAAACTTTCTGATGATACCTCACCTATTAATAGACAGCACAGTATGACTTCTCCAGTTGCTAGCATAGATGAAGAAGGTCATCCCCACTGCTCTCCCGACGGTCACAACAGCAAAGGACATAGCTTACTGAAGCCAAGGAGAGATTCCCACAGAACCCCAACTGTGGAAATCACATATGTACAGGCTGGACTATAGGCTTATGCTCCCAAAATTTCTATGGTACTGAAGCAGGTGAAAAACACACATGTCCCAGAATGACATTACTCTCCTTAGCTCAGGTTAGAAGTCCTAAGCAGAAGACAGGATCTACAGTGGAAAGGCCAGTCTCTTACTATCAATTTTCTTGTCTTCAGTTGGCACTGTGCAAAGTATATTGCTTAAATTGGTCAGGCTCCCTGCCCAGGTACTAATATTAACAAGCTCTCACTCATAGACAGAGGCTTACAGTGTCTTACAGCCACTGCCGAAGGCATGTGGAGCCCCACCTTGCTGAGGAATTACTGCTCAAAACAGAAACTATTTGCAGAATGGGAGACACCTTGCCTAGAGTCAGGCGGTGAAACCTAGTCCCCAGTACAGAAGAGAGTAGCACTGGACTTACAATGAGATGGTATGCTTTGTTAATTCCTAGCAAAATCATAACAGCAATTAGAATATTATCAGTATACCATTAGATTTGGTTTTCTTTTCGGTTTCCTGGGGAGAGGGAGAAGAAAAAAGGTATCTGGAATAGATTTTAGGACTGAAGACTCTTTTGGTAAATGAGTAGGCACAGGAACCACTCCACAGAAAGGACCACATAAACAAGCTGCAAACACCTGATAGATAAGCACATGGTGTCACAATTTGCTCTGAGCTCCTAGACATGTGACATGCAAGTAATGGATTCGTGTAGGCACGATAAGAACTGACGGAGCAAGAAATCATTGTGTAGGATGTATGTGATGTCTCTAGGTGTAATGCAGTGGGAAGGCTTGTTACAAGATATCCAGTATCTGTACGCATTACAATGCCACCCTATTTTTCTCCCTAAGTACACAGTCTCTATAGGAGAGGAATAGTCTTCTGCAGGTCTGCGGTTTCTTCTCATCAAACCTCTACTACAGCACTGTGTTATGTGTGCACGGATGTGTATGACATGAGCAGTTAAGTAACACAACTGAGAAGCATACACGTGCGTCAGCTGCTCTGAGTACAGCAAAGCAAGCCCTACAGCATAGTCACTTGCACATTACTTCCACCACGGCAGCTGGTCTCCTTCCCTTCTCCCCTAACTCATCCCTTCTTTCTCTTCCGCTTCACTAGCAATGCATGGGTTCTGTGGCTGAAGGGACACATCAACAAAAAATTCCTGCAAGACAATATAAATGATGGGGTTTCATTTGAAAAAGCTCATTTTTGCTTTCCCCTGCAAATTTATATGAAAATCTACACATGGCATAATGACACAGAGCTTTTAATGAATAAAGCCCTGTGTTGCCACAAAAGAAACGTTTTGATTGTGACCTTTTCAGTATTTAACATCCACTGGCATTAATTTTAAGAGAATGAAAGCCTTCCCTTAGAAAACTGCATGGAAAAGATTTTACAACTCATATCAATAGGTATCAAGAGGAGGTGGTGCTCCACAACCTTTCAAGCACATGCTGAGGCTGTAGGCACCAAGCACATGCTGAGACTATAGGCACCACACTCACCTCCTGGATGAAGCTCACCAGGTGGCAAAATATGTGTACCCCGTCAAGGAAAGACATGAAGCAGAAAAGGGCAGTCCAGTATTACACTATGGGCTGACGGAAAATCAGACTGAGGTGGCAGAGTAGCTAGTCCACAAAAAAATAATTCTTTTTTTCAGTATGCAAATAGATACTCAGCCTCTTGAAGATGAGAGCCAGCACCACTTCCTTCCAGTCAGTAAGGCTTCTTTGGTTTGCACTGGTTTGGGAATCTAGTCCCATTCTAGTGGAATGCCAACCTAAAAATCACTCAGGGAAGCAGCAGTTACAAAAATACAGAAATCTTTTTCAATGAAACACATCAACTAATGTATAGTCTTTGATATAAGTACCCTGTGTATTTCAGACATTTCTATTTTCTGATTAATAAAACTAAACATGCAGTCATGTTCAGTTTTCAGCCTCCTCTCTGGCAACGGAAAAATGTTGATTAAGGCCTGTATGAACAATGGGCAACTGGATTCTCCAGCACCACTGGGAGAGCACCTGCAGGCCCAAATACCCCTCGCACTTCAAACTCCTCCTGGTCGTGTAAACCCCTTGAGCCTCTCAGCAAGGTCCCACCTTTGATATGTCTTTTACAAGACACAAAGAGTGTTACAGCACATTAATGCACTACTGTATGTCCTGTATGGTAACTGGCCTGGTCTGTGTGTTTGAAGCAACTGTCAAAACATACAAAACTCCCGGTTTTCACAGAGATGTAAGAATACTTCTTACTTTGTTCCAACCACCTACGCAAAGAAGGTCTGGTCAGTCAATAAAATAAGCAGACCTGACAGTGATGCGCATGTGGTAGTGGGTCTCCTGAGTGGCATTTACTGAATACATCATGTCCTTCCTCTAGTGCTGCCAGAGGAAAATTCCAAACCTACTGGAGCCAGCAGGATTTTCCCATTCATTTCAACCACAGGTAAGACGACCTCCTTGGCAGAGACAGTAAAAAGGAACAACTTTGTCAAACCCTTGAACCAGACCAACCTGAAAGAGGAAAGCGTCCCCAAGGGAGTTACTGAGACAGAAGACAAAATCCTTCTTGGGGTGTTCAGGTACCGCTTGCACTATGCTGTTTTCCACCCAGACAGCGTGCTTTGGGATGCTGTTGTGGTCAATGCCGGATCTGCCATCAGTCTCATAAAAAAACAACGTGCATCCTAAAAGAGATGACTGTATATTAGCAAACAGTACATTTAAAACACCAATAGCCACCCTGCAGCTCTTCAGTGCTGGTACTTGGGACTATAAATCATCCATAAAACTGTCACAGGGATGAGGGAGGATTTGCCGGGGCCTGTTTAAGTTTTCAGCTCCACAGAAGAAAGCAGCTGCAACAGCCCAGTTTTTAGCCAGACAAGGTCGTGGTTTCCACACCATGAAGGCACACCATGAGCTGTACAGTATATCAAGCTGTGCCCCAGCAAGCCATTTTGTTCACTCTAGGCAGCCGCAGGCATGAAAGTCGTGGGTAGTAATATACAGCCCCAGATGAGAAACATCATTGTGAGTCCAAAAATGGGGATCCTGCATGGCCACCCGGTCCCACTGAAGGGACCAAAGGAAGACACAAGCAATGACAGCGTGTCTCCCACGGTAGTACAGCCAGCTGTGAGCAGCACTGCTGAGCAGAAAGGCCCCAGGCAATCTTCCATGGCTCTGCCTCAGCCTTCTGCCGCTGCTGCAGTCCCTGCAAGGCAAAGATCAAGTGATTTAATTACTGGATGCAGATGAGTAACTGGAAGAAAGATGGAATGAGTTTTGCTCACTGAAAGACTGACATACAAAACCAACCCAGCAAACAAACAAAAGGCATAAACCAAAATCCTTATTCCACTTATTCCTTATTCCAGCTCTGACTCAGGGTGATGCAGCCAAAACCAAATCCCCATTATAACTGGGGGCAGCAAACAACCTGCTTGGTTTTACAAAATAGCCTTTACAGCTCTCAGGGTGGACAGAGGAGGTAGGTATAGCAAGTCTGCAATTTGGGGGACTCAAAAAAAAGCTGTTTTATACTAAAACTGGCAGATAGTTTCTCTGCCTCTGGAACCAGCCCTCTCGATGTAAAGGGATTCCCTGTTACCCAGCCTCTCAGAAAAGTATTTGCAGCCAAACAATAGCAGCTGTTAACTTCAAAGTCTCACTTAAACACTAACATTATTAAGACACAGCAATCCAAGGAGCAAACACCCCACTTGAGTCAAAGCACTTCAAAATAACATTGCCTCTGTGCTCTTCCTTCCCCTTTTTTCCTCCCAGATGGCCCTTTGTTTGCCTGCTCCTCACAGCAAGACCTTCCTGCCACAGGGCCCCCCTTCCAGGAGATTAGGGCTGCCTCTGTCCCCTCCCTCTCTCCTCCTTCACTTTCCCAGTCTCCCTAACTGCCCCGAGGAAGAGCTGGCTCCCATCTTTGCTGCTGGCTTTTAAATAGTGCTGCAAATTAAAAAAAAAAAAAACGAAAAAAAAAGTTATCTAAAAAAAGCACTCTGTGGGGAGCACGGGGCTTTACATACTCTGAGCTTCTTGGTAATCCCACCTACAGCAGGAAACATGGCTCTGCCTTCCTTGGTTCACACAGGAGGCCGGCACTGGTGATGGAGAGCAAGGCCAATTCCAGAGCCCTGCAAGCATCACTTCCCGTTTTACTGCCAATGCAACCACATGAAGATTAATTAGAGGTCACTTTAGGAGGCCAGCTCCTGAGTTTCCCAGCTCCATTAATATTTACATGCATTTATAAGCACTCAGACCCCAGGCAAGGCTGGAGCATGATCCTAGCAGGAACGGCTGCATGCTGAGGGCTGCCCACCGCAAAATGGGTGATGCACTCAGAGCCACCATCTCCCAAGTCACAAGCCAACCTCAGCGACCAAACTGTGGCTTCCTGTCCACACCATGAACGTGTTGCAACTCACTGAGTGTTTATACTTATGAAGCACGTCCCGGAGGAGAGGCCAATGTCACTAAACACAAGAGTTACAAAAGGAATGCACACAAAGACAGAGCTCCTGTTTGAAGGCATGCCGCTGTCATCACTAGCAAACTCCCACTGTCATGTGCCTGCAGCTGCACACAGGTATTTAGTTTGTCAGCAAGCCATAGATGTGCTCCTGAGAGGAAACACCCAGTGCTCAGCAAAGTCACCCTACATGGTGACAGCAGGACTCAAAGATGGGTATTCTATGACTCAAAGCAGGGTATAAACCCCACTTCAGTGCAGCAGTCACGTGCCTTGGACTACACACGTTACCATAATGTGAGTACATCAACAGCCATCAAACAAAATTCCTGTCTGAAAAACATCAGGACAACTTCCTCATACTTGATGTTAATTATACCGAAGTTCAGAGCAGATTTGTTAAGAGTCTAGGCTATGCGTTTCTTCACCTGCAGCAATACACAACCCACAGGACACCGTGGACACCCATCTGGATGATCCCTTGCACACTCTCTCTGTACCTTTCAGGGAAACCCAGTAGTGCTTCCATTTCCTGCGCGTGGCTGACTCCACTTTCTTGTTCTTTTTGTGCACCAGGAAGTTTTTCACTGCCAGAGCACCAGCTTTCCGTACCGTGCCCTGGGCAGCCGTCAGGAGGATGTCAGACTGCCCTGGGGAGCTGAGGGTGCCGCTGCTCTGCTCATCACTGAGGGCAGAGCCGGCCTCCTCCAGGTTCTCACTGTTGGTGGTGCTCATCTCCAGCTCCCGGCGGAAGTTCTCATACACCCCCTGCCGAAGCCCATCGCCCGTCGAGCTGCTCCCACTGTCACTGCCGATGAAAGCCCGACTAGCCGTCGGGGAGTAACTGGAGTTGGTAGCATTGGAGCGCCTAGAAAGAACGTCGGTGTCGGTGGCTGCTCCCTCAATCCCACTGTCGGTGAACTCGCTCCCCTCGCCTGCGTTGACATCCTGGTTGCGAGAGAGACACAGTGTAAGATGAAGAGCCTGGACAAGCATGTCCTGGAGATACATCAGAACCCAAAACGCACACGTGGCACCATGTTTCTCCACAGCCCCATTTTGTCTGGCACTGGAAATCCCTCATCTTTTTGTTCAGAAGATGAACAACTGGAATTAAAGGTGGGGTACGCAGAACTTCCATCACAGTTTAGCAAATACCAGTCATACAGGCACAATTTCAGGTGGTGCTTCTACAGCCTTAGCATTTTGGAATATAAGACACAGCATCATCTGTTTACATTAAGCTAACAGAGCTAAAGGTTTTGCAAAAGAATGTATGGGAACAAAAACTGGTGGTGTCAAGAAAAACAGCAGTCAACCTACACATTTTGAAAGGAAAACATTGATATTGTACGCTCACACCTTCAGCTGAAGATGAATCTTAGATATCCCAAAGATAACTTGAAAATTATATAACTAAAAACGTGCCCCCTTTCTTTTTTTTATGCTATGAAGTTCATGTATTTGAGATCATTTTTGGTTTGTGCCACTTCAACATCACAAACCCTAGCGACTGGCCACCTGATATCCCCTGCCAAATCCCACGGTGATAGACTGTCAAAATACCACAACAGAAGACCTTTCCTGGTCCCAAACAACTTGCAGTTGAAGGATCAGAAGAGCCAAGAATACGGCCAGCTTGAATAAGGCAGGAAACAGCATAACTGAATTCAGGTTTTGAAGGCATACTGGCTCAGTCTGCCCCCTGCAACAATGCTGCTGCCCACAGGAGGCTAACTTCTACCATCTCAGCACCCAGAGGCATCTGTGGCAGTTTTTGAAGGAAGACAAATAAAGGCCAAGCCCTGTAAGCGGAGAAAAATATCTTACATTAGATACTCAGGAGAAGAGGGAGCCAAGGAAGAAGATGCAAAGTGGTGAGAAATGTGGCCAAAACAACAGGAATTTCAGCCTCCGCCTCTCCTGCAAGAGCAGCTGGTGCTCAATTTACAAGTTATTGTTAAAGAACATCTCTGAGAAGAGGTGGCAGAATGCAGTGCTTATTTTGAGAGAAAACAAGCTTCTAGGTGCTGGTTCAAGCACCAGTTTTCTGCGCATTCCAGAGCAGCTCTGCAGAAACCAAGAAACCCTCTACCGAGCTCTGTTTGAAACCTTCCTCCTGTAGAGCACAAGCTGGAAGAGGAAACCTTAGGGGGAGGGGACGGGTGTTGCTGAATTCGACTAACTTTTAAGGCATTTATTTGTAATGGATGGGCCCATTCTTTATAAAGGCTACCTCTCGGGTGGACTTGGAGTCCAGCTGGAAGAATAAGTGCTTCCTTCCTTGCTCAATGAGCACAGTTATCTTAGTCAGTCTGGTTATTTAATGCAACACATTGTGATAGACAAGCTGTTCTGGACAGGCCAATATTCCTCTACTCCTACTGCATGTGAATGAGCCCCGGGAAGGACTTCAAGTAAGTGCAGTTATCTATCCACACAGAGCAGTTTTCGCAACCACATAATTTTTCCTGCTGTTCCAATATACGCGTATTTTGGAAACCAATTTTCTTCCCATTTCTTGCAGCACTGCAAAAGAGTGGTATCTGGAGAGGGGCACTGGTGCTGCTCAGAACCCCGTGTTTACAAAACACTGCTGCAAGCGAGTTTTTGCGCTCCATCAGGAGAAGCTGGATGGTGCAACTTCTGATGACAGCACTCCATCTGAGACCCTGTGCGTCAGGGAGACAGGACTGGCATGGCCGCTTGATACTCACATGCCCGAGGCACTGCCTCTCTGCCAACACTGCTACATCGGCCTAAAACTGGAACACCAAAGAACTGAATCAGGCCCCCTTGTTCACTGGGATAATTATTCCCATAGAAGAATCAAGGTTTGCACTTGCCTTCTGGGCCTTTCTTCTTCTGTAACTTTTTTGAAGGGAAAAAGTATGGCACTCATACAGCATAAATGAACCTGCACTCTGCAATGAACACTGCATAATGGTGGCAACAAAAAATTATTTGAGCTTTTGAGCATTTTATTTTAGGTTAATTATTTAATAACCATTCAACCTGTCTTGTAATGATTTTGTCCATGCTATACAAAAAGTACAGAGCGAATTTCAGATTTTTAGCTAACATAACTTTTAGGAAGCATGTCTCATGCTTTAACTAGAATTAGTCTGTTTAAAAAAATAAAGAACTACCAAAACAGACCACCAGCTTGAGGGCTATAGGATTTGTAATTTTGCCAGGCAGTAGATGCATAAAACTCCTTTGGTGCTTTTTTTGTCAAAACCAGAAGTGCAGTCAGAGATGTTCGAGCACAGCGCAGCAGTGCAGGCTCTCATGGTCCCTCATGCCAGGTGATACACAGCATTAATTGCCTCAGTTTCCCCATCCATACATGAGGATTACAGTCCGTAACTGACACATGGGCAAAATGGTTAACTGTTCATTAAAATATGCAAGGATGGAAAGCTGAGACTGTTACACACGCTCTTGAGCTTATATTGTAACACTTTTTGCAAACATCTGTATAATCTTTACCACAGTGCCAACAATAGGCTGGATGGGTCAAAAGATCTTTTCAGCATATTGCTGCAGCCTTGCACCGATCCTTCTGCTCTCAGACTCCCTTTTCCTGTCTTAAATATCTCGTATCAAAGACTTCGAGCAACCAATTCAAGCCCTTTAGTAGGAGAAGGGTCTGAGCATACAGAGGTCACAGTGGTTCAAAACCTACAGCCGGCTAATATTGTTCATGCTCATGAATTATGAAATGTAGCATTGAGTGAGCTTAGCGCTTTCGGAAGTCTGCTCTATGAGAAGATTGGTCTCAGGGTTAGTAGGGTTGAGAGCATTCATTGCACAGGTCTCTGACTTCTGAGTTCCTGCTGCAATGTCAGCTCATTCTCATCAGAAGGTATGAAAAGATCTGACAAAGCAGCCAGCATCTGCTCTGGCTGTCCTGCAGTGCTATAACCCATATACTGAACCGCATTCAATTAAGAGTTCAGAAGGAAGTAGAGAGGTTTAGTATTGTGCTTCTAGAGAAATGTGCCAAGGCTTGAAGGGTAGCAGTCCCAAGTCAAGCAATCAACCGTAGCAGGGTTTGATGAACACACCACCAGGGACAAGGAACTACTGCAAATTTTCAAACAAGGATGCTAAAAACCAGGCATCCCGGCTCACACTGTGAGCAGCATGGCTTTCTGCTGATGAGATCAATGTGGATACATACGGCCCCCTAGCTTTGGTGTCCAGCTTCAAAGTACCTACTGACATGGCCACCACAGGCTACTACCCAGAAGCAAAGCAAACATTGCATAACCTTGATGAGAACTATTTAAGAATTACTCACGTTTCCTGCTTAGGTTCTCAAAGAGCCCCATGGGCAACAGCAACTTTATCTCTCCTTCAAGGAAGACTTATTACCATTCCAGGTCCATGACAGGATGCACCACAAAGGCTTGCTAACAACACCGGCATTTCAGTCCTCAGCAGAAGGAGTTCCCAGGTGAAGACTCTTGAGGCCAAGAGTGAACTACAGACATGGCTCAGCCTTCACTACCAATCCCTCTGACTCCTAACCCGTATCCCTGCAGCTCTCCATCATGATGCTGATAGCATGTGCCAGGCACATCTTGGGAGCTAGGGAGACAGCTGAAGACTACAGAGCGCAGTTTGGGACATTATACAACAAATCACCAGCACATTCCTCTGGACTTGTAATTGCTATCACCAAGGGCCTCTGGTTTATTTTATGGGTCAACCCCCCCCCAAGTTTCATTCAGCAATGTGTATGACTCAGGACACCACACAAGATACTTTGCGCTTCGCCCAAGATCTTGCATTTTGTACTTTCAGGCTGGCAAACAGCTGTATCCACACAGAAGAATATTTTTGCCCAGAGAAACGATCCCAGGAACCAAATGCAAGACTGGAACTAAAATTTGTGCTGCCCCACTTAGCTTTTCCACCGGTGTTTATCTAGCTTCAGGCCTGAGAGGACAAAGAGGGCAAAGCAAGAGGGAGGTGGAAATCATTAAATTGGTCACACTAAGTAGAAAGCATGTATCAAAGACAGAAAAGCGTATTTCCTCAAGACAGAGAGACGGAAGAAGTCATGGGAATGGGAATAGCAGTTCTTAGCATTTTATGAAGACAGAAGATCTTGGAAGACAACAAACTGAACTAAGAAGGGTTTTTGTCGCTTCAATTTAAGATTACACTATGGAAAGCAGGGTGTATAAAGACCACTGGCTGAAGAAGAAACTAAACAGGGTGTAGCAACTGCTGCACAGTGTGCTTTGATGGGGAGGTGGTAAGTAGTAGCAGAGCTTCCACCAGGATCTGGGATCCCTGCCACTGCTGAAGATGCCAGAGAAGCAGAATCATTTCTTATACTGGCAGTGCTACTGTATCAGTTGTAAATGCACAGGGTTTATGAAAGGAGGTTCAGCAGACAGTAATGGAAGGAAAGCGGAGGGAAAGGTTGAATGCCTGACAACAGAGAGATACAACACAATCAGAAACCAGCGATGGGCTGAATAGTGCCATTGTTACCAAAAAGAATGCACTGAGGCCAAGCAAGCAGGCCACGTGCCAGGACAGCTACAACAGCCCTAATAGCATTCAAGTGTAATGAAGCAGAATTACCACAGCCCCATCAAACTCAGAGAATAATTTAACTGATGAACCAATTGGGTAAAATATTAGTGAAAGTATTTGCAACCCACTTAAATATATGTTTTGTCCTCACATGAACACTGGGTTTCATGGAAAGCAAGACAGTGGGGAATAAAACTGTAATGCAAGCTACATCAAGCTAATGTACTCAGCGCTGTAGCTTTTACTTTCTCACATGACACTCATACCTCTATATGTCCACTGAAGCCATTTGTTAAACATTATTTTGTTAAAAAATTCTTCCTAAATTTAGAAGATATACCAAAAAAAAAAAAAAAAAACAAACAAAAAAAAACCACATTTGCTTTAGAAAAAAAAAATTCTACCTTCAGTTAGCCAAAATGAAGAAAAAATGTTCCAAGTGTCTTTGCCCCCCCTGTTGAACACATTTGATATTGGTTTCTGTTAGCAAGAGACCACTGGATGGGAGAAACCTTTCCCAACTCTCTGGCTCATGACTGGACACATTCAGATCACTTGCAATAATGATGCACTTACCAAACTTCCCACCAACCTGCTACAGACACTATTAAAATGGCTTGATGAATCACTTTCTCCTGCCTGACTGACATCAGTGATTCATGAGCACTTTAGGCATGTGGGACATATTTAGTAGGAAAACTCTGACTTCCCTAAAATTAACAGTTCCTTATGTGGTTAAAACTTCTTACTAATTTAACCATCACATTAAAAGTACTCTTTAGTAGAGGTGGGGTTTTTTTTTCTTGGAAGGGGCCCCCTCCAAGAGAATGCATATCCTGCGTTCCCCATCCTGTTTAGCAACAGAGCAATAAGGTGTTCACAGTCAGCAACAGCCTGAAATTGCATATAACCTGCCTGGTTGCTAGTTAGGCAAGCACCACAGAATGCATTTAAAATAGATGGGTAAGCAGCCTGACAGTTTGCATGCTTTTATGTGCCTGCTGTCCCTTTGAAGCTCCTCTGTAGAAAAAGATTGGCCTGATAAGTGTTTTTCCTCTCTTTTCAGTCCTGACTCTACCACCATTTGATGGTCAAGGTAGTCTGATAAGGCACAACTTGCTGCAAAACAAAATTAAATCCTTTTTCAGAATAAGTTGAACACCCAGTAATGGATGCATTAGAAGATTTCTCTGTCTTGAAAAGAGTCAAAACACTCCAAGAAGCAAAGATTAATCATAAATTGCAAGTGAAACCTGAGCGGGAGAAATGGCTTTAAAGCTGCAGTGGAGAAACACAAAAGCAACTCCACAGCTCATTCTGTCTGGAAGGAATACAGTTTTGAAGACTGTTACAAAGGTACTGAATCATGTCCAAATGCCTGCAAAGTCAGAGGGATTATAACAATGACATGAAGGAGATCTGCCACCGCAGCAATGAACAAAGCCCTTCAACCAGATGCTGGGAGTTGATACGGAAGAAGGTTCTGAAGATACATACAGACCCATGTACAACAGGACAGTACTGTATGAGAACTAGCCAGGATGCACCAGATTGACAGCAGGCTTTGCAGAACTAAACTGACAGCCACAAACCAGCACAGGCCAACTGCAGTTTTCTGCTAGACTGGCTGGGTGCTGTTTAAAACTCCTAGGAGGGCTCCCAAGTTGAGTGAGGTACAGTTAGAAGCCAACTGCAATTTGTATGTGGACACTACACTGAAAGGCTGGGTTTGTTACCTTTGGGAATTCAAAGAGATTGGATACTGATATGAAAAAGCAGCTGTGGTTCCTACTTCTTTGCACTCATCACACACAACAGTTCTTCTGTTGAAGTCTGGAAGAATTAAAATTAAACAGAACAAAACTTATATGTATTATTAAAGCTGCTCAGAATGGTTTAATAAGCAAGAAGGTTTTGGCCATGGTTCTCTGAGATCAAATTTACTCCCAACAAAAAGGGTACTAGCCCAGACCTCTAGATATTTCTCCTAGCAGGAAACTTCACACTTACTGTGAAAGAACGAATCACAGTCACATGTTTCTGTGCAATAATCTCTGAGAAAGTCTTAAGGCATGGATTTCAATGGTTTTTGGTTCCAAGGTTCCTTTATGAACTTCTCTTGGTGAATGCTGTACAGTGTAATTTGGCACCTTGGAAAGACAAGGTACTAGGTGCCAGGCACCCAGAAGATACTCATATATGGGAAGGAGATGTGCATCCACTTTGTTCCTGCAGGACAGGCAGGTAGCAAACACCAATGTATAAGCATCCATCAACCGCATTTCCTTTGCAGGCAACTCTGATAATGTATGGCTGTTACCTCAGCATTACCCTTGACTCCTTTACGTTAAACAATCATCTTAGCTTAGTGTTGTAATACAGGGATTGGGAACATTTTTGTTTCACTGACTCCCTGGACATTTTCCAGCTAATACATGGGTCCCTCCAGAAGGATCTTCTCTGTAGCTGTTGCAGATTCTTCCCCAACGGGCCTGGTTTTCTTACTGGACTTAGATGCCTTAAAGGCAAATTATGAATTCACAGGGTCTCCTGCAGCAGTCAGGGAAGCACAGCCCTGGAGGACTTGTCAACTGTGAGACAGAAAGTGTTGAAAATGAAACTGTCCCCTATACAGTTGCAGGGATATACATGGGACAGCTTTGCCCTTCTCTCCAAGGTCTTGGGCGCAGGTCTTCACTGACTCAGGGCAGTTTCGGCATCAGTCTGTGATCTGTTCACACTCAGAAAGTTCGTTTCGCATCCCTAAGAGCTAAAGTATTGGGCAAAGGGAAGAGGGAGGATGTTTTGATTTTGCTTTTTAATAACATGACAGAAATCCAAGTCTGCAAGAGAATACACAACGGACAACAGGGCCCTTGGCTGGAAACAGCACAAAACGCTACCATGGGACCAGCACACAGGCTCTTTCCTGGCTTTAGCACTGACTTTTAAGGGGTGCTAAAGGATATAATACCATGAATGAGAATCAATCTGTAATCCAGTAAAGCTTCTTGGATTGTGGTCCCTGCACACAGCTTCTGACACTTGCACAGATTTGTGGTGGATGCCTGCTTTGCATTCCCAGCAGCGGGAAGAAGTCTCAGTTCCTGAGTGCTGCAGTGTTTAACCCCTCTGTTCCCAAACTACATGCTGAGGACCCCCCAAAACTTACCTTGCTTTCATCCCAATGGACCACCCAGATGAAGAAAATTTCTAGATGGATTGAACTAACCATAAAGTAACGCAAGCAGCCTAACTGTGCTTGAGTTAAACAAATGGCAATATGCCTAACCAAAATCCTCGAAGTAAAATACAGGGTTAGGTTACTTCTTGTTCACTCAGTGCCAAGAAGAGGCAGTTCTTCTTGAGAAATGCAGTAAAAGGGGTAGAAGTGGGGAAGGGTGAAAGCTGCTAGAAGAGCAGCTTGAAATTAAAACATATCATGTGGGAGGTGTTCACCTGAACTATCACCTAAGTTAAGGAAGCAGGTAAATGCCTGCCATCTGGAAAGACGACTAGTCACAGGATCACATGCTGAAGCTCTCCGAAAAGAAACATTCCAATGGAGCACTTCATGGAAACGATCACTACTGCAAATTAGATCCATCTAAGTAAGCACAGCCCAGGAAACATGCAACTGGGGCAACCTGCCTGTGATTTTTAAGTGAAATGTACCTGAAACTAAAAACATGCAGTCTGCATGGCTTTACAGAGAATACAAATATTGCCAATGGTACAAGCACTTCAGATGTATGAATGACAGTCCTGCTGTTTAAAAAACCACGCCTGAATAGATACATCAGATATCAGGACTACCGGTTTGCTTTCCATTGGCTTCAGACTAAGAGCAAAGGAAGAAAAACAAGACCTCCGAAAGAGTATCAAAACATCTGCCAGCAAAGACCAAAATACTCTTTCTTACATGCTCCTCATTTCCCTGACAATACTGGGGCAGAGTAGTGTGCTCCGGAGGGAGTGACTGCTATTTGCTTTCAAATATCCTGAATAGGCAATACCTGATCTAATCTCAAACATCTGGGAAGGGCAGCCTGTTTGACAGAGCAGGGAAGACCTCTTGAGTTTGGGCCTGAAATCCCCCATTCAAGGTTTCCTCCAAGCTCATGCTGAATCTGCTTCCGGTTAGCCAGGCTATAAACAACTCATTTGGTCTGGCCATTAAATGGGTCTCATTCAGACCTACTGAGAGTAGCCAGCAGGACCAAAGATGTGGATTGACATATGCAAGCTTGGACTGCCACCAAAATGAGTGGCTACCCCTTCTCCCCAAGCCCATTTCCACCCCTTCTTTAACTTGGTGCCCTGTGGCTAGTAGCTGAAAGCAGAGGTGTTTGGTTTTAATAGGATAGTTTGCCTGGAAGCTCTGGCTGACCAGTACTCTTTACTGGGATTCAGCCCCTTGAGTCACATGAGCCAAACCATTCAAGTTAAGGATCTCCAGCTTTTGGATTCAGAGTGTAGCTCAGGCTACACCTGTGACCTTGAGAAGAACCTCCATTTGAAAGGCACAACAGGACTACGTGAACAGGGGCTCAGATCAGTGAGATGCACACTGCAGCTGAAAAGCAAGAACATCTTAGTTTCAGGCACTTACTAAACTATGTGTCACTAATTACAATTTAATGACACATGACTTCGTCTTTATTTCTTTCCTCAATTCCATCTGGAGTCAGACAACTAAGATTAAAGGCCTGGGTCAAACTGATTAAGAATCATACTTAGACTGAAAATAGCCATGTTTTCCAGACTACAGACTGAGATATACAGAATTACTTTAATAGGAGCAGAGCTTCAGCAGCTGAAGGTACTCTGCCTGGAAAAGTGATAACCGAGGAGGGCTATAGGAGCAGGCTGCAAGGTCACAAGTGTTGTACTGGGAGTGAACAGGATGCAGTGGAGGCCAGAAGCAGAAAATTATTTCAGAAAAGAGAATTCATGGGAGACAGGTCATCCCGACAGTCTTGGATTCATTCCTTGCTCAGGAAGACTCAAATCATCGATCTTCTGGGATCAGGAAGAATGCCCCAAAGGAAAGTTTACTCAGTATTTCTCCCACTTTTCTTTTCCTGAGCTCTTGATAATTGGGAAACAAAGTATTAGGCCAGATGGTGCTTTCATGTGACTGACTCAGTGTGGTCCTTTTACATTTGAGGTTATGTCCTCTATGCCACAAAACCATTCATGAAAAAGTTTTACACAACTTAAAAACAAGCATCAGCAATCTGGAGTTTAGCCATCCTCCAGAGCTTAATGAAACACTATAACTTGCTATAAAATTCCCTGAGATGGTAAAAAAATAGTATCGACTGGAAAGATATTCTAATTTTAGACTGGTTTCTCTGTACATCCTCATCTAATTCCCGCAAAAAAAAAAAAATAAACCTGGTTTCCTCTCCTGCATATCCTGCAAATTTTTTTCATATAGGATTTTTTTTAAGGTTTGAGATCCCAAATTCCTTCAAGCTACCTACACGGGCCTAAAAATAGTAATAAACTTGACAATCAGACAAAAGGGGATTTCACATGCCAAGGACATAGTCTGGGGCTGGCGCTGACTGAGGTGCAGTTTCCAAGTCAGTCAGGCAGGAAGTTTGTTCACTCTCCCCCTGCTCGGTTCCACAACAAACACTGGACTGGACACAGGAAAAAACCTTTGCTTTCCCTGCAGAGTTGAGGGACACCTTCTAGCAGCTCCTTCTCAAAAGTTATGTCAAAAACCTGGACTGCATCATTGCAGCACTATCACTGGAATTGAGCTTTCCAGATGAAATCACAAATTGGACTATAAAGTTCTGAGAGGAACAAGACCCTCAACTCACAGGTGAGTGGCTGACCATGCAGAAATGCTTTGGCCACCGCGTCTCCTTGGATTTTAACATACACAGGAGTCACACCATGTTCTAAATATTGCTTGTAAACAACATCGTTCCCATAGAAGCTTCAGACGTAATAGGAACTACTCCTAATGTCTTCCCCCACAAAGCAAATAAGCAGCACTGGATGCCCATGAAAGTCTCTGGCTTTGATGTTCACTGCCATCACCACCTCAACTATCACAAAAACCAGAGAGGAGGAGTGGAACCTGCTGAGCCAGAGCCAGCATCAGGTAGGGCTGGCTTATGCCAATCCGCAGCAGACACACACGAACAGACATGCTGTCAACCCGATAGCCAGGCACATAGGTTTTGCTGTGTGACCAGAACATCTTCTCTACATGCAGAACGTCTTCACCCAACTGCCCAAGTAGCAGAGTTGATAATGTCTAAAGAGGTTCATGCCCTAAGTGAGGCTGCATCCCCCCTATTTGATGATCTAAAGAAAATAGAAGTCAGAAATTATCCACAGAGGGGGAACATGAAGTAAGGAGATGCTAAGATGGGCTTGGAAGTGGCACAAAAATGTATCTCACGGTTTCCATTCCCTAATTCCGCTCCTCGAATTTCAATTAGAGCTCATAACTGCAGGGGAGAATGTGGTCACATTTGTCTCTGAACATCTATCCGGAAGAGGAGGAGGAGGAGGATGGAGTATCCCACAGGCAGACGTCTAGCTGCAAGCAGGAAACAACAGAGCCGTTTCACAAAGTCCAGATCCCAACAAGCAGGTTGTAGGATCCTGGGGACCTCACAACCCACAGCCAGAACAAGCTGTATCCCACCAGAGCTTGTCTTCCTTTAAGCAAAAATGGGTGAAAATGTCAGCCAATTAAGCTTTCTCCACCTACATCACATCAGCTCCAAAAGCCAAACATGATTCCAGCAGAGCTCTCCGGGAAGTCTCACTTCAGCAGAGCAGAACCCTTACTGTTAAAACATTACAAAAACCAAAACTGCTGTGTGGGTGCCCCAAGCCCACCCTGTGAATATTAACAGTTTGTGCATATTGGATATAATTGTCTCTTCAGTATTAAAAAGCTCTCTCTCTCAATTAGTGGAAAGTGACTCCCACGGTTCAATTTCAGGTTTAAATTTGGAAGGGAGAGATTTAGTTGGGTTTTTTTTTTTTCATTTTCTTTTCTTTAATGTACTTGTAAAGAACCCATGGATAAAGCATTACAACAAAGCATGTACAGCTCCATTCAAGGATGCTTTTTTTCCAGGAGCACGGGTCAGCACATCATGAAAATTACAGCTACCGACAACTTCTAATCAATTTAGCCCACACAGAAAATATGACGTACATGCATGTAACAGTGGCTGGACTCAGGAATGAAACACAAGGGCACAAACTCATTGCTGTGGTCTCACACTTAACCTATACTCACTGTTTCCGTCTTTCAAGGACCTCTATAGGAACTAGACTAGTCAAAAGATACCTACAAGTGACCATCAGGAGCTTCAAGCACTACCAGCACCAGGGTAGGTCAGACTAAAAAACATGCTAATATCCCAGCTACGACTTTCCAAAACCTGAAAAAAACCCTCAGTAATAAATGCAAACCTGAATTCTTGTGAGGATGGGCAATGGTGATCTGGGCAGAAATCTCACTCCTGTCTGTTAGGCTCAATTAGGTGACTTTGAACAAGGGAGCTACATCTGCACTGTTATATAACACAGGGTCACTGGCCTGGAGGCCAAGAGGGAAGACTGTGTCCAACACCATATTACATGTGGCCCTGGGTCACCTTTATGTGGTGCCCCTATGGCCCTCAGACAGAATTATTATTTTGAGGGATTGGGAGGAGGGGAGGCAGCTCAAAAGGCTGGAAAAAGCATGACAGTTTTGCGTCAGTCCACTAAATTGTTTTGATAGCATTAAATGTTTTACAGCATGAGGACACATATGGCAGGCTCTGGGTCAATGCTCAAGGCAATCATCAAGAGTGTGAAGCCCCTTGAGAAAGTGTTGAAAGACTGGGAAAGGCAGAGGAAAACAAAATTCCCCAAACTGCGCCCAAGTACTGTCTGGCACAGACCAATGCAGTGCCAACGAGCACGTTAACATTAAAGCAGCAAGGCCATCAGCTCTACATCTCAGCTTCCACCACCTCCAGTAGGATAACAATCACGCTCTACTTCACACCAGGAGTGTGAGTAAAGATGAGCAAAGTGCTGAGACATTGTCAGTCTGGGGACCTAGTACAGAGGCAGGTTGGCAGCTTCCCTCCTCTTGCCCCATCCAAAGCCACCTAATCAGGTTCATCAACGAACCAGTCCTTTTATTTTGTGTGCAAATTTGGTCTTCCTTTTTGCTCTATTAAACATGTAATGATTGTCATTTACCTAAGCTTGCTAAAGGTAGGCTTGGGCTAACAAGACTTCATTGCTGACACGTATCTTATCCCGTATGCTGTTAGGATTAAAGACTTGAAAGGAATTTTAACCTTTCAAAAGCTTTAATTTTGTTGTATCTGTATGTGCTAATAAGCACTGCTGAGACTCCTTACAGCCACTGTCTCCAAGCTCAGGAGATACACCTAGTGAAACCAGCCCCACAAAGTGATGTCCCTGGGTATGGCGGAGGCCTCACAAAATGCTACGCAAATTTGTGACTTTCACTAAGTGCCTCAGAGTAATCTTCTTAATGCCAAGAGAGACACCAAGAAGAAAAACAAACGCTTCGCTGCTCACCAGAGACACTGTTCTCTTTTTGTTAAATACACTTAAAAGAGGGTTGGAGGCAGCAGCTGCACCTAGCAATCTCCATGAAAGCTGTTAGGTTTTCAAGGCTGCCAAATAACATCCTTGTTTTGCTTGTTGTTGTTCTCTTGCTTTTTATCCTGCACTGCCCTGATGGAGCACCAAAGGTTTTTTGCACTCACACCCTAAACATACCCCTGAAAATAAAGGGCTGATTTTAAAGTACAAAGCTGCTGCTGTGGGACACTGCAGCATCTGCTTTAGCATGTCATTTTTATATTTAGGAGCGGCGTATCTCCACAGATCAAGCACGGCCAGAAAGTCAACTCAGCAACCCCTTCCCATCAGCTCTCACAAGTCAGTGCCAGCAGACAAGGGGGGGCACATGCTCCTCTTGCCCTTCAACAGCCCTCTGCACCTCCACAGCCCTGCACCTCCCCTGCAGCACGCTGCAACCTGCCTGACTCACGCTGCCCAGCCTCCTATCCTCAGCACTGGTGTCCTGCCAACAGCTCAGTCCAGCAGCAGGACACGAGCCCGCAGGCCTCCAACTTTGATAGAATGCGCTGCTTTTCCTTTTTCTGGGTCATGCAGCGCAGTGTGTGTACGCTGCATGGCATATGTAGGATAAACCATGCAACAAAATCAGGGGAGCCACTGAAGCATGCAATCTGGTGCTCAGCTCTGACCTGTGCCGCCACATTGCTTAGTCTGTGCTCCCCGCCATGCTTCTGAGCTGGTGCCCACAGCTACAAAGTAGTTCATGTAAAAAACACAACTGCCAGCCTCTTGCATTAGGCAGCTGGACCATGGCTCTGAGAAGGTCCAGCAAGCCCAGCAAATGCACTTAAACTGAGGGCAATATGCCAGCCATGTGCAATGCTACACACAGCTTGTACAGGTGGGCAGGATTTGTAGCTCCTTTTTCCACCTCTCTGAGCAGTCTGCCTCTTCGCTGTAAGCAGAATTGCTGTTTGCAGCACCAAGCAGTGCTGTGTAACTCAATCAGGCCGAACACAGCCAAGAAAAGCAGGGCAGAACATAAAAAAGACCCAACAGCAGCCATCAAAGCAAAGGTCACAGGACTGGTATTTGGACAGCGGGAGGGGCATCAGATAGAAAAGCTGATCTTGGCTCAGTGCTGTCTGTTAAAAGGATGAAGGATGAAGGGTATGATGTCCTCCCTGCCTAGGAAGAAGCAGCATCTTCTCCATATATCTACATCCTCCACCATTTTTCAGTTTACAGCAGGTCAGCACAGCAGCTTGCTGGGCTGGCAGTCTCCTGCAAGGGACAGCACTGTTTCTGGGTGATGTTCTGCACAGATATGAACATCAGCTAATTAGAAGAGTGAAATTTCGGCCTAGCAAGTGTTTACGATAGAAGGGAGGGGAAACACTGATGTGCTGCTGCTTTGCTTCTAGCCATGACAGCTGAGTGCTTGCACGCATGTAGGCAGCAGAGGGCAACAGAGCAGGGAGGGCAGAAAGGGGAGACACAACCAACACACATCAGCTCCGGAGAGGACCGACTGGCTTTGGCAGCTACCCTGGGAAAAAAGGCACCATCAGCACTACAAAACACTCAGGAAAACCTTTAGCTGGCAAATGCAGATTTATCTTTTCCAATAGGCAGTGAGGAGTGGAAAAGGCCCAGAGTTGCAGATAAGGAAGGGGGCAGTGATGGGATTAAGGCAGGCGTGGACACTGGTTAGTTCAGCTCTCTCCTGGATACAGCCCCCTTCTTGGAAAGGGGGTGCTGAAGGAAGACAAAGCCTGGAAGAACCTGGAATATCTTTATCTACAGACACAGCTTAGCAAATGCAACACACTTCATTTTACATAGAAGAAACCTGGCTTACCTGAGTAGTTTTTGCCCTTCTGCCTTGCATGCTGTTACTATGGCTAATTTGAGGGTTGGTGGCCCCTTCGGAAAGGCAGTGGGATTTCCTACAGGGCAGCGTATTGTAATTACTGTAGGAAGGCGCATCCTCAGTGGCAACCGATGCCATCTTATGGCTCCCAATATCCAGGATGTCGGACACTAAATTCCGGCAGTACCCTCCAAAGGCGTTCCTTGGGCCTCCGTTGACAGTAGCGCTTGGGGTTTTGGGGGAATACAAGTCACTCATAGAGTTGGCGCGCTGGCAGGCAACCAGGGGCTGGGGACTGCCATCAGCCTCCTGTGCCCGGGTGGCCTCGGCATCCTTCTCCTCAGCCAAGCCCAGGATTTCCTCGTTGCTCGTTAAATGCTCCTGGCTGAGGTCAGAAAGCGAAAATTCCAGGCTGTCCTCACGCCAGATGTCAGCCGATTTGGAACGCTTCTTCTTGAAGCTGGCTGTCTCCATAAAGTTTGTCCCATTGGATGCGTACCGATGTGACCTCCCGTCACCCTCCGCCAGAAAGGGCGGCTCGTCCCCGTAGAGCCTGCTCTCCTCTGAGTCAGGCATGCTCTGGACGGAGGCAGCAGGTGAGCACAGTGCTGCTGTCCACACTGGGGGTTACAGAGGAGTCGGTGTGGTAGGAAACAGGCCGCAGGCCCATGTCCACACGGTCCACCCAGATGGGGCTTCCAAAGTCCTCTAGGTTAGCTTCCTGGGAGAAGGGCTCCAGGCCAGTTCTCCGCCAGGGACTGGGGGATGCTGGGGGTGCTGCTGGAGCGGGTGCTCACTTCTGAGTTGCGGTGGATAATTTTTCCAGAAGAAGCATGCCGCGTCCGGCGAGAGGCTTTATTGGAGAGGCGCAGAGAGCGGGAAGTGTGCTTGCGGCCCAGGCTGGTGTGCTTGTCTCCATAGAATGCATGCTCCACGCTCTGGCTCTCTGCGTTTCCCATGGTGTCACAGTCTGCAAGGGGACAGAGGGGGGACGGTTAAAGGCAGCAAGCAACACGCAGCCAAAAAGATGCACAAACGCCCTAGTACACCGAAAACACCTTGTTTTGTTAATGAACCTACACCACAGCTTCCACCTGGTCTCACAGCACACGCTTTAACAGCGGCAACTGACCCCATAGCATTAATTAAGGAAGCCAGCAACTGTACCAACAAACTTATAAATACAACTCAGTTAAATCAGCATGCAGGAAAAAGCCGGACGATAACTATGCTGGGGTAAGTGAAGAGTGTAGAAGAGGAAAGGATTGAAGCTTGGAGTAAACTGGAGCCAGTTTCCCACCAAAGTGCACTGGCAGTCTCAGCTCTGCACATGTTTGTTTGATTCTTAGCACCGGCTTTGCAATTCCAGCAAACCCTACAAACTCAAAGATGAACAGCTATTGTTTATCTGTGTGTAATAGGAAGCCAAAAAGTTGATGGATATACACCTTTATCCGAAATCTCACTTTTTTTTTGCTAGGAACTGTGAGCTGAAGAACCAAATAGCAAAGTGCAAATTCAACTCTTGGCAGCAAACTAATGATAGGTTTGATTTCTGGAACAAAAAAACAGGGCAACATTAAGCAGGTACAGAGAGCCCTACACAAAAAAGCCATTTATGAAAATAAATTAGCACGAGTGACTCAGACTACACAAAAATAACTTTTCCTTCCTACTCACTCTGAAAGCAGATAGCTAGATCTAAGCACTTTGATCTAGCAAAGGGAAAACTAAGCTGGAACACACGGACTGGGTTTCTGCCCCCATCTCTGTACCTCGCCCCCTGCATTATTCAGTTGTGCACATCCTGTCGTGAAACAGGTTTCCCAGCCAGAAGATGGGAGTGATGATTTGGATTCAACCTTGGAAAACACTTTGAGGTCTGTGATCTCACTCTACAAATGTCAGAAATATTTTATCAGTAGTATTGGCTCCTTCTGGCCAAAGAGCAAAAAGAAGAACAAGAAAAGTAAATGTTAAAGTACATGGCCATTCAAAATTAAACAGGAGATCCTGAATTACACACAAGGCAATTATATCTAGATAAATAGTCCATAAATCATTGAACAGAAATTCCAAGACAAAACTTCATTATACTTCTGTTAGTCTTGGTTGAAAAATAAGCTGCCTTGACAGTTAAATAATCTGGAGGGTTTCATTTCTTGGGGCAATTTCCTCTCCTTTAACAGGATGCGCTGATGGGTATTGAGCCATATGCTGGCAGAATGAATGTGATCGTGTATTTTCCCTCGCTACTTAAACACACACTGTCAGTGCTGCAAGGAACTGAATTAGCCCTACATAAATTACATAGAAAGCAAGGTATTGATTGTGCTAAACACAGACACAGCAATTCTGCCATAGGCTGCCATGGGTCCATGTGCTAGAACTGAACTTATGTAGTAATACTTCAGAATCAGTGAGAGGGCTGCGCTTCTCTACTCTTCTACTCAGCTAAGTAGGTTGTGTCTGAGGCTAAAAATCTGTTCAGTGCTGGAGCAACAGGCACCTCCATGTATCTAAAATAAATATAATCACATGTGAAGTAAACTATACCAGGAAATACCCTACGTCTACTGGAATTAATGGCTGAACTCCCATTGACTGTCATGAGACTCGGTTATCATGCATCGTTTAGGAAAATAAATGCACTGAAGAGAGGGCAGGTTTTAATCTTAAAAAAACCCAACAGGATTATAAATCCCTACACAGGATTTATTATTCCTTAAAAGCTACTGCCCTTTGATACAGACCAGACTGAAAAACAAATGTCAGCTAGGTTTTGCTTCTAAAACATTTTAAAGCACAAACACTGCATTTTGTCTTCCACACTAAAGTCTAAAACCAGACCTCAACACCCTCCCCCGTCTTGCAAAAGAAACCCTCTTGGGGTAATGCTTTCAGCTGCTTTGATTCTGAGGCTCTTACTAACCACACTTTCATTTGACAGGATTTCCACTGATTGGAAAGCCCATCAGAGCTTGCAGCCATCTATCCCCGGTCTCCAGCTTGCAGTCATCATTTTGGTGCCTATCTAAGGAGAAAGAGCAGCTTCTAAAAGTCCTCTTGAAACCCTGATAGTTTGAAGAGTGGTTCTTTACCTTCAGAAACTGAGCTGCTGAAGGGCAGAAGCATCCAGCGCACATCACACAGCCAGGCACACTCGCTGATGAAAACGCCAGGCAGCGTGGCTATGGAAAGCAGCCCCGTGCCACCAGCTCAACGTAGTCTCCATGCACACCAGGCAAAATTTCACCCAGCAAAAAAGTAACAGAACCACAAACGACTTGGCGAGGAAAGGAGCAGCAGCTCAGGCTGCATCCCGTGAGGAAATAAACACTCTCATGGAAGGAGGAAAGTCTTTTCTCCACAGACGGCGGCAGGAATGTTTACTGAGTGATTTCACACAATGAGAAGTATCTGCTAGATACTGGCAAGAAGTGTCAGACTTCAAAGTAAAGAGCTGTCCTTTTTTAATTCCCTACATTGGCACTTCAGGTGAGGACACATTTGCAAATCACACAGGCAGCTATCTAACCCATTGACTAGCCCATACCTCACTCTTGCACCCCAGAAGAGCTTTTACCCTAATCCCACTGATTTCCCCCGCACTACCTTGCAGGTTTGCACTAATGCTGTTCAGTGGGTGCAAGAGGGCTGCAGGCAGACATGGTGCAGCTGATCCATCTGCAGCAATGCAAGACAGTGCCACCTCTGTGGCTTGTCATCGTAGCCCAGCAGAGGCCAGCTCTCCTTGGAGATGCAGGACACAATAGGCTGAGTCCACCTTGCATGGGGAAAGTCAACCCTGCTGGGTCAAGCTGCGGGTGACTGTTTGTGGGGTGCTTGAGACCAATGGCTGCCCCTGGAATGTCCCCCATCGTACCCTCTCACCCCCATTTCTGCCTCCCCTTTGCACTCCTGGCTGAGCATTTCCACCAGTTAACCTGAACCAATTCAGGTGCTCATGCAGCCGAGTCTACTAAACCAGCAGAAAATAGATACATTTGGGGAAGGGGAAGAAAACAATGACTTTTATTGGCTCATTTTTGCTGAGAGAGTGAGTTGAACTGGCACATGCCAGAGGCAGCAGAAGGGTGCCCAGCAGGGTGAGGACGGGGCAGCACATCTGGAAGGTGATGCAGGAGCCAGAAAAAAGGGAACAGCAAGTGGCACCCCACTCATTTTTTGCAGCACTGAACTGTTAGGTCAGCTGAGCCTTATGTGGAGAAGCAGCCCTGAAACATGTGAGTTCACACTGAAACAGATGCAGGCGTCCTCTAGCAGGAGCTGGGCAGGGAAGGGGAGCCCCAACCTCCCCCTTCCTGGGGTAGTGCAGACACCCTGGGGCAGAAATGTCTTAAACTGCTCCAGCTCCAACTGCCAGATGTCTATGACTTAACTGAATTTATCACACTCAATGAAAAAAATCTGTATCAAATTAAGAAAATGAGTAATGTTAAAGGGAGTTGCACGCAAATACTAGTAGGACAAAGGCTCCCCTTGTTAGCTCACCCGCCAAATCCAAAGGTGACCATTAAAGACCCATCAAGGTATCACCAGGATGCAACATAAATCAAGTGTGACACATCTTGATGCTTTAAACAGGTCTGTCGCGCTCGACCATTGATTGTGACATGTCAAAAATGTGTTCTGAATTACTCTCTGAAGCAAGCAGAGATCAGCGCGCACAGACCACGCACTGCAACCAGAACTGGTTGGAAGCCTTTCAGCAGAAAATGTTGATTCATCAAAACTCAAACTTTTCATGGGAATAGACTGCTTTTGATGAAAGGCTTCTCTGCTCCAAGAGGGAGAGATGTGAATGCTGAAGCAGGGAGACAGGCACATCTGCTGGAAGAGGCACCGGCTCAGTGACTCAGTTTCTTGCCAAAGACGTGGAAGATTGAGATTCGTATCTGCTGCCCAAGTCAGGCAAATGAGGGGTGTCAACTTGTTCCTCCACATCCTCAAGAGGCAGCCTGACCATTGAGCTATCGGACTGACCACTGAGCTATTGGCTACTCTGGGAAAGAGCTCTCTGTTCTGCAAGACCTGCTCCTTCCTGGTTCAGAGCAGGGAAAATGTCAAAACTGTGGAAGTCTTCAAGCAGACAGGAAAGTCCCTCTTGAACCAACTTGCACATCAAGAGACCTTACATGGGTTTGAATTGATTGGGGCTTTTTAAAAACCAAAACTTAAGATTGATATCAAAATAAGGATATAAGCAGGGAGACACGCACATTCTGCAGGAAAGCTTTGGAAATAACCCGGTTGCCCCACACCAGCTACCCTAGACAAGCAAGCTGACCTCTAGTTGAACTGCTGAGTTTTTACTGGATGAGTCTTACATGAAATGGTTACACATAAAGACAATCACATTCCAGGTGACCACTGACAACACCCCCCAAAGAATATAATTTTATTTGAAAACAGTAATTTTCCTTTAACTTCCCTTACCCTAAATATTAACTATTTCTGAAAACAGCTACAAACCCAACATACCCATTGCCATAAAACCTAAGTTACTGACTCTCCAACTTGCAAAAAGTTGGGCCATCGGATTCCACAAGAAAATCTGAACTATAGTAACTTTCCAACCAAATCTGAAGCACCTCACAAGACAACAGATTGCAAATTTAAAATTAGATTCTAGTGGGAGGCCCTGGTGACAAATCTGTATTTTTCTCCTGGAGCGGAGCTTGAAGACTGCGGGAACCAGAACAATGATTAGATCCACAGCAAGCAGCGAGCCTACAGAAATAACTTTTGCTAAAATCTGCCAGCCAACAACAAAGATTTTTACTGAACTCACAAGAACCACAGTAGAAAAATGTACAGGACTAATAACCAAGTGCGAACATACACATTCCATTGTAATTAAAATGTGCTTTCTCAAAAGGGCAAGAGAGAGGCTGAAATTCTATAGTAAGCCTTTGAGTTTCTCAGAAACTCCAGCAGCATATTTAACTGTTTTCAAATCAGAACTTTTTTAACCAGCCACTGGTTTTTGGAAGCCTTTCTCGCTTAAATGTTTCTCGCTTCATGTTAAAGCATGGGACAGACTCCAAAAAGGCCCTGCAGGCAGTTCAAACAAGAAGAGGAGAGAGGGAGGAAAGGATGTCATCAATAGCTGCTTGACAGCCATTCAAATGCCGTTGGATTGCTAAACGGGCATAACCATAAATCACATGCAGCTGATCCCCTCCCTCGAACCTACTATACAACACAGTAAACTCCTCAAGAAAAATATATGGACACACATGTACCTTCCGAGGCAGTACTGGTATCCAGCGCAACCTTCCCCAAGAGAGCTGTGGCATTTAGAGGTGCCGAATTGCAAATGATACCAAAATGAACAGTTACTGGGACTGCAGAAGCTGTCAGCACCTGCCACTCAGCGATTCCATTACTCTCACGTCAGAGTCTATGCCTATATGCCAAAAACCTGGGGAGAAAGAGGGAAGAAAAAAAATCAGACAAAGGGTTAGCAGGAACAGCTATACAGGAGGACATCTTCTGCCAGTTATCATCACTTACCTAAGAAACACCGTGCAATACAGCACGCGAATGCTGTGCTTAAATTTGAGTGATGAAATCTGATGATGGCAGAATAAATGAAAAGCCCAGTCAAGCACCATCAACCCTGAACTACATAATGTGGAGAGCTCCTCTTCCCACCACTTTGCACAATAAATATCCCCAGAGACATTAACATGTCCCTGCTGAGGACAGTCTGTGTCAGGCAGGGCTGGAAAACCTCAGGTCCAAAAACGCGCTTGCATCCAAAGATGCCCACCAAGAAAGAAAAGCACCTTCCAAAAAACCAGGGTTTAACTTCTGGCAGCAAGGAGGGACCCAACTGCAGAGGGAACAGGCCCCAGACTAGAAGACCTCAGAGGAGATTTCTCTGCACAGACTGTCTCATTTACAAAAAGGGTGATTATCCAAGCAGGGATTTCATTAACATTTTTCAAGGGCGAATCAGACATGTAGGGCAGAGCATTTACATGCGCTTTTGTGCACAATGAAAGAATCGTTGGGTTAATTGCATTCACTAAGGCACAGATACAAGAGACCAGTCTGCACTTATTTAGACATAAGACAAGTAATACAAATAGTCTTCAAGTTACACACATGCGTGCACTCGTGTGGGTACCAAATCCCAGTCCTTTCTTATCCTGATACCGCTGGCAAGCTTCCTTGCAAGTATACCAGCTCAAGGTCCAGTCCTGTGAGACACCAAGAACCATAGCCTCACCAGAGGGCTAGGTGCGCTGCCCATGTCAGCCAACATCTCCAGTCACCCAACTTCCCCTTCTCCCACCCAAACACCAGCAGCTGAAACATCAACTCAACGCCACACACAGTGTTGAGAGTTACAAACTTTTCCAAAAGTCTCAAAGAACAAAAACCTTGGAAGAGATTACTGATGCCCTTCATGTTATTATTGCTGCTTGGTGGGCAAATTGTGATCCTCACTCTTGGCTGGATTCTCAAAAGAGATGAGAGTCACCAGCTCCTTTCTAAATTGAAACCATTCTCATTTTCTTTCTCCTTCATGTTCCCCTCTCTGCTCCCCACCTCCCCTTCTTCCCCCGAGCTGTTGGTTGAGATCTGAAAAGCAGCTCATGAATTGCTCAGGAGCTGGCAGAAATTAATAAAATGAAGCTCATTTATATTGAAATGGACTCATTACCATGCCAGCTGCCAATAATTTGCAAGACGGGAATCTTGCTGACAAACAAGGTCCTACAGGCAAGAGGCTTACCACCTGCATCCACCACATGATGAGCAACCCTGAAACGTGCATTCCTCACCTCCAAAGAAAAAGGAATTGTGACCATCTTTTTCAGGTCTGCCTGCTGCTGCTTCAGAAAACTTGTCCAAAAGCAGAAAAGCCCAGATGCAGCCGAGCACTTCATCTAATTTTCCACCTTGAACAGCTTTTGAGGAGTTTGTAACTCAGACAAATCTGGTCCAGACTGAAGCAACCTGGTCACTTTTGTGAGGAACCAACTACAACACTGCCCAGCGCTATGTGCTGCCTGTGCTCCTCCAACACAAATGGTTCTCTTCTTGCACTCATTTGTTAAAAAGGTGGGAAGATCCAAAGTGGATGTTTACAACTGAATACTACACTATCCAAACCCTCTCTACACTCCAGTATTTTTGAAAGGCTGGCAAAAGCCTTTACCATGAACAGATGAGTACTATGCACACACAGCTCCTGCAGAAAAGAAGGATTTACCATTACCCACAGATTCTTTCCTGAAAAGCTCTGTTCCTGTTAACTTTTACAACTTGGACAGTCTTTCCGAAATGAAACCAAGTCATACTTTTCAACAGTAACATCAGTTTTTCATACTTTTCTTTGTCTGTCACCAACACACACTGGAATGGTCTCTGCCCCTATACATCCCAGTTCACCCCAACAGCCAAGGCTCTGCACAGCAGAAATTCTGGAGGTCTGCAGTGCTGAAGTAGCCTCAGAGAAGGAGCTCCCTCTAGCAAGGTCTTGGCAAAAGGGATGTCCATGCTCCTTCACCAGGAAGAAAGGCAGAAGCAAACACGAGCACAGCCCCATGGCTTGCTTCCCAGCACAAAGCCCTTCCCTGCACAGGATGCACTTGCTCCTGCGGACGTTTGCTCTGTCAGCGGAGCCTGACAAAGGCAGGAGCAGACTGCGCGTTCAGACCACCAGTAACTCACCAGTAAGTGTTATCAGGATAGATGGTCAGTTGCAAACGTTCACACATGGAACAATTCATCTCATTAGAAAAGACACATCAAATAAAGATTTCCACACCTCTGTACGTAAGACAATATTCAGAATCCTGCAGACATGCATGCACATGCACACGCACACATACATACATCCATGATGCATGTACGCACACATGTATGCCAGTGTCTACATACATCAATGCAACTCTTCTTGTTCTTTGAAGGTTTGGAAGCAGCACAGCTGTATTTATTTCACAACCACAAACCAGCGCCTTGAAAAATCAGGCCAAGGAGTTCCCACAGGGCTCATCACACAGCAACTTAAGTCAATCCAAACTGAGGAAGCTTGCAGCAATCCACCATGAATGGATTAAATAAATGCATAGTAGGGAAGCAGAATATATTAAAGGAGCACCTTGTTATTCATCACATCTGCTACCTGTGATCCTAGGTACAGCAAAGAGAGGTTTGAGTTTCACATGCTCGGAGCAGTTTGCCATGCCAAGAGATTAGGAAGAAAACCAGCACACCTGTTTTCTTTTTGTTTGTGGACACTGGACATGAACAGTAATGGATGAAAAATACAGAAGATGGAGCTTTCTTAAAGCCTACTTTTTCAAAGCAGAACCCAGCCTTTCCAGTAAGGAAAAATTAAGTGTTGCCAGTATAACCCCTTGTCCAGTGTACATGAAAATGTCAAGAAGGAGGACAGCTCTATTTCAATTCTATTTTTACTTTTTTATTTTATGATGCATCGGTTTTGTCAGATTCCAAATGCAACTGCAGATGTGAGATCAGCTGGTCATTAAGCAAATCTTCATCCATCTTTGAGAACCCCTCAGTAATTCCATGATAAAAGATCAGGATGTATATACATAGACATAAATCAGTAGTCATTTCATATAAAAACTGTTTAATATTAACCAGTGAACTGAATACAGCTCTGGGCTGTATTCTCCACCCACAATCCCAGTTCCACAGCACTGTAACTCCAGTGTTCGATCCCATTTCCTGAAACAGAGAATCAGGCCCTTTATTTGTAACTGGAGGCCACATTTTGTTAGCCTTTATTATCTCTAGTTAATATGAATTGCTGCCAAAATCAAACGATCAAAACACCTACCCTGAGAAGAAGGTAAATGGTCTAGAATGCTCCAGGGTCCTGGTGTCCTGACAACTCTGGCTCTGACCATCCCATAGCTGTGGGCTGCCCTCCACAAAGTGAAACACTACAACCCACATGAGATGGATGGATGGGTGGGTGGGTGGGTGGATGGATGGGTGGATGGATGGAGAGAGGCTGCTGTGTTGTGTGGCCAGATCTTTGTCTGACAGGGCTGGGTGCACGCATGGGTTCAGAAATGTAATTCAGAAATGCTCCCAGCTTCCCTGTTCTCAATGGAGTCAATGAAACTACGTACAATACTGAGCCCTTAGACCAACTGCAGTGGATTGCAGAAGCTGGTTGATTTTTAAACCAGTGAAAATAAAGGACAAGCACTCTCCTTTTTGTGTTTTCTTCCTATGACATATAAAATGTCTTAGAACATTTTCACGTGTGGGAAAAAGTCATTTTAAACCAAACACAGCTTATACTAACTGTCAAAGAAAACAGCTACTCCTGAAACCGGAGGCTGACAACGATGAACATCCTGACAAGCTTGGGGAGACCATTTGCACATCTGCAAGAATAGGCCAGCAGAGCTGGAATTGCAAAACCTCTCTGCAACCGTCTCACTAACATGCAACCTTTGTGTCTGTCACGGTTAGAACAATGCCAGGTGATTGTTCCAGATGAAGAGGAGGGGAAAGAAAAATAAACCCACATTCCCTTTGTGAAGAACTCTTAAAGGAAAGATGTGGGAAGCCTTGCTCCTCCAGCACCACACCTATGAGAATTTCTAAGAAAGGGAAGAAAAGGCAAAAAGAGAGGGAGAGAGGGAGGTGCATTATGAGACCTAAAATCTCGGTATAGCTGACAATCAACCATCCCCAAATCACAGTTAAGAAAAAAAAAAACCAGAAGCATGGCACTGCCAAAGCGCTGTGGGGCCTTGGTAATAAACTCATGGAAGAGAAGAGCAGGTAGCCCAAGGGGAAGACCCCTTTTCAGGGTTTCTATATTTATACAAGGGGATGTGAATAATTGACACAGTTGAGGCTTTGTTTGTTTTTTAATCAGTATTTACAACTATCTGAACATGTTTTAAGTATTTCTCCTTCCCTTCCCTTTTATTTTTAATGGTGGGGAAATCCCCCTTTCTTCCCTAAGGGAAATCTGCAAGGTTTTACACGTTTGCAGAGAAGGGCAAAGCAGGGGAAGGATTCTAATTTCAGATCATCAGACATAAGCAAATCTATGGGAAGCCACGAAGGCAACTCCCAGGAGCCTGTGGGGCAGATGAACAGCAGCTTCCGTGCAGCACCCTGGGAGGTGGAAGGGGTTTATAATCCACTCCAGGGAGCTGCAGCCAGCCCCAAGCCGCGAGGGAGCTGCAGGGAGGAAGGAGCCCACCTGGCTCCCATGGAGGACAAGAATGAGAAAGGACTGAGTGTGCATTTATGAATTACTTAAAAAAAAAAAATAAAAAGAATGCCCAAACTTCATCTGAAATAAAAATAAGGTGCGGTTTGTTTATTTACCTTTAGGTTATACATTACTGTTATTACACTTTGCTTGAAAAGGACTTTCTGCTTGTACCAAAGGAGTAGAGAACTGCTGATGCACAATGAGGATGGGATGTGCCAAACGCATTAAAAAACCCCTTTATTTAGTAGTAACAAAAAAATGTTCAGACCAGGAGACAGAGCCCAGAAGAGATCCATCACAGCACTCACTGCACAGTTGAGGATGGGCAGCTGGAAGAGGAAGGAGGGAGAAGCAGCGTGGGACATGGCAGACGATGCACACAGAACCACCCAGCACCACAGTCCCCACAATAAAAATTAAAACACTTGGCTTGAGTGACCAGGGAACCACTGAGGCAGGATGCGAAGGATTAGAGTGCTGTGGAAAAAAATTAAGGCCAATAATTGGGAGAGGGGGAATTGGAGAGGAAGCGTTTACTGAATATCCTCATTTAAGCACAGAGGTAAGTAATCTGATTTTCAAGCAATGCCAAAGACCTCACACAGATCATTAAGATGGTGCCTGAGATATGAAGACAAGTATCTAATTTTAGATACCCAGCTTAAGTACTGGGGAGGGATTCCAGAGGTCTACAGAAAAACAGGCAGCAAACTAAACCCTGGTGGGTGCACGATCAGAGTAACTTTCACATTTTGATCACTCTCTCTGATGGAGAATGAGGTATGCTACTGAAATACAAAAGCATTATAAGCTATGCTACATAATTAGTATAAAGGACATAAAAGTTACAACAACTTCAGCAATGAGGCCACAAGGGAAGCATAATAAGGAAAAGCATTGTAGGAAAGGATGTCCTTTTAAAGTTTTCAGCATGTCTTGCAGAAGTTTTGGTACCAGGATCTCTCTCAGTGAGCTCATACTCTCCAATCAGTACCTTACAAAATTCAGCCTTCACTAAAATTGTTTGCCAGGGATGGAGTGCAGAGCAGAGCTTGATTCCTGCCTGCAGCCTGCCTCCTGTGTACCCTGGGCAAGCTGGGGATACTCCCCACAGCTCCTTTTCCTCTCTGCCAAGTGTGAATATAGCACTCTCATCGAATACGGAAAGACCCAAAATGGCTATAACCCCCAATTCTAAAAGGCACTGGGCGTCTTCAAGGAGGAAAGTCACACCTAACCAGCAGAAAGCACATGTTAAACATCCCACACTTCCTGAAAATAAGAGAGCTTGTTGCCTGACGTGCTGGAGATGCTATGGCTTGGCAGCTCTGGCAGGATAGGGCAAGGTGGAGATGCTTGAGACTGCCGTTCACCCAGACTTAAAAAGAAGACTACCAATAGCACTACCAGCTTCAGTATGAATTGAGCACTCCCACCAGGGCTGCTGGAGAGGACGGGAGGAACAAAAAGGAGTCCCAGTGAAGAGGCAGCTCTGCTTCACAAAACCCGATACTGGGAATTAGAACTACTGCTTATTCAGGGCCTGGGAGGAGAGGCAGGTGAGCATATGACCAAATGGCTGCTGTTTTCACCTAGTGTGATGATATCAACCGCAACAGAGCAGGTTTCTCATCCTGGCATTACCACAGTGTAAGCTCTCACCATTTCTCCAGCACGCAGAAAAAAAGAAAACACTCATGCAAAACTCGGCTGGTCTGCACCAGCTTGGCACTGTCAAAGATAAATTAAGAATTCAGATTTTATCTTGCACGTCCTGACAGAACCTGATCACTCAAGCACCGTCACAGAGATGCATCTGCACCACCGCAGTTAAGTTTATCTGGGTTGACCGGTTTTAGTCACAACTCGTACATCACATCTCCTGACACAGCTCCTGCTGATAGCTCTTCCCTGCGGGAGGAACACACAACACCAACACGTTGGGTGTTGCTCCTTTAATTAAGAGGGGGCAAAACCTACGAAGGATGGTAATCCTGGGGGAAGACTCCCTTAGGGCTCAGGGTGTGAGCCTCCATCCTGGGAAGAGATGGGCAGGGAGCACAGAGCCCTGCCACAGGGTGGGAAAAGGGACCGATCAGCAAAGGTTTTTGAGAGGAAAAGCCAAAACTACCAAAAGCCAGGCTAAGATAGCTTCATGATGGAAAGCTGAAATCCATCAGCTCTGAGTGTGGCCTCAAAATAAAATGAATGCTTTGCCTTCATTTTCAGTAAGGGCATGGGGGAGCAAGGCATGTGAATCACCACATCTGAGGTATCTGAGGAGCAAAATTCAAAGAGTTAGAAATATGCCAGTCAGCAGGAGTTCTGAATCTGCATCCCAAAACGATGAGAGAAGTGGTACAAGCAACCACAGGGATACAAACAAGAATTTTTATATTAAAACCTGCGGATCAGGATCCTGCCTGTGACTGGAGAACAAGTGATCCCAGCAATGACATACCCATCTGTCTGGCCTCAACGGCACGCAAGGCATAAGACTGGAGAGCACATCTGAGAGACGGAACAGGGCAAAACATGGGAAGAAATGGGAAATTGAATAAAATGCAATATGGATTGTGGCATCTTACTCTGATCTATTTCTCCAACAAAATAACCCATCGTCCAGGGGAGGAAAGGCAGGAGATACCTTTCCAGGAAACTGCTAGTTAAGCTGAAGATGACGAAAATTGGCACAGGAATTGATATGCATAAGAAACTTTGCAAGGAGGTTGTGCTGAAAGGACATCTGGCTCAAGGACCAGGTTTTATAATGTTTTCAATGATGACACGCAAAGAAAAAGCTTTCCCAGTGATTTGTGCTGATGACACCGTCAGAAAAAGTCACAACACAAAGAGAGCTTTTGTCTCACATTGATCCCAGAGGACCACAAGCTCCCAATGTGATAAAAATGACAAAAAAAGTAAATGTAATCAAAAGATGCACCAAGCAAGATCTGCCCAGCAGAAATAGGAGTGAATACTGCCACGGAAGACACTGACCTCATCTGGAATAATATACGCAATCCTCATCATCTGCGGCAACGGCTAATGCAGGTCAGATTACCTTCAGGAAAAGCAAGGCAGACACAGTGAAGCATAGAGTTTCACCCTGAGAGGTAAAAACAACATGACTGTCTCATGTGGCAAAACAAGAGGCTACAAAAGGACATGATTAATGAAAAGAGTAGGTTAAAAAAACCATAAATTCAAATAGTTGCATTCATTATGATTTCATCCTGACAATACAAGCAAGGCAAGGTTAAAGTGGACTGTGCCTTCCTCCTGCTCCCTCTCTCCTTTGCAGATGTCCTCAGGCCTGGCAGCAGTCCCTGGTACTTGGCTACAGCAGCGACCTTCCTAAAAGCAGCCAGCCCCCAGCATGTGCTTGGGATCTCCCAGGACAAGACAGACGTACAGCAGGCAAGTCCCCACCATCCCAGTGTGACTGGTGATGGCTCTGGGAGCTGCAAGAGCAAGCCAGGGTGATCACTCTCTCAGACACGTTTCAGAGGACAAGGATTGAAGGCTATACAAGTTTTGCACAATGATTTCTCTTAGAGAGATTGAACTTTGCCTCTAGAATAACAAAACTGTAGGCAAATGGGACACAAGCATATAGCAAAGAGGCACCTTTGTGCACCGAGCAACCCCAGCGTACCCACTGAGTTGGCTTGTTCAGGAGACAGCTACTGCCCTGGACTTCATGAACTGACCAGCCTTGGTGCGATCCATGGACTGCAGTTGCAACAAGGGAGAGAGCTCAACCTTTCAAAGATGTGAAACTCACGCTGCTCCTGAGCAGTATGAAAAAAGTAACATATTGATGCTGCTGGACTAATGCTCTATAGTTTGGCAGGTACAGGAGCTGGTTCAAATTCTCCTCTGGCTTGCAAGCTACGGTCAATAAAGGTAAAATGTTGTTGTTGGCACACATAAGCTATCTGTAATTAGTGCAAAGCCAGCACTGCCAGATAACCAGCTGTGGGTCTTGTACCTTTTTGCTCTTGACATCCTACAGAGCAGACCGTCAAAAAGAGCAGCAGTTTTCTTCTTCTGAAAACAATTCAAAAGGATGACCAGAGAAGGGGCAAGGAGAGGTGCTCCAGATCCTAGGTGGGAATTTCCCAGCACCAGGCCTGCTCTTTTTCTTTGTGCCCCAACATTTAAATATTATATGAAATATATAAGCAACTACTTACAAGACAAACTGAGGACAACTGTTCCAGGAATATCTTTGTAACATAAGTAGCTCAAGAAAGCCTCCTATGAAGGCGCCTTCCACAGAGAGGTGTAACATAGAGATTTTAGGCTTACCAGAGGACTGTCATCTGGACCTCCCAAGTTTTGGAGGAGTGACATCCTCTTGGGCATAGATTAGAAAGCAGCATGCGGGTGCATGTGCATGTGAAGGGGTTAGGGTGGGGAAGCCACTCTTTTCTATTTTATTGGTCTACATGGAAAATTAAGTTTTCAGTTGAAAATATTGAGTAAGTTTAAGTCAAATCCATAGACATAGTGATCTCTCACAGCCTCCAATCCAGCCACATGTCTGCCTAATCCCACGTGAGTGCTCCAACGAAGCAGTATCACTTGACTGTGGCCCTCCACAGCTTATAACCAGCTCCAGAGTTTCTCAGCTGTCCCAAACTCACAAACCACATTTCAGTGAATAAAAAACCATTCACCAGAAAAGAGAAATTGATTGCCTAGCCCAAAGTGAAACATTACTGGAAAGTCACCCAGCAGAGCTATTTATTAGAGAGAGCACTACAGACGCTGCCCGACTGAAGCACAACCAGACTGTTGGTGGAAAACGGCTTACTGTCAGTTCTGGTTCAATGCCTTTTTGATAAAAGAAGGCCACTAATAAAATGTTCTGCCTTAATATTTATAAGAAGAGTATTTTTCTTACCTGTAGCAGTTACTGTGAGGTATAGTCACAGAAACGAAACATTATACGGTGCTAAGGTATTCAGTGGGATTTTTTTAGGAATTCTAAAGTACACATTAGAAATGCAAGCTTCTCACAAAACAATAGCTCTACTTCTTCAGAAATGCTGGGTTGGTGAAGCATCAGCCACACTGTCAAACGAAGACACAGTAAATCTACACAGCACTTGATATTTTCAGCAGTAGTAAATGTCATTCCATCATTTCAACGCTTCATGTTGGTATGTGGCCCAAAATAGTCCTAAGAGAAAATAACCTGTTTCCTCTTTAAATTTAAAGAGTAGTAGATGATTTTAGTAGCTGAGAAAGCTACTGATATTTTCTGTGGCATCATTCCCGGCCCAAATGAAAATAAAAATTGCAGTAAATGTACACACAGTGTATTTGTAGACACACTGACCATATTCACCTGTGCCTGCAATACAAGTGAATTATTCAGCCCACCTGAGCTCACAACAGTTTCTGAGTTCCCGTGAATGGCATCTGACAGACAAATGGAGTGATCTCCAAGCTGCAGGAAAGACCATACTTCCCCAATAATATCCCAGCACGATTTTTGTCTGTGAGCACACAGCCCCCACTGTGTTACTGGACAAAGTAATTTTTATTCAAATGGTTGTTAAAAATAGTATCAGGGAGCCTGAATTTCAGGCCTCTTGAAAACCATGTTTTCTTCCTCCTCCCCCTGGCTAAAGCCACCAGGAGATGTGACCCTCCCATGCCTTCTACCCCACCAGCAGCCACAGCCTCACCACATCTCCACACTGATGCTACAGACCTAGGGCAGGAAAAGTAACTTATTTTTTGCAGCGAGTGGATATACCTCAAAGACAAATAAGAGACTACTGCCATTTTGAAGTGGAATTTTAAAGGGAAGCTCTTTAAAGAAGGGCCAAGAGCGAGTAGCAAAGGACACCTTTACAGCTAAGCTAAACAAAGACTCCTTGGTTTGCAGTGCTGCACCAGCCTTTCACTTCTTTTTGGAAGACAATATTCTTTGTGCTGGTTCAGAGGTCTCTACCATTGAAGTTTTCACATCGCTAGTACAGAGTCTGCCTTAGAGATGCTCTGGTGACCTCTGGACGTTTTGCCATCAGAGACAGTCTTCCCATCTTAAAAGATCACCTTATCACTCAGGACTTTATGGGCTGCGCATCCTTTCAAGACACCCACAAGTGAAATCAAAATACTGCAAATACACGCCTCTCCTCTGGTTGTTTACTCGGTTTTTTTCCACCACTCGTCGGAGCCAACATACCTACATGAAAAGAGGAGGAGGAGGAAAGAAAGCTAGTATTTTGCACTTCATCATTTACAGTTTTCAACCAACGCTTACAAAATCATTCTCCAGAAAGTTATCCCCTATACATTAAAGGAGGAAAGACTCGGTGCAGTGCAGGAATATAAGCACAGGCTCAAAATTGAGGCCAGGTCTATGTTACAAATACTTGCCAACACAGCTACGTCAGTCACAAATTTGATGGAGCATGACCTCTGATTATGCCTGCAGAGACCACTGCAATACAGTGACACGACTTATAGGAACACTTCTTTTTTCTCTAAACAAAAACAAGCTTAGAATAAGCTCTTCAAGCAAAAGCACCCTTTTGCTGGCATAAGCACCAGCCACATCAAGAAGACTGTACCACTGCAAGGAGGCCAGGCTGGTGCACCACACCAGCAATGAGCTGCTAACGCGTATCTGGCCTTGCTGCACAGCACTTCTGCGCCTGCCCTCAGCGACGCAATGCCTTTCTTCATTCATCCACCAGCCCTGCTGCTCTCAGCTTCCTGGGAAGCGAAAGTCATTCTTTCCTGCATTGGCCCCTGTTGTGTAAAACCTGGGCTGCTCCCAGCAGCCTCTGATCATTGCAACACACAGCAACACAAACTCTCTCCTTTTTGCCATACTACAGCCAATTGCTTCTCATCTGCGAGCTTCTGGCTACACCAAGGGTGGGCTGAAACCTCAGTTCCGTCAGGGGAAGAAAATGTGTCTCCCTCTGCCGCCCTGATGCCATCCTTTTCTTCAAGAAGCTGTTGAGCTTACGCATATCAGTCTCACTCGGAACAAGCCACCACATGAGCGAGCCAGCAAGCCTCCCTCCCACCTTCAGAAATAACAGCTCTCTTACACACCTTGCTCAAAAGCCTCAGTGAAATGGGTGAAAAATTAATTCAGTGGGCTAAGGGAACTGGGGGTGTTCAGTCTGGAGAAAAGAAGGCTCAGGGGGGACCTTATTGCTCTCTGCAACTCCCTGAAAGGAGGAAGGAACGAGGAGGTGGCTAGTCTCTTCTCCCAAGTAACAAGTGATAGGACAAGAGGAAACAGCCTTGAGCTGTGTTAGGAGAGGTTTAGATTGGATATTAGGAAATATATCTTCACCAAGAGAGTGCTCAGGCACTGGAAAGGCTGTCCAGGGCAGCGGTGGAATCACCGTCCCTGGAAGTGTTCACAAACCATGCAGATGAGGCCCTCAGTGACATGGTTCAGTGGTGGACTTGGCAGTCCTGGGGTAACGGTTGGACTTGATGATCTTAGAGATCTTTTCCAACCTAGTCGATTCCGTGATTTTATTTTCAGCACCTTTTTCATTGCCCCACAATCCCCTCACCAGCCAGGCAGCGCCTGTGCCTCTAAGGCCACCTCCCCTCGCCCCTCTCTCAGGGGATATCCCACCTGGGTCTGGATTAGGGGAAGGTTCCTTTGCCACCTCCTCCCTTTCTCCCTGCTCTGGCCCAGAAGACTCAATAGCTCCAGTGAGGAGGATAAAGAGGAAGCAAAGGCAGTGGCAGGCAGTGCTGCTGCTCTCCTCAGCTGCCAGCTGCCAGGTAGCAGTCCCTGGGCAGCACATCTCACTTTCCCATTTGAAAAAGGCCATCCGTCAAAGGAAGCTCACCGTTAAGCATTTTGAAAACACCCTTGTTAACATCCTATACATAACTTTTGGAAATACCTGAAATTCCCCCAGCAGCTATATTCAGGAAGGGTACAGAAAAACAACGAAACACTCTTGTTCCTCTGCATAAAGTGCTCATTGCTTTACACTTTCGAGAGCCCAACAAAGACGGCACAGGCTTGAGAAAAATCACTCCTCCTTTCAGCCCATCTCACAGGCTGTAGCATCCACTATACCATCCTCCTGGTGGCATCTGGGAGGTTGCAATTAGCAATACCTACCAGTACTTCTGTAACCTTATACAGCGTAGGCAAGAGTGAGCCCATTAACTGCGACATTTTTGTGGGATTTCTGTCAGTTCATTTGTTCCGGAGGCTTATATTTATGATAAAGTGCAGAAACCTGACGGGCTTCCTTTGTTTGCAGTGCTTCAGAGAGACTCACCAACTTTCAGGGCTCATTTCAGGTTTAGTAATTAGAATAATAATTATCTATATGGGTAGTAAATCCATTTTAAAATATAATAACATTTGAAGAGTAACTTAATGTTAAAAACAAGAGTGGCACTCCTCCAAACATCACCCGAAATCCCACTGCACCAATTAATATGCAGGATATTGTTTAGGCTGACCACTTATCAGCACAGTAGGTCACAAGGGAGAAGTAATTTAAACCAGCCATGCCTGCAACGGTTTTGAAATGAAACAAATAAACTACTACAGCCACAGCTGGAAATGTGGTTTAAGGCCGGTTTCCACCACCCCCATTCACCATTAGTTCTTCTTTACTCTGAAAAATGTGAGTGATTTCATGGGACAGGGGAACAGAGCACAGACCTCATTCACAGGGATGAGGTGATGGGGCAGGGAAAGCGCCCTGTGCACTGCTGGCCTGGCAATTTAGAGGTCAACAGCAAGCATCACAGTGAGAGTGGGGTGCAGATGCCCAACACAGAGATGGGGGTGAGCATCAGCGATGCTCACGGGTACCAGCGCTGCATGTGTGCTACAGGTAGAGGAAAAGAGGCAAAAACCCCTCAACCACCTCACCCCTCTCCCTCTCAAAACAGAGGCCACACAGCAGCTGCCACAGGAGAGGGCTGCAAAAAGAAGCCAGACATGAGGTTTGGCATGTCTTATCTACGCCTAGCTGTGGGAAAGGAGGGAGGCACTCAATTATCACTTCTCACACAGGTTTTAACACGCCTGAACGTATTCTCTGCCTCTTTAAAAAAATAATTAAGCCATGGAAAGCAATGTATAATCACTTTTGCAGGGTACCTTTCCACTCCAGCTTGCAGCGTCTGCCCTGCCATGTACTTTTCCCAGCGCAATGTCACTTGTGAAACACTTTACACAATGGGCACCTAGAACTTTCCAAGGGGAAAAAACTTCCCCCAGCCTCACCAGCAAATCAGGTGGAGGCCTTTGCTGACGGCTCCCATACCAACAAGGAAAGATGCCCCAGTGGAGGCTGAACACAGAGGTGAAATTAAGAAACATAAGTGCTAGTTCACACAGGAGATGCAGGAAGCTCTGGCCAAATGTACAGCCAAGTGCATCCCAGGCTGCCGGGTTCAGGCTTTCAATCAAACAACTCTTGCAGGGCCGGGTGGAAACACATACATAACATGCTGTGACAATTTTTTAGCATCTACTGAAATGCAGAAAGGCTCTACATGGACCGCTCTAACCAATACTGTAACACGGAGGTGCAGACACTGGCAGGGAAAAATCTTCACAAGAATAGTTCAGTTGTAGGCAGGCAGAAAGCCATGCCAAACCTCTGCCGAGTAATGCAAGCGCATCTCTCGGAGCCATTCATAAAAGCTGGTGCTCAACTTGAGGCACGACGCATTGAGAAAAAACCCAGACCATGAGGCAGCTAACATGATCTAGAACATCAGAATGGGAGGGGAAAGGAAAGGGATTGTACTTAATCTTCCTAATGAGCAAAAAGGCTGGGAAAACTCTAGGAAGGTTTTGGACAGGGATTTATACGCACTCACAGGAGCTCAGCAAGGTTAATAACCTGCTCTTCTAACAATGCCGCGCGTAAATCCGCAACTTTATGGCACGGGGCCAACTTTGTAAGTTTATGCTCAATAGTTCCATTTTAATCTTCCTCCTTAAAGACTGACTTCCAACCGCGTTTTGAAAAGGAAACGAGTCCTATACTTGTCTTAACAAGTGAGCAACACTTGCTCCAGTGCTTTTGGTTTGACTGTATTGTTTTGTTGCTTAAAGCCCAAGCTAACAGGCTTAGGGGAAAAAAAGGCCCATGACCAGTTTCAGGAATAAGAGGAGAGAAAAAGACTTTATTCATTCATGCCTTTGTTTTCTGGAAACTTATCCTGACATTTCTCTGTCATTACATCATGAAAAACGCAGAAAATGCAAACATAGGTGGGATGGTGCTTCAGAGGGAAAAGGTACAGCCCTGCTTTGGCTCCCAGTTTCCTCTGACTAAGCCTATATTCTGGGATATTTCTGCATCAAGAGACCTTTTTACTGGAACTTTTAACAAGCAGGGAAAACAGAACAGCATCCCGATTGCCAAGAGTAATTGTTTAGGCAAGATTTCCAGAATCCATCTTCTTTTCCCCAGCAGAAAACTGATGTCCACTCAGAGGGTAGATATTTAAACGCTATAATATGAGACCTGAGCAAAGCTCAGCACTGCTGTAATGCAAATTGGCTCCCACCAGACTCAAGGGATGTTTTTACATGAACGCTCATGTGACTGAATTTAAGCATTATCCCACAGCGATGCACCAAGGCCATTATTTCAGATACCACTCTGACAAGCGACTTTATTAAAAGAAACAAGATTAAAAAATTATGCAGAATCCTAGAAAGAATTAACCCATAATTCATGTGAACGGCTGGAAGTGCAGATCAATGTAAAGCAAGGATTGCCTGCATGCCTATTGGCAACAAAGCCATCCCTGGGCTAACATTTTTTCCAGGGAACTTTCAGATGAAGATTAATGGAGACGTGAGGACAGCTCTCAGTTTAACCTGTCAGCCAGGGATTTCGGACTAAATTGAGTTATGAATTGTTGACCCCATAAGAACGCTAGTTAGACATTTTCTTTCAGTGTACATTGCTTAAGATGATATCCATCAAAATGAAACAGAAAAGCATTTTTTGTCTGCCATGGATGATTTTGCCCAATTCATTCATTAAGGGAGTTTAATGGAAATATTCAGAGGAATGCCACATGATGTGAACAGCTAAGTAAGATGTCCCAGTGTACATATTTTCTAACTTAGTTTGTATTTAAGACAAGCATTAAATAACAAACAGTGAACACAGTTCTTAGTACTAACATAAAATTAGTTAGTAATTTTATGCTAGTAAACATAAAATTTCTTGTTAATTTGGTTGATTCCTTTGCTGTGCTAAGTGTAACAAGTTGATAAATTCCTACAGAAAGGGTATCATTCACAAGGACTATTCTTGCACTACCTGAAAGGATGCAAGTGACAATTGGAAACACTAAAGCCATCCTAGCCCATGGCACAGGAGCAGCATCTCAAGCCCACAGGTTCAAAAGCCCTGGCAGCCTGTCTGGTGGGTTTTGAGCCGCAATCTCTGCAGCAGCCCCATGGGAATCCAGGAGATGGGCAGAGCATGGCCACAGCTGCAACAGAACACAGCACACTGACCCCTGACTATTTCTAAAGGATATACACCTCTGCTGGAATGGTTTCTAGGGATGTACTGACCAAAAGATGTTGAAAGTCAGTGCGCAGAAGTACAGACTATGTGCACTGGAATGGGTTTGAATTTGCATATCGAGAAAAATAGATCAGGATAAATCACACTCAATTATCATGACAGCTAACTATAAATTTTAATTTCGCTGACATGACACTGAACACGACATCCTGGACCAGACTGACCATGAAGTTGTGATTGATGTCACACAAACTAACTCGATGCTTCAGCATCAGTCTTAAACACATTAATATGTTTAGATCAATTCTAAGTAATACCTCAAAATTCTACCAACATTTTCCTAATCCATTTAGATGAAGAAACATCGATGCAACAGCTACCCAGCTTTTCCAAGGAGATTACAGTGTCTTTCATGAAACAAGCCAGGAAGCAATTCTGCATTCCAAGTTGGTAAACAGAATTAGATTTAGAATCAGAAGAGTAATAATTTCATTTTTCATAAGGGAAAATGGCAGAAATAATTAAAAACTAATAATTGTGATAGAAACCTAGCTGAAACATCTGTTGATTTTAAATCAAAATGGTCTTGTGTTGGACTAACAGTGAGTTGCAATTAGAATATTTTCAACGCTCTCTTAATAAAAATAGCACTTAAATTTATGGCATTTTTAATTAAAACGACAGCCTACAGGACTTGGAAGAAAAACCTGGTACAGCTTTACAGATTACCCTGCTGCAGAGAAAAACACCGAGGTGTTAACCCCATCAAGAACATCTAAAAGAATTTCATCCTATCATTCAAGTTCAAAATACTACACATATAAAATTTTACTAGCATAAAATTCAGATGATGCAGTTTTTTCTCCTTTCCCCTCACTCTAAACATTTCATGATTTCATTACACTGTCTTAATCTTTTCACTTATCAGCGAGGGATCACAAATACCACCAGGAGGGCTAGTTAGGGTGCGGCAGCTAAAACCATCCCCATGGGTGTACCCAAGTGCACTGCTGTGATTTTAACTCGGGTGAACAGGCTGAGCTGTACAGCTTAATGCCCTGTTTCACCATCGCCGCTGCAGGGGTGGTAGGTCCTAAAAGAGGACCAGTACGGATGGCTGTGGGCAGTCAGTGACTCAGTGCCCAGTTTAATTTGCTATTATGGAAGACAACACCCTTAGCTACCTTTTCTCCTGCACTCCATACACAGCTGCTGCCCCAGTTGGATCCCTATGGCCCTGTGGCTACGCCAGTGCACACCCCAAACTCTCCTCAGGTGGTGGAAGCTTTAAGGGTATGAAGAAACCTAAACTCTGGTCCCCATATAAACATTCTGGCAATAAACCCCCAAAAAGTCAGTTCTACCGTGATTCTGCAGAGACAAACACAGTGATACCAATGTACAGGTGACCTATGCTGCTGCAGCTGAATCCCCTTTGCTCAGGAACATAACTCTATTGGTGGTCTTGGAAAGACCAAAACCAATCATGCTGATGGGGGTGAGGAAAACCTCACCACAAGCAGGGAAACTCTTATCTGGGAAGCCGACGGACCTCCAGGCACTTCCAGAGCGATGCCGCACTGGATCAGCCCCCTGAGCATCCTCACAACTTCAGGAGTTGGCTGCCCAACTCCAGCAGCACACTCCAATATGCATACTCATCCCTACTGACAGTACAAAGAAAATGGCTATCTGCACGGGTCTGTGACAAGGAGGAACCATAAATGCTCATTTACTCAAAAAACCCTACTCAGTTTCTATATGAGCTCATGATAACCAAGCCCAGACACGTGATCTGTATGTCTCATGCTTAGGGATCAAGCTCTTCACATACGTTTAATCCTTTGAGCATTATTACAATGTCATAGCGAAAATAAAATAACAGCTTTCAAGTGCAGCTATTGAGATAATCACATTCAGCCAGAAACAATCAGAAAGCCCGAGTCCTCAAATCCACGACTTACAGTGAAACAGCTAATGCTTACAGGTAGCATTTCAGATCACATTTTGCACTGCTGAGTACATTCAACAACATTATACAACGCTGTCCCATTGGGTAGACCTATTTTCTGTGATTAGCCTGATGAAACAACCTGCAGTACTTACATCAAGCAGTGCTCAAGTTCCTGTTATTTTCTTTACACTTAGCACTGCCACTTATTTTCACTTATCCAGCAAGAGTTTTGGAGAACAGTCAGATCGGACGCATGGGGGATGTTTTTCAAAGACGGGCATGTGCCTCTAGAGCTGAGGCCCCTTTTTCCCCAAGTTTCTAGATTCTGGAGGGTTCTGTTCAATTGCAAGCCAGGAATTCCGGCACGCAGCACCCAGGGTTTCTGACAGGTTTATTTATTTATTCAATCGCAAAGCTTAAGCAAAGGCTGTATTTTATAGCCAAGGTACTAGATTAGGGCTCCACTCTCAAACTTAATTCCATGGATTCACAGGCAATATCTTAAATCTCCCTTCATCTCAGATCTTTTTTTACAGACGAAGAAATTGCTTTCCTGTATCACTGAAATACGGTCAGAATAAAACCGTCTATATAAGTGAGGTGCTCAAGCAGGCGACATGGTGGTAACAACATCTAGTTAGACAGAAAGGACTGTACTCAACACCACAGAATTTCATCGAAGTATCAAAATCACAATGTCACCTTGCTGCTCATAAAAAGCCTCTCTAAAATTGACAGGAATCGTGTCCCTGCCCATGGTAAGGGGTTTGGAATTAAATGATCTTTAAGGTCTCTTCCAACCCAAACCGTTCTCTGTGATTCTATATGCACCTCCTTAACAGAAGACCAGAATTAGTCTGATGTAACAGACTTGTAGGACCCACTGCATTACTTTGAGATAATACGACAAAAACTGTAGGTCAGGCACAGGGGAATATGAATCCCTGGCCTCCAACATTGACCTATTAGGTTTGAAAAGAAAGGTCGGACAAAGATAATCCTCTTATTGCTCTGTTAATTTTACTAAGAGAGACCCTAAACATGAAATCTGTCCCAGCATTAGCAATAAAAAATTTGTTTCATTTTCCAGCATCCCAAACTTCTGCCTCTCAGGAGTTCGGGCTGGGAGCCTCACCACGCTCTAGGAGTGGCGTGTCCAGCCTTGAGTGCCTGCGGGCTTGATCCAGCCAACCATCCCAGCTGCTGAGAGCCCTCTGAGTGGGGAGCTGGGAAAGCCGGTGAGCAGAGAGGTTGGACAGGCCTCCACACAAAAGTATTGACTTCCAAGACTTCTGGAGAATTTTGCTGAAAAACTCACGGCAACAAGTTTTGGTACCATCTGGTGCAAAGAGGATAGCAAAAAGCAAGCTCTCCCAAGAAGGTATGAAGTTGCTGTCTCCCTTCTGTACCAAATTCTGAGCAACAGTAAGACGTGACTAACATCCTTTTTTCAGACTGCAGCAAGCAAGAAAATTTGTTGCCATTTAGAAAATGAATCAGTAGTTCTGGGAGGAATAAAACCTTCTAAAAGCTTTTATCTTCCCGTATTCAAATGCACTTCTTTTTTAAAGAGAATTTGATAAAAGCATAACTTTAAACACCTGCTGAAAATGCTCTAATCCTTAATTCCTCCTCATCAGTATCACACTCTGTCAAAAGCTGTTCTCTGTTGGATTTTACTTCCATCTCTGAATAATCTGGGACCAAAACATGTTACAGATAAGGCAGTGGAAGCAACAGGTGGGTAGAGGCTTTTGAAAATCTGATGCCGCTCCCTTAAGTGACTCATTTTGGGGTTCAACGAGCAAAAAGTGCATTAAACTTTAAAGGGATTCCTGTACAGAAATAGCTCTCCACAGCTGGCTGGTCTCGGTAAGTCTGAAGTGAGGTGTACACTCTGATGAGCAGGTTCGAGACTGCTCTTGAAAACCTGGATATCTGCAGCTTGCCTCTAATCTTGTCTAAATTACAGGCAAGCTAAGGATGGCCAGCTGTGCTTCTCCCAAACCCACTGTGCCACCTTGGGCAACACAGGCTTGGGAACCATTTCAAAACCAGATGATAGACCCGCAAGCTTGGGGTAAGCACAGCAAAGGTGGAGCAGGCTCTGGTGGCAAGCAGGATCCATGGGAAATCCGGGAGCTCAGAGTAGGACCCCATCCCAGCGCAAGGGGGCACATATTTACTGGGCCTGGCAGGCATGTCTGTGTGCTGGAAATGAGCTCAGCTGAACCCAAATCTGACTCCAAAGGCAAATTCCTCAGACTTCGCGTTCCTCTTGTACAAGAACAACAGCTCTAGGCAAAACCAACCTGGGGAAAAGTATAAATGTGCAAACTACATTCAGTAAGTGTCAGAAAATCTTTGTAAATGTTCCCGAATCCACAAAATCTGTGTGTGAGGACCCATCTTCCTTTACGGAGGCACTGAAGCACCCGAAGTGTGGGCAAGCCACTGGTGGCAGGAATGGATCTCCAACTCCAGCCCCCAGACTACACTCACTCCCTGCTGAAGGCAGCCCGCTTTCATGTCCTCAGAAAATCAACACTGAAACCAACTTAAAAGCATTTGGTGGGGGAAGGGAATCCAGCAAAGCCCTGAAATGCAGATCAGGAACCTGAAGGTTTACTTGTGTAACCTCTCTCAGTACATTTAAGTTATTCTTACGTGCTTGTCTCAGGAGCACAAGGCTCTATGTCCCCCCCAAAACACTGAAGACAAAGAGCTGCCCCCTAACCCTTCAGCTAGCAGCAGCCTCCACTAGCACCTCCAGAAGGAAAGCTAGTCTCCAAGTGGTAAGTGGCCATCCATGAATAGCAACTTCGTATCTCTCTGCTGCTCCACGCCAACCACACACTACAACGTCCTCAACCCTTTATTATCATGCCATCTCTATAGCTCTGCACATTCCTGTACACAGGATGTTATTTTTTTATCTTAACAGATTTCTTTACAATTTTGCCTGCCTGACCACTCACTACTGCCTGGGAGCTGTGGTTTTACTGGGCTCCTTAAAGACTTCAAGGTTTTTTGCCCTGCACATTGGTACTCAGCCCCAAACAAGCATTTGTTAGAGCACTTCACTGTTTACTTTCACAGACACATTTCTCTGATGTTGCTGAATTATGCAAAAATAGCATACTCCACTGACATGCTTCCTATATGTCTGCAACTTGTTCTGTGTTTCATACACACGAGGGGCATGTTCTCTGGAAATGTTTTTCTTCTGAGACACCATCCATGCCAATCACCTCCTGATCATGGACCCTGCTGTACTTACACTGCAGTTGCACCTTAAAGCTCCAGCATGGACTGAAACCAGAGCTCCCAGCTGCTTTACAGCCACGCAATGATATGTGATCCTTAGTTCAGGAGCACATACAAAGCTGTAGCTGTTTTATCATTGCAAACTCAGGCTTGTCAGTTATTTCACTGCCATTTATTTAGTGTTGGCAATACTATGCCTTGTGCAACAGGACAGTAGCAGCTTCCATTTCACATGGCACCCAATTAGCAAAACCAGCCCACACCATTCAACAATGGAGACCAAGTTTCCAACAGGTATAAAGTGGCTCAGCCTCCTGTTTTCCAGGAGGACTAACCAACACAGATCCAATGAGGCTCCAGCCACTGCAGCATTGGCCAATGATGCAGAAAGACCAGCCCCTGTTTCTATGCCTCTTTCCTTAAGCCCCATTCCAAATCCTTGCACTTCCTCACAGTCTATTCACTGCCAGCTTCTCCCTGATCCTTACCAAATACCTCTCCCTGGAAAAGGAGGTCCCAACAAGGACAGTAGGAAGGTCCTCAGAAACACAAGATTTCTTCGTTAGCTTTGAAGCCCTGTGAGCCTGAACAAGGCAGCAGGCCAACCTTCTCTACAAAGCCTCTATTTCCAAATAATCCTGCCCCCTCTCCCAAAGATGCAATCCTAGCACCTCCAGCCCTGCAGACATTTATACTTTCAGAGCAACGTTCCCAAAAAAAAATCCTTGATTTCTTTCTTTGACTTGCTCAGAAGCATAAATCACAAGCTGACTGTGGTAGGTACTGCGGCTTTCTCATGCTCCCATTCAGCCGTGCTCTGCTTATTCCCCACATTAACGTTATTTCAAAATACAGGCTCCAGATGTTTGAGTACCTATGTGGATGTGCAGCTTTTCCCTTCTCCAGCCTCAGCCCCCGATGCAAAAAGGCTGTAGGCCCCATTCCAGCAGAGAGGCACTGGCTGTATCCTGGCCACAGGACAGTGCACTCTGCCACCTGCTCCAGCAAGGCAAGGCAAGGGGCTCCCAGGGACAATGCCAAGGGACCCAAAGCCTTTGTGAAGCTCTCGATACTTATACAGGTTTACCAGTTCCAGGCAGCCCAAAACAAGTGACTGCTTCTGCTTCCTACCCAAAAAGTCTCCCACCGTTCCTTTCAATTTCCCTTTAAAAGAAAAAACCAAACATAAATTCCAAACTTGCTCAGGTAACCACGTCAAGCATAAAGACCTGTTTTAAACAGTAAACAGAAGCTGAAATGTCATGCATTCATTCAGATGCCTCCAGGAATGACAGCTTGAAGGAACATATCGAACAGTCTGACTCTCCAATTTTAAGAAATATGCTGGTAAATTACAGCGATTTATCATTCCACAATAAAGTACACACACAAAAGGTGCTTCCCAGAAAAAGGTTACCAAGCAACCATCCAGATGTTACTAAAGCATTAAGATTAATTTGCTAAAAAAGTAACAGCAGCAAGGAAATGACTCCTGGTGGCTTTTTTGTCATAAGTTTCATCCTGCAACTTCCAACTGAATAGACTTCCGTATTCTGCCTCCAGTCTTACACCAAGGCTATGCGCATTTCTGGTGCCTGCTGCTGCCTATACTCGCACCTATTATGGCAGCACCTCACTAACTCACTCTGGGATGCCATAAAAGTCAACAAAAATGCAAATTTCCTCCCACTTAAGGAAATAAAAAAAAAAGAAAAAAAGGCATTTTCATTGTTGCAGTTGTGCAAAGGGGAAAAAAAAAGAAGGCTCCTTTGTAACTGTTAAAAAAAAGCACATTAGTCATTATTAACCAAAACAACCTTTGGCATGTATTACACATCACTCACAGTGAAAGTCATCAGATGCTTGGCAAAGGTTTTCAGTAACCACTTTAATTCGCTGCATAAAACTGTAGCGATCACTTAATAACCCACACCCCCCTCCTGGAAACCTGGGAGAAGTTAATGCTCCAAGACCCGCAGCACCTGATAGGCAGGTTTCCTCCAGCACACTGTGTTGTGCCGCAGCACCCCTCCGGCTGCAAAGGGGCCTCATGAGAGGGTCCCCTCATCAGGCGAGGTGGGAAGCAATTCGCAAAGGGAAGTGAGCTGTCTTCCCACACCTGAGGAGCAGCGGATGAAGTCAGCAGGCTCACACACAGCCTCTGCTTTGGGTCTTCCAGGCTTTGCCAGCGCTCACGCAAAACCAGGCACGGGCGAGGGTGCATCTGATCCCTTTGTTGGTGAGACTTCAGCATCGAGACATAGCTTTCCCATGACTGGGATAACCCAAAAATCGTCTTCTCAGACACTTGCCACAGGCATGGTGCTAGAGAGCAGCAGTCATACGGCTGCATTGGTTTTAGACTCAGATTGATAGCTTGTGCTCAGGTTGGGAAGTTTATACCATGTGATTGATGCCCTTCCAACATGCTAGATTTGGTGCTTTGGCAATATTTAGCGTAATCCCATGCAGGGTGTTAAAATAATTTTTGTTTCTACCAACTAGGCACATCAGTTAACACGCAGGAAATGTGCCTATCAAGCAGTGCTGTTCAAGTGAATTTTTGGCTTGTAGTAACCATTAAATACTCCTTCTCCAGCACATACCAGACCTTGATCAAAATCCCTCCTGCCCCAACCAGGATTTGGTCCCCTTTCCTGCCTGGGTGCAGGGAGGCAGCTGCACCCAGCAGCCTCCCACCTCCCTTCCTGGTGGTGGCCTTGCGCAATGGGGATTCTTTGTCTCCAATGTCTAAGGGCCTGGAGCACACTCTGTATATACCTTCCCCGCCCAGGTTAATGTAAATGAATAACAAAGCAATTTTCAGCTGGGAAGCAGACAGAAGAAGGCTTATTTGTTTTCCCTCCAACTTAAGGATTAGAGGGACTTGGCTGCAGGACCACAGAATGCTGTTTGCTCACCTGGGAAAGTCACAACACCAGGCTCTCAGAGTGCTACAGCCATTTCTAACATGAGCTATGAAGCCCCCTCTCACCAAAAGCCCAACTGCTGCTAGCATATTTTCAGCAGCCACAAAGCAACGTAGTGTATAGAAGGAGTGACTGACATAAGGGGCTCTGTCCATCCTCCAAAAACAATGGAGGCAAGTATTAATGCAAAACCTACACACTTCCCTTTTTCCCTCCCACCCCTGCTCTCTTATAGGCTTCCAAGCACTGTTTTCTGGCTTTGACAAAGTGCTACAGTGAAAGTCTGGCAACTTCCTTGACTCATCCATCTGCAGCTATGACTTGCTGGTGCCCTGCACTGCCTACTTCAGAGAGCTTTGTCTTTGGAGCAGTCACCCTCAGTGCCCAGGACAAACACCCAGATAGCTCCAACACTACCTGAAAGAGACAATTCCCTAGGCACACAGGAAGCTTTGGCTCTGTGAAGCAAGAGACCAATGCAGCAGAACCAACCACCTCTGCCAGGAAGGGATACGGTCCACCAGCCCTTGCCTGCTTCCCCAGCAGCTGTGCAGCTCCCTGTGGCAGTCACCCTAAGCTAAAATGCATATGGGCAACAGTAGCACTGCAAGTGGTGATACAGAGTTAAAAAAGAAAGCAAGTACTGTTTCATAAAGATGACGCTATTCAAGTGCTGTTTCTGTGCTTATTATACAATATAAAAGCCCCCCAATAAGTGAGGTGTTTTCTTGCACTAGTCATGAAACCAAATCCACTGGTTCACAACTGATTGGAAGGGAAAATAGAAATGGAGAGCAACTTTCACAAGGGAAAAAAAAATGTTTCTGCTTCTTCAGAAACAAACACAACCATTCCCACCATCATGGCCACCCAACAGCAACCACTTCTAACCCTTTAGTCTGCAGAGAAGCACACCTACCATGGCTTTCACACATTCTGATGTCCACAAGTAATCCATATACCTGATCCTTGGACAGACCCAAACCGTTCCTGAAAATGTCCCCACCTGCAAATATTCATGCCATTACAGCAGCATGTACATATGCAAGATGATGTGTGGTCAGACCCAAATCAGCTTGCGGAAGTACTGCTCATTAGCTGTAACTCAGGTCCACCTATGGTAACGCAATATAATGCAATTTATCTTATTCCGCTCTTGGAGAAGCTGCACCACAGCACACTTGCTGTGTTCCGCCTAACAGCATGTACACGGTTAGTTCCTGCAGCCCAGGTCATGCTTGGCAATCTATTAAACTCCATTAACATCACTGTGAGTTTGAGCTCTTAATTACCCTGTAATCTAGGCAAATACTAGAAAATGCAAGAGTTAAACCACTGCTGATCTCATATGAGCTAACCTCCAACCTGCTCTTCGCTGCTTGGAAGACCACCAAAGGTAGAGAGGGGGAGTTGGAACTGCTGTGGATGCTGGCAGCAATGAGACCACTGTGGGCTGCGTTGAGCCATAGGTAGGTGCAGAGACCCTGCACAGGACCACAGCTACATGGGATCCCTCAGCCTGCACACACCCAGATGAACCCACTGGCTAATGGGTACCCCGCTCCACCGCTGGCCACTGCTGGGATCATGCAATTTGCTGTAAGAAGGCTGTTTAAGCTACCTGAGAACATCACATTCCAACTCTTACTGAAAGCGTAATTGGAAGTCTCAAAAAGCAATTATGCTAAAAGCACTCTGCAGTGAATCAACTAACTGCCCGTTTGCCCATGAGCCTCTAGCACCAGCCGCAGCATCAGCCGATGGGGCTGTACTTCCAGGATGTGTGCATGGAGCCAAGCACGGAGGGAGGCTTCACACATGGGAACAAGCCAACAGCTTCCCCCTGGAAAGAATTGGGGTTTGTTTGTTACCACAAACACTCACCCTTTCTCAAGTCCTTTGACACTATCCCACCAAGAAAGCAAACAAGCAGCAGATAGCAAGCCTGCTGAGCCAGGGAAAAAGGATGTTTGTGTTTGTTTACAATTCAATTACAATTTGAGATGTTGCAACCAATAAAGGGAAAAACTACATTCTGGTTCTAGAAACCCCTAAATCTTATGTGACCTATGCCTTGTGAAGCGCAATAAAAACATAAATATCTACATGATAACTTCCCTTTCCCCCCCCCCCGCTTCTGCACTGTTTGCAGCACAGCTGGACTTATCCCATTTCCACTGCTCTGTATTCTGACCTCCTTAAACAACCCCATGCTAGGATGTTAAAACACTCTAATCTATAAATAATGTATTCCCCTCATCCAGCAATGGATTACTGGGCCATAAAACTCACTGCAACACACCACACAGTTGCCTGTTTAACAAAATAATACTAAGAAAAAGATGCATCAGTAGAGAGTTGTCCTCTTTATTGCCAAATTCTCTTAAAGATTTGAAGCCCCCATTACTTTTGCAGTGGATTTTTGATTTTTAATAAATTGTTTAGGAGCTGGTATTTTATCCTAGTGACCTCTTTTTCCCCTCTCAAAGACCCTTTACATTTTTTTTGTGCTATTAATCCTCACAGCATGGCAAAAGACCAACACCACCTAACTAATCTGAGCCAAAGTGAAGAGGGAGCAATAAAAGGCTCACTGCTGCCATATGGCACAGGGCCTCAACATACACGATGAGGCCACACTTTAAACCCAAGCCACTCTGTTGTCCCAAGCGGGGAGCTCCAATTTTTGTTACCCACCCACCATACTCCTGCCTTAGTTTCTAGTGGGAAGATGCTTGGACATTCACTGGACACCATGCTGGGCCACTCCACGTCACTGATCCCACAGGAAACTATCCGTATTTTCTTTGGGTTTCATTTTCAAACAGCCATTACCTACAACTCAAGCCACAATATGCAACTTCATTTAAAGATAAATGAGTCTGTTGCGAAGACTGATGCCTAATAGGCCTGTTCCCACTGCTGCAATGGTGCAAAATCAATGACTCCTTGCCACCAATACCAGCAGGAATCCTACCACTGATTTCCCAGAGCAAAAGCATAAAGCTCAAACACTTAAGTGATGCAAATTTGCAGTTTTACAGATTTATTTTTTTTCCAACAGGCATTCTGGAAAAATAAAATGTTTCTGCCTCAAAACAAATTGGAACCCTCTTGAAAACAGACATACACCCTTTAAAGAGCAGTCCCCCTAGGAAGCATAATCAGGCTTGCCACACTTCAGCACTTAATTCTTAGCTCTATCTGCTGTGATTAACACAGCAATTTTCCACACATTTTTCATAACGCACAGATCACTTCTAACTCCAAAAGGATTGGGGAAAAACAAGCAACCCACCAACACCCACAAAACCTGCTTCCTTCGTTCCACTGCACTAATCACATGTGAAAATTGAAATCATTCCTGCAATATGAAAACACCATCAAAGGAATTAATAGCCGCCTTGACAATGGGTTTCTGGTATGCTAAATGAAACGATTAAAGCACTAACATTTCCAACAGCTACAGTGTGACTTAATTCCCCCCAAAAGGTACACATTATACTTTGCCTCTGCACAGGAGTATTACTCATGGCTGATGGGTTGCAGCACGGCTCTGATTCAGGCCTGAACCCTGCCCATCGGAAAGCAAGCCCGTGCCCCTCAGGAAGCAGAAGCCATATCCAACATTCCTACAGCAGCCCTGAAGATTGCAGGTCAGGATGGCAAGCCCAGAGACGATGGCGAGCCAGCCCTTCAACGGCAGAGAAAGAGCAGAGACAGGAGACAATGCTACCCACTTGGTTATTAGCCCTAATGCTTAGTCACAGTAATTGCAGGGCCAGGGCTCTGTACTCATATTTCCTGTCACCAACCCAAGAATTAGGCAATTTAGATTTAAAGATAGTAACCAGTATATAAAATAACTTGGTAAGCGATCGCAAAAGTAGCTAGGAGAAAAATGAGCAACTCAATACGGAAAAGGTTCCCCTAGCCCCTGCTTCTGCAGCGTTATCAGATCCTGGATGAGTGCGAGATCCCACCAAACCCAGCCTTCCCACCCTTACTGAAAAGCATGGCAGCATTGCCTGTCACAATGTTTCAGCTTTCCCCACCTCACAGAAACACCTAACAGAGCTCAATTCAAGTTGAAACCTTTCACAGGGTTCATTTTCAACAATTAAAGAGCATGGCAACCTGTAATTACTGAAAATAAAGCCAGACAGCAGGAGAAGAGAAACATCTTTAATAAGTAATATGATACTGCATTTTCTCTCTTAGGGAATTTAAGTCCCCAGCTCCCATTCAATCAGTTTGAGCTTTCGGTGTCTGCAATGAATCCGGCGTGCTACTGCTACCTGCAAGAAGCGCAAACTCTGCAAGAACAAACAACACTTGACGATTTGATTAAATGCGACTCAGAGAAAGCAACATCTACATCTGTGCAGGGGAAAGACAGAAGTTAGGACAGGAAAGCCTTACGGGGCTTCCTGGATGCACAGTGCCTTAGACAACACAACAACGCTACACCCCTCAAACACGTTTTCCCAGCTCTCATTCCCCCAGTTCAGCACACACAATGCAAGCAAAAGTTAATGTTGTTCATGAAGTAGCTTACCACTCATCATCAACAGCACAAACATCTTTGCCTGTTGTACTTCCCAAGCCCCAGCTGCCTGTAGCGGAAAGGAGGAAGCGCCAGCGTTTCATTCCCCTTCTGCTTCAGAGTGGGTGTAACTAGTTAAGTTTCATACTAAGATGAGACGGGTCAATTGGGTGTGTTTGAAGGTTTGGGGTTTTGCCATCCCTCCCTCCCTCCTTCCCTCCCTCCCTCTCTTCTTCCCTCCCTCTCTTGATTAATTCCTCCCAACGCAGGCTTCAGAGGAGCTGCCACTCAGCCCCGCTGGCTCCTTAAATCTGAATTCCTAAGGACACCCCTCCAGGGGTGACTTTAACTCACCAGACCGGCGTGCTGAGAGAGGAGCCAAGAGCTAAAATATCCAGTCAACCCACAGAGGCAACTTGCACATCAGCTACACATGAACCAGCTGTGCGGTCCCCTTCTTCATACTGTGAAACTGCATCATCCTGGGCATTTCACTGCATTTTCAGGGAGCAATTCACCAGCAAGACATGAAATACAAAACTTCTGACCTACTCTGTGCCTTTTGCCACTGTCCTCGACTGCCTGATGTCCCAGAGGATTTCTCCCTGGGTGCATATCTGGACAGTGCTTCTGTAGAGGACCCGTGTTCAAAACATACAAGCAATTGCCTCCCACTGAGCTGTCCACAGGTGCTAAAGCTTTTGCAGGATCAGGAACTATAGGGATTTAAAAATTACTCATAGATCTGGTTTTACTTAATTCACCACTTCCATGTAACTGTCTCTGGATTAGGATTTGAGCAGCAGCATCCTCAAGACCAGGGCTGGTTAATGGTTGCTATAAATAACAAATACCAGTACAAAACCTAAACCATCTGTGTTTAACCCCCAACTTCCCCCAACTTGACTCTGCACCATTTATACGGGAGAAGAAAAACAGGTATCAGACTATTCTTGGAATGAAGTGGACAACACAGTAAATATTTTTTACAAACACAAATCGAATTGGTTAACAAATTAACATTCAAAACTCAGTGTGATACTTCAAAAATACAGACTATTAGGCAATAACCATATCCTTGCAGTTCTGCTCTCTGCCACCCTGCAATGACCACGAATTGGGAAAAGGTGGAAGTTTTTTTCTTTTCCATTAGGAAAAGAAGAAAATAAAATGGCAAAAGGTATGTAGAGAAGAAGCCCAGGTCTCCCACATCATTTTACACACTGTTGTGTGACTGCAGTGATTAAATAGCCGCAGTGAGGCTGTGGGCGCTCTGGGTCCTGGCAGAGAGGACGAGGGATGACTATTTTGGGCAGGCAGGAGATGAGATAGTTGGAGAAGTGATTTGATGTGCCACAATCATCTTTACACACCCCATTATCAGAAACAGGCGCACAAGCCGAGCTTCCTGGTACGGCAGTTAGTTTCAGCCCACTTCAAACAGCAGGTTTGATTTAACTTTACATCTGAGTACTTGCAGCGTCAGATGTTTCTGATGTATCTGCCCACATTTAGAAAGCACCAGGTCCCCCATGACCACAGGCACTCTTGATAAGCACCAGAGTCCTCCATCTCAACAGCAGAAAAGGGCTGAAGGAGGGATGGGATCAGACAGACTGTCTGGACTAGAAAGCACTGTAATGATTGATCCTTAGCCTTACGGTTAATTTAAACACCAAGTGAGCAACACCAAACAACTCCTGTTTGCGGGCAGGGCAGAAGAAACAAACGGGACAAAGCCCAGGGGAGCGGACTGCCTCCTCCAGAAGTTTTTGTGGCTGGTAACTAGCAAACCCGGAGCAGGCAAGCAGGTTTGGCGAGCCATGGGTGACTCAGAAGGTGACGGGGGCTGCTGCTACCTGCCTTCAGGTTCACTCAGGCAGGCACAGCCAGCACCCACCATCTTCAGCCCATTCAAACAGCCCAACAGGCAAAGCCACATCCAGAGCTCTGACGCCTCCCACCCTTAATCGCTCCCATCAAAACAACTTCGCCATTACACGGAAACCGATGTGTATGCATACGCAGGCGTGCATGCACACAAGCTCCCCTAGATACAAAGCAATTATGCTCCAGTCCTAAAGGAGGAACATATATGCTTACTACAACAGATTGCAAGTGATTGTCTGAATCGTTTTTCAGCTTAAGAGGACTAAGGGAGGCACACCCTTTTGCTCCCAGTGTCAGGTCAATTTGCATTGGGCCACAGCACTTTGGGGCATCTTTTCCTGCTGGTTCATTGCTACCTATAGCAGACCCTTGGCATAGCCAGGACTGACAGGAAAACACGAACTATGTGTGCCTCTCTAACTGTAAGAGCTGCTTTCAGAAAGCTGCAGACAACCAAGTCATAAATCAGCAAGTCCCAGGTTAATCTGGCCACTGGTGGATTTTAAATCAGTGCAGATGGATGAAAGAAAAGCAGTGACTTCCCCTTCCCACTGTGACCTGTAGCCCTGGAATAAGAAACGGCAAGTAATAAATAGCAAGACTGATGTACCAGAGAGAGATGCACAGAAGAATTACAGGTGCAATCACGTAGTTAAGGTTTGTTGCAGATACAGCATTTGATTTGGTTGATACGGTTGTGGCTGCAGCCCTGAGGAGGGGCTGGAGGGAGAGGCAAGGGAAGCCTTCTCCCCAGACACATATTAGCCAGACTCCAAAGCTCGCTGAGGAATGGGGCGATGGCCTTCAGGGAAGCCTGGCTGTGTCAGGCAAGCTGCAGAGAGTAGGTGTCCATTCCTCTCGGGGAAGGCTGACAACAGCCTTACCGAGAGCAGTCCAGGGCAGCACCATGGCTTGTCAGCTCACGCCTGCCCGCTGTGGGAGAACAGGCATTTCCAGGCCCTGGCCCTGTCACCCTGGCTCGGCTGACGCATTTGAATACACGCCTTTTGATGTGGGCTTCCTCTGAAGGTGCGTGAGCCAACTTACATAAATCTTAATGCTCTCCTGCGCTAAGCGATTAGCGAAGACCTACTGAAACCTGGTTTAAGACAACCTAGCATATCCAGCCCAAAATGGGTTGGAGACAACCAGGCCAGCCAACAACTAAGCTGGACAGCCTCCAGGAGCTTGAAGAAGTGGCCATCAGCTGAAGCCTGAGGTTGAGGGCATGCATTCACTCTTCCCCGTCTCAGCTGAGTAAAGACAATACCACTGGGAAAAGACCCAACATCAGCAGGACAAATCCCAGCAGCCCTCCAGGGAGTCCACGGGCTCTCCCAAACACCCAGCTGAGATGTGGAGACCCCACCACAGAGCCCTGATGAGAAAGGTCCCCCCAGGACAGCATGATCCAACTGCAGGGCAGCACCTTCTCAGTGGTGAAAGGAGAAGAGAGGGGCTCCCATCAGACACAAGCCAAGTCTGTATCCTGCATAAAGGTCTATTATCAACCCTAATTAACATGCCGGGCTTCTCACACCCTGGCACACCTGCTAATTAGCACATAAGAGTTAATATCATTTTAACAATGGATTATCACTTTGGGCAGAAAAATGGGAGTCACTTCAGTACAGTGACTCACAGCAGCAAGGTAAGATAGGAAGAGGATCAGCCACGCTTGCACAGGGCTACGCAGACCGTATCTCTAACTACGGCTTACTTTACAAAGCCAAGGTGCTTCAAAAATTCATGATTGTATCTGTCTCATTTTCCACCTGCACAAACAGATGGCCTTGAAGAAGCGTCCTGTCTCCATCCTCCAGACAACTGGAGCCACTCAGGTGTTTCTTCAAGTCCTTATAGCCATGGTGGAGCTTCTAATGGTCCCAGCCACCATGATTATCTCCTGCTGTGGTCAATCATGTTTCAGGACATGACCCAGGGCCCACCAGATACTTATTATCTGTCAGGAATGACCCCAGGGGAACACCAAGGTGCTGATACCCAACACCAGTTTCGGTGCTACTCCAGACATCCCATAACCACAGATCAATGTGGCGGCTAAGGCAGGCACCCTGGTGCATGTTATGGCAACATTATACCTCTTTTTCACATAACACTGCAAACTGCAGCCCTACAAACATAACCTGGGCTTTAAAGTTCAAGCCAGCCCTTACAGATCACTAAGGATGATGTGTCCAAGTCATGCACTGGCTTTCACCCTGGTACCCCTGCCCTGGGAGCAACATTCACACTTGTGCGTGTGCACCTCAGCATCTGGCAGGAGGGGCTGTGACCAAGAATACTGCTAAAGCAAAGGGCTGTCTCTGTGTAGGTGGGGACACTGTTTGACTCGAGCCATCTTACATTCAATGATAAACTGAGGAGGAGGGTTAACTTAGACTGCGTTTATTGTTTTATGTCTCAGTTTTTAAACTGGATCTCTATGATGTAGAAGCTCACAAGAGGGTACTGGTGGAAAATCACCACACCGCTGTCAGAATCACTTCTACCCCCTGAAAGGGACATTTAACAGTACCTGCCTTCACTTTATTCAATGAAAGCCTGCAAACCAACCCTTGACAATTGAAGAATGTTATCATCATAAAAAATTATACTGGATTGAACATATCCGTACTCCCTGTTATCAGAAAGATTTTCCCAGCCTCACGTTTCTATTTGGGTTTAGGAAAGGAGCTCTGAAAGGTAAGTATTGTTCAGCCACAAATAGCTCCCTTTCAGCCTCTACAAAAGTAAGGTAATGAACTACAGGGCTGGATTTTTTCCCCTTTGGAGAGGTCAGCAGATATATCAACTCATGGGAAAATTGACCCCCGCTGTTACACTGCACAGGGTACTTGAAAAAGGTTTCTAATGAGCTACGGGGAGTGGATGCTGGCGATGAGCCAGCGCTCTTGCCTGTGAAACCAAGACAAATGACAAGTGACATGAACCACCTCTGGAGCAAACACAAGTTAAAATTTAAGGTTTGTATTTCGTTGTGCTGCTTGTGGCTGGCAGTTCTCACACTGACTTTGCACTGCTTATGTGGGCACTTTGCTCACACCCAGCACGCATAACTTCTCCGGCAAAGGCAGGGCTCCTTCTCTCTTTACTGAGACAGTCCATGTGCCTGTGGGTACAATACACACCTCTGTGTATATAGGATTAATATCTGTAGAAGAGGCCAGCTTCTAGTCATCTAGCCTCAAGAAAATACCCTCAGTGGGTGAGCTCTTCCGGACACGCACACTAGCACGTGTGCACACACGTACCTGGAGCCCCCACAGGCTTCTGCACCTCCCCAGCACCAAGATGACTTTACAGAGTGCCCAACACCATCTGGCTGTGCACAATGCCTCCAGCCCAGCTCCCCCCTGAGCAGGGAAGCAGGTACCACTGCAACATCCAGCATTGCACAAGCCTTGCAACAGCACCCATGAGCCCGTTCGGTCCTTACCACAAGTACCGCGTGGTGCAATAAGCCAGAGTTCAATAAAAGTAGGATTGTTTCCTTTTTTGAAGAAAAGGCTCAAGGAGGAACACTTTATTCAGGATCTCTTATCTAAACACCTCCTCTCAGTTCCTTGAAAGAAACTAGGCGGTAGCTGCTGTCATTTTCATGCTGCATTCTGACACACTTCCACCGCATCCTTGCCAATAGTTTTAATTTCATTGGAAAAATCAGCTCAAAATGAGAGTGACAAGCTGTACGCTGGTGATGATGCTGTCAAGTGATGGATAACGTAGGTTTACATTAGTTGTCAAAATTTCTCAGCACTAAAAATAGGTATCACAAGATTTCAATTTCACCACATTGAAGTATTAAACACATGGGATATTCACACCTTCAAAAGAGCCTGAAGCCACTCAAAGCTAGGCAAAACCAGCAAAGTGTGACGTACAGCAAAGCAATCTGAGCATGACTTATTCTGAGTAGAAAAAACAACACACTGCTATATGAAATCTCATTAACAACACTGGCCAAAATGGAAGCAAGATGTTGCACACAACATAAAACACAACAGCACTATAAGGGATGCAAACACATGCAAAGGAAGGAAGAAAGAAAGAAAAAACAGCTCGGAGGAGAAAAGAAAATCCAATCTTGCATCCTGTTATCCCAGTTCTTGGTCAAGATCCCACAGAAAGGGAGGGCAGAGATCTTCCTGCAGCAGCTCCTCCTTTCCCTCCTGTCATCCCTTGCCTGCCCAAATCCAGCAAGAAAAGGCCCAGAGCCACAAGGCTGGGGAAGGATGAGAAAGCCCATGAAAAGCAAGTAGGTTGCTGGAGGGCTGACATTTCCGTTCAAGGAATGACTTCTCCCCAAGTGGTGACCCACCAAAGGACACTGGCCAGGCAGCAGGTTGCCAAAGGGGAGGTAGTTTTTATGGGCAAGATGGATGGTGGGGGTGTAGAGAACATTTACAAACTAAATTCAGCTTGCTTATTCCCTCTGAGTCACTGCAATGACTAGCACAGGCAGAGCTGTCCCTATATTAGGCCAATATTTATAGCAGAAAGAAAATAAAGTACCATAAGGATTTACTAATTAGATGTTATCATAACACCATGTAAAACTGAAGCAGCACTCCTATGTGCTTTATAAATAATTATCAAATTAACTTCCATGATACCCCTTTGAGGCAATATTATCCCCATCTTCTGCATGGCCAAGTGAAGAGTGAGCGGTTTGCTTTACAGTCCTTGAGCAGAGGCAGGATTACAACAGATGCCCTGGTCCCCTGTCACTAACACCTGATCCAGGTACTGATCACCCAGGTTGAAAAACTGACTCAAAACACTCTTGTATTAAGTTAGCCAGAGCACCTGACCTGTTTTCACATGAGCAGTGAGAGGACAGAAGATACTCGCCCCAGCATCTTCCTGCTCATGAAGACTGCACTCCACAACTCTGCTGCCCTAGAGAAAGCGTGCCCACTAGCACACACAGGTGAGTCCCTGTGAGGCTCCACATGCGTTCAAGGCAGGAACTGGGGGGTAAAATTCCCTCCACACTCAGCAGATCCAGAGGAAACAACTCTGAGCAACTGCCCCTTTTTTAGACTTAGCAAACTGAGCATGGCAGCTTCAAGCACGGACTATAAACATCTGCTAACTCCACTGGCACAACACAAAGCACTCTTCCAGTAATTCTTCTGTCCAGACAGTGCATCCTTGTGCACCCAACTCTCACCTTTCACTGGAGCAAACAGACTACCGCAAGCATCCTTGCTCTTTCCCTCACTGAGCTTTTTATTGAAGAAGACCACAGCAGCATCAATGCCATCCACACACCACCCCTTTTGTCAACACCACTTCCACCCTTGCAGTGCAGGGCTGATTGGCATATCTAAGTCCAAGTCACTTTCTCAACAGCTCACTGTCAAGCAATAGGAGAGGACAAGTCAGGGAAGGGAGCAATCCAGCCAATGGGATGGGCAGGAGAATGAAGAGTAACAGAGGTGATGCATGCACTCTGCTTCTCTGAACTCTTCACAAAAGCATACAGCGTAATCAAGGATGCTCTCACACAGCTACCTGCGCAGCCCAAAGCAGGCTTCGGGAATGCAACTGGCTCAGAAATCTCCTGCTGCAAGCCCTCATGCTGCCTTCCCACCACCAGCCACACTGCAAATCGGACCACTGGGCAGATCCAAGCTATAGGCTCAGTTTCCCATCAGCTCATCCTCCCCACAAAGTACTCCGAGACCTTCACAGAAAGGAACAGTACAAAAGCATAAACTGCTGCTAATTACTTTCTGCCAGATGCGTGTTAAGAAAGCAGGCGGACCTGCATCCATTTTAGCCATGCTGCAGAACAACAGAAGATGCCGGTTGACTGCACGTGTTCTCACTTTGAAAACAAGCTCAGATTCATTTCTGTTCTTTTCTAAAATTTTTTACAGGCAGATGCTAAAAACTTCACCTCAATGAAAAGAAGCCCCAGACTCGTTTCAGCCTCCCCAGACCAGAGCACGACACGGGAATCGCACTGTTCAGTTAATACCTCCCTCCCAGGGGTCCCAACCTAACACCACTCCCTCGCAGCCTAGCCCAAAGCCCTCCAACATGAGCAGAGACCTTAACTTCAGGTTCTACCCAGAGGGCTATCACTACTGACCTTCACAGGATGACTCAAGGTTATAAACACTACAGCTGGCAGAGAGGGCTGGAACAACTGGACTTGCCATCCCCCGGAGGTCACAGAGACTTAAGGAGATAGGGCTGTCTGTTTTACATCTCAGTGCTTTCCCTTCTTCTCCTTCTCCATTAACTTGTTCTAGATAGATTTCTTCTTTCCCTTTTAAAAACACTCATATTTAATCGAAAGATTTTACAAAAAATATATGCTGGCGTTCCACTTTTCCTGTTTATACTCCACTCGTTCATTGCCACGACACAACTTCTCCTATTCCATCTATATTTCCATCTACTTGTTTGCCTGCGCTGTGCTCCTCACAATGAACAATCCTTTAATTTCAAGGCATAGTTTGTATCCATCTACGGTCTCTGTCAAGCATCCATATTGGTAGTGCCCCTGCCAAGTCTGGGTACACTGTGTAACGCAAAGTGAATCACCAGCAGTTCTGTCAGGATATACAGAGATCTTCCCCATGAAGATGCTCAAGGTGAAAAGTGAAGTGGGATCGTGTTTTCCAGCGAGGCTGTGCAGGCTCCATCCTTGGAGGTTTTCAAGACCAATGAGAAAAGCCCTAAGCAACCTAGTCTGATCCCACAGCTGGCCCTGCTTTGGGTGAGGGGTTGGACTGGAGACCCCCACACATTCCTTCCCACCTGAGAGACTCTGATGCATTGACCCCAGGCTTAGGGACACTCTCCAAACACTTATCAAACAAATGCCCAGGACCATGCCTGGCAGAGAAGGCAAAACTCCACATCAAGAGGAGATGAGCGTTGGGTCCACCAGCCTTGAAGCCTCCTCACAGTTCATGGAATAGTTTGATCCAGCCAAATCACATCTATGACTCTGACAGCTGGATTCTGCCTCCTTCCACACTGCCTGCCATATGTGCCTACCAACCTAGGTACATAGCTGTAGGGCCACCACAGCACCCCCAAACCTTTTCAGTCCTGCAGAGCTGAAAACACACTTAAACAAACAGGTCTCTGTTAAATCGTAGGACAGAGAGCGCAAAAATGGCAGAGGCACCCATGGAAGTGGTTCCACCAGCAAAGCGGAAAACTATTGACTTCCAACAGGGGTTTACAGTACTACCCAGTGGCAGCAGGATACTGTGAGTCCATAGCAGTCTGCGGAACACACCTCTATCTACAACCTCATTCACAACCTACCAATGAACAAATTCAGGGATTTCTGAATATAGCCTGGAGGCCAAAAGCGAAGTGTGGCATAGGCATGCTAAGATAGGATAGTATTGAGAAATGCCACTTGGTGCATTTTGCTCTGAAAAGCATTAGAATTACAGGAAATTGTTCAGACTCCATTTATTAAGGGAACAAGAAACTGAGAGGCATGACAGGAAATGCTGTTTAAAAGCTGGCTCTTTTTCATGGTTAGCAGGCAAGGAAAGGAGATGCAGAACAAGAGCAGGAGGAAAGCATGAAGCAACTGGAAGTGTCTTCTCTGAATTACAGTCTGAAATCTTTGACAACGGTAAATTTAGAAGAAAATAAAGGTGTCTCTAAATGTTGTTCTAAATTACTCTTTGGAAGAAGGCCACAGCTCATTACAGACAAAACAGGCAAAGAATATATGGTTTGTGATACTCAAACAATGGCCCTGCTCTGTGAGCCCATTCCTGAGTATTTGCAAACCAGTGGCGATACTGACAGACAATACATACCTTGGTACACATTCATGGTGTTACAGGCTCACCTTTGGGAGACCTGCATTAAGGTCTGACCTGAGCCTGAAGCTTCTACTGCCATTGCCTTTATACCTGCACAAACGTGGTTTTGAACACTCAGAGATGCATTCATTTCTCTGAGTGATCCCTAAGACAAACAGTTTAAACACAGATTAACTGCTCAATGGCAGAGACCTCGTCTCTTTTACTGGCAAAAGCCTTGTATGCACTTTGAAGATCATGATAGTTCCAGAACTGCTGATTAATTTTCCACATCTGTACTTCCCCCCGCCTTTAAAGTCCTTCCTGTTCCTTTTATTTCTTATGAAGCTTTTCAGTATTCATCTGTTACTTGAACATTAAAGCCTGATTTGTGATTAAACACAACATTTGGGAGGCGTGCTCCAATGCTGCCTGCTGTCACTGTTCCAACTGTAAGAAGCTTTAAGAGATATCAGCGTATCAGGGCAGACCCTTCTCTGCCTAAGTCTGTGTGACCAAAGTTATTTCTACCCTATTCTATTCCCACACACAGAGAAAAAAAACCACACAGTGGGATAGCTGCATGGTATGACCGATGATGGCTATGTATTAAAGTGGCAGTAAATAGGGCAATGGCAAGGAGAACATAGAAATATGTTGTAGAGCAATGAAACACTTTCATCAGTTGCATTAATTGCACCAAACCAGTAGTCGGAGACTGTATGCTTAAGTATGTTAAGAATGCTGCACTCCATAACTTGAAGAAATTCCTTTTATAACTTCCCCCACTGTAGCCACACTCAGGAGATAAGGGAACTCTTCAAACTTAAATAACCATGTTCCACATCTTGGGGGTCTGCAAAAACCAGCTGAGCTATCTGGAGGCCGGCTTAGGTCAGGCCAGCTGAAGCTGGGCCAGCAGAGGCAGTGTGAGCATCAATCCCCCCACCCATTTCAATGACATGGCTGGGCTGCAGGAAAAGGGAGCCTCCTATGTCAGTCATAGATGAAAGTCCTGAAGAGACTCCTGCAAAAGTAGAATAAAAAGCAAAGAAGGCCTCAGGTCTCCTGCACTCTTCCCATTAGATGATCCTACAGCATAAGTGATCCAGAGCTTCCTCAGATTGTTGCCTCATCTTCTGTACGCTTAGCCCCACTCTAAGCATGGATGTCTGTCTGGTCCTTAAGGCAGGTATCTCCTGGGACATTATTTTGCAGGACACAAGTAAAGAAGCTCTGAAATCCACAGCAAAAAAACCACAACCCCATAGCAGGCAAGCAAGGATAATCAAGGATGTCCCTCTGTGACTGGGCTTTAGAATGAAGAATCCTAATGACACAGCTTATTGAGGCCATGAGAGACTTAAACAGGTTCCAAGACACCTCCTTTCTCCTCAAACCTCCTCAAAAATGACACAGTCAAATGATGCAGAAGGGCAGAGACCAAAGAGCAGGGAGCCACAGCTGTCCATGCTCCAGAACAGGGAAATGGAGGGGCAGACCTCCTAGTCATTGCACATTTACGCAGTATCAACACTTGAGAAATTATTCACTGCAGGCAGATGCACAGTTCAGAAGCAGGATGCGCTAAAGCACTCACAGAAACACTCGTGTTAGAAGCAGGCAGAGGATGTGAGCGCCGCAAAACAAGTAGCAGCCCCTCACAAGCAGGAGGGGCTTGTAATGGGCTTGGTGCTTGAGACCTCCAGGTAACACCAGGGGAATCAGGAAGGACTGGTCCAAAGCACACTGTGGAGAGGTCCGAGCTTTGCAGAATGTTTCATTAAACTGTCCCTCTCTCCAATCGACTTTCAGCAGAGTCCAAAAGCACTGGGAAGTGGCTGGCTTCTCAGCCCTAGAATAAATTGTCCTAAAGCACTGGCAAGGTAAGATTGCAGATGGCGGTAGGAAGCACCAGTCTGCAAGAGAGGTTTTCCCCTCTATGTCAAAGCTTCCAAGAGACATCGCTGATGTTCTAAGGAAAAAGTGGCTCTGCACAATAGGGAATGTGGTTGAAGCTGTGTTCCATAGATTGTCCACGACCTCCACTTCTTCTTTCTGCTCTCTTTAAGCAACATGCAGCAAAGCCTTTCAATCAGCCCTGGAAAGAGCCTGTCATTCCTCAGCAAAAGACTTCACCACAGGACTGACTTCAGACACGTTAATCTCACCCTTGGCTTTAATCAGAGCTCCAGTACCTGCCAAAAGCTGATCATCATGCTTATAAGTATGAAAGGTGACACATCTTTTCTCGAACAGGCACCGAGCTGGCCAACAGCATCCTGAGCCAACAGTTTCCTCCATCCCTGCTCCTCCTTGCTCCACTTAAACTACTGCACATCAGGGCTGCCATGTCCTGCCTATGTGTTTCCACCTCCAATCAGCCACCAGCCCTCTTTTAGCACCCTGGTTCACAAAACACAGCTGGCCAAAATACCCTTTATATTTTCTAGCCATTTTGGCACCCTGAACTTGCAATGGGGAAAGCACCAGTGCCACTGCAAGGACGGGACGAGGAACACATGGCCCTAATGAAATGGATAGCTCAAGCTCAGAGCCATGCCTCTACCACTCGGCAGTGAAGTACAGAAAGGAAAGGGGGCTGGCTTACAGCAAACTGAGTGAGCAATACATGGTCTACGTACTGAATCAGTACCTTGGTCTGATTGAAAACCACCCTGGCAATGCAGTTATGTGACAATGGCATGATGCCCCAAGCTGGAAGTGTTGAAGACTTGCTCTTGCAAAACCCAAGCCATATACAAGCACAAAAAAGTCACCGACGATATTCCTCTTCCCACATACACACAAAAAAAAAGAGGAATTAACTTTTGGGTCTTCTATGAAAGGAGCGACAGCTCCTATTGACATTAGTCAATATTTGATACAATGGAATGGGAAAGAAGGTAAGAAAGTGGAGACCTTTCACATTTTTCTCTCTTTTTTTTTAAGATGCACTCTCAGTCTATATTCTCAGTAAATGTCTCTGATTCTCTATTACATAAATGTCAGCCTTGTGGTGGATTGGAACCTCGGGATTACTGCACTGGCAGAATTAACATATTACACATAAAACCCATAACATTTCATTATCCATTGTAAACTGTATGTGCTTTCAGTCTAGGGAAACTGGAAATATCACCCAAATTCACTATCATTTCCTGCAAACTGACTATTCTGCCATGTACTCGCACACTGGTGCATTCAGTTTGATGATATATCACTCTTCCAGTTTCATCCTTCTTTCTCGACAACACTGACATTTTTTACAATCCATTTTCTCATTCTGTTTTCGTCTCTGTTAAGGTAGCACACTACAAACCCACGCAGTTGAAAAAAACAAAACAAAACAACTTACCCTGGAACAAACTGAACAAATCATATTTGCCAAGCTGAAAACACACCAGAAGGAACCTAACCTGATGTCTGAAATAAGGGTAGAAGGCAACACGGAGGTAAGAAAACCTCAAACACAACAAGCAAGACTTCAACTCATTTATAGGTATGCTAGGTTCTGTGGTCAATAGTGAGGCACTAAAGAACACAATCTGTTCCCTTCTGCTGTTTAAACTCCCTGTGTTTTTCCTTCCCACTATTAGGCTGGCTGCAAATTCAAAGATTTGCATAAACCACAGATTTTGTCTGTCTCTTGGAAAGGTCAAAAATTAGAAGCAGCACAAACAAACACACATGACAAATAGGCCAGCTGGCAGTGATTTAGAGTGACCACATGGCAAAGTGTGAGGAAGAATAAGGGCAGGAGAGAAGTCTTTCAAAGCCTGGGTCATACATATACCATAAGTAACAGGGTGCCTCAGGGGAATATTTTTTTATGTAATCAGTTTGGTATCTTTGCAAAGATGAGTGACCAACTACCCAGACTTAGTGCTGTCATGTTTCTATAAACATTTCTGAATATACTTTCTTTGATAAAACATGCAGCCGCTGACCCATTTTTTCAGATAAACATTTCACTATGTATTATATTGTGTGTTTCAAAGAAGCCTTAAACATTTTTATTTCTAAAAGACCACTCGTTCTCTTCTGCAGGGAATGGAGCATTGCCCTAGGACGGAGAAAGGAAAGGACAAGTAAGCAGAGCAGAAGGAGGGTGGGCAGGAACTGCGAACAGATACAACAGCAAAAGTCTTTATCAAAACTATGATGGTTGTTACTCACATGAGGGCGTTACAGAAGTAAGTAGGAAGGTAGGAAAACATTTGTTGTCCCTCGTAGCTTCTGGAATGGAACAGAAAGATTAACAGGTCAACTTCAAACATCAAGCCAGATGCGCACTGGTGGTGTTAATCTGCGTGACCCTCATTACCTGCAACAGCCCTCTGCCAAACTGGCAGCCAAAGAGCTGGCCAGATTTTTATTACTAACATCACCTCGACCTATTAATGTAGGGGGGAAACTATTCAAATCCAACTTGCTTCTCACTATTTGTTGCTGTTTATATCTTGCCAGAGCCACAAAACCCAATTAAGTCAGTTTTCCTTTGGCTTGCAGTTGGTCATCTCCAAGCGCTCTAGGCTGCATTATCTGGGGCTGCCAGTCCTGCAGGGAACATCTATTTGTTTAAAAGCAACTCCTTCCACTGGACTGGGGCTTAGCTAATTGTACAATTTCTATTGATCTTAAATCTTATAAAAAGCTTGGCTCCCCGTTGCATGCTGTCAGCAGAATTATGCTTGGGGGCCAAATCCAGTTTAGTCTCGGTTTTGCAAAACAATAAACAGGCAGCACTGACATAGGTTTTAAGATAGAAGAACAGAATGCTTTTAAAAAATAAATCTAGAATGCCTGTCCAACTAAAGCAGCAAAAGCTCACACATCCCCAGCAAATATCACCACTGCACGCTCTTCAGAGACTGGAAACGTGAGTTGATTACTGACACCCTGAGAACCATCCGACTGAGATTTTCTATGGCCCTTCTTCCCGACCAACTGTCTTCACATCATCTCAAAACATGGGTTTGTGGGAGGGAGAGAGCTTGCTGATGGCTCATTATTTAAAATGGTTGTTTGCCCACAACAAAAAAAGGAAGAAGAGAGCTTCCTGTTGCCATTCGACCCACCACAACACACCGAGCCTTTTCAGAACTCTTGCAGGCTTTAAGTACTGTAGATGATGTAACATCATCAGACATCTGCCAAATAAATAGGCAAGCTCCAACGTGCCTCCCTCCAAACCTGCAAAGCAATTTCCATTCCAGTCCAGGAACCTGTACCAGGGTTTAATACTCTCTTCAATATATGCCCTTCCACAAAGAAAATCTGTGCCCGCTGCTACAGGAACACGCTTAATCCTTGCAAGCAGATGTCAGCCTCCAAAGCTGAGAAAATGACTTTGTTCTTTCGGATCAGGGAATTTAAAATGCAAGAAGTTGAAATGCCCTGATGAATTTGGTAACTTAAACCCTGAGAGGAAGCACCTGCTTTCTGAATAGCTGCCCAATTAAAAGCCCGCCACTGTTTTATGCATCCATAATTCAACGTCAATGGTCTTTCACTAGTTGACAGTATACCAGCAATGGTCAAAGAAGCAATGCAGGAGAAAAAGAGAGGAGGAGCTGCCAAGAGCAAACGGCCTGAATTGTGCTGCATTGCCCCATGCAACAGCTCAGGGTTGCTCAGAAAGTACAGGTCCTGTCCAGAAGGAAAGGGGATACCTGATCACCCAGGACACAGAGAAGGCTGAGTTACTCAATGATTTTTTTTGTCTTGGTCTTCACCGGCAAGTGCTCCAGCCACACCAAGTCACAGAAGGCAAAGGCAAGGACTGGGAAAAGGAAGAATTGCCTGCTGCAGGAGAAGATCAGGTTTGAGACCATCTAAGGAACCTGAAGGTGCACAAGTCCATGGGACCTGATGAGATGTATCTGCAGGTCCTGAAGACACTGGCAGATGAAGTGGCCAAGCCACTATCCATCATATTTGAGAAGCTGTAGCAGTCTGCTGAAGTTCCCACTGACAGAAAAAGGGAACTTTTCCCTTCATTTTCAAAAAGGAAAAAAGGGAAGACCCAGGGAACTACAGGCCACTCAGTCTCACCTCAGTGCCTGGCAAGATCATGGAACAGATCCTAATGGAAACAGTGCTAAGGCACATGGACAAAAAAAAGGGTGATTGGTGACAGCCAACATGCCTTCACTAAGGGCAGATTGTGCCTGACAAATTTGGTGGCTTTCTCTGATGGGGTTATAGCATTGGTAGAGAAAGAAAAAGTAACTTATATCATCTGCCTGGACTTGTGCAAGGCGTTTAACACCATCCACATGGCATCCTTGTCTCTAAGCTGCGGAGGCATAGATTTGATCGATGGACCACTTGGTGGATGTAGAATTGGCTGGATGGCTGCACACAGAGAGTTGTGGTCAACAGCTCAATGTCCAAGTAGAGAACAGTGTATTCCTCTCCTCAGTGGTATTCCTTAGGGGTCGGTGTTAGGACTAGTACTGCTTAACATCTTTGTCAATGGACAGTGGGATTGAGTGTGCCCTCAGCCAGTTTGCTGATGACACCAAGCTGTGTGGTTCAGTTGACAAGCTAGAGGGGAGGGATGCCATCCTGAGGGACCTGGACTGGCTAGAGAGATGAGCCAATGCTAGCCTCATGAAGCTCAACAAGGCCACATGCAAGGTCCTACACCTGGGTCAGAGCAACCCCAAGCACAGCTACAGGCTGGGCAGGGAAGAGATTCAGAGAAGCCTTGATGAGAAGGACTTGGGAGTGCTGGTTTATGAAAAGCTCAATATGAGCCAGCACTGTCCGCTTTATAGCCCAGAAAGCCAATCCTGGGCTGCATCAAAAGAAGCATGACCAGCAGGTCGAGGGAGATGATTCTCCGCCTTTACTCTGCTCTTGTGATACCCTACCTGCAGTCCTGCATTCAGCTCTGGAGCCCCCCCCCACAAGAGGGACATAGAGCTGTTGTAGTGAGTCTAGAGGAGGACCATGAAGATGATGAGAGGGCTGAAGCACCTTTCCTATGAAGACAGGCTAAGGGAGTTGGGCTTGTTCAGCCTGGAGAAGAGAAGGCTCTGGGGACACTTTATAGCAGCTTCCAGTACCTAAAGGTGCCTACAAGAAATCTTTTCTTACAAGGATATGTAGTGACTGGACAAGGGGTAATGGCTTTAAACAGAAAGAGGGGAGATTTAGATTAGATATTAGGAAGGAGTTCTTCGCCGCGAGGGTGGTAAGATATTGGACTAGGTTGCCCGAGGAAGCTGTGGATACCCTATCCCTGGCAGTGTTCAAAGGCCAGGTTGGATGGGGCTTTGATCAACCTGGTCTAGTGGAAGGTGTCCCTCCCCATGGCAGGGGGGCTGGAACTGGATGATCTTTAGAATCCTTTCCGACCCAAACCATTCATTGATGATATGACTCTACAAAAAACAAATGCTGAGAACACACAAGAGCAAACAGCTTGCCTGCAGGATTAGCAACCACAACAGAAAGCAAGAAAGCATAGCAACCCTTTTAGCTGAACTAGAAATAAAGCTGGCAGGCTTCTCATTGCAGCCTGCCTGCCACCATGCCACCCAGGGCAAAAGAAGGCAAGGCTGGATCAGAGACTGGAGCATAATTCTCATCAGTCATTAGGCAGCAGCTTCAAATATTCAACCCAGGTCCTGATCCCTCTTCACATCAGCTAAGAGAGGCTCCCGCTGGTTGCTGGCCCAGGACAAAGTTATTCAGCCATTTATCAAAAAGCCTTGTTTATTTTGTGTTGGTTGTTGCTTTCCCTCAGCCCAGCCAGGTTTTCAATAGAGAAATGCTTTCCCTGTAAACAGGCAGAAACTCAGCTAAAAATAGGATGTCCAACAGACATTGTGAAGCAAGGAGGACTTGGCAGGAGAGGGGCTGTGTTTATTAAGAGTTCAGGCAGGACCAGCAGTAGATCAGCGACCTTTGTGGGAAATGTTATCTGCGTTAATACACATATACAAAGGATATCAGCTTGGAAGTCTTAAAACATGCTGGCGTGAATCCTAATGACGGGCAGAACTGTCGCTCTGCTCGATTAAAATCTACATCGATACCCAGGGCCGGGCCATCACTTCCCCCATCTCCCACCACCTCCGGAGGGGTGCGGAAAGCCCCAGGGAGAGGCTGCGCTGGCCTCGGTCCAGCACTAAGGTCAGCAGCAGCTTCGGAGAGCATCAGTCACCACATGCTCAGTGCACACCGGCTCCTTGGGCACACTCACGCCAAACACTGGCGGCTCTCATGAGCACACATGCCAAAATCCTTCTCCTGTTCCACAGAAGCAAGCCCTTGCCCTGCCACAGACATCTGCCACAAAACCAGCTCCCTCTGACATGGGGCATCTCTCTCCCTCACCTGGATAGGGGCTGAAGAGAACAAGTGACTGACACACAGACCATAAGCCAGACTGAGCCCAGACTTTTATCCATTCAAGCCAATAAGTCCCCAGGAGAAGCAGACCCCAGATCTTCTAAACTAGAGAGTAACAGCAACAAGAAGCCTGCCTTCTTCCTCATCACCGAGTCCCTCTTGCAACAAAACCAGGGTTGGAGGCAGCCCCTCATTTTGTGCCGCTGCTGCCAGCCCTGCCAGGAAGCAAAGATGCTGCAGGCAGCGCAGGAGGTGTCCTGTAATTAAAGACTGCATCAAAATGCTCACATGTAAAGTGAACAAGTTAAGATTAGGCAGACAAACTCAGTTCTGACATCGTCCAAGTTTAGCTTGCTTAAAACCGCAGCATCAATAGTATGTATTTAACATAGAAGTTGGGATGAAGTTTTTAATGTCTCTCTCAAGAGGTCCACAGGATTAAAAATGAAAAATTAAAATGTTTTTTAAAGAAATGTAATTTTTCTATGTAAATTAACCAAACTTTGGCTGGAAGGTCTACAAAGTTTCCTTACTTTTGTATTTTGTGTAAGAAAAATCTGTGATACCTGACTAGATTGAGGTCAGAGCACTCCTGTTTTCTCCCCCCAAGACTCCTCTCAAGAAGAGCTCCAGCTTTCTTAGGGATCCATTTTGTCTTATCTTCAAAGGCCTTTTCTTCTCTTCCATTATTCCAAAAGCTCCTAGTGAAACATAAGCATCCCCAACAACTACTGTAAATCCCTAGTCCTATTTTCTGTTTTTAGAATGGCTGTTAACAATATGGTATCATCATACAGTACTTACTTATCCCTGAAAACATGTAACTCCAATTCAACAATCCTATTACATATGCTCCTAGCATTTGTACAGAAGAGATTTAGCTCTTAGCTCTCCACTGTTTTATCTCTTTCTGTGTCTGCCAGTGCAGAAATTATTTCAGGCTATAGAACAGGTCATGTCCAAATGCTTCTCCTATCTTGCTGCAAATCTGGAAAGAAGGCAGTCATCAAGCAGCTCGCACTACTCTGTCAAGCTTCCTAGTTCAGCTTTTAATAACCACCCTCTGAACTGCAGTGGAAAGAGCCAGTTATGCTGTCTCCCTAGCATCCCACTTCTAAGCAATGCTATCAAAAGGACAACTTGTGCCATCCAGGGGTCCATTCAATCACCTCCTGAGGAGCGCAGGGCTGAAGCAACATGTGTCACACTCGTAAAAATCGAGGTCACTTCAGAAGTGACGGCAGTAAGAGTCTAACATGCTAAAGGGCAAAGCGCCCATCTAGAGCAGAGCAGTCAGAAGGGGAGCTCCCAAGAGCAGAGACGGCAAAGGACAAAATGATGGGAAAATAAGAAGCATGGACACGTGCACGGATGGTAAAACCCACCTTCTATATTTCAGTGACTTGCCTAGAACTCGGGGCTGGGGTGGCAGGGTAAAGCCACACCAGCATACCAAGCTGCTGGCAGGGAGAAATCATCCTGTCCTGCTCTTCTCTGCCCCTGGTCCCCTCAGTCTGCACGTACGTTCTTCCCTCATGGGCACCACCAGCTGCCCATGGCCCTTCTCATACCCAGCACTATCCATGCCAACTCACTGCTTTTGTCAGCAAACTGAGCCACCATGAAGGTGTCTCCATGCCTCAGCAACACACCCACCTCTTGCACAGTCAGATCTGTAACACCTCTGTTTCCTTTATTCCAAGCGTTCCTACAGGCCTATCTTCCATGATATATGTATACATTTCTTGAATCAACATCTCCTACATCTAATACTGAAACTCGATTCTAATGCTGTTTTGCCACTCACCTGCCAGGGATATCCCCTTTCTCTCTCTCACAGCGGTATGCCTTTCTGTGCTCTTGCCCAAGACCTGTCTCTTACCTCATCCCATTTTTTTCTCACATTACACCTCCAACACATTCTTGACAACTCATAGTTCAGTCATTACAAGCAAGTCTAAACCCCGGCTATGCAGCATTTACCAGCAAGACAGCTCTATCGCCGTGAGAACATCAGCCCAGCTTTCTAAATATGCAGCTCTCAGCAGGTCTGACGCTGCAGCTCAGGGACAGCCCATGGAGCAGGCACTGCTCTCGAGAAACTTGCCCTTTAAGTGCATGTGTTAACATAACTGTGGCACTTACAGACGTTTTTGACTTGTCTTGCAGCAGCTCCACTCAAGGAGCACAAATGGGAATGCACACTGAGAGGAAAGGAAGGATTAAGACAAATGGGATCCACAAGGTGTAACACACCACCAACCAAACATTGACAGTAGCACTAAAACCGAAGGGCAGGAGATGTCACTCAGAGTACATTCTCAGCGTTAGCTCAAACCAAGACTATGAAAGGGACAGCATAACCCAGGGCTGTACATTCCAAATGCCTTATTCATGCCATCTGAGCATGGCTGCACCCACGTGCCAACCAAAACAAGCTGCCCAAAAGTGCATCTGATGATACCAGGTGATTTTTTAGCCATGTGGCCTGGGAGTGCTGGTAGACACAGGCAAGGCAGTAGGAACACAGGGCCCAGCAAATGAAGAGGTGCAATAAACACCATCCCTTTCAACAGCAACTCAGCTCTGCAACATTAAAAAAAACAACCACCCAGATGCTCAAGAAAGCAACTTTATGTTTTTATTTTTTCTCTGCAAAGTAAGCCAAGAGAAACGGGGAACAGGCTGCAGGCACCCCCAGCCATGCTCCCTCATCACCACCAACGCTGCTCAGAACAGTTGCTTCTGTGTCTTTCCCAACCAGCCTCTAAGGCAAATTGCTGGTTTGGCTTCAGTACCTGTGGGGAACATCCGACCTTGTCCTGCAACCGCAGCATCCCACCCCACAATGATCCATTTCCATTAACCAAGCCAGAGTTTCACTAACAACATTGCCCTACCAAAAATTAGTTAAAGGTTACAAGGTAACTAGGAATAACCCCAGCCTATTCTGCTGACAGCATCTTCTCTCCACCCTTGCAGCGTGGTGATCTCCTTTAACCATGCTATTTTGCTGTGTCCCCACAGCTGCACACGAGATATGCCTTTAGCAGCCCCTCACCTCTGACCCACCACTTCCAACATCCGTTTCTCATCCTCTTCCTTTCCCTCTCTCCCTCTCATCGGGCACATTCCCACCAGCCTACAATCCCAGCCTTTGTCTCCTCCTCCAAGCAGCACTGATCTCCATGCCCTCTTCCTTCCCCTGCTCCCCCCTGGTCACCCAGCACTGTTAACTGCGTTGGGGTATTCAAACACTGCGAAGTTTAGGAGTGTATAAAAGTCACAGGAGGAGAGAAAAAAATAACCATTGAGTACTTGCTGAATGGTTTTATTTAAAACACAGCTTATACCTGAATCCAGACAGCAGTCTGCAGATACAGTCCTTGCCTCGCCTGGCTGCTGGCCACATGCCACTGCCATGTCTGCTTTCCTCATGCCCTCCTCCACACCTCCCCAAGGTGCCAGCTCTTCACTGTCTGCTTCACCTACGGCCCAGCTCTCCCCACACTGCCTGCCTTCCTCATGGCTCCACAGCCATCAACCTTCCCAACAGCATTCCCCCTGCAGCTGTATGCCTGCACAGCCCCACTCTGAGAGGGCCTCCAGGCAGTACCACAGCACAGGAGTTAGGCAACAAGACAGTGACAGCAACAGCCATAGGCCCCTTTCTTTGCCAGACCCCTGCCTTGCTACCACATCGGAACGGCAGAACCTCCGGCTAGCACCGGCATTACCACATGCACGCCATGTACGCCAAACTGAGCTCCTGTTTCCAGCACAGAAGTAACACGGTGCTGGAGGGGCTCATCCAGGGTCACGACGGGCTGCCATCAGACAAGGCCATGGTGAAAGAAGCTGAACATCTGAACAGATATGCCACAACTTGAACTGAAGCATCACAGGCCTCAGGGAGAAGTACGTGATGCGCCGTGACTGCTGTTAACGGCATAAGAACAGGCTAGATTGGGGTCTTCAGCTTTGTCTTCTGTTCTGCAAGTGATCCTCAAGAGCAAAAGCAGCCCTTGCAGAAATGCCTCCTGGCTGAACAAGCTCACATACGAACTTGCTTTCACAGGTTCCTCTGGAAGATCCCCTCTGAAAGGAGATTCTCGAGGATTCCCAGACAAAGAGCCACACAGACAGATGATCATCACCACCACTGCTCTGTCCTCAAGTTTCTATGAATCTACATATCAAATAGATCGAAGAGGGAAAGCTCCCCTCTGCTCGTATTTCCACCTTTGCCTTCAAATCAGCTTCTGGTGTCACTAGCTCTCTTTCATTACTGCTCCATTTGTCTCCTGATCTTGTTCCTAGCTTTGGCCTTCTATGATGCTGTTTGCCATATTGCCAATACTATTTTCTCTGTACTTGCCCAGCCTTTCTCTTCCTTCAAACTCACTCTTTGCTTCAGTTTCTCCAAAGACACCTTCTTCCAGTTCATGTTGCTGCTTCCTCTATGATAGGCCTGCAAGATCTGAGTTTTCACAGGAGTGAGCCCCTCCCTTCCAGACCAATGTGGCAAATAAATCCTCTCAGAACACGTGCAACAGCATCAAACAAGGTGGCAATATGCATGATCCTGCCCATGGCAAGCGGGTTGGAACTAGATGATCTTAAGGTCCTTTCCAACCCTAGCTATTCGGTGATTCTGCACCAGATCACTGTTTATACACACACATATAAAAATGCTTGTAAATGCTTTTTGAGAGGGAGGTGGGACCACAAAGCTCTCCTAGCCTACACAATCCTATGATTCTGTCATCTTTTTGCAACACAATGCAAACAAAGACTAGAACTGGAAACAGCACTGCTCACTTGACAGCATACTACAGAGGTCTTCTTCCCAGCTCTGCTGCAGCACCACAGCGTGACCTTTGCTACATTTCGCTCCTCAACCACAGTTGATTCCCATTAATGCAGATATGGCATCACAGGTCATTTTCTGCAACGCAACTAGAAATCTACCAATGAAAATCATAATATAATCTACCAATGAAAATCATAAGTAAGTAGATAATCAGGACTGCTTAAGACTGAGGAAGATCACTACCATGTAACATTATCCTATCACCTTACAAGCCTGTAAATATAAACCAACAGTGACAGTCCTCACGGCTCAATAAATATTTCATATTTTTCCCTTTCTTCAGTCCCTTTACACAGGGTACAGAGGGCTGGATTATGTAAATATGCCATTAAAACATGGAGGGTTTGACAGCTGTTTCAACAGCCTCCTGAAGAGGCTGGAGCTAGCCATGTCTCATGCACAAACCGGACACAGGCATGGGGGCCGGAGGCTGAGTCGCAGTGTGCAGCCGCAAGCAGCAAGAGCAGAAAGACAGACTGCACTACCAGGTCTACCAACATCAGAGTGGTAGCACTGAGTACTGCGGCTACCTCTTCAGCCTCACCAAGAAGACAACGCGTCTTTACCAAACAGACCTGGCAAGTGAAATTTGGGAATCCCTCTTGGCACAGGCTGAGATGTAGATAAGAACAAGGTGTCCTGCAGGAAGCAAACTTTACTATGCTAGCGAATTGCAGCATCTGTCCTTTTTCAGTCCCAAAGGTACCTGCGCCTTCCTCCGGCATTTTGCAAAGGGACAATTTTGCCCCCAGAAAGTGGGGAGCTCTTCAGCTAGCACCAGTAAGACAGAGATGATGTTTACTTTGATAATGCGACTGTCAGTGGGATTTTGAAATGTCACTCCCACACCTAGCAGATGCAGTTGGCACATTCCTTGTTTTAGAAGAATGTACTGAAGTTCCTTTTGTAATTGATGCAAAATGTTTCACGAGGCTGGAGCTTTGTTTTGAGGGGGGAACAGAAACCAACTCTCATTCCCTTCCATTTGAAAGGCATTTTAATTAATTCTCTTTAGCATATTTAAACTGTTCTATCATTTTTAAAGACGCTTTTGCAGGGACAAGCTATGTCCTTAAGTAAAACCCATATGGCACCATGCTGAACTAAGAATGCCCAAAACCAACACAAAAGAGCAAGCTGACATTTCAAGAAGGTGGATTCTCCACCTATCCTCATTCTTGGCCCTAACTTTGCCAAAACTTACATCTGTGACTAACTCTGGAAAGATAACCAAGACAAATGTTTGTATAATGGGTGCTTGAAAACATAACTTGTTTTTAAACAAGCATGTAAGACAAATAACAACTGTAATGACAGTGCGAAAAACAAATGAGACACCAAAAACCCGTAGGAGAAAGACGACATGCATTCCAGTGAGTTTTAGTACCTTATCATACAAGTGAGCTCACCTAGTTATTTGAGTACCCAAAAAGCTTTAAACACCCCAAAACCATCTGCACTCTTCACATCCATTTTTACCCCTTCAGCCTTCTTCCTCTTTGGCCAAATGCACCTGGAAGAGGTAAAGCCCTACAAGGTACAGTATATTTGGGGTTGTTTTGAAGACAGGACATATGAAAATCTGCATGTAGAAACATTGATTCACAAGTTAACACCTCACTCAGAAATAAATCTTTGATTTTTACGCTGTGGCAACTAAACCTCCTCTCCCTGCAAGTCCTGACATTGAACTTCATGGAAATTGGACCAGGCCGTGACATTTTCTAAGGGCCCAGATCTATATACCCATATGCTGGCTTTTAACTTCACCAGCTAAGAAACTAATCCAATATGTTTAAGGCTGGAACAACACTGCTTACGCTCTGCTCCATCATACAAAGTTTAAAAATTAACTCGGTTTTGGTATTTGTCCTAAAACTAAGGCAATGATCACTTTATCATCAGCATTAAATTCAGCTTGTCCTTAAAATCATCACAGTCTGTGAATTGCTCCTCTGTTTTCTCAGGAGGATTTAGTTATATTTTCTTCTTTGAGAAAATCGAGGATATATAGGCATATATTTTCATATATATATAGGCAATATACAAATAACACTAGGTTGGAGAAAGGAAGACAAGCATACCCTGTACCAAATTCTGTGCAGTTGTTATCCTCCATTACACAGACACTTGGCAGTCTCCCATTATAAAATTTATGCACTAAAATTAGCTCTTGCAATTGCAATCAATTGCAACAATCAAGCATAATTCAAAAAAAAAAAAAAAAAAGAAAAAGGTGAGCATGGAAAACAATGTTACAGTACTGCAGTGGTTCCTCTTATTTATAATTAAGTTCAACACAGTCTTTCCATCCATCATTCATAAGGCTGCAAGCACACAACCTATAAGCAGAGTAATTTCTCATCAAGACATTTCCTTCTGAGATGCCCTAGAACATTTCCTTTTCATTTCATTTTTGGCACAGCCTCCTCATCCTGGGGAATGATGCTGAGAAGAGACCCTAGGAACTCCCCAGTGCAGAAGATGCCCACTTCCATCTCCCTACATCTCAGCTTTACCCCCTCAGGCTGCTTCACAAACATGTGCACGTGCACCTTCCCTTTGCCTCTGTTTCTGCAGAGAAGTGACGTGGGTAACGCTGCTCTCTCTGCCCTACTTCACTCAGGACCCATACACATGGTGCTATCAGGGCTGATGGTGTAGTTCTCCAGGACCCATGGAGCCACAGGGCTCAGGGACAATATGGCCCTGGCTCTACTGATTCTTCCCAGGCTGAATCCCGTCTCCATTGCTGCATGTCGAGTGGCAGAGCACAGGGGCTTTCCAGGAGGGGTGGGGATGGACAGGTCCCCAGGGCAGCACCAGAGCTGCCTGGAGCCATAGTAGCTTACGGGGCAGTGACATGAACATTACCACTTTGAAAACATGAGCCTCACGTTGTCGCTGGGGTGTGGGGTTAAGGGTTAAAAGCCGTCTTACCGACAAACACAGAAGCATCAGGAACACTCTTCAGAAAAATTTTTGTGACCGTAAATGACTTTAAGAAAACTAAGACTTGGTTGATATGCATCATTTTTTAATCATCCTCTTTGACGCAGATGGCGTATACTGTGTATGGTATGGTGCCAGAGCAGAACTCAAAGCTACAGGCAGCTTTGTACAGATTTTTTCCCCCTTGAAACAACAACTCATGAAACTAGTAATAAATGTTAGATTGTTTGGAGCGAAAAGCAGATAATGTATATAAACTTCTGGAAACTAAACACATATGGCAAGAATATGCTAGAGAATATAGAATACTCTAGAGAATGCAAATAATGAAAAAACTCTCTCTGTGTAATACCTCTGTCTGGCATCCCACTTTAATCTAAGCTATCCTTCATCTTCTACACTAACAATCTACATAACTTCTTGGCCCCGAGAACCTACATCTTGCATGTCATCACTCATTCAAACTGAATAACCTGCCACTGTTTTCATTTAATTCTGGGTTTTGGGTTGGGTCTTTGTTTTTTGAGGTCTTTTTTTTAACAGGTCACAACTGTACTGTAAAGGAATATAGATAGATAGATAGATAGATAGATAGATAGATAGATAGATAGATAGATAAGCATATGGTATTTTGCAAAGAGAGGATTAAGAAAAGCTTGCATGGTACAGCTTGATCAAATCAGAAACAAAGCCCTCGGGTACTACACATTTGTCTCCCTTCCTCAGTTCCTAACAGCAGATGCTCTTCTGACCCAGACCTATCATACTGAAAAGAAAAACGAGCATAAGCTCATCATTCTTTGTATCATTTAAAAGCCATTTACACTGGCCAACATGAAACAAATTAAGCCATTCTGGACACAATAGAGAGCCCACCAACACAAGCTTAAGAATTTTCCATGGATGTCCTTTGGCTTTGGTCCAAGCCCGTAATGTCATTTCTCACTGACATCCTTTTGCACCATGAAATTCATGTTCAAAATTCTCATCAGATAAGGCCAAAGAGGCCTCTCAGCAAAACACCCAGAGAATCAGCTGACTCCTCAGCAAAGTCTGACACAAAGAGAGGCATATGGGCGTGACAAAAAATGGATTTAGTATAATACTGGCTCATGTGACACTAAACAGAAGCCAGTATCTAGCACATCTTGCCTGGATTTCATTTTTTCATTGAACACACCTGTTCTTCTCTTTCAAGACGAGGGCTAAGCTATTTAAACAGCCAAGTTACTTTGAGAGCTATTTCTCTTAGCACGCAAGCAAGCCCAGGCAAGAGAAACCATCCCTTCAAAGCACGGCTGCTCCCTGGAGACAGTGCAAGGCAAAATTTGTGGAGTAAATATGCTCTGTGACTGCACAAAGAGCCTCGTACTTGGTATTTCAGCATGCTATATTCCATGATTGCTCCCCACACCCCCCCCCCCCAAAATGCACATTGCAATGAGTTGTATCGTCAAACTCATCAATTTTGCTTAGAGAGTGAGCAGGTTCGAGTCGCTGCACCCCTCCAGGCAAACCAGCATCCAAAGAAGATGACTGTCAGAAACGATACCAGGAAACAAGAGCTACAAAAATATTTTTTATATGACGAGCCTTTCAGTTGAGGGATGACAGTTTCTTTTCAAAGGAGAAAAGAAATCCAAGAAGAGCCATCATGCCATGGCCATTCTCCTGGAAGGATCAGACATGCCTTGGGAAAAAGAGCAGGAATCTGAACTCAGGCTCCCACTTTCCAGCTGAGCCTCCTGATCACTGCCAAGGCAATACTTATCATTTAAGTCCAGAGCGGCTTCTTTACTCCCTCTCTGAATCAAATCCAGTTTTAAACCCAAGCGTAGTGAGAACATTTCTGATTTCTTCAGGTCTTACAGGAGAGCATTTACATTTTCAATGCAACTGCAATTAAAAGCTATGCAAGCTCAAGTTATTTAAAATTCCTCATTCCGAGTCTGCACTAAGAGGAAAAACATCTAGGGAAAGATTTTAAAAGAAATATATGAACTACAAGGGATAGTTTTAAATATAGCAAAAAAAGGAGATGGCTAGAGGGAAGGATTTGGAGAACTGAAGCTGATAATCAGGAAATGAGAATGTAACAACACACCAGACTCCGGAATGCCCTCCAAAAGCAATGAAAAGATAATCATTGCAAAAAGCATTGCCACAGCAGATGATGATCAGCAGCTGAACACATAAATTCTTATGCTCCCGCTGTGCTACGGAAATGCAATGATATCCCAAATACTGGAATTTTCTTAGACTAGAGAGACAGGGAAAAGAAAATGGCCACACTCCAAAAGTATCTTTAAATATTTCCGGTGTTGACTAGCACAAAACCCAAACAGTAGCAGAGACTTGTGTACCTATGTTGCCATAAAAGAAAGACCTCGTTAGCTGGCCATCCCACTCCTCAACCTAGGAAGCATGCTGCCAGGCTGCTCCAGGTACCAGGGGCAAAAGGTCCAAGGCCAGCCACTTAAGTAGGTAATTTCAACCCTGGCATGGCCAACCCAGGCACTACACATCTTTCAAGATCAGGTGCTCACTGAGCAGATGACTGTTCAGATAACACACTGTAAACAAAATCATACACATGGATACACATAAGAAATACTTTGGCTTCAAAGGCATTTTTCTTCAGCTCATAAACATTGCAGGAATTTCTCTCATGTCTCAAATAGCAACACTCTGTGCACAAAGTCAAGTCCACTCATGGCACGGTTTATGTTTGTCTGACCATAAGAAACAAAACGACAGCCTTCAGCCGCTCAGAGAGATTGCAGTACAACATCCTGAGGTTCAGAGATGCTCTGCAACGACAGGATAGATTTCCAAAAATAGCTTATCTGGTTGCTAAGGCAAATTCTTGTAACGATACACACCATCCACCAAGGAGAATCTGGTTTGCAAGTCAGGAAAGAAGGAAAAATTAAGATGAGAGATGACTAACCAGGGTAACACAAGAAATCAAATGAAATGCCATGCTATACAGAAATATGGTTACAGCTTCCATCAGGACTCAGCTGAACTCCTACACGAAACACGCCTGGTTGTTTTGAGCCAACAGAGCTCAGATCACAGGCTTGAAAGACATTTCAAAAGGTTGTACAAGGCATCCTGCTGCCCCCAAGGCAGGATTAACTATATCTAAACAGTACCTTATGCAGAGCATATCTCTACTGAATCATAAGCATTTCTTCATACAGCTCTCTTGTATCAATATTATTTGTCATTTACACAAGGCAGTGAAGCAGAAAGAAGTAAAGCAGTAAGCCCTCAATTGCACATTAAGTCTCCTGCAAAATTAGTAAATCATTCCAGATGCTCAAAAATCCACAAATAATTGATGGATCAGTTTCCTAGGAGCTGTATGCATGGATATCTTCTCATTTGCAAAATTACTGGAGCCTCAGTTCACATCAACCTGTTACACATCTGGGTGATCTTATGTATTTTATAAAAGACCGTGACAGTTTTTCTCTCCAAATTTTAAACTTTTAGCCCAAGAAATGCTTTTGAAAGCTAACCGGGCAAAGATGGTGAAAAAATGTCAAAGGGGTGGCATAACCTATTTTCCATTTTCTCCAGGAACACTGAAGAATGGAAACTTGCATGCTCATGTTTAAAAACATGAGCTTTGGATGACACAAACTGGAAAAGGTTGTATATACTTCACTGCAGTATCTGCTGAACTCAACTGAGATTATAAGAAAGCATGCAGACCAAGCTTAGTAAACCATCACACTCAGTAGCCAAGTGCTTTGCATGTCAGAAGAAAGCTTCTGTAATTAAAATAGTGTCTCACTTACAAACGAGAACAGAGAATATTTAATTAGGCTTTAAACTGTTGAGGAGAGGCTTATATAATAATCTCACCTAGGCCTCACAGTCAAATGAACAGTGCCTACCAATATTTAGATGAACTTAAGCACACCTCACTGGTAACAAATAGTACTCCCAACACAACCTTGGCATTAAAACTGAATTAGCATGCTCTTTTCCTCCATTTTGACTTCTGAAATAAAAAAGTTCAAACTGAAGAGAGACTTGAGCACTGCAGAGACCATGAACTAAGTGAAATTCACAGAGCCATCAGGCTTAAAGATTACTGATATAATTGGTAGGAGCAAAGTTAAGAGCAGAATGACCACGAGGGCTGAAGCAGAAACCTCTGCCACAGGTGACAGATGGACATTCAGTAGGGCAGATACCTCCATCGCAGTCCTGGCCACATTTCACAGGCTTCTGGTCAGCAGGGGTTGCAACCCTCTTCACTGAAATAACCATGAACCAGGCAACATATGGGAAATCAATTCATTCTTCTGTACCAACACAATGCACCCCCAACTCCCCAGCTTTAAGAAAGAGCAGTTTTCAGATGAAGGTCAATCTGACACATTCACCTTTGGGCTGCAGATTCCTCACATACATGTGTGTGATATAGGGATCCGCTGTAAGGGTTGTCCCTGCCCAGAGGGATGGCACAGCTGTCACAGAAGGTACACCCATGGGCCTCCAAGAGACAGGCCAGGACAACCAAACCAGGCAGGAAGCCCTCCCTGCTTCTACTGAACACGCAGAGCTCGAATGCCACTTAGAGCTAATGCAGCAACCCTCTGTTTGCTCCTCTGCTCAGGAAACAAATCAACTTTTACTCGATGAAGCATTTGGCCAAGTAATGATAAGGACCTTGCTGAGCTATTCAGAGCTTAAACAGCAGACGCCTTTAAACCCTTATCAACCATAACACCAAACACAAGATTTTGTACTCTCTTCCAGGTGCCTCCCAAAAACCTCTTCAAATGGGACTGTTTAATATTTCCCTAGCCAGTCACAAGTACCTGGCAATTCTCCATATCCACAGTGTGTCCTGCTGTGTGAGCTCCAGCCAAGGCACCTGCATCACTTGGAGGCAAAGTGCAAGCAAGAATAAGGCACTCCCAAACCTCTGCAGTGATCCAAAAATCCTGCTCAGGCCCTGTAAGAACCATACTATGCATGTGGGTACACACATGCAGCAGTTTAATGAACAGTGTGGTTCACTTCAGGTACTGTTAAAGAGTCTAATGCTTCCAAATAACTCAATTTTGAAAAATGGGGCTTAAATACCATTGAAACCTAAGATCGTAACGAGAAAAACACATGTGCACATGCTAAGAAACCAGACAACTTTTCAGAACAGGATTTCTCTGACATGCTCCTAAAGAAAGCTTTTTTTACTTAAATCATCAACTGAAAAGCAGGAGAAAGAGCTCAACAAATTTGTTGGTAAGTAGTCCCATTCTACACAGGTAAAAACACTGGAACAAAAGTAATCCAATAACCTCCTAAACTGATAAGATACCATTATAAATGACAATGTATATGCACATGTGATATTTGTATAGGAACATATACATATATCACAACGTAGAGCTTTTTTTAAACAACTTCAGGAGAAAGTTTGGTCACACAATGACCTAGCTGTACAGAAAAGACTAAAGGGGAAGATAATCTCTAATCCAAGTGAAATCCGTTGTAGTCAGGAGACCCATCCTATTGACAAAGATCAGACAGGGAATGAGAAGACGCAACTTTTATTTCCCACAGTATCATTTCCTTCTGTGCAGCCCCACTACATCTCCCCAAGCCTCTACCGCTCCTTCAGTCACTGTCATTCCAGGCAGGCCAGAAGCTTATGGGCAGGCAGCAGTTTATGGAAAGGGCCCACTTTTGCTACAGTTAAAAACATTCACCTGCATTAAGGTCCTCATCACCCTCCAAGGGGCCCCACAGACAGTTCAGCTGGCTTCTCTTCTCTGCTTCCTGCTGAAGGGAATGGGTTAATAAATACTGGGACAGAACATGCCTGTAGCTTTACTAGACTGTGTAAACGGTTACAATTTCCCTAGAGCACTGGAAGCTTGTGGAGAGGACAGAAAATGCATAGCTGCACAAATATAAGACCAGGGAAGGAGGATGGAAGGTACCAGGAGGTACTTGAAATACTTCCAAAGAGATAGAGACACAGGCTCCTGACAAGTATTCCTATTTTGAAAGACACTTTAATCTGCCCTAGTTCTATATAAACAAAGATCATAGAAACAACTGTATATAGCAGCCTGGGAAAGGGGAATACTGGCATCATCTTTCACTTTGTAGCTTTACATTGGAGACGAGGGAGGAGACGGGAAGAGAAAAGCGAAGTAACCACGGTCAGCATCACGGCTCAACGTGAACAGGCCTGTTCCTTTTGTTACTTTGGGTCATCCGGATAATTAAATCCTTTATAACAGCCACCGCTCCGCGTCAGACAGCGCGTATAACTGTGAGCCAACTTCTCCGAGTTGCACAAAAGAGCTGCTACGTATTGCAAAATAGCCGCTGTGCCTCCATCAGCACTTTCAGGACAGATTCTGGCACCCCTACTCCAGCAGCGCCATACCACGCCGATCGGCCAGACTGACAGACAGCCTCAGCCCATGCCAACACATGGAGGCCCAGTGCCATCTGGGGAGCATGTGAGAGACCCTGTGTTTGAGGTACAGCCTGCCCCGTGCCACCCGGGGGACCTCGCAGTTCCACCACAGCTTGGATGTCACATGTCGCTTTGGAAGAGCCGTGGAGGTGATGGAAAGGTCAGTCTGAGTCTCTGCACTTCTGTTTCCACCCCTCCTCCCCCAGCTACAGGGTTTCTAAATTAATCTGGGTCTTTAGGCTTGTCAGCTTTTATTGCTGTTCCTTAAAGAAAAGCCCAGCTTTCATGCTCCAAACTACAGGGCTGAAATCCCCAGACAAGTTTAGTAAGTGCTTTTTGCAATTCGCCTCTGCCCTTACTCATCCAAGTGTACTCCCTTAAGTGCCTCCTAAAAACCTAAGATAGGAAATGCGCTTAGTTTCTTCCTCATTTTCCCTTCCTTGCAACGTTTTAATCAAAACGCGCCAGCCAGCTGCATCCAGCAGGCGCGGGGCACACGGGAACAGCACCGCTTTGTACAGATTACACTCAACAAGTCGCATCAGTGGGGTGTAGCCTGAACCAATGCCCCCCCTCCCTCCCCAAATCCTGACCTCTGCTACTCGGAGGTCTCTGACTTGGGGAATGCCAGAGGGCAAGAAATCTCGCTTCTGTGCAACAAGACATTGTTAAAGGGAAAATTCCTCGGGTCTTTTTCTTTTTTTCTCCCTAAATCCTTGACAAGGAGATCTGTGTTTATGGCCCACAGCAAAAATAATCCTACGCCTAACCAAAATCAAACAGGAATTCACTGATGCGCTGCAGGGACCCAGCCAAAGCTCGCACTGGCTGTCCCGTGACAGCGTAGCACCTTTTCTATTTTAGTTTCACTTAAGTACAGGAGGGAAAAGAAATTACTAGGAACGTGCTTAACTAGTAACTGGAAACTCTGTTACATTAATCAGAGCACTACACTTGCGTAGGGGTGCACTATGGCTTCCTAGGACGCGTAACCAAACAAACATAGCCCACCACCGGCCCCTGGCAGGATCAGCTGCTCGGCTGCAACAGCACGCATCTGTTAGCGCTGGCAATTTACAACTGGAAAGTATTAGGGAGGGCTGATTAATTGCTACAATATGAAATTTCCATGCCTTCATTTTACATTAGCGGCTTCACAGTTAGCAAAAACCTGAGGGAAAATCAGAAAAGGGTGGGAGGTGGGGGAAGCAGTCCCTCTCAGACATGTCCAGAGTCAGGAGCATCCTCAGAGGATGCTCCCTTTTCAGCAGGGCTTCAGCTTTCATCAGAAACAAACAAGGCCTCCACGCTTTGAAGCTGCATGGAAAATGCCACGGCTAAGAGCTGACACGGTGACATTCTCCAGAGCCCCCGGACAGCCCCAGGGCTGCTTTCTGCCATGTGGGAGGTTGGTGCCCCAGGGACATACAGCACTGCAGAAGGACCACAACTGGCCACAAGATGGATGGAGGCAAAACCATCCATTCTCCTTCCCCACCTGCCTCCTCTTCTTCCCCCACAAAAAGGAGTGATGATTACACAGCAGCTGCAAGGCTGCAAACCTCTTGCTTCACACTTTCCTCCCCACCCAGCCCCTAGTGTCATATGTAGGGACCAGCCACCTTAAGAAGTGGAGACTGTCAAGAGCCACCTTCACCTTACCAGAGTGCAGAAGCAGGACCCAGCACACACACCTGAACAGGCACAGGGACCAGTGACAGCCATGGGAGAATCCCAAACCCTCCATCAGAGGGCCAGCTCACCAGCAACCCAAGGCACAGAGACACAGCGCATAGAGACGTCAGCGTCACAGGCTTCCCACCAAGATACTCAGGTCCAATTTGTCAGCATGGGGGCAATTTGCACCCACTGCTGAAGCGGGAATTAGGAAACCCCACTGCGTCTTGCTCCCTGGATGGAGCAAAGCAAGATGACAGCTTTGTTGTCACCTCCCTGTATTCCTTCCTCTCCCCTCCGCACACAGGCAGTGGGCTTATATCCAACATGATGAACTCAGACGAACAAAAGAACAAAAACTCTCACCCCCTCCCTCCGGAGGAGAGGGGAAGATGCAGAGTTCAGTCTGCCACTCTGCTGCTAGCTGGCACTGTCACTGCCAGTGCCACGCGGGCCGACAAGCTCCGTGTAGTTTCACACACCATATGTGCAGCAATCAGGAAACGCCAACAGCACAGGGCTGGAAAAGCAGCCACTGCCTGCAAATCAACGGTGCTACGGGGAGGGAGAAGCAGCAAAACAACAGCCACAAGCACTCAATCACATGCAGTCCTTCCAAGGTGACATAATACCCCTGGACGTGCTGCCAATCCAACACGAAAGGTGTGTGGACACAGGGAATACTTTGGCATCACCCACCTGCATGTGCAGTGCTTCTGGAAGTGATAAACCCAGAGCACAGCATCCACACCCACCTCAGGTCCCACAGGTGAAGACTTGGGGGTCTGCATCCCATGCAGTGACAAGCAAGGTCAGGGCAGCAAGGGCACTGCACACATGGCTGGTTGCATGCCATGCACACAGATAAGCCTGGCAGCTCTGCCCTGTCCTCTCAGCCTACCACCATACCCCTGGGACCTCTGGCTCTAGCTGGGAAACCCACTGGCAATGTTGGGGATTCTCACTGACAGGGACCCACACCAGGCAAGAGAGTAGGGTGCAGGCAGAACAGCCCTCGGCACAGGTCAGTGATGCATGTACCAGGTGCAAGAGATGGGCATCCTCTTGCCTGGGAGGAGACACCCCCTCCTTGCAAGGACCTCCACCAGTGGGAATACAGCTTTGCCAAGCTTCTCATTAAATCCTCGAGGTGTACCTGGGGTTTTCCAAGGTTGGGGTTTTTTGCTGTGGGTTTTGTTTTTTAACAGCCGCTGGGTCCATGTGACGAATTTTAAGCAAGTGAGACTCAAACCCTCATAATTAAAGAGGCACAGAAATGGGGGTGGGGGACACAGGATGGGGACACAACAGACACCCACACGCTTGACTGTAAGATCCTAAGAGGTAGAACAGCACAGAAGCTCTTGTCCCAGAAATAGCAAAGCTTTATTCTTTTCTTTCTTGAAAACACTTCAGTCACAGAATTAAATAAAAGGAGGTTCAAAAACATGGGCAGACACGTGTACTCACCTTGGCAAGATCTCTTGTTTTTCAAAGGTCTAACAGCTTCTAGGTGAATATAGCAGCTCCAGAAAGACTGAGCTTGACAGTACTATCTGCAGAGAAGTACCTTGAAAGAGAAGGTCTGTGTTTTAATCTGTGTAGTCCCGTTAACAGATTTTGGCCTTCACATTTCCTCCAGTTGGCATCTCCTTAGCAGAAGGGTCTGGAGACGAGTTGTGGGGATGCTCTGGCACAACCACAAGAAGCCTCGCCGGGGAACTGGGCTCCAGCAATCAGGGTGCAGAGCTGATGCACCAAATGGCTGTGCCCTGGGTCAAGCCTCACCTTCAGGTACCGGCACGCTCCCCTGCGCAAAGAGCAAACACAGAGCTGACAAGTGCAGCCTTCAGCTACGGTGCCGCGTTTTGCTTGTGTTTTATGTAACCATTTATGACTGTTATTCAATTATGAAGGAGAGCTTGCCATGGAAACGGCAAGGAGGTATTTTGTTTAAGATACAGAGCACACTTTTTAAGTAAGAGCTGTTCATCTCTAATATGCAAACACCTGAATCACGTTCAAGGTTTCCCATTTCGATGTGTTTGTTTCCCAGAAGGCGGCCAGGCCTCCTTGGAGGCTATGAACCACCCAGCACACTTGAAAGCAAAGTATTTTTTAATTTTTCCTCCCAAAAATTAAAAGCCAGGGGAAACGAAGCAATGGATCTGCTCCTTTTTGTGGCCATTGTGGAGTTAGGCAGGAAATGCCATTTCCCACTGAGGCTTCACGGGACTGTAGTGGCTTTGTAGACTGCCAGCCTACATTAGCTCCCCAAACTGCTAAGCCTCGGGGACTGATCCCAGTCCCGTACAGCCCATAGTCAGTCAGAAAGTGACCTAGTAATCCAATTAGGCAGTAACACAGGCTGTCTAAAGAAATAAAACAAAAGGAAACAGGGAATGGAAAACTAACAGGAAAGAAGTTATGCCTACAGCAAAGCGTATCCTCATTACTCCCCTAATCTGCAGCTGCAAAGCAGGAGCTCAGTTGGGTGCCCAGTGCCTGTGAGACAGGGACAGAAAGCTACAGAAAGCCCAGCTCGCACCCCAGCCCGGAACCCCCCATCACCAAACACAAGCGCTGCTTGCTGGGTGTATGGAAGGCAAGGCTGCAAAGAGATGGCCCTTTCTAGTCAGTCTGGTCAGTAAAGCTCAGCATGATTTCTCCAACCTCTTCTAGCTATTTAACGTGCTTCTCTGACTTTTGTCACACCACGTTCAGCCACTGCCAGGTATTCTGAGTGTGTCATCCAGAAAACCACACAGCTGCAAAGGGACAGTGGAGGGACACCACTATCATTTCCTCTGAACATGGCTGGGTGGCAGAGGCTGCTCCCCTGAGCACTCCCTCGGGGTACCCATCCCCACCTGCCCAACCTGTCAGGTGCCCAACTCCAGAAAGTGGCTCATGCTCTCCAGAGGATGCCCCACATCAAGCACAGACATGAACAAGTGCATAAGAAACTGCCCGTTTAGCTGTAAAGGTCAGAACCCCTGGGAAGGTAAGGGCAATGCAATTTTGCAATGCACTGTGAAAAACACTGCGACTGCAGAAAGGGGATTTCTGATTAAAACAAATGTTTAAACTGCTGGTGGTTTCCACACACCTCAGAAATCAGCACGGCGAAGGTTTAAAAAGAAACATTCTAAGCCACTTCCTGGCCGAGCTCTGGCTTCTGCTGGGCTAGAAGATAATTACAAACTCAAACACAGAGCAAGAGATCTCAGCTGCCAATGGATTTGTTTGTGGGTGTGAAAGCTCAAAAGCACGAAAACTATCACATCAGCTTCCATGCTGGAGGCCCAAGTAACAGCATTATCTGGGGGGTTGGAAAACAACAAAATGAAAGAAAAACCCCCTTGTGAATGCCATTGCTCTGGAAAATTAGCATTTTTAATAGGAAAGTAAACATAAGGCTTGGTTTATATGATGATAACTATCAGCATGTCAGGGTTTTTTTATGGTTTCTCCATTATCATAACAAAAGCATGCTGAGCATCTTGGTTGAACTGCAGGAGTTAAAAATGCATAACATCCCAACTTCTTACAGATAATTTTACAAACAAGAAGTGATGAGAATGCACTTGCACCACTGATTTCTTTTATGAATAATTTTACCAGCACTTTTAAGTCTGCAGGGAGATCCAGTTATTCTATCAAGATGGACCTGCAATCCAAGATCAAAGTTTCAAAGGATGATAGGTTAAGGAGCCAGACATCCAACTCTGGCTTAGAAAAATCCTTCTCCTGAACATTACTTTAAAGGACTTGCTTTTGCTCTGCATTCTGTGACACAACACTGCACGGCATCATCCATCAATGATGCAATGCCTCTTGGTAGCTGTTCATCATGCTACCAAACCTTGGCTGAGCGTGGGCAGGACATGTTTTGAGACAGAGCAGCTCCTGCACTGGTCCAGCTCCTACGCCTGCAGGTCCTCTGGACCACAGAAGACATAGGAACAGCCAAATTGCCCTCCCTGGCCAAGACCAGACATGGAGCCACTAAAGCCCATGCCTGCTCAGCTACAACCAGATTCTTCCACCCTGAGGATGTCCTGGCACAGGGTGCAACCCCAGGGGCAACTCCATACCCCAGCATAAGAGGTTGTCTGTCAGAGGCAGTGCCAGCCTCACACACAGCAGGAAACAAGGGCCTCAGGACACAGGATGGCCCCGAGACGTGCTCCCATATGTCCTCTGCTGTGGACAGGGAGGGACAAGGAGCTTGGGATCCGAGCAAGTAGATCTCAGATGCTGCAGCGTCACCCGAGCCACTGGGCAGTGCACATGCCTTCAGCCACACGGGTATAAAGAAGCGACTAGTTTCACAGCGAGCAAAATGTTGTTCTACTCTCTCCACAGATGACTAGCAACACAAACCTGAAACGTCAAAAAACAACTCTTAATTACCAAAGTCAGCACTTAATGACTCCAATTACATTGCCGCTGATTTCTGAAAATTGGATTCTCCACTACACTTGCTGTGTTTAAATTAGTTTCTTACCTCATTCACGGTAATTATACCTTGACAAACCAAATTAAAATAACAGTAGAGATTTCTGAAATCCTACTGAAAAATAGTGGGGATTTAAGAACAAAATATTTCTTAAGCCCACCACCATCCACATTTCTCATCGCTCTCTCTTCAGGGCACAGGAATGCAGAAGGTTAAAAGATTAGAAAAATGCAAAGTACAGTATTTTGTTAAAATGCAGTAGAAACAGTGTTTTAGTAGTAGGAAACAGTGGTTTGGTTCTGTGATAGAAACTCACTGTCTTATCCCCTTGTATCACAGAAATTAGCTTCTCCTTTCATCCTAAAAACCAACAAAAGTTACTCTCCTCAGGCTCACCATCACCAGAGGACTCCAGCAATGAGAAGACAGATGTGCATTTATCAGAAAGGAATATATTTCTCAGAACTAACAGTTCTCTGTATCTAACCTGCATGTTGAGAGCCAGTATCTAGACCCACCATCAAAACATGCCTATGGAATAAGCATGGCTTCTTCAGGATGCAGTTGCACCCATTTGGGGATGCTTACCCTTAATTAAGGAATCATATTCGCTATTTTATATATATATATCTTTATATATATATAAAAATACCTCTCCTCTGGAGAAATGCTGAGAGAGTTGGGTTTGGTCAGCCTGGAGAAGGCTCAGGGAAGACCTTATAAGCAGCCTTCCAGTACCGAAAGGGGGCCGACAAGAAAGCTGGAGAGGGAGTTTTTGACAAGATCATGCAGTGACAAGACAAGAGGCAACGGCATTAAACTGACAGAAGGGAGATTTAGATATTAGGAAAAAAATTCTTCACTATGAGGGGGATGAGACACTGGAACAGGTTGCCCAGAGAAGCTGTGACTGCCCTACCCCTGAAAGTGTTCAAAACCAGAGCAACCTGGTCTAGTGGAAGGTGTCCCTGCCCACAACAGGTGGGATAGAACTGAATGACCTTTAAGGTCCCTTCCAACCCAAACAATTCTGTGATTCTATGATTTGCAAGTTCCTGTTTGTAATTAGTATTAGAAATGTTAAAAGACAGGAACGTAAACTGCATATTTCAAGAAACTAAGCAACCAATGTAGAATGCATAAACCCAGTATTTTAGGGAAAGCCTCTACATGTGTTTACTTCATATGATATAGAGAGAGCAGTGATTTCTCCAAAGATGCCCCTCCATACATTTTTATCCAAAAGAAGAAGGAAGAAACACCAACAGTCCCTAGTCCCTCTGCCAACCTCAAAATTAAAACATCCAAAGCACATATCCTTACACAGCAGCAGCCTGGCAATAGCCACAGCAGTTCCCGAGTATCCACGGTAACTATGGCAATGCCAAGGTACCCATGCCAACACTGTAGGCAGCATCGCAGTCCAGGCAATACAGTCACAGGAGTGTGTCTCAGCACCTGGACAAATTAATCCTAATCCCTGCAGGACCATGATCACAGCAATTTCAGGAGCCAGCTAGCTGGCACTGCATCTCAGATGATAGGCAGGCATTACGCTGGCTGGGAGGTTAGTACATAGAGCAGTCAAGCCAGCCCCAAAGTTAGCTGTTCGGAAATTAGAGAAAGGCTTCAGGTTTCTGAGGGACCACAACTGCCCCAAAGGAGCAATGACAACAAGTCCAAAGAAGCCTGGACCAACATGGCATGCCATCCTCTAGATCCTCGTGGCAAAGCAGTAAGGCATCGCAAAGACCCCGCCAACTCACTAAAACTAGGGAGGAATACAAATGGTTTCATCTGCACATGTTCAGTGTGCATAGCGCTAACTCAAGAGGCAAGAGGATACAGATTTACAGGGTCACATTTTTGCTTCAGTATAGGGATATAATACGCTGCTTTCACAGCTACTTCTTGCAATAATACCTTTTCATTATGTTTGTTTCTGCTTTATTTTTATTCTCATCTTTCACGGATACCCATTACTCAGCAGTGGTTGTTGGACTTCATGTTCACATATGGTTTAAAACGGAGGCTGTTTAATGTTCCCTGTATGTAAATAACTATATTTCAGTCCCTGCTGTGCTAGTGAAGAAATTATTAATTATAAATCTTGAATACAGAAATATGTCAAGAAGGTTTTCATTTAGAAATCTATTAGAGCTTACTCTGAGTTACATTTTCTATCTTCCCTTTTACCCATGAATTCCCACTACTTTTAATGAGCACATAAAGCAACTAGCAACCATCGAAAATGGTCCAAAAAGCAGAACTCCAGGGGAGCAGCCATTAACCCAGGTGCAGCCCTTTTGTAGGCACCTCTTTGCCTGGAGGCAGGGCTTTCACCACGACTGGCGCAAAGGCAAAGCCAAAGCCAAATCCAACAAGTCAATGCGGAGGGGAGGCCAAGCGCTGAGGATGCCTGGGGAACCCCCACAGGACACACTGGACAGCAGGAACCTGGAGAAAGGCCACCTGGGATAACATGGCAACCCCTGCTGCCACCCATGCTGGTGCCTCATGCGAGCAGGAGCCATTGTGCAGGGAGCTGGTTTTACCACCAGCAACGAGCAACCATAGGACAACACATGCAAACAGCAGTGCAGCACAGCAGGATAAGAGCTAGAAGGGGCAAACACCTGCATCTTAGATGATTCTGCTTCAGCTCTATTTGTGGCATACCCCTAGTGCTGCTATTAGAAACAAACACAAGTTTTTCAATGTAATCAATTCATTTTTCAATCATCTTTTAACATGGCTGCCAGTATTCATTTCAAACCAAAACTCCCACGCCAAGCCAAGCCAAGCCAAGCCACGCCAATTATTTTTCAAAAATGAATGCCATGAGAGCCAGAGGCAACATTAACATAACCACTAACATTTCCAGCTTGTTTGGTATCAGAAACCAGCACACAGAATACGCTTTTGAACTTCCCAAGGTGGAGAAACACTCTAAGTAAATAAAGAGGAGATACACAACTCATTGTTCAGCCGGTCTCCCTTCCCTACTGAGCTATAACAGATCGCAGGAAATGCTTCTGCTCCCTGCCATCCCCCAGCCCTGATACTCCTAGGCCTTTCAGTGCAGGGAATAAAGGCAGAAAGCTCACATCAGCTATCGAGCAAGCAGCATACAGCTGCAGGTAAATGGGCAGCAGATCTTTCATCACAAGCACCCCAGCCAGCCCATGCTGCATGCCACAGAGTGCTTGCCCACAAAAGTCTGGACCTGCTCTGGAGAAGATGGAAAGCCTTAAGAAACTATGACACACCCCTGAAAGCAAGCAGGAAACATGGCAGACAGCAGTGGCAGCATGCCATTTCTTCCCAGTAAAGAGGGAGTTTGTTGGGTTAAAACTCCCATCTCACCCAGGAGGGTGAGGACACAACTGGCTTCCATGCAGGGTATGGGCAGTGAGCAGCACTCGCTGCCAACTCAATCCAGCCGCCGAATTGCCCAAGTGTATTGGTACCACCACAAACAGGAGCAAGCACTCCTCATGCAACCATCTGCCTCGGGTAGGTCAGTGCAAAGATAAGTCTCTGGTGGCAAGCAAACAAGCAAAACCAGGAAAAGCCTCACGAGGCAGAAATTAAGACATTAATCAAGAAGCCAGGAAAGAAGGAAAAATCTTTGGCCTGTGGAAGCAGGCAGCAGGTAGCCTGAAACCGGATATTAATTTGATTTGCACAAATGTAGTCCAATCTATCAAGTTTGAGCATGGTCTTTCTGCAGTTAGGAGACACCGAAGTGACTACAAGAGATAAGGGATTCAAAAGATGCCCCAAATCAACACTGCTGTACAAGGATGGGAAGAACCCCAATGCTGCTCAGCTTTGCCTACTTCCATCCCCATGCCACCCCACACGCTCTCGGAATACTGATGAGGAATTTTTGCCCAAACCCAGTCCCAGTAACTGATTTTTGCTGACCTAAAGCTATCCTGCAGCTCTAACAACAGATGATGGATCTCATTTCCTACCCTAGCAGCCTCTGTGGTGCGGCATTGTCTTGCATATTAAGGATCCTTAATTGACACCTAAAAGCATCTGCAAAGTCTTAAGTATGGATTTTACCACTTAATCTGAAGCAATAAGGAGCTGACAATGTAAAGTATGTTTAAGGAAAGTATGTTTAAGTGGAAAGGGGCATCAAGATAATTTTTCTCCTTGACCAGTGGTGGCAGCTGATTAAGATGATGAGTAATATTAGCCTGAAAGGGACCTTTTTAAAAATAAATATGTATTTTTTAAGTTGGCAGGGAATATGCCTGTTCAGTGGAAACGGGAAGAAAAAAGGTCAGGGAAGCAAAGGAAAAGAGCTGCCCACTTGCCCATGACACTGTCAGCTTCAGATAGTGATTGAAGATTAGGAGTATAAATCACCTCCAGTAAGGGTTCCTGGACATCAGTGCTTCCTGCGATTGCTACAGAGGCACTGTCAGCTGATTCTTATGTCTCGAGTTTGGGATGACCACTGGGGTGGGATAAGGTTGAAAAGAAGGGTTAATTAAGCAAAGAAGAAAACAGGCAAGAGCCTTTAGAAATTGAGGAGACAATGAAAGTAAATGGCTTGGCAAAACAACCTCGATTTCACTATCAAAGTTATAAAAACATCTAAGAGATGGAGCCCTATTTTAGTGATTTATAGTATCACTGTATGTTCCTGCAGAAATCGTAAGTACTGGGACATTTATTAGGGTAAATGCAATCACATCCAAGCCACCTCCTTTTCTACTCTGTAAAAGGAGAAAAAGCTGCCAAGGATCTCTTCATCCAGAAAACAAAGCACCACCAAGGACTTGGGAAAATTATCATGCTGCCAAAATAAAACTCAGAAAAATATATTAATTAAGTTAATGTGGCATTTGTTGTTTCCTTGCTTGGAGGAACAGTGCATCAACATTCAGGTAGGTGACCAAAACCAGAAACCCACCTTCCCGCTCTATGACTAGACTGTGCAATTCCCACTCTCTCCTGTGATCTATTTCTGTTTGTTTGGGAAGTCATATGGCCAAGGGAAGGCCCAGAGCCTTCAGGGCTACATGTGAAACATCCATCATGCCTATGTTACTCATCTGATGGTTATTTAATGTTTTTTGTTTGGTCGGTTTGGGTTTTTTTGTAATCTATCACTAAAGAAAAACCCTTCAGTCCAATTTCATAACACATTTGAAGTCTTGCATCATCATGTTCATGAGGTCAGAACCACAACTGCCGCAAGTTTACTACCACCGCGGCAAATCCCAGCATGGTAATGCTGTAATACCCCAGCCGTCAGAGCAGCAATGCTGCAGACGGTGCCGCATTTTTAACCTCAGTTGTGCATAACTGTCAATCACTGACCCATTCCCCAGCAACCCTCCGTGGAAGCAGGTTGCTATGCGACCCATTTGTGCTCCAGATACCTTTTAAAGCTAGTTTAGAAATGGCCAAAAGTCAACAGAGTACTGAGACTACTGCGGACAGATCCCAGGTGGAGGTGCAAGCACAGGAAGCAAGTGAGACTAACATTCCCACACCTCTATCAAAAGTGTCATAATACTCAGTGCCACTTCGCTACATATGAAAACTCCTTAAAGAAGCCTTGCTGCAGCCCCAATACAACTCATACACTTCCTGACCTGCAATAGTAATTGCCTCCTGCTTCAGAACAAGCTCCTGTGCAATTGCCAGCATGAGAAGATAATAGTTGAGGCGCCAGACCTCCATGCTCACACTGCCAGGGAATTGCACCCATGTCTGGGAAGTATAAGGGCTGCAACCCAGCAGAGCTGAGAGCAGACACCCTGCCATGCCCACCTACCAGCCTTGCAGGGGTTGTGAGCCCAAACATCTAACAGAGCCCACGAATGACCGGCAACATCCTCCACAGCAGCACTTGCAGACGCCCAAAGGACCGCACTGAAGAAGAACAGCCTTCAGAAGCACTCATGGGGTTTTATTAGGGAAAACCACAATGTCCTATGAAACCTAATGGGAATATAATTACTCTCCAAGCCAGGAGTGCAGGGACTTTCTATAGACCTGATGATTAGAAATAATTAAGTAGAATTAATCAGAGGGTAGAAATCATCCAGCCTGTGTTTCTGCATCCACAGGGCCCCGCAGCCTCTCCTTCCCAGCTCCCCATCAGCAGGTACCCTGGTAGGCATGCCATAATGAAACCCAGCTGTGGGCCTGACAAGCAACACATCAGGCAGCCAAATTACTTCTGCTGCACCCTTCAACAGGCTGGAGCTCTCGCACCCACGAGGCTGCCACACTTCTTGGCATTTGTGGAGAGGGACCTCCTAGCTCCAAGACCTTTATCTTTCTGTCAAACTAGGTCAGGTGGACCTCACAAGGACCGTGAGTGCTGCCCTCTCTATTTTTAACTCTTTTTTCTTTTTTGAAAACACACCCTGAAAAAGAGGAGCAACACTTACTGTGTTACGTCACTGCAGAGAAGGGTGTCCTTCTAGTCTTGGCATTGTACTCATGTATCCCCGGCTCATTATCAACCACTAATGTCTGTCATTATTAGTTATAGAAACTTGATTTCTGTCCTGTAGAAACCAGTGGTTAAAATGCTACAGATTTAAATAGAAGCAAGACTGAGCAATCACAGTAATTGTCCAAAAGGAACTGGAAAAATTGCAGGATTTGGAATGAACATGCAGACATGAAAGGTCCAAAGTCCTCCTTTTTCTGACCTTGTTTTATAAAAATATAGCCTACTAGCATAGGTTATAGTAGTAACTATAGTTACTAGTGTAACCAATGTAAATTAGACCTTTAAGATCAGGTTCACAAAGCAGCTGAGCAATTTAGTAACAGAGGCTGTGGACACTCAAGTAGCTGAGCCTTTGTTGTCTTGTTTTCCAAACAGACTGTGTATCAGTTCAATATATTTATGTAAACATGCTTTTTTCCCCCCCTTTTTTTCTTTCAAGCCTTCGAGAAAACTCTAAGAACAGCTTAGCCCAACAAGTACTGGAGTAAATACACACAAAACCAGCAAAGGCTTCCAGCTCGTGCCTCTAACTATCAGGAATCTTCTTTTCACTGGAAGTAGCATGGGCTACAATACCAATGTTTTAGAAGTAACAGAGATGGGTTAAACAACAGTGAAAGCTTTATTTTGTAAAGAGGGAGAGAAAGGTTTGGGCAACCAGATGACTGTCAGGGACAACACATGCAAAAAGGCTAAGAGGTAGAGGAATCAAGAGGTCAACAGTAAAACAGAGAAGGGACTCTGCGCAGAGCACCCACCTAATGGAGCTGGCCAGGCACACAGCAGGGCAAGGGGACAGAAATGGGGCTCCACATTGCTCAGCCTTTGCCCTGACCAGCATTCCCCCTCCTGCTGGGTGGGCCCAGGCAAAGGAGAGACCAACAGAGAAGCCCTATGGCTTGGCCCCATCTTCACCATAGGTGGATTTTCACCCCCTGAGCACCAACTGAAGCCTACAGGCAGGGATGTGTGCAGTACATCAACCTACACTACCACATTCACCTCCACACTCTGCAAATACTTGGCATTTGTTTCATTTAGTGTCTGTTTCATAACCTTGTGAAAGAAACATTATGAAATTATTCACTTGGAAAAGAAATGATTAAGCATGAAGAAGTCATACAAAACCAGGGGTAATTTGACCACTTCTGCTTAGACTATTTTTTGATAGTTTGTTATAAAGGACTTAAAACCTTAACCCAGCTAGCCTTTACTGCTGCTTTGGGGGTCTGAGCTCTTGTTTTATCGCACTTGGTGATACTAAAACGAGTTATGCAGCATAAAGCTTTGTTACTGCCTTGTCAATCACCCCAAGCAACACAATACCATCACCTCCAGCTGACCCCTGGAAGTTAAGTATTATTTCATGACAAAATACAGAAGCTTGTTGATGGCAATCTGCCCTCCAGACAGACAGACAGACAGACCTTGCGCAACACCTGACCTGCATCCAAAGCCAAGGCATCATCCAGCAGGACTGCTAACTGGAGATAAATACCCACAGCACATGGGAAAGTAATGAGCCAGAAACTTCAGGACTTCAGGAAGGTTGCTGGGATTAAACAATAACATTTCCATCAGTTCTGCAGAGGAAGAGCTAGAGACGACCCAGGGTGCGAAACGATGCCAAATAAAACTGCTAGGAGCTGGATTGCTCACTGTTCACTTTTGCAAGTAAAGCTTCTAGGAAAACAAAACAAACCCTTTTCGGTCCTTGAAGTGCCTGGACTCCCAAACCTGGACTCAGCTCTATACCCTGCTGTCCCTGAAAACAGAAAGGATCAGGTGGGAAGAGCAGAAGGACAGTTCAATGTGTGTGTGCACGCAGGCATCAAACAGGCATTACTGCTTGGGGAGCCAGGAGACAGACGGCAGAAGTTACTTTAGGCCTACTGGCCTCTGCAGAATGGTTAACAAAAGAAAAAAGGAACTGTAAAGAGGTCCATGACACAGAACAGTTCTTGGAGGAAGAGTAGCACCTGATAAAAGTTTCAGTTGTTAAATAACTGATCCCGCAGGCATCAAGCAACTGGCCTTGCACCAAAGCAGAGGTGGCTGCTGAGATGGCTGGAAGTTCTACCTGTATGGAGACCTGAGGACCAAGCCTGAAAGTTTCATTGAATTTTGTGATCCCTAATGAAAGAAGAAATAAAAAGAAAAGGGGGAAATTAAAAAAAAAGGCAGAAAAGAGACAACCAGCGATGACCCGCACAGCGCTCTCCTCCACCGGACAGACAGTACATCCAACCACGCATAAAATATGACAATATGTATTTGAAACCAAATTACTACTTCATCAGACCTATTAAAACCAGCCATCCAGTGGACCCTGAATTTGCTCAGCTCAACATAAGCAAGCACGAGGCAGTTGAGTCTGGTGAGGGGCTCGGAACAGCAGAGGAGGCAGAGGAGTGCACAAGACCCCTTCCATAGCAGAGAAGAGATGGGTATACATGCTACTCCAGGTGTTGTGGGCTGGCCAAAGCCCATGCTGTTGCCAAAGATGATAACTCCTTCCATCTGCACCCTATATGCCAGACCCTGCGTTCTGCAGGGTGCTCTTGCACCCATGCAACTCAGGCTGTGCAGATGGCAGGGAAGCCTTGGTGAAAATCAACCCTACCAAGAGTGGTTTCTGCAGACTAGCTCCCTGATCATCTCACCACACAGTCAATAGCGTTTTCCTTGTCCTCTTCCTTGTATCAGCCTCCCCAGGATGCCAGGGGATGGAAATACTCCTTCTCCCACCCCATGTCACAGGGATGCACACAGGGCAGAGCTAGCACAGCCACTCCTGTGCTGAATCCCTTCTGGTAAAGCAGCCTCACGTTTCCAGAGAGCCATTAATCCATCACCTTTCAGATCAGATTCATACAAATTATTTTATTCATAACTAATTAAGGTCTCTAAATGTGGAAATTAAATTAGCATATACAGTGTAAGAGGAGATAACAAAAAAACCTAGATAGTAGCAGTATCTCTCTCCTCTGCATGAATCAGGACGACGGGTGAGGGTGGTGGCTACCTGGCAGTCATCTTGTGAAGTACATCTTTGAAAAGCTGCTCAGGCCTAGTCACAAGATATGTGTATGTCTGAAGTGCCAAACTAATCCCCAAACTCAGGTGCCCCTCAACTCTGCTCTAAAAAAAACCCTACTCTGTCACTAGGAGCACATGTGCAGGACAGCTAAGAACCCAGCATTTCTTTTATGGCTTGGCTTCTCCATTGGAAAACAAGCTGTTTGAAACACAAAAGAGTGCTCCTCGTCATATGTATTTAGACTCACCTTTCCATTCAAATCAGGCTGCGGCAAAAGAGAGAACATACAGGGAAACAGATGGCCCTACACTGAACACAAGGCATAATTCACTTGAGGGGCTGAGAGTCAGGGAGGAAGATGGGAGGATCAACGCCACCACTGAATTCAGCCTTGTATTTACAGCAGAGCCCTGATGTACATACTGTAGCACATACTACAGCCACAAACGTTTTTGCACTAGCTTCAGAAAGGAAAGATTCTTGAAAGTTTGTTTCTTGTTTCAATAGCAAAGCAGCATCTGAATTGGTGATGGGGATTATGATGACTGTTTCAAAGGCAGCTTCCTCCCATGCTTGACAGCCCACCGATACAGTTAATATCAGAATCCACTACAAGAGTAAAAGGATCTTTTCCCCTATATTCGGCCTGGTTTGCCTAGTTTCAAAGGGATATTTGGGCTGAGACGATGGTAGGAAGATGGTCTGTACAGTTACTCAGACCAGGAAACAGACATGTCCCAAGCAGTAGCATATTTGGCCAGGCAGCCAGATTGCAGAAAGGGTAATAGCCACGTTGAAATAAAGCAAAGAAGATAAGGTTAATATATGTGACCTTTCTGATTCTGCACAGCCAAAAACAACAATGCGCAAACTAGAGGAAAGTTTTAGGGCTAGACTGCCCCCCACTTCCAAGCACCCTCATGTCTCAGTGAAGTCCGTAGGGGCTAAGTGTACCTGTGCTAAAAGTATGCATAACCTTTCCTTACAGAGGGAACAGGGGCAGGCTCCTCACAGTACTCCACAGGAGCCTTTCAGGATCAGTTCTTCATTTGGCAAGACAAAAACGACCAAGCCAAGTAACAGCACAGGCATGTTTGTTGCTGAAAAGCAGGCTCTGGAAAGATTGAGAATGTGGATAGCAAGAACAAGAAGAACTGCTCCGTCTGGTCTCTCTTCCTTGTGCGCCCATCTCTGTGTACCCACTGTCTTCAGGAATCCAACCAGCTGGTAAGTCCTCTTCTGCCACTGACGCACAAAGGATGAGAAACCTCAATTAAGGATCCACGTCTTGCAGGCTGTCGTAATTCATGCCTTTAGCTCTGTAGGACCCCAGGTCAGTTCCTGATGGGTGGCTGCTCCATGAATACAGTTCAGAGACTAGTGCTTCAAAAATGTCTACAGACACACATGCAAAGGTATATAACTGAGTGTCAAAAGAAATGCAACTGTTGTGGAACAGTCAGTTCTAAAAACCCACAGTTTGTTCCTTGCCACATATCCTGTAGATATAATGAAAACATAGTTACTTTTTCCATTTCAGTTCAGGTTATTCCACATTGCATCTGACAGTTTAAGTCTCACATAGCCAACACACGTGTTTGGCTTTACGTATGGATGCATGGTCCGTATTTACACACCATGTGCATTGAGTTAAGCAGATGCCCAAATCCTCAGCAGGAGTGCAGTTGGTATTTCAGTGCCATACCCAAAGAAGCTTATCTCTGTATCCCCAATATGATGCAGTTCCAGTGAGCTTGGTGACCAGAGTGAAGCTGAATGAAGTTCTTGGTTTCCAGCTGGAATGAACTATGTTATTTTATAGAAGATGCGGCTCACATTGATGCCAGCATGAAGATGCTATAAAATAAGGAGAGGAGTGTGAAAAGTGAACAACTGAGGTTTACTTCAAATGGCATACTGCATATAAACGTCACTGCAACACTTAGGAAATCCAAAAGCACCTCCAAAGGCAGGTCTATTATTATTTGTAGGTGTACCTCCTCTTGAAGGCCCCAACAGTTGCAGCTATGTCCCAAGTGCCCACATTGCACACAGACCCCAGTTCCTGTCTCCAGAGAGCTACCATAGGCAAGTGCTGCCCCTGTCTCCAGCCACACAGGCAGATTTTCACAGCAGCAGGGCTGGGGCATGCCTCCCAAGCAGTCCTCCTGCAAGGACTTCTTTAGCTCCTTCCTTAGTCTATCCTCTAGCCAGGGACACCAAACCAGCCAGCCTGCTGGGGTATATGCCTGCCCAGGTACTCCAGGAGGCAGCAGGGAATAAAAATAAAGATGTTTCCACACACCCTTGCCAACACAGCTCTTTTTTGCAAAACTGTTTTGTGAAGCCTGGTTTAAATCAGACCCCACTCCTGCAAAACACATTCTCACCTCCCAATCCCAGCGAGCAAACCTAACAACCTAATGGGACTAGTAACTTACACACACAGTCACACATGGATGTACCATACAGTCCTTTGACCTGCCACGGCACCATGTAAGCTTATGAGATGTGCCAGTAGTAAATGACACACAGAACACCCAGATTTTGTCTGCATGTTTGTTGTTTCATTTAATACCAGATAATCCCAACCACATGGGCACCCATTTGCTGAAACCCACAGAGCTGCCTGTTCAGTCTGAATGCTGCAATAGCACTGCCATCCTAAATTGCTGACCCGAGCTTTGGTTCAGGTCCTCTAGAAGGAAGGGGACTGCAGCAGAGCCACCTGCCTTACAACTCAGAAAGCCAAGATGTGAGACAGTCCCCCATTTCCCAGCACTACATACACAAACTGCTCAAGCACAGCAGATGGGAAAAAAGCAATTTCCTCATCAGTACCACTTTTGTTAGCAACAGGACCCAAAGCGGCAAAAACACCTTCTGCAAACCACTCTCACCATCACGTAATACATCATAAATACCATTCTTCAGCTGGGGGTCAAGCACTTTTCTTCCTAATGAGCCTTTCCAAAACAGAGCAGACAATGACCACAAAACAATTACAAAGAATAATATTGGAAATTGCCAATTAGGTATATTAAAAAAAAGCTTCAAAGAAAAAAAAAAATAACATCAGCAAAGACACTACTTATTTTTACCCACATATAGACAGTACTTACTTAAGGGAATACATTTTGCTGGAAAACATGTTTGTTTTAATTATATAGCTGACTTTCACACACAAACAAATCCAAGCTATGGAAAACGCTGTACCTAGGCTTTCAAAATGGCAAGAGCCAAGCCAAAGATAAGATTATGCTACAGTAATTAATGTTTCTTTGCACTCTAAAAGGTATTTACCATTTGGCTTTGCCCAAGGGAAATAAAACTGTTGCAAAGTGATATAGAAACTGTTCTAGAGTAAAATCTGCCTCTGCCTTGTCCTCATTATTCCCTGGAAAAAAATCTGCACGTGCACGTGAACAGAAAGATATGGGTAACCCCACAAAGTCAGAGACGCTGCCTCTTCTGCCTTTCCTGGGTCAAGTACCACATCTCTCCAGGAGCACTCATGAAGGGCCACACTGCTCCCCATGGGAGTGCTGCCTGCCACCCTTTATGGGATCTTCAGGGGTGGTGGCTGAGGGCAGCAGCAATGCCATCTATCACCCCTTACCCAGGGCTGCCTTGGATGTCTTTCAGACACCCAGTGTGGGTCTGCTGCCCATTCCCACGGTAACTGGTAGCAAAGCCAACATAGCTGCTTATGGTGTGGCAGTGGGCAAGTCACACCAACACCACAGGAAAAAAAGGCTGGAAATCTTCTAACTCCAGTGCAGAAAATTGTCTGAAAGCATGAAACTTTTTATTTCAGCTCCATTTCTGTATAGCTGAAGCATCCTGAACTGCCCGAGGTTATCAGCACAGACATCAAACGTACAGAACCATATTAAACACGTCAGCAGCTGGCACTGTTGGATCTCTCAAAAGCAATGCCAGTGCTGGCAGAGTAAAGTTGCTAACCCCACTACAAGCACCAGGATCTGAGGGAACTAGATGCAAAGTAAAGAAAATGAGATAGATACATGGATAATTAAGAGGAAAACTTGCCAGGCAATTAGAAAGAAAAAAAGAACATAAAACTTCTTCACATCAGAAGAGAAACCACCATCCAGGCTATTCCATTCCATTAATTTCTTAGCAGTGTACTCATTCAAGTCAAATATCAGATAGAGAATTTACACTTTGAATCTTCTGAAGCAAACCTTCCATAAAAAGGAGAAACAACCTAATAGCAATTCATTCACAGTGGAAAAAGAAAGGGATTCCCTCTCAAGCACAGCAAACTCAGTGGCAAAACTCTATAAAAATTGTAAACCAGTTCCAGCAACACATCTAATTTGAAAGAGGCTCAGAAGCCAAGGCTTAAAACAAACCTTTAAAGTCAATTACTTTTGCAGTGAAATGTTCAGAGGTAATGTTTGGGGGTTTTGCTGACACTGTTACACCAAAAGCTTGATCTGAACCCCACAGGGGAAAATACCAATAGAGGCCCTCTTTAAGCTCTCCTGGCAGCATTTCCAGCCACAGAGCCAGGCTGCTCCCCACGGAGGAAGCCAAAAACTTCTCCCATCAGTGAGATGCTCACATGGGCCCTCCTTCCTTTATGACTTAGGGGTTAGTAATGATCTCTTTGCTCACAGGACAGGAATTTAACAGGTAGAAGGACAACCTTCTCTCTAGCCAAACAAAGATTTGACATGAAGCACAGTCCAAATTCCCCAGCATCTAAATCATTTCTATAGGGGATTCCCACAGCCAAGGAAGGGAGAGCAATGGTAATTCCTTAAGGCCACAAAAGAAAGGCAAAACACAGTACCAACAACCCATCAAGGGTACGTCCTGCTACTTCTGCACGAAATACTTTCAGTGCTGCTGCTTAAAATATTCTTTGGAGGTTACATCAGGGACGTTTTAAAAAAATAATCGTTCCATTCTTTGCTAAAAGAAAACATCCTGAATTAAGGTCGTAGGAAGAAAAAATAAATAAATAAACTCACTACACAATTGCATGCCATTTATTTAAGAAGTCTTCAAGCAGGGTTTCCTCTGAACTTCTGGGTGTTTGACTTTTCTGCTCTTAACACTGAGTAAAATTAATAAATAAAAATAAATACTGCATGCATGAGTAACGGCTGACTTAAAATATTTACAAAAGACTATTATCATTACCCCCAATGTGGGTCATCCGCAGTGCAAAGTCATTCAGATCCACAGCACAAGCAGCAAGAAGCAGTAAGAATGAGCATCAGAAATGTTCTTTGCTACCTGGATCACTCACAACTGCTGGTAGGTCTCAAAGCTACCAGACATCAAAGAAGGGTTCAGTCACAACTGGTTGGTTTGACTGCAGGTTTCAGAGAGAAGTCTGCTCCTGACTGTTACCCTGTATTAAAGCATTCACACAAGTTAGATCAGCACAATTAAAATGAGCTGGAACAATCCTATTACAGTTAGGCTGGCTGGTTTCTCACACAGACAAGCTTAAATTCATTTTTGATTAGCTATTTTAAGAAAGCTTAGCCTCTTTCTAAGACCAGCTTTCCAGAACTGAAGGGACCACAAGCTGCAATTTCAATAGACATCAGGGGAAAAGAAAACAAACAACCCAAACCCATTTCCTTCTGTAGAAAAGGCTCCACTGAGACCACGGGCCACATGGATTCTGGTGTGCACCAAACCCCCCCAACATCCATGGGGCCATGCAAACCCACATCAGCTGCAGATGAAGCAAGAGGCTGCCTGTAGTCTCCTGTGCCCTCGCTGGGGCTGGCTGCAACACCTGGAGCAGCAGCCACATTCCAGGCACCACTACAAGTTTCACTCAAGGAAGCAGACAACAAAAGTACCCAGTATAAGCAGCTGACGCCTTTATTCTCATTATACAGTATAACAGTGATCTTGCAGTCCCTGTCAGAGCTATTACCTAGTACTGCAAGCAGTGAAACAGAGCCACAGGGCAGCAGCACCCTCACAGCCTCACGGTTAGACACTTTATTAATGTCCTTCTTTGTGAAACGGGCTATTTTACATGAAATGCTTAAGCACAATGGACCTTCGGATCATTAGCCTGACGCCACATTAACACAAATAAATACTGAGAGTATGCCAGATTATATTCACCTCCGAAAAAAAACCCAAATCAGGAGACTACTTGAACAGAAGTAGCAGCAGGTTTACTTTAGGTATCTGCAGTGGAAGAAGATATTACAACCCAAGTACAAAGAGAGCATAAGTGGCAGCAGGACTCTGATAACAAGACAGGGAGATTAAAATAGACCCAAACATCAGAACAAACCTTTGAGGAATCTGAGGGAAGAAACCAGGCTCTGACAATCACTTTGACATCACTGCAGCTTTAGCTATATAGATGGATGGATAGGTATCAGTGTTTAAATTCTCGTGAGGATTTCTACAAGTTTTATCTTATTCCAGAAAAAGAAGTTACACAATATGACTCTCCATTGCTTTGGAATGTTTTCTGCGCAACAAATGCTACAAGTACTTCAGTCTCCTCTGGCAATGCCGCACACTTTCAGCCCCTGGAATTTAGAACACTTTTAAATTAAATGAGAGTGGGAAATTCATAGTTTTAATCTCTGTTGGGAAAAAACAGTATTTTAAATAGAGAAAGTATTGGCATGGGTTAACATAAGACAAATTTATTCAATCTCTTCAAAATCTTAGAGAGGTAGAAATTATCTTCTTCCACCAAGCACTACAGAAGCAATTTTAAAGGAAAGCAACCATTGACAAGTGACACTGCTATATCTAACTTGAAAGACAAGATTTAAGGCCAGATTAAGTTTTGTTGGCAAACTGGAGGAACTCCATCGATATCAGCTGTCCTACCCACTTGCAAGAAGCCAGGACTGTTTTATGGCACTGCACAATGTGACCTCAGTTCTGAGCTTGCATTAGCTAGGAACACTGTGTCCCACTGAAGCATTAAAGTTTACAGACTCAGCCAAATTTTCCATCTCAATATGCCACCAAGTCAAACCAGCAACAATTATCATCCCAGTCTTGAAATATGCAATAGCATATGCAAGACATATGCTCCACTTGATTTTGGAGACAGATAGAACCTGGCATTTTGTAATTCCTTTACCTTTTCCAGTCACCTTTAACACATCAGAAAAGAGGCTGTTACAGCAGCATTTAGCTGTCAGCACTTGGCAAGAGAGAGGAAGAGTATCCACTTTCTTCCCCAGGTATCTAAAGATTGGAAAGGAAAGCAACATGCACCAATAATCCCTGGAAGGAAAGCAATTAGCATACAGGGTATATGCGGAGGGAAGAGAGCACCTCCTGCAAAGATGAGACTGGAAATGGCACGGTAGTTAATTACAGCAAAAACATCCCATCCCATCCCCCCCCAATAAAACCTGTTTTGTATGTGTTGATGTGTCAGCCAGTGCAACTGACAAGCAGCAGGATGGGGCACCCCACTGCCTTGCCAAAGCCCAGCATGTGTGGTGCTGCACCCATGCTCCAGGGCACACAGGGGCATCCCCTCAGCCTTACCACACAGGGTGAGAAGCAAGTGACATTTCTCAATACATTATCTTCAATTTCACACTGCTTAAAATTCATTAGGCAAGCATTTAGTGGCCAGATACTGCTATGGATTGGAGATTCATTTACTTGCCACAGTCAACTGCAGGGAAGAAGAATACAACACACACACACACACTCATCTCTCCTCTATTTCTGACATCTTCCTATTTTATGTGGCATGTGACACCACCAAGCAAAGGAAAAGATGGAAACATCCTGCAAATAAAAGAAGAAAAGCAGGTCTTTCACATGGATAAAAGAAGGTATAGTACCTGCCCCTGAAGTACGAACAGGTCCAGACACCTTCTCCTAGAAAGATAAAAAGCATTTCACATACAATTCCTCCCACCATCTCAAGGAGGCTTTAAGGTACTCAAGGAAAAGAAGGATGTGCTGAGAGATTGCACATTTGCATCAGACACTTTGATGGTATAAACACTTTCAAGTACCCACATTTATTAAGGAGATGACTACCATGCATGAGTGAAAACAGACAACAGGCCTCATGAAATACACCATGTAATATGGGCGGTGGAGGACAACTCAGAACACCAGAGCTTCTGGGAGAGAGAAGGTCTTCTACAGATTCACACATGCACTGCTCTAATGCTGGCAGATCCATAACCACGGCAAATGGAGGAGGAGGAGGAAAGAAGAGCGAAAGGGGAAGGTGGCATATATATAGAAACACAGTGAAATACCCCCCCTTTGGATATTATTTAGGTTAAGACTGCACTACACTAAATGCTTAGGTAACACAAAGTGAAAATTAAGTGCAAACATACTAGAAAAATAATTTTAAAAAAACTTAAAAAATTATTTCTGTAAAACTTGAGTCTTAGGTCATCACACTGCTCTTTATGTCCACAGTGAGGACAAATCCAGAGTTGCCAACCTCAGCTGGGTGAACGCTTCTTGTCTTCCCAAGAGCATCAGAAACAAAGGTCATCTCAACACCTGAAAACCTCACTAACAACACATTTAAAGCTAACACTGAGGTAATGGTGATTATGTTACTCCTTTTGACAAAGACCAAAGCAGGCCTTGAAAGAAAAGAAGTCGAGCACAGATTTTTCTCCCCATCTCAGAAATACACATATGCCACATTATGACCTGCTGATTTCCTTTCTGCAGTTCAGCATTTCCAATCTTACTCTTCTCCTGTTGTCACCTGCCATAACTGTATGATTACTAATCACTAATTCCCACAGACTGTACCAGTCTTCTCTTACTGCAGATTCAGCTCCAAGCAATTTTTGGCACAAGCCTCTTTTAAAGAAGCAGTTTCACCACTCAGGTACAACAGACAGCTGAGACCAAGAAAATAATTTAGTGACATGAGGAGGGATGCTTAGCTAAGCACATCAGCTAACGAGCACACTGGTGCTAGAAAACCCATATGCACATTTCAGGCAGGCCAGCACTCCTGGGTAAGTTTCAAAATGCTTAATGATACTTTTGCCTCCTTGAAAACCCCTTAAAAGTACAAAAAAAAAAAAAGAAGGCAATTTCCAGCTTCAGCCTGACAGAAATTATACATCTTTTTAAGGATATTCCCCAGCCCTAAAGAGAGACTGCTGTCCACCACAGACATTATGTTAAATACTCATCGTTTCCAGGTTTTCCCCACCCCCCCGGTCCAACACAGGGTGTACTCTCAGAGGCTTTAGCAGATTGCATTCATCCTTGCAGCTGAAAACTGTGTCTCTGTACAAATAGGGTCACATAACACAGACGTCTTCAGAAGATCCCCACTCAGCAGCAACACCGTGAGACTCCCCGTGTTGGCAGCTGGAGGCTTAAAAATACGTCATCAAATGAGCCTTTCCAATTCAAGAGAGGAACTGAAACCAGCAGGAGGCTTCCCAGCCCCAACACCTAAAGGGTTATCCGTGGCCCAGAGGAAAGCTGGATAAATGGGTCCCCCTCTGTCTATTCATGCAGGGTGTGCTAGAGCAGAGGAGGCTTGAGGCAAGAAATCTGCACATTCCTTCTGTCAACAAGCATTTGGGCAGATCTAAGAGAGCAACATGTACTACTATCGCTCACGAGTGAAAGCCCCTGAAGATGTGTTGGATTCTGCTGACATAAACAAGCCTGCTCTTGGCTTACAGGCTGTATGGCTCACAGACCTCTGACCTCCCACCCCTCACCCAGCTCTGCCCGCACCAGCAGATCCAGTTTGCTGTCAGTCCTTTTTACCTGCCTGGTTGGCAGGGTCAGGACACCTCACCCTAGAGCAGGTCTATACGCTTCCTCGAGCAGCCTCCTTCTCCCTTGCACATGCCTGATGATCCACCTGGACTTGTGCTGTTATCCTGCTTGGCATCACTTTGGGTACATCTGCTTCACATTGCTGGCCACAGCTCCCAAGCATCAAAATGAAGCCTCCGGAGGTCCCCCTGGGGCTGCTGCCTTTGCTGGCTGTCACAGACCACAACCCTTGGGCTGTTCAAGTCACTGAGCAGGATCCCCAGCCCAAGACGCTCGCATTAATCTGCTGCTCACTCCCTCTTGCCAGGAGGCACCACGCATGAACTCCTCCCTCTCCTGTCCATCAAAAGAAGGAATAAATTACCTCCCGGCAGACCAAGACTCAGTTGTTCACTGACTCCAGAGACCTCGAGCATCTGCAGCAGCCAGATCTCCCAAGGCATTTCATGTGCTGCCATCCCCAATTCTGCCACATGATGATTCCCATTAGGGTGCTCCCACCTCCCCCACAGACCTCGGTTAAGATTTCGGCTGGCACGGATCCTGAGAACTGGCAGCACAGTTGTGCTTTCACTACTGCTGCTGCCCCTTACAGCATGCCAACAGGGCACAGATCAAATTGTTCTAGAAAAACGGTCTTTTCTGTTTCTGGTACAGAGCTCCATCAACACCCTTTTCCTGCCACACTCCAGGATGAAGCAAACAGGCAAGACCCAGACCCGAGGATGTTCTCCCACACTTCCAGCACAAGGAGCAACCTGAAGCATAATTTCTCCTTCGCTCTTCTCCCATATTTCAAGACTATTTGGGGATTCTGCAAAAAAAAAAGTATGTATTTGCTTCTACAGCTGCACCAAGCTGAAAGTTTGCTCTGAAGCGCAAGGTTTTGCTGCCTCTCCTGCTCCCACTGGAGGACAAAAGGAGTCAACAGCAAAGTGCTGATGGAAAAAAAAAAAGTCATTCAACTTGTAAGACTACTCCACTTGAATGGAACAATCCTAGACAAAGAGAGAGTAGATATTACCCTCGCAAGCCCTTACTTCATGTCTGAGGTCCACAGCAACATACGGCCAAATCAAGAAAACAAACTAGAAGAGCCAGGGCCAGAAACAGCCACAGAAGCTCAGCAACAAGTAAGCAAGCGTGCCAGCCAGGGTGCAAGCTCATCTACCTGGTGTTCAGGTGTCCAGCAGGAGGAAGAGCACTTGCAGAGGACTTGCTTTTCCTTCCAGCAGCAGCCTGTACTTGTCCTGACACACACGCCACACAAAATCAGGGAACACAGGAGAAGCCCTCCAGCATTTTGGGACCCCACCACCAGCAGCCACAGCCACATCCATCTGCCTGAGGAGGCTTCATGGGACTTGACCAACAGTTTGGTTCTTTTTCAAAACATCAGTAAAACCCGGCATCGCTAGGGCTCAGATGGGGAATAGATAAGGGTCTACAAGGGGTAGGGGCTAAGGGAAGGAGACCTCTCCCTGCCACAAAAATGCAGACAGCTTATCTATCATACCCTGGGGGGTCCCTTCTGAAGGCTGTTTTTTCTTCTTTTCCAGGAAGGGAAAGGAGGGGAGAGCATCTTTTGGCACTCTTAGTTTAAATAAATAAACAAATACAAATACAACAACCAAACACAATTGAGAGACCCCCCACCCTCAATTCATCACATTCTCCAGATGCCTCCTCACTGTCCCCTAGCCTCTTTCATCCCTTGGACAAGGCCATAGGTGGAGGACATCAGGGCAGATCCCAACCTGCAATGGGGAGAAAAGGCAAGGGAAAGGGATGATGTGTGGGATCCCTCAGTTAAGTCAAGCATTTGGCTTCACGTCTGTATCTGAACACCAAACTGGTACGCTTTTCTTCTTGGTTTAATGTAAGGACACCCACACTCATAGCTTTTGTTTTAATAAGGTCTGCTTTGTTAAAAACAGAGTGTGTTTTCTAACTTAACATAGACAGGAACCAAGATATAGCCAGGGATGTTTTTGTAATTTCAGAAGACCTTATTTCTATAATGTACATCCACAGCTTCCAAGACACACACACCCCAGCTGCCACTAACTGTACTTGCTCAGGGCCATTTTTACCAGAGGTCTCCATAGCAGCTTTCTCATATTTCTTTGCCGGATTTTGTTCCCTCCCCTTACGTCCCTCCACTCTCCCAGAGCTGGCAGGGGCCAGGCACACTTACACACAAGACAGAGCGACTGTCTGCCAGCAGACAAACAAATACAGAAAAGATGCTGAGCTTCCTCAATATTAAGCTTCCTCAGTAAACCACCAGTCTTTGTCTGAAGTCTTAACACTTCATGAGCATTTTGTAAATTTGTTCATACCCAGCTTCTTCCTACAAGCTTGGAGCACCTACAAACCCTATGTTTGGAGACTTGTCCCGCACTTCCCTGTCAAAGGGCGGCTCTCTGTAGGGGCCACACAGACAGCTAAAGCCCAGCTCTTCTTCTGAGCACTGGCATGAGAGAACTGTGTGAGCAACATCTACAGCCAGTAAGCCTGAACACCGTGCTACAGAGCCAGCAGCATGTTAACCACAGATGGCCCAAGCAAGCTGAAGTGAGTAACGTAATTAGTGAACCACTAAGTACCTCCACAGTCACATGCTTCAGTGACTGTCTTCACAAAGCCGTGAATGCAGAGCTATGCCTGAGCTTTTAACATAGAAATTAATTCATCCTTGACTTGAGGCACAAAAAAACCCTAAGCCAAACCACCTACGCCATGAATTTGGTCATCAACTAAACTGATGACTGCTGGTTAATACCATCCAAGCCTTTCCTTGACCCATTACAAGCCTCACACATAACAGACACCAATAGAGATAATACATACGATGACAACACTGCCAAATTTCAAGTTCACATTATCCAGAAAGGAATGCATGCAACCATCACAAAACCTGGTGCAAGACTATTAGAAATCAAATGAGAGGAGAATCAGCTTTTTTGTATCTCTGAATTAGAGGACCAAGTCTCTGCTGCCCCAAAATACACTCACAAGGACGTGAGAAGAGTCAGTTGCAGCTGCCCTGACTTACACTGATCCCCAAGACAAAAGGAACTGGCACTGTTTAGTAGCCTTCCACAGATACATTTCATGGAAGAAAAAGATCAAATACCATGTGAGACTGCATTCACAAGACTCCACGGGAAGAGGAGGCTGCACCAAGAACTACATTGTTCATCCAGTTTTGAGCTTACCTTCAACTCAAGCCCAGCAGGTATCTCCAGACATTCACAAGTGACGAAAGCAAAACTGTTTTCATCATTCTCACAAGCTCCTTCCTCTGATACAAAAATAATGTTTGTTGGCAAAATGTGATTTCAGGGCAACATTTCCACATGCAGAAGTAAAAACTTCAGACCTATTCAAAGCTGAAAGCTAAACAGATTTAATTCAGGAAACAAGGATGAAAATGTGAATTGACAACAAATAATTCTCCAGTGTAAAACAACACACACATATCCCTCTCACAGCCACACATGAGCAAACCCCAAACACAACCCTTTCAGAGAGGATACATGCCTTGTGCCTACACACGGCAGGAGGGTTCTGGTGAAATAATTACAATTAATCCATTACTTAATCTCCTAATCACTTCCGAGCATAAAACACTCCTGCACATTTGTTAATAATGACACATTCATTTTCATACCATCCTGCTCATGAAAATTTAACCAAGAAAATAAATTGAAAAATGACCAGATAACACCAGTTACCTCATTCAAAGCCACAAGCAAGAAAGATTTACAGCCAAGGCCTCATCCACAGCAGGAACTCGATGTTGCTGGTGCAGGCACCCTGAGCTCCCCCACACTGGGGGTCTCATCACTGAGCCACCCTTGCCTGCTGATTTCCAGTGTGCTGAACTGGGTTTTAAGTCGCTTCTGGTCCATGGGCTGCATCAGTAACCGGACACACAGAGTCCCCCCACAATTCCCCTCTTACTCTACCTAACATACATATCACAGATTTAAACATAAAGTGAAGCAGTTTAACCACCCACAGGATGCAATAACTAGGTGTTACCAAGAAAGTTTGAGCAGACAAGAGTAAGAACAGAAATTTAGGCAGATTTTGCAACACTTCAGCTCTGTGTCTTACTTGGTAGGTTTAGGAAAGACCTCTAACACTGACTTTTTTGTTCATTTATGGCCAGACGAAGGAGAATATTCCAGCATAGGAACCCTGAAGCTAAAATTAAACCCCTACAATTTGAGTTCAGTAGCAGTTGGTATAATTCAAATCCCAGCCACAATGAGAGGTCTCCAACATTATCAACTGTCAACAATTATTACTTGCTAAGCACACAAAACAGCTTTGTTCTGAACTGGAAGCCACAACTGCAAACAGCAGTAATTGCTACCAAAGGCAAAACACACAAAAAAACACCAGCCTTTCCATGCAAAACAGTCGCCAAAGAGGAATATATGAATGGACACAATAATCTTACTATCTCCACTCACATCCTTAAAAAGCAAAGCATAAAATCCAAGACTGTAGACCCAGCAAAGGAGAGGTCTAGCAAGGAAAAGCGATCCTCAAAAAGCACTCGGTAACTATTCTGAGCTGAACACACATTTAATGAAATATACTGTTCATTAGTTATTGAACTTTCATTAGCAGTTTAAGGGAAAGCCACAAATGCAAGAGATGAAATGCAAACAATTTCTCCTGAAATTGCATACATTTCCACATTAACCCTCAGCAAGTTCATCCCAACTGATACTAAAGACCAAATCAATTAATACTAATTGCTCACCTTATTTTCACAGAGGGATCTTTGCACTTCGGCAAGCCTCAAAAAAAAGAAGAAAAAAAGGCTATTTGTACAAAAGCAATTTACTTGTCTTTCTGTATTCATTTAGCTATGCACTTAATTATTTTGGCAGGTAATTCTGTCAGCTCAGTTTTCTTTCCTCACAACTACCCTTTTTCAAGCTGACAGCATGAAGCAATCACATTTTATAACCCCCCAGCCTACAGCAACAGAATAAACAAAGTTTTCCAAGTCACGGGGCGAAATCCCAAACCCACTGACTCCATTAAAAGATCTGCCATTAAGTTAACACAACTGGTGTGACTTTCTCATGAGACAATGATGACCAACTGAGGAAATGTGCAGGGGGTTGGAATAAGATAGTCTTAAGGTCCTTTCCAACCTTAACTATTCTATGATTCTGTGTATTTTACTAGCACCAAGTAAATGTGGCAGGATTTACATTCAATTTTTCTTAAACATAACAAGTACATTTTTAACACGTGCAATACAGACAGCACAGAGTAGAAAGAACCTACATTTGTCCTCCTCTGCCGTAGGAGTGCAACAGGTTTCTCACCATCACATGCTGAATCTTCAAAAGAGGTTTCCTCTTCAATCGCTCCATCTAACCACACCATACTTCAACACTACCCCACCATTAACAGGTCTTGATTTTTTTTTTACACAGGTCCATTAATGTCTACAAGCAAAACAAGACAAATGGCTGAAAAAAAAAAGTCAATGCTGACAGTCTTTCTTCTTGGTCAGTTTTATGGAGAAAATCTTGCCAAAACAGCTCTCCTGAATGCTAAGTAACCTGGACCTGCATGGCCCCAATCAATTAGTGTGTCCCTACAGCATCCTGCACCACTTGCTCCAGGGACAAGCAGGTGTCAGCACCAGTCAGGCTCTGAAGAGGCTTTCCCAAGGGCTAAACAACAAAAGCAACATCTGCCTAGCCTCAACTACTCCTGGGGTTTCTTCCTGCACTTGGGCCTCAACAATCCCCTGCAGCACTACCAGCCTGGGGAAGAGTAGCTGGAGAAGGACCTGGGGGTGCTGATTGACAGCCACTGAACATGAGACAGCTTGTGCCCAGGCAGCCAAGGCTAACGGCATCCTGGTCTGTATCAGAAATAGTGTGGCCAGCAGGATTAGGGCAGTGATCCCTGTACCCTGTACTTGGTACTGGTGAGGCTGTACCTCAAATCGTGTATTCAGTTCTGGGCCCCTCACTACCAGAGGCACACTGAGGTGCTGGAGCAGATCCAGAGAAGGGCAAAAAAGCTGGTGAAGGGCCTGAAGCACAAGTATGATGAGGAGCAGCTGATGGAACTGGGGTTGTTTACAGTCTGGAGAAGGCTCGGGGGGGATCTTACCAGTCTCCATAACTACCTGAAAGAGGATGGAGCGAGGAATTGGCTGGTCTCTTCTCCCAGGTAACAAGTGATAGGAAAAGAGGTAACAGCCTCAAGCTGTGCCAGGGGAGGTTTAGATATTAGGAAGAAATTCTTCACCAAAAGGGTAGTCAAGCATTGGAAAAGGCTTTCACTTCCTGACCGTCCCTGGAAGTGTTCAAAAACTGTGTAGAGAAGGACGTTAGTAACATCATTTAGTGGTGGATTTGGCAGTCCAGGGGTAATGGTTGGACTTGATAAAGATCTTTTCCAACCTAGTTGATTCTATGATTCTGGTCTCTGAAATCACCACAGCTAGCTTATGTCTTACCTGCCCCAGCTTCCACAGACATAGGGGATGCATAACAAAAGGGCCCCAGGCTGAAAACCTTTGGTTCATCTGAAGTAAACAGCTCAGGTTCCAGAGGCAGTAAGTGACAGAGATCCTTTTGGGGCTCTTTTGCTTCAGCTGTATCTGGACAGCCAAGAAGTGACTTAAGCTGAACTAGTTACAAGGTGGGGATGCAACAGTCTCTACTCAAAATGTTTCTCATATCCTCCATTTTCCACGCTTCCTACACTGTTTTGCATTCCTCCTCCCTTCCTCAGGCTTGGCTTATACTGCAGGGAAGCCAAGTTTCTTTAGGGAAGATGCTCAATCTTTCCTCGCTCCCAAGTTGGAACAAGTAAACTATCACTAGCTGTCATGCTGTTTTGTCACTGTAACAGCTTTGTCTCCCAGCACAGCAGATATCAATCCCTCTGGATCAAACCCACTGTCATCTCCTAGAAGTGTGATGATAAAAGAACATGATAGTAAGTGGAAAAATTAACTGAAGGCAGCCCTCTCTGCACTTTTATTTCTACTGTGGCTCTCCAGATCATCTGTCACACAGCCAGAGGAGAACAGTTTCAAAAGTGCCTCTGTAACGGTGCTGCAGAGGCCAAACTCTAGGGAAGGTCCCTGATGAAGGAAAAAGTTACAAATGGAGGCCTCCTGCAAGTTGTGCAGGTGCGGATAGAAATGCAGATTGGTCATAAACTAAGGCTTTCATAAACGTTCCCAACAGCACAGAAAGTCTGCAGGAACTTAGGTGGTTAGGGAAGCACTACTGCTACAGTTTTAAGACATACTTTTCGATAAGCAAGCTGAGATGAGGAGCTGATGCAACTGAACCAAGCCCTGCTAGAGACCTGGCTGGGATGTGGAGGGCCAAAAAGAGGTGACTAACAGCAGCAAGTTACAGGGGAAGTGCTGGCAGAGAGGACAAAGAGGAGACTGAGGGGACCAAGCAGTGAGGCACAGAACAGAGAGCCTGGCCCCTTCATGATGCCACTGATTGTGATGGGAAGACTGGCAGCAGGACAATAAGCTTTCAAAGCTCACAGGATTTCCATGGCCCAGGAGATCAAAGCAGTGCTGTTGTAGGACAAGGTGGCAAAGAGGAGAGAGAAGCCATCCTGATCTTAAAACAAGCCCAAGAGCTGAAGTTGGATGGGAAGCAGACAGGAAGCCTTCCCAGGGTTCATAAGGAAACCTACATCTCTCCCCAGACTATGCCAAGAGATAAAAGCAGGCATAGAATTTGCTTTAGAAGCAGCAAAGCGAACTAACTGCAATGGGCTAGGGTGAGAGATAATCTGAAACAACAAAAACTGCCTGCCGCTATGGTAATGGATGGGTCCAACAGACAAGCAGTAACTGGATCCAAGCAGGAATTGTCCTGGCTTGCAGAAAGCCTGGTGCCTGACTGAGCACTGCTTATCAGGGAGGGTGGAAAGCCAGATAGAGGGCTAATGTGATGACAAATCAGGGAGGTTACTGTATACAAAAATGAACAAAAAAAAAAAAAGGAGAGGGGAGAACAGGGGAATGAAAATGCAAAGTGCAACTTTCATAACATCACTAGTTTTCTCCACACTTTCTTCTGCAAATACAACAGACAAGATTCGGGCAACCAAGGTACTCAGGTTCTTACAGAATAGCACTAGTACAGCAGGAAATCACGGGCAAAGTATTAGGCCACAGCTTTCTGGCATGAGGTTTTAAATCTCTAGGTGTAAGATGTTTTGAGTGAAAGATGAGAGATGCTTTCCAGCTGTGTTTAACTTTAGCCTAAAGATATGCAGTTGCTCTATAAAGATAGTTCCTAAGAGTATGTGTTACAAAAAAGGGCGAGGGAACTCCAATCATCTGAGAGTGCTATTGTCAGCCAGCCTGAGATGAAACGGCAGAGCGCCAACTGATCACAGTGCAGGATGAGATGGCTCTCACATCAGGGAAAAGACGTCCCTCCTTAGGTAGTTGGTCTGGATTGCAGTTTTCCACAGGCAGCTGTGGAGCATGTATGGCTTTACAAGGGGAAAGCAGAAGAGCTGTTGCTCTTTGAAAAGACATTTTGGAAGAAAATTAGCAGAGAGGATTTTTTTCAGAGACAGAAGCACTGCTGCACCCCCTCACTCTCCCTGACAAGAAGCACATCTGCCTTCACCAGCACAAGGGGTTTGTACGAGCCCCCTTATGAGCCCAGAGCAGCAGGAATGGAAACAGCAGAGGGGGACCTTGACAGCTCCTGACCCCTAAACCTCTCTGACAGCAATCCTTACACCATCACTGACTGTTGCCACCCCTGAGCAGCTACTCCTGGCACCACCAAACCAAGCCCAGACCTTCTGGAGCAGCCACCCATCCCATGAGACCTGCCACTTCACAGGGACATCACATTTGGCCCAAAGGACCCTAGCATCTTCCCATGCTGTGACAGGTAAGGGGCACATTGCAAGTAACACAGGGTCAAATACAACATTGGAGGTTGCCTCAAACCTTCTGCAGTCAACTGTTTTCACAGAACATCTTCCAACAGAGCAATCATGTTACTGTGCAACACAGACCCACTTTGCATAAACATCATTGCCATCATTCTGCAAAAGGAAGGACAGTCCTGCCCTCCAGTAAGTCACACAATTAGGAAAAGTAAACGAGTTGTCAATAAACCCTTCATTGCTCAATGAGACATCACTAATGGGAAGGCAAATGTAGACTGCCAGAATCCATGACGTAATGGCAATAAGTTTCAACTTATGCTTGATGTTGCTGTGATGAAGGTATTTTCAGTTGCTTTGAATCCTCTTCAAAAAGTCAGTCTTTGAATCAAATACAACTCTAACATTGTGATTCTTCTGAGCTCAGATGGCATGCATTTAATCAGTCCAGGTGTTTAAATTATTTATCCATGAGGGAAACTGTACTAATCTTAGAACAGAGCACATGAAGGGGAAAGACAATTAGACATAAAGACGTGCTGAATAATGTGAAGCAGTAGAGAATTCTCTCATGCACAAGATAACTGTGACCAAGGGTGTTCCAAGTATTTATGTGATTTTATTGCAGCCTAGGCTGCAAAACTCAAAATACAGAGATTCGCTGGTAATAGAAGAAACGTTTCCCAACCATAAGGTAAAATTACTATTTCCAACAAGCACAAAGCTAAAAGTTGGGCAAAAGTTAGTACTTTCCCTAATTTTAAAAAGCAGAACTTTTAAAATGGAGGTGTTTGGTTTGGTTGGGTTGGGTTTTTTCAAAAACAACAACAAAAAAATCAGTGTCTGGCATGGAAACAGAGTACTTCATAAACTATTCTTCCATACGTTTAGTGTGACATCCAGTGCTCTGCACCAGACTGTCTATCCTTATCACTTATGCATAGAAAACAACAGAGAAAACAACCAAGAGGCCTTTCTTCTTTGATCTTGACCTTCTCCTCCTCTCTCTCACATTTCAAAGCTAAGGGTCTACCCAAGCTGCAAGGAAGACCTCCCGGATGGAAGATACACAAAATGGGAGCAATACTCCAGTGCACTGCAGCCTTTTTAGATTGCGCCCCACCAATGGTTACCACAGAAGTGGGTAGTCAAACACTAAAGCAGCAGGCACCCAGGTGGATTGAAGGGCTGTGGTGATGCACCGGGACACCTGGTTAAGAACACAAGACCTTCCCACCACCCTCACTCACTGCCTGCTCTTTCAGGGGAAGATATTCTTAAAGTCAGCCTGCTTTAACGGTAATGGATTAGATGGAATTAGTCATTCCAACTTTCAAATGCCTTGTTCCTCAGAAGACTTGGCTTTATCCACTGAAATTAATGGATAAAGTCAAGAAAGAGGTGTATTTATACTGTGCACTGGAGAAAAGTAAAACTAGGCATCCTGCTGCCAAGATGGATGCATTCACACAGTGCTGAACCCCAACATCTGTACCTTCATTTAGAGAGACTTAGCCAATAAAGTTGACAGCATTGCACACAGTGGCACTTTCTGAGCACACAGGAAAATAAACAAGCAGGTCGTATTCCAGCAAAGAATATGACTCTTCTCCCAGCTTGTTACCAGCTTTCTCTGCCTCACCACCCAGCATGCAACATACACCGCCTGCCATGGAGGTGGTGAGCAACAGCCTGCTCCTGTGTGAACAAGCTAAATCCTTTCTTGATCTGTACCATATCGCAAAGATTGGGCTGACTACAGAGAAAACAAAATCCCTACCTTTGCTCTGAGACCAAGGGAGAAGTTCAAGGTATTTCAACTCACTCCAAGCCATTGCCAGCTGCTGTTTCAATCATTTTGTTTCTATAATCTGGGCAGAACACCAAAGATCACAAGGTTTGGGTTTACATTTCATTTAAAAACCATTCGTAGGAGAAGAATCATTCCTCTATTTTATTAAGCAAAAACCATAGGCTGCTGATAATGCTATTATAGGCAGCAACATCAATGGAACATTATGTATATATATCTATATAAAAGATAAAAAGGAAAACATTGAGCTGGAAGGTTACTAACAAAAATAGAAAGGAAGACCCCCAAGACATTCTCTTTGCAATTCCTTTTTACCCAAGCCAACACTTAAAGCCTACTGGCCGAGATTCCCTAGGTAACCTCCAAACCACTTTACAGCATCATTGCTCAAACCAATCTGAGTATCTAGTAGAGCAATTCATAAGAGAATGACATGCCCAATATTGACAATATTATTCACAGAGCAAGGAGAAACCCTACAATGCAGATACATCAACATTTTTGAAAGTAACATTGGCTCAAATGGAGTTACAATGAGAAAGTGACCCTCTTTGATGCCAAAGGTCCTTGACGTTACTGCTCAGAGAAAAAGCATTTGTGAAACGCCACAAGAGGGACCATAAAGAGCACCAGCCAAATGAGAGGGAAAAAGAAGGAAGACAAAAATAAAAGTATCAGACCAGCCTCCAGCACCACAGCCTGCCCAACTGCCCCCAGGTACAGAGGATGCTGAGACCCCCTCCTTTTTAGGACCAACTCTCCAGCCATGGGAATCCTTTATTTGACATTTGCTTTTGGCTGACATCAGCCTTTTTACTCAGTTTTGCCAGACCGCGCATTTGTCATTAGTTCTAGTTAGAGATACAGATGAGACAGCACTTCCATTTCATTATTTGTACAAAAGTGCCTTAACTGTAACTCTAAGGATAATTACTTTGGAGGCTGAAATTTCCCATTGTTGTTCTCATTACAGAGGTACATATCTAAAGATGATCTGCTTGGTCATTTAAGGTTTTGAAACATCTTCTCAGATAAGCACAGCTGCATTTTTAACAGTAGCTAAAACTACAGAATTTAAGAAAGGAAAATTTGACGTGATGTTCCGTGCTTTAGCTAACAGTCTTCCAAGATACAAAGCTCCAGTTGCTCTGGAAACTGTAACTTGGACACAACCATGTAGATACATCAAGCCCCTGGCTATAAATGAAAACACTTTACCAACACTGCACATTCACGTGACAAACATTTTTTAAAACAAGCACTGCATCCTGATCCTCATATAGGAAGGGCATATCCCACAACTATCCACACACAGCACAGTTCTCTCTATTTCCTTTCAGCCTCAAGAGAAATGAGTGAGCAAGAGCCAGGAGAGCATGTGCATACACCATTGAGACAATGACCCTGCAGATAAGGGAGAGATGGGAAACACAGGTAGGTATTTGAGGGATATGCCATTGATTCAAAGCAGGGCTGTTTCTTCCTGTGTTTGCATGGTGCCTGTTACACCACAGGCACAGCTGAAAGCAAGCACTGGCAACCAAAAGGAGGACTTAAAAAACAAATTAACATGGTGGACAGTATGGCAGCTGGTATACAGAGCTCTTAGCTGTTGGCCCAGGAGAAGGCAGAAGGAAAGCGGGAGGTGAGAACAGAGCAAGAGGACAGCCAGTAGAAGAAGGAAAGCAGGGGGGGGTGATCAAAACCAGAGTAGAAGGAATGAGCGTGTGGTGTTCATGGAGAAGGATTGGACACAGCACAACACCAGAAGCCAGATATTTTTATATTTTTATTTTAAAAAGAGGGAAATATTACATACATAAATGACAGCCTGAGTGCTGGTTGCTGTGGAAACCATAACTTTGAATTCAGTGGCTAAACCCCAGCATTGCTATTTATACCATGCTCCTCACTACAGCACGAGAACTTTGTCTGAGAAACAGAGCTCTCTGGTACCAGGCAAACACGGTTTTACCTCCTGTTACACGCAGTGATCCTTTCAAATGATGCCTCAGGTGTTTTTTCTGATGTTCCTAGCCACTGGATGTCTACATGGTGTAATCACCTCTGATACCAAAAGGAAAAAAAAAAAAAAACCAACACCCCACCACTGCCTTTCCTCTTCCAAGCAAGACCAGACGAATCACTGCACAGACATCGGGTAGGATTCACTGAATTTTATTTCAGTCAAGAGCAACCAGAGACACCAAAAAGGCCATTTAAAACAGCAGTGTTATCTTGTTTCCCTTAAGGCAAATTACAGTCAGCATTGCATGAGATTACTGAGGGCCAGATCTCAGAATCAGTTATCATTAAAGATGACGAGCGTTTAAGTACATGAGAATATTGCCTTTTATATACTGGAAAGCATAACTAGATCATTAATGCAAGAATAACAGTAACAAAAGGCTACACACCACACTGAACTCCTGTTGGGAGAATCCTACTAAAAAACAATGTCATTTTTGAGTTGCTGTGCTGTTCAAGGAGGAGACAGCTTTTTCCTCTATGGGAAGCATGATACTGGGGCAGCAAGCGTTCCCATTGCCTAAGTGAGAGCAGGACTAATCTGCCCGTAATCAAAGAAGAGGTGAGTCAAGTCTGCAAGGTATGTCACACTCCTCTTCCACCTCCACCATTCCAGAGTCTAGAAGGGAAGAAACAGTCCCATTCTTCACCCACTCCTAAATCATGTTTTACCTCAACTAGTATGGAAGTGCTAGTGTAGCATGCTCATTGCTACTATCAAATATGCACAATAACTACCACGGGGTGATGATCAGGTTTTCAGACTCCTCCAAGGACCTCTGCACACATGGGTCCCCAAATCAAAAAGCCCATGGCACACAAGGGCAATTAAGGCAAAAGCTGAGAGAAAACCACAGCGCTTTCCAAGGACACTCGCACCTTCACAATCCCACAAGACTGTCCCATCCATGTGGGCTCACTGGGAAACAGCAAGGACAACCGTTACATGCAATCAGGTAAGCAAAACTCTGCCTGAAGAAGGCAGCTTCTGCCAGGGGAAGGGCAGTCGGGGACTGCACAGGGACAGAAGCAAGGATTCAGCGCAGGGGTTCCAACAGCTGTCGAATGAGGAGGGGTGGAAGTTGCTCTCTCTGGGATCTGGCCCTTACAGCCAAGGGGAAGGAGGTCTCGTTTGCCCTTATTCAATAATTTTTAGCACAGCACTGAAGTGTCATTGAAATTGACAGACGCTTTTTAATAATACAGGAAGGGGAAAAGATGATCTAATCACAGATTTGGTGCCCAAGTAATCACCCCATAGATTTCAGCCTCCCGTGATTCATTCCGATATATCTTTTAATCAGAATTTCATACATCGCAAAACGATTAACAAGTCATGAGTACTACCTATTTCCCAGCTCCAGCCAGCTTGCACTAGCCAAGTCCCCCGACTGCTGCGGAGAGGGGAAGTGGGAACGAAGGACCGACAAGGAACGTAAAGTCAGTTTCTCCCAGTGCTTCCCAACAAACGTGGTAGCGCTGAGATACATGCTGGAATTACGCACCGTTCCTACAACTCTATTTATGACCGCATTCATGCCAGCGTCCCGTCAAGCTGACTACGTGTATCGCTCGGGAGTCCCCAACTCCAGCACGGGCAGCGCGGGCTGGCGGCGCCGTGCCTTCAGTGACCCTCGGCCCGAAACACACCCCCTCACCCGCTACACGCTCACTGAGCACGCGACCCCTCATGACATCCCGGCTACGGCCCCCGCCGTGGCCGGTAGAGCTCCCCCACCGCAGCAGCACCCGGTGGAGAAGAGACCCGGTGGCTGCGGGGCTCCCCTGGGGGTAGGGGGGAAGCGACGACGACAGCGGCTGCACGGACCCCGTGCAGCCCCCCGGGGGTGGCGGTGACATTTTAGCCGCAGGAGGGAGGCAGGCTACAGCAGGGCCGACGGCTCCGGAGCCGAGACCCCGGCGAAGCCCCGGGCATCCCGGCGGGGCCACCACCGCACCGGCGGGAGCATCAGCGCGGGCGGCCCACACCGCAAACAATAAAGCGGGCCCCAGCGGGCCGGGTGCCCACACACCCGCCCACAGCGGAGCGACGCGGCCGCGCCCCCCCCACACCCTCCTCGGGCCCCCCGGTGCGGGCGGCAGTGGCGGCGGAGGGGCCGTCCGTAGCCGAGCCGCGGAGCGCGCTACGGCCCCCGCGCGGAGCGCTCCGCCAAGGTGCACCGATATGAGAGGAGAATGTCGCGTGGAGGAGGACTGGGACGCGATCCGCCGGCCACTCACCTGCAGCGGCTGCGCTCGGCACCGGGAGCCGCCGTCCGCCCGGGGACCTGCTCCCTGTCGCCGCCGCCGGGCGCCTGCGGCCGCCGCCGCTCAGAACGCGCCGCCACCAATAGGCGCCGCTGCCATATTGTTACAGCCGGCGCTGCGAGGGGCGGCCTCCTTGGAAACCGGCGGCCATTAGCTGCCCCGCATGTCAATCAGGACCGGGAGAGCCAATGGGCGGCGGCAGCGGCCAGCAGCGGGGCGTTCGGAGTTGGAATGTTGTGTGACAATGGCCCACGCGGCTCCCGGGCGGGAGGGGAGGGGCCGCTCCCCGGGGGCAGGAGCACCCCCAGCGCACACACACAGTCACGCTCCCCCTCCGCACCGAGAGCCGAGCCCGCAAGGACACTGCCCAACGGGGCGTGCGGAGCGCCCGCCGCGCGCGGCAGACCGGCCAATCCCGGGGGGGGGGGGGCACAGCAGAAGTTGGCGCGCGGCGGCGGCGAGCGGGATTGGCCGCGGGCGGGGAGAGGTTGACTTGGACGTTCCACCGCCTCTGAGCGGGAGAGGTGAGGAACCGCGTTGTCACGGCTCCCGGCACCGCACCGACCGCGGAAGAAGGGTCCCGACCGGTGCGAGGGGAACGGGAGCCGGGAGCAAGGTGCCTGCCTGACTGCCTCAGAAGTCGGTTTGCCTTCGAGGGGGTCGGAAGCCGTGAGGGGAAGGTGACTCTCATGTGGAAGGTGCAGGCAGGCACCTTCCCCTCACGGCTTCTGACCCCCTCGAAGTCCCTTGGAGCGCTTCTGTGCTTTCCCTATCCCCTTCATGTTCACCATCAGACATTTGCAAGGAGCCATTGCTCAGCATTGGTGGCACCACTTTTCAAATCGCAGAACGGTTTGGGTTGGAAGGGAACTTAAGATCACCTAATTCCACCTCCCTGCCATGGGCAGAGATGCCTTCCGCTAGACCAGGTCGCTCAAAGCACCGTCCAACCTGGTCTTGAGCACCGTCAGGAATGGGGCAGCCACAGCTCGTCGGGGCAATCTGTGCCAGTGCCTCAGTGCCTCATCGCCCTCACAGAAAAGAATTTCTTCCTTACATCTAATCTAAATCTCACCTCTTTCAGTTTAAAGCCATTCCCCCTTGTCTTGTCACTACATGCCCTTGTAAAAATCCTCTCTCCAAATTCCTTGTACGCCCCCTTTAGGCATTGGAAAGGGAACTGCTGTAAGGTCTCCCCAGAGCCTTCTCTTCTCCAGGCTGAACAAGCCCAGGTTTCTCAGCTTGTCTCCATAGAACCGCTCCAGTCCTCTCATCATCTCATGGCCCTTCTGTCAACTTGTTCAAGCAGGTCCACATCCCCCTTGCGTTCTTGTGCTTGGGGGCCTTAGGCCTTGTCCACTCTTGCTTCCCATCACGTACCATACTCCCCCTCCGCCTCTGCCATTTACCAGAGACACCACCACCACCCCTCCCAAAGCACCAAAATCTATCTACATAGCTCAGAGATGCAAACAAGGTGCAACGGCTTTTCTCTTGCGCCAGCCTGCTACTGTGCTACTTCTACAGCTAAAGATTCTGAGAGAATTTAAGCCAGTGCTTTAGCTGCGCATCACGCATACAGACTCTGCTTGGTGGGATGCAGGAAAGCCAGAGAGCGCCTTGTCACTAGCAGTGCCCTGGCTGCCAAAGTGGCAGTGTTTTGTTTCTTTAAGTAATGACTCAGCTCAAATCTGGATAAGTACATTTCAAAATGCATTAATAAATAAACATGAGCTGCAGCTTAGCTGAAAGTGTTTTACAAAACCTGCCAAACTACACAGCTTGATTTTTAAACACAAAAAGGTGGGAGCACCTCCCCATCTACTTTAAAAGTCAAGATGGGGAAATCCAAATGAGTCATTATTGTTAATGCTTGGATTTGTATTGAATAAAGGATATTTACTTTCAAATACTCTGTATTTGTTCTACCTTTCAAAATCAAATACAAAATCTCAACTATCTACTTATGAATCACTCTGTTGCTTGCAAATCAAATCCAAATATAAGTTTTCTTCAGCAAGCCATTTATTAATTAACGGCAGTTTTTAAATTGCATTACCACACTAAGCACTTTAGTCAAAGCATTTAATCAGCAATATTAAAATGCAGGTCCTTTCCCGACGTTGATTTTCAGGTAAAATTCCCCACTGATCCAGCCAGGAGGTCTTACTAAAATTTGACAGTGTGCTATGGCTCCAGATTAGGGAAGTTCAGCTAGGAAGTGGCCACTCAGAATAACCATATGAAGCCAACGAGAAACAGCTTGTTTCTTGCACAGGTGTGCAGTTTGTTTTAAAGCTCACATTCAGAAGCATAACTTAAAAGCTTATCTTCAAGGGGTCCATCAGCTTATAAACAAACATATTACATCAGATTATGGGTTGCACATCAAAATCCCCATGTACCCAAGAGGCATCCTAGCCCCACGCAAGGCTGCTGCACTTCCTACAATACCCCAGACAAGGAGGACAGCCCTGGCACTCAGCCATCTCAGCCCTTCAGTCACAGATAGGACCACAAAGGGAAGTCATACTTGATCAACCTGATAATCTATAATGAAATGCCTGGCTTGGTAGATGGGAAGACAGCAAGAGGTATTGTCTACTGTGATTTTGGTGTGGCTTTTGACACTGTTTCCCATATGATCCTGATAGAGAAGATGATGAAGTATAGGCTGGATGAGTTGAGAAAACTGGCTGAATAGTCGGGCCCAGAAGGTGGTAATCAGTGGCACAAATTCTAGTTGGAGGCCAATAACTAACAGTGTACCCCAGGGGTCAATACCAGGTCCAGTCCTATTCAACATCTTCATCACTGATCTGGATGATAGGGCAGGGGGTTCCCTCAGCAAGTTTGCAGATGATACGAAACTGGGAAGAGTGACACAAAGCAGAGAGCTGTGCTGCCATCCAGAGGGACCTAGACAGGCTGGAGAAACTGGCTGACAGGAACTCCATTAAGCAAGGGAAGTGCAAACTCCTGCACCTGGCAAAGAACAACCTCATGCACCAAAATATGCTGGAGGCCACCCAGCTGGAAAGCAGCTTGGCAAAAAAGGACCTTGTACCCTTGAAGCAGCAAATGGTATCCTGAGCTGCATTAGACAATGGATTGCCAGCAGGTCAAAGGAAATTATCATTTCCCTTTATGCAGGGGAGGCCACACGCAGAGTGCTGTGTCCAATTCTGGGCTCCAAAGTACAAGAGAAACATGGAAGTGCTAAAGAGAGTCCAGCAAAGGGCCATGGAGATGATGAAGGAACTTGGATCATCTCTCCTAAGAAGAAGGGCTGGGAGAGCTGTGACTGTTCTGCCTGGAGAAGAGAAGGCTCAGAGGGATATTATCTATGTCTATAAACACCTGAAAGGAGGGTGCAAAGAGGATGTAGCCAGGCTCTCTTCAGTGGTGCCCAGTGGCAGGACCAGAGGCAGTGGGCACAAACTGAAACACAGGAGGTTCCCTCTGTATATCAGGTAACACTTTTTCTCTGTAAGGGCGATCAAGCACTGGCACAAGCTGCTCAGAGAGACTTTGGAGTACCCCCCCTTGGATATATTCAAAAGCCATGTGGGCAACCTTCTCTAGGTGGCCCTGCTTGAGCAGGGGATTAGACCAGATGCCCTCCAGAGCTCCATTCCAGCATCAACCTTTCTGTGATTCAATGGCCAAATCCTATGTACCACAGCATCCCGCCCCTCCTGCAGTTATGTACACCTCCTCCAAGTTGGGCTCTATGTCTCATGAGTGCCTCATATGCACCACCAGCCCCTTTGGCCACAAGTGCAGCCTGGCCGCAGAGCAGGTGTGAGTCACTGGCTCAGACAAGAGAGGCCAGTGCCACTTTGTCAGTCTGGTGATCTGCTGTCCCACCTGGTGTGCCTGGCACAGCCCTGCCTTATTTCTGTATAATCTGCAGCCCAGAATCCACTTCTTCCACGATGAGGGCAGCTCCACCCAGCCCAGGGAAAATCTTCAAGCTTGGTTAGTAGGCTGTGCTTGCCTCCTCCTTGGCCAATGTTTGGTCACACTTCATACACACGGTCCTTTACAACAATGACTCGTGAGTCTTTAAGGTCTCACAGCCTGGCTCTTAGTTGTATGGTTAATGAGATTTGTAACTCCAATCTGATTTGCCATTTTGGAAAACTTTAGTGACAGGGAAGGGAAAAGGCATGGTAAAAAAAAAAAATGGGAGGTGGGAGGAGAAGGAGAGGTTAGGAAACATAATTCTAACTCTCAAGCAAGGTGATGCTACCAAAACCAGCAGAAGATCCTCCAGGCAGCATGGCTGCTTTGCCCAAGCAATGGTTGAGAAGGTTATTATCACTTCCCAGGTTTGGCCAATACCATCCAGCAGCAGACTGTTTTGATGATGAGCCATCTTCACAAACCATAATCAGGACAAAGGAGCCAAACGCTTACACTTCACATGATTCCTCAAAGAAAAGCCAGAAGGACTGGATTCAGCTGAGCATGCTGAACTGTCCATGCATCACAGGTGAGACTACCAAGCTGCTACCAGCCTACATGGTAAGCAAAGCAATTCAGAGAAAAGTTCATTGAAATGAGTGAGAGGGAAGGGACAGGATTGTGGAGAGGAGAGTTAAGGGTTTTTAAAGAGAGCTGAAGAAGGCAATACAGTGCAGAAGATCTTTATTACATGGAGCAACAGTGACATCAGTGGGACTGTAAATTATAGGGAAGCAAAGTTGGAAGGGACCTCTGGGAGCCTCTGGGCCAATCTCTTTACAGTAAGGCTAATTCCAGTCAGGGAGGTTGCACAGGGACTTGCCTCATCAAGGTTTGAGATCATGAGGGGAGAGCAGGGGGCAGCAGTGAGGGGAGATCATGAGAGGACAGAAGGGGCAGTTGTGAGGGGAGATCCTGAGAAGATAGGAGGGGCAGCCATGAGGGGAAGAGCAGGGTCAGCCTTGAGAGGAGTTCATGAGGGGAGAGCAGGGGCAGCCGTGAAGGAAGATCATGAGGGGAAAGGTGGGGAAGTTGTGAGGGAACATCATGAGGTGAGAGCAGGGGCAGGCATGGGCTGTGAAGGCTGGCCGTAAGAAGAGATCTTGCAGGGAGATGGGGGGTGTGTATGAGGGGTAGGGGCAGCAACTATATCGTGTGGGGCCACTATGAGGTGGCAGATGAGGGGCAGCTATGAGGGGAGATCTTGAGGGGAGATCACTTTGCACATAGTGACACGGTTTAGTGGTGGGCTTGACAGTCCTGGACTGATGGTTGGGCTCTATGAACTTAAAGGGCTTTTCAAACCTAGCAGATTCTATGATTCTATGATCTTCAGGGCTAGAGGTTTCACAACTTCTGGGCAGCCTGTGTGCCTTGCACACCATGAGCTCCTGCTCCTAGTTCTGTGTTCTTCCATTGGACACACTCCAGTCTGCCAGTCTCCCTCTGGTGTGGGAGCTTTCATACATGTCCAAAGAAGAAATCCCACAGTTGTCAGTACTGTTTGAGAGAAACACAAGGCAATAAATGAGGCAATCACTCGGCAGGTCCTGTTGCACATGTATCCTCCATTTCTCAGCCTATGGCTCCTGCAAAGCACCATACAGTTGAGTACCGTATAGCCTCCCTAGGTTCCTCTCACACCCATTTAGTCTTATAGGCCCTCTGTGGTACATGGATAAGAATGGAAAAAAAGAGCTAGCAGTGAAGAAAGACCAGGACATTTTCAAGCAGTTTGTAAAGCATAATGGTAGCAAGACACATCTAGTGGTGCACAAGACTCCAACTCCAGGGAGGCGCTGTTGCCTCCTGCCACCACAGTGCATGGTACTGCTATGGTCCTGCTTAAACACTGGTGTGGTTTTCAGCAGCTGCCCCAGAAAAGGGGAAAACTGGAAGGGTCAAAGGTATTGACCTACAGGTGATATCTACCATCAGACACAGCTGGGGAGTATTTCTGTTCCTGTGGATAGCTCCAGGTGTCCGAGGGAAGAGGAGGCTGCTCCCCACCTAGAGCAGCTCCTGTCTCCTGTTCACCACTCCACTCTACGAATGCTCACTAGGCAGCACCAGTGGGGTAAAGAGGGTGCAGAGGCTGAAACCCCTCTAGGCACTGCTCTTCTTTTCCATGGTGCAGGCTCAGGCACTCATCAAACAGCAGGGCAGGACCTCCAGTCCCCCTCCCCAGTGCTGCCGCTCTGCTGCAGCCCTACATATGCCAGCCACAGCTCCTGTGTTCAGACGCATGCAGCCGCATTTCAGTAGACCTGACTCCCCAAGTGGGGCTTATGCCAATTACTGTAGGCATATTTTAAGTAATCCCACTTTATTAACTACTTTTCCAGGGTCTCTGCATATAACGAGTGAAATACATTAATCATCTGACAGTTCTACTTATTCTGCATGTCAAATCCTATCTCTTCATTTATATATCCAGACTGTTATGGTGCGCTAGTTGTACCCCTTCACCTACTCAGTGCTAATTTAAGAGTTGTTATTTTTGGCTAGAAGTGATTGTGTGCATAAGAAGTTCAGTTTCCTCCAAAAAAAAAAATTAATAGGAAGCAGAATGCAGGACTGAGCAGAAAACTCCCTTTGCAAAACACAATTTGCCCAACATCAGCAAACTTTGTTTTCAGATAATGTGGCAGAAGTAAAGCATCTTCCTATGAAGATTCTGTTCTGAGTTTATGAATGATTGAGTTGCATAAAACATAGGTATTTTTGACAGGAGTATACCAGGAGTAGCTCACTCAGAAAAAACAACTTTTCAATTCACAAGGGACATAGTATAATTTACTGCAAGTGTGGTAACTCTGTGATTTAAAACATGAAATAGCATTTGCTTATCGAAAAATTTGTATGGATGAGGAAAGCTCAGAAGCAAAGTTCTCTCTCCAGACATTTGTAAAGTCAATTATCTGTAAATATGGCATTTTTTTCTTTGTAATGCATGTTTTGTTATTTCTGCTCTACAAAAAGAAGTGTTCTTATTCCTGAGCAGTGCACTCATGCATCTGAAGGACAGGAATGGCAGAGGACATTCCAATTTGAAATATTGAAAGAGGGGTTAAAAAATCAGGGAAATTGTTCTTTGAAAAATAGTTGTAGCCTGTTACCAGCGTATCCTTTCAAGGATGTGTTGCTGCATGTGTGTAAGCTAACATTTGATGTCCTGCACGTAGTGAGCAGAAAGGATTGCTTACCACCAAAGTCCTAACCAGGCTGTCAGAACTGGATTGACTTAGGACTTGCTCTGTACTGGTGAACTTCATGGCTTCTACTCATTTTCCTGCTATTTTTTTCCATGTCTTAAAAAAAGATGTTTACTACAACCCAGAAGTTGTTGCCTTCTTTTATATTTGAGAACAGGAACAGCAATGTAATAATGGAGGTTTCTTTCTGGCTTTTAAGTAAAAGTTAGAGGCTGGTTACAAGACCTTGGGCTCCATACATAGAATGTAATTATCCCTGCTTAGTACCCCTTTTAGCAGGGACAGTCTGCTTCCATGAGTACACAATATCTACTTCCCCTTACAGTCTCCTGAAGAATTTCTCTCAGTCCGTTGTATGCTTCAAAAATGATGATAATGGATTCCCTGTTTTTCCCATCTGGTATTTGTCTGAATAATTTTCCTGCTGCAGCAAGTAGGATTGCATCCTCACACATCTAGGGTTACATGCATTTGATTAATTATTGCCCACCTTAGCCTCTCTTTTGAAAAATGCTGTTATCTGCGTTCACTGCTGGCTGTGAGTAAAGTTACATGCAAAATAAAAGTACTCTGGATAATAGCAAAGTCTGATCTTTCCCAGGAACATGACTATTCATGTCGTAAGGACACATATGGGGAAGTCACAAGTCCAGGCAGATAACATCAGTTGCTTTTCCCCTCTCTACCAACACTGTAACCCTATCAGATAAGGCCATCAAATTTGTCAGGCACAGTCTGCCCTTAGTGAAGCCAGGCTAGCTGTCACCAATCACCCCCTTTTTGCCCATGTGCCTTAGCATAGTTTCCATGAGGATCTGCTCCATGATCTTGCCTGGCACTGAGGTGAGACTGACTGGATCTTCCTTTATTTCCCTTTTTAAAAATGGCCATGTTTCCCTTTTTCCTGTCAGTGGGAACTTCACCAGACTGACACAACTTCCCAAATGTGATGGACAGTGGCTTGGCCACTTCATCTGCCAGTTTCCTCAGGACCTACAGATGCATCTCGTCAGGTCCCATGGACTTGTGCTTCTTCAGGTTCCCCAGGTGGTCTGAAACCTGATCTTCTCCTGCAGCAGCTGATACTTCATTCTCCCAGTTCCTCTTTGTCGGGATGCATCGTTCCTGAGCTTGGAGCAGGTGATCCCTGAATATCAACCAATTTCCTTGGGCCCTCTTCCCCCCAGGACTTTATCCCATGGTACTCTGCCAAGCAGATCCCTCAAAAGGCCAAAGTCTGCTCTCCTGAAGCCCAGGCTAATGAGCTTGCTGTGCACCTTCTTTGCTGCCCTAAGATCTTGAACTCCACTATTTCATGGTCACTGCTGCCAAGGCTACCCTTCAGCTTCCCGTTCCCCACCAGCCCTTCCTTGTTGCTGAGAACAAGGTCCAACACAGCCCCTCTCCACGTTAGCTTCTCTGCCACTTGGAGAAGGAAGTTATCATCAATGCATTGAAAATACCTGTGTCTTGTTGGATTAGTTAGTCCACACATGCAAACCTAAGGAAAATCTGAGTCTTTTACTACTGGAAACCTGGCCTCAGCCCTGAGGTAGGTCACAAACAAAATAATTTACTGTCCTTAACTAAATCCCATAGGGAACATTTGCCCTTGCGATCACCTCACTAAAACCCCAGCAGGCTTTGGTTTGGCTTTCACCTTTGGGAAAGGGACCACAAGGAACCCACAAAGGTCAGCAGAGGAGAGGACAGGGACGGCACACTTTGTTACAGCATTTTCCTCTTTTAACCTTCTGTCTGCAAACACACTAAGACGTATGGGATAAAGAAGATACAATGCTACTGCCTTTGAAAGCATAGCCTATGCCCACAAACTGGGTGTTTGCAGGATCACTCAGTCTGGTTTGGTGTTGGGTGTCTCTTGGTTGTTTTTTTTTTTCACTAGATCCATTGATATTGTTGAGGAGTAGCAGCTTTCAGACACACAAGCCCTCCCTCACTGCTGAAACCCAAGCAGCAATCTTCATGTTAAGAAGAGATTGAGATAAGTTGTTCTGGGTTTAATTGAATTATGTTAATTAGTTGGACAACTGGAGTAAAAGTTTAGCCAGTACTTGTGAAGTGTTGCAAGAGAGGTAGGACAAGTGGGTAATACTTCTTGTGGGATACTGAGATGCTAGTAAGAGTGGAGCATCTATAATATATCTTAAAAGTTATTATCTTCTTTATAGCTGAGATGTCGTCTTATCAGTAGGTTCATTAATTTCAGATTCACCTTTTGAAGCTGTTTTGCTCCTCTGAGTGTCTGTTTTATGGAAAATGCCTTCATCCCCCATTCAATTCAGCACATCTTTCTCTGGGGGCTATCTGAGGAGTTAATTCTGGTGACTAGTGGTGGCCTGTTTTCCCCATGTGATTTCTTCAAGGGCAGCAGTGCACTGAGTAGTGTCGACATCCTTCTGGTCCATGTGCGTGTGCATGCAGTGCCCCTGACTGCTTTGGTGGTCGGGGATGTGCCATTGTAAGTTTTGCAGCCAGCGCTGTGTAGTATCCCCCCTTACAGGAAGGCCTAGGGAGGAGCTTGGCTGAGTAATTCAGGAGAGACACTGATGTTCGGCAGAGATGATGTCTAAGAAATACCTATATGAGTAACAAGAATGGACTTTTAACAGTAATTTTATGGGTTTATCTTTAAAACAGTATTACTCGGCTTGGAAGTATGCGGGCTCTTACAGACTTAGCCCTCAGTGCTTCTGATGGCTTGCTCTGTAGCATCATCTGGTGGTCGCGGCAGGGAAAAATTACCCCTCCAGCGCCTTTCATTTCTGTATCCTCCATTACTATAGTGCCTCATGATCTCCTTGCCTCTTCTCTCCACCACAACATCTAAGTAAATTATTACTCCTGCAGACACTGGATTCACAAGAAAAACTCTAGGAGTACTTGGTTCAGGTGAGTCTGAAAGACTGCTGGTCCCACAACTCTCATTGTGTGAAACTTGTTTCTTGGTTAAGGCTCAGCAGACATCAACATACCACTGACCCCTTTGGAGAGTTGTATGTACAGCCCACAAGTTTCACACAGTCCTCAGCAGAGACCATGCATCACACTGTTACTATCTGGAGAGCAAATACATGGCATTTAAAACTTAAATGAATGTTGGCTCATGCTACAGTGCTGAACTTCCCCTTACAGTCTGAGTGGTGGAAGGATAAGGCATCTCACCCATCCTCCCCAGCATAAGGAGAGGAGCAGCAGCTGAGCATGGTGAGGACAAGCAAGCAAGCAAGCAGCAATCAACCATGCAGTCAGACACTGCCCATCAGTGTGCCTTAGTCAGGCACAAACTCCTGGGGGAGAAAGGACAAAGCTTGAAGCTCCCCCTGGAGCAGGGGGTGCACAGGGACCAAGATGTGACCCAGGGGCTGTGCTGCCATCAGACGCACTGGTGAGGCCGCACCATGAATCCTGTGTTAAGTTTTGGGCTCCTCAAAGAAAGAGGAATAAACCTAAAGTTGTGCTAGAGGAGGTTTAGGTTGGATATCAGGAAAAATTTCCCCACTGAAAGGGTTGTTAAACTTTGGAACAGGCTGCTCAGGGAAGTTGTGGAGTCACCATCCCTGAAGGTACTTAAAAGATGTGCAAATGAAATGCCGGGGGACATGGTTTAGTGGTGGATTGGACTCAATGATCTTAAAGTTCTTTTCCAACCTAAACGATTCTATGATACTATGACCAGGAGACATACAGAGGCACACAGCTGCTTATGAAAGGCACGGGGGAGAGTACCCCTGCCCTTCCTGTCTAGGTCATTAGCCTGGAGCTTTTCTTCCTCTAATATTAATGTTATCCTAATTACCTACTCCTATGAAAAGGTGATTGTGCCTGCGGATTCTCTGAATAATTCATTTAAAATATTAAAGCCAAAGAGAACTGAACTTTTACTTAACAGCAGGTTAGAACATGGCCTGCCCATGCCATTCTTCTCATGGGGAGGAAAGCAAAGGGAAGCATTCCCAGCATCCTAGTTCTTTGGTGACTGCAGTACAGAAAGCAAAACCAGTAGTCAGTGTTGCTACGGACCATTTTCTCCCACGTGTGTGTAGGTGTGGAGTGGTTAAGTGGTTGGACAGATCAGATGCCACAAGCTTTTGAGAAGTAGGCCCAGGCATGCGCACTATGGTCCCTTTGGAAGAATACAGTCTTGAAAGGGATGTGAGATACGGTTAAGAAGTAGTGAAAAGTGAAGGATGAGGTGACAGAAGAGACAACTCCTTGCATACATGTCTCACCAAAATTGGTGACCCTTGGCCACTGTGGGAAAGCACTGGGCTGGTTCTCCATTGATAACTCAGCTTTGAACATGTACTAGCAGGAGGAAGGAAGAGATTATTATTTACAGCAACTTGGAAGAGGACTGCTGCTCTGACCCTGGCGTAGAGTCTTTGACTCATGTCATGTCTCAGTGGCAGGAAAGCCCACCACAAACCCTGCATGGGTGGCTCTGGCCCTGGAAGGGAAGAAGGTCCCAGAGCCTTGGCTGTCACCTTGGGCTATGCTTGCATTGCTGGATGAAAGAAAAGCAAGTACCAGTTCCTAGCTTAACAGCTAAACAGCACGTTCCCTGTGCATGGCTAGAGGCTATCCTGCTCTGTTGGCAGACGTCAGGAGACATACCCTGGAGGGGCTGATCAAATGATCTAAAATATTGACATGACAATCACTCAGTGCAGAAAATCAGGAATGGACTTACTCCCTGGTTTTCTCTTACTCAGCAAGTGCAGACACACATTCTGTCTTCTTGAGGAGCTAGGGACAAAAGGGCTACTCTGCTGTCATGGTTTAAACCCAGCCAGTAACTCAGAACCACGCAGCCGCTCGCTCACTCCCCCACTTCTTCCTAACCCAACTCCTAGAGGGATAAGGAAGAAAATCAAAAGAATATAACTCCCACAGGTTGAGATAACAGTCCAGTAACTAAGGTATAACACAAACCACTGCTGCTACCACCACCAATAAGAATAATGACAAGGGAAATAACAAGGGAAGAGAATACAACTGCTCACCACCTGCCAACCAGTACCCAGCCTGACCCAAGCAGCGATCTAATCCTTCCAGGTAATCCCCCCAGTTTATATAGTGGGCATGACATGCTGTGGTATGGAATACCCCTTTGGCTGGTTTTAGCCAGGTGTTCTGTCTCTGCTTCCTCCCAGCTTCCCCTCCTCCCTGGTAGAGCATGAGACCAAGAAAGTCCTTGATGGTAGTAATCATTAGTTAGCAACAACTAAAAACATCGGGTTTATCAGCGCTGTTCCCAGGCTGAAAGTCAAAAACACAGCACTGCACCAACTACTAAGAAGGAGAAAAATGACTGCTGCTGCTGAACCCAGGACACCTGCAAGGACTCTCACAAGCCAGAATATGTTCTGTAAGACTTGGCAGAGGGGAAGCAGAAAGCAGGTAAAACCAGAATCTGAGTTAGTTTCTTTGGAGATGCATCCTCCAGAATGATGTCAAAATGGAACAGTTTTAAACAACCCTTGGACTTTTGTGAATTCTGGCTTTTTTTGAGTTTTCTGCTAAGCCTCTGAGATGTTCTGAAGTTGGCAATTTGCTGGTGCAGTCTTGGACAGCTGAGGAGTCCTGAATTTCCTGAGCTGAGAGCATACCCATCCATCTTGCCATCGCCTGCTGTGATGGATGTTAGATCCAACCTCAGAGAGGACCAGAGGGTGTTAGGTGTTGCTGAATGCTTGTGCCTATTGATTTGTGTTTATTAGTTCCTTTATTTTTATTTACACAAGTGCTTTTGCTGTCTTCCCATAACTCAACCCTCAACCCGCAGGTAATAAGTCACTCTACCCTCTAATTCCAGCAAATGTCTTCTCCACGATGGGTGCTTGTTTTCTGCATACACGGACAAACTACAGTCTGTTCTAGAAGTGGAGGGAACACGATGGCTCTGTGCCAAGAGTAGCACATATGACCAGCAATAAGCACTGCTCTCACAGGGTTTGGCTGAGCAAGTGGAGAGGGGGAAGCAAAAATCTTGGAAGCTCCTCATGTTAGTAATCCCCAGAAATGCTAAGTGGGTGCCAGCACTGCCTCTGCACCCTTTCTTTACTAAGTCCTGTTATGGGTTTAGCTCATCTGTATTTTGCTTTCATTTCTGAAGCAGGGTGAATTGTGCAGTGGTCTGTGTAATCAGGAAATGGTATGTTAAAGGAGCCAGGCGTTGCCTACATTGGTATTTCCATCTCATGCATACAAGGGGGCTTCTCTTACGTGGGGTTGCCATGTTTCCCACTTCTCTCTGTCCTAGTGATGTCCTATGTGTTGCCAAAGGGCAAGAGATCACATCCTGTGATTTTTACCAAAGCTGTTGACATTACATGATTTTTGCAGTATTAGAAAACTCACACAGTATCTCTGAGCCGTTCATTTTAAAATCCTTCTACAGCAGACAGACCATGTGAACATGATAGACCAGTTCCATGTTCTGCAGCGGATGTGGGTTTTTTATCCCACAAGCAAGTCTTCTTAGTTTTATTACAGTTCGATGTAAGACACCGTATAAAAATCTCTGTTCCCACAGAGGAATTAGAGCAACCCTTTGTACAAACGTGAAGGCTTTCTGATCTCTTTTCTGACTAGTTGTTTCTAACCCAAGTGAGACAGGTTCTCTCTTCCAGAAAACTACCAGCTATCCCCAAGCACTGTGGGGGTTTTTTTTTTCAGTTTATATTGTCACACAGCCAAAGATTAATCAAGGTTTTCAAATTACAAACCTAATTTAAAAAGGGGAAACATACTTTCGTTGAGCTGATAAGCCTACATCATTTCTTCCCTGTGCTTCCTCAGACCCCTTACCCACAAATCTTCATGTTATCAAGCATATCCAACAGACTATTAGGTCTTAACCAAGTCCTGCTTTTGCTGGTTGGTCTGAAGCCACATAAAACAGGATTAGACATGAAGCCTGTTGGCTGGTTAAAGGGTTATACTTGAAGGAGGGCAACATGGAGCCTACCACCACAGCTCTTGCTTAATGGAGCAAGGGCCATCTTCTCAGAATGCTCTTTTTAGGTCTTATTTTAATCAAAACAGTCTTATCTATGCACCAACAGGAAATCAAGCATGACTTATAAGACCTTGCCTGGCTCAGCTGGACTTAGGTTTCTCACAGTCCCTAGATCTGAATGCCTGGCAGATAGGTGCAAGGGTCCTCCGCAGAGGACTTTCTCTGAAGAGCTGGTGTTCCAGGGCCTGACAACATCAACTTGCACAGGGCCTGCCTGAACCAAACACTGATAAAAAAGCAAGTGCCCAAAAATGGGATCAGATGGGCTGCAGAAGATCAGGGCCATTTCAGGGAAGCTGGTAGTTAGCCTGCTGGTTAATAAGGTGCTGCAGGAATGTCTTCTGTCACCTCTGGGTTTCCTAAAGAAGGATTAAAATTGTAATATTTACATGAGAGAGGGCAAGAGCAGTCGTGTGTATGTATAAAATAACCAATGTGTCTGGTTACTGTACTTCTACCTACTACAGATTTTCCAGTATTTTAGCAGAGTAGAAGTACTGCAGAAGGTGGAGTCTGACAAACAAAACCTGGACCACTAATGCCATCCAGTGGCTCACACACACTAACACACTTTCCCTCACTAATACACCCTGAACTGACTGGAACAAACATTAACTCTAAACTCTTCCCCTACACACCGTTTACAATCATTCACATAACGTTTTTTTGCACTTGGTCCCATCAGAACCCAGGCTGATACTGAAAAAGTGACAGAAACCACTCATATGTTGTATCTAGCTTGCTTAAAGCTCATTTTCCTTTTCCCACCTCTGTTCTCTTTAGAAAGTATCATCTAGAGCTTCAACTCTGTGAAGTGATTCCCATAAATGTTATACATGCTGCTGAGTTTGTATCTGATCTTTCTTCATGCACCTGATGCAATAAGCAGTCCTGCCCTTTTACAGTACTTTTACTGAGTACCTTCAACCAAGAGCCATGGGGGAAATGTATTACAGTGAATTTGGGGTACACATCAAAACTGACTTTGTTTCTGCAATGGTGTGTTACACAATCACACACTGTTGCATTTACATAGTTCATGTACCACAGAATTATGGAGTGGTTGGGTTGGAAGGGACCTTAAAGACCATCTAGCTGCAACCCCCTGCCATGGGCAGGGATGCCTTCCACCAGATCAGGTGGCTCGAAGCCCCACCCAACCTGGCCTTAAAACACTGTCAGAGATAGGGCATCCACCACTCCTCTGGGCAACCTGTGCCAGTGTCTCACCACCCTCACAGCCAGGTGTAACAGGAATGCTCAGTGTTGGCTGGCAGGAGGCAAGGAGAAAGCTATAAATGCAATGGCTTGTATTAGAGAGATTAGCCTAGCACCTACTGCTACATCCTCCAAAAGCCCAATTAGCTAACGATAGCCAAATCACAGTCATCTGCATCTTGCTCTTGTCTGCTCCTCTCCCATGTCTGCTGAGATAGAGCAGGCAGAGCTGCAGGATCATGAAACCTCACCAGGACATGCTTGTGCATCTGTTCAAGCATTTGTTTTGGGGGACTCACAGCAGGGTGCTAGCAGAGCACTGCAGACATCATTTCCTGCTTTCAGAGCAAGAGAAGACGGGAGAAAGGTGATCCAGTGTGGGGAGTTCTTCTTTCAGACAGAAAACATTTAATTTTTATTTTCTGGACCCCAGGGGTGAGGTGTCTTAGCCTGGGCTGCCTGGCACAGAGGAGTTCGGTGTGCAGAGGTTTGCTAGGTGAAAGCAACGAGAAAACTCAGTAAAGAAGGAGGATGGTGGTTTAAAAGAGAGAGAAGCTGAGGGTCTCACAGTCAAACCAAAGCAGGGATGGTACATGGGGAGATACCCACAAGGGGCATGACTCACTGACCAGCAAAAAGATGATCCTTCTGTGATGGGTGCTTATGTGGGCTGAGGCCATGCTCTACACACAGATGGACCTGAACAGGTAGGCTTATGGCTCCTCCACTATCCCCAGGCATACAGCAGGTCCTGGGCATTCAAATAATGCCTTCTGCGCTGGCAAAAATTATCTCAGAGGTGCACCCACAGGCCCTCAGCTACTCAGAGACAGGGACACTTGGGATACCTGACCTGGAAACTCTGCAGAGGTGCCGCCTCCACCACACAGATCAGTCATAACCAAGATCACAACAGAGATGTTGATCAGAAATATGAAGGCACTGAGTACATAGGTGATGCAGCTGGCATGGTTATGCACAAATTGAGCATAGTGGAGCGAACTAACCACAGTGGCAGCGATTGGTTCTCCTACAGATGGCAGGGTGAAGACAAGTGTCCCTGCAGTGACCTGGGAATAACTGCTGCAATCACCATTTCTCTGGAATACAGTCATGATGCTCAGGATGTTGCAAAAAGCCAACTGCTCTAAGGAAAACTAGGCAGCAGATGGCCCTGCTCGCCTCCCAGTGGCAGGACAGCTCTGAGCCGTGGTAACCCTGGCTGGCGGGTACTGGACACTGCCAGAAGGCAGGGCTGCCAGGGAGCAATGCCCACTCACCGCTGAAATGAGAGAGGGGCCCAGACAGCATGCAAATTGCACATCCAGAGCTAGTGACATCGAAATGGCCTTCTACATCCTGAAGCAAATGGGTTGCTGTTGATCATTACACCTCTGCAGGATAGATGTGTGTTCCTGCACACACATCTCTGGTGTGTGCCCTGATCCCAATGCTATGACGGGCACTCACTGATGGCAGCTGGGACTCGCTGCAAAAAAGGCGCAAGAATTACTTTGTGTAAGCTGGCTGGCCCAGTTGTTCACAAGAGGAGTGTCAACTAAGGCTGCGATGAACAGTCATGGTGAGGATCTAGCTCTGGAGAGGGGTCTAGCACTCCACAGTGGGGGCTTCACTGCACCCACCCATGCCAAGACACTCCTTCAGACTGCCCTGAGCAAAGGTTGCGGTTGTCCCTCAGACTTCCCAACACAATTACACATGCAGCTGCTCCTTAACATTATGTCAGAGTGATTCTGGCTAGAAAATACCTGCTATTAAAAGTGTGCACATTAGCCTGGATCATAGTGACAGGAGTGGATTAAGGAATAACTACCCATGAAGTCAGGAAGCAATGCGGCTCTCCACCAGCTGGGTGCTGTAACCTCATTTTCTCCAGTCACGGATGCCCTGGCATAGTGAGCAGTTCTCAGGCATGTGATGCAGTGGCTGCCTGCCAGGGATCGTTAGGAGGTTTAAATTACTCCAGTTCTAGAAAGGCATGGGGACTGTCCCGCCGGGCCCATGTGCCATTCACAGTCCTCAGTGCTGACAAGCTGGGAGCGTGCCGGCAGGGCTGGACATGGTTCAGTGCAGGCGCAGGCTTTTGTGGGTGCTGAAGCCTGTTCCAGAACAGCAACAAAGCCTGGCCCTGGCAGACACCTACAAGCAGGCTTTTAAAGATCTCTCAATGCTTAAAAGTGAATGTGGAAGGGTCCTTTCTCTTCTGTTCACCAAAACCACAGTCCCAGTGCTTGAGTCCTGACTGGGGACTTGCATATCTGCTCTAGACACATTTTAAGGCAGCATTCCAGATCACACAAATCCAAAGGGATGATGGTTCCCAGCGTGCACGATGGGTGCAAAGCCTGCAGGGTTTTTCCTGTGATGCCCTTTGTCCTGTTGGCAAGGCTGGAGATGTCTGCTGACCTATGGAAAAAAATTCCTAACAGATGCCAAGTGGCATCTGATAATAAATAATAATCTGATAATAATAATAATCATTAAGTACACAGTGCTGTGGAAATGGTATTACAATACCTGGCTGATGCGTTTTGCAGCTGCATTCCCACTTATTAACTGCTTGCATTAAAACAGCACCTCGCTTCATTGACAGTTGTACAAACCCAAGCTGAGTTCTGCTTCTTGCTCATCAAAGAACTTGTCCGCTCCCCAACCACCCAGTGTCCCCAGATAAGAAATCACGTGTTTAAAACTCCAAATATAACCACAGCTTATGTAGGGTTGGGATTTACAAAGCAACTTATCATGTGATATTAGCAGTTTAGTTACAACTATAAAGACTTTAGCAAATGAAAATCTATTAAAAATCTAAGAATAAGCTTTTCTTTTTCTCTGCTGTGAATTAAATCCTTATTAGGTCATTATATACGAACATATATATACATATATGAAAAGGCTTTCTTTAAACTTTTTTTGTTTTGTCCTAGTTGATATTTTAAACATATTTTCGAATACGTATTTATGTATTAGGAAACACACAATGTTTTGTTTGCATTCATTTAGGTGCCCTTCAGTGGACAAAACCAAATCCACTCCTGAATGCATTAATGTTTTCAGATTCTCTAATTTGGAAAAATCTTTCAGATAAGTTTTCTGCACAAACCTCAGTCTTTGACTCGTTTCAAAGGTAATGTTTTCCCTTTTCCACAACAACTTCAATCACCAGTCACCCAAAGTGTGCTTTGCTCTGTCGTCCCGGCTCTGTTCCCTGCACCGCTGAGTACTTTTAAACATGTGTGCACCCAGTGTCTTCCTGGCAGCGCCAATGCCCGATAAGCACTGGCCACAACGCTGAGCTGGAGCTGCTCCTGCTCCGCTGTTCCTGCGCGTAGCATAGGGCTGGCCAAGAGCCTAGCCTCACGCCAGGAAGCTGCTGGCACAGCCTCTGGAGCTACCCGAACACCAGAAACAGGGTGGAGGACTCGTTGGGACTTTGGTCTGCCCTTCACTGGCCATGCCGACAACCCTGAGTTCCCCTTGGGAGCAGAAACCCAAACCCTCTGAAGCCTCACGTTTGCTCCGGTGAGTCCAGCTGCAGCAGGCAGCCCCAGGGCTTGCCCCAGGCCTTCTGCCCAGCTTCCCCAGAAGTGGCAGGAGGTGGGGCTGTGGGGAGCTGCCGCTGGAGAGGTGCGCACCAGGTTTGCCATGTTCTGTGGCTGTGGCTGTGCCTCTCTGCCTGTCACCCGAGCGCACAAATAAACTGCTGGAGGTGGGGAGCGTACGCACTGAGGCTGATGGAGCAATGCTAGTTTAAAAGGAGGTACATGTAGGAGAATACCCAGCTGAGCTGGAAAAATGGGTTAAGAATAGCCAAAGATGTGCTCCAGGAGCGGGAGGAAGGACTGCTCAGATCCAGCCCTGCCTGGGATTCTCAGTCACTAAAAGCACAAGGTTGCAGAGGAGAGACAGCTGCCTGCTGTCTGAGAGACAGCTTACTGCATGTCCGGCATGCTGTAATGAGCGCACCTATACTTACTTCACCAGCACCCTCCCCTCCAGACACACGCATCCAAGGTTGTAACAGGCCTATAGGAAGGATTATTACTCAAAATAAATGTTATTTCCATTTGCTTTTCTTAATGTAAGAGAATAAACATAAAAAATTACATTAATGCAGATTTGTGGACAGTGATCCTGATGAGTGAGCACCTATGCACACAAACTCAGCTAATCTGGAGTGATGTTTACCACTGCAGTCTTAGTTTCACTGTGTATTTTTCCATAAGTCACCACAAGTAGAAAATGCTATACATTTGCACAAGGCGCCAGAGGTATAGTTGCTATGGGAACCACAACCCTCAAAATTCCCTCTCTTTTAATCCATACAAAATCTCAATCAGAAAGCATGTTAATGCACTGCATGGCCTTTATGCTTGATATATGACATATTTTTTCAGTACATAAGCATTTGGGATTTTTGTTACTTTTGCACATTCTGCTTAAAAGTTTATTAGCTTCTGTCTACACAGGTTAGATTTCTGTTGACCTACATCACACTGTAATTATTTCATCTGCCCCTTTAAGTTGGCAAATTAGGAAATAACCAAGACTGTCTTGAACTCGTGTTCTTCGGTGATACCCTTATGCAGTAAGAGCAACCCTTTTGATCCATACTAAAAACTGCTTCACTCCCATGCTACAAGGGGTGTGCATGCTTTGCAAGCAACTACAGAACAGGGAGGACAGACAATGCTGTGTGTCCACCCAGCCTCAAGTTTGTCCCTCCTGTACTTGTTTCAACCCTCTGGGCTCCAGATCAGCCCACTTCATCATCAGTTTACCTCTAAAGCTGCAGCAGGGCCCAAGCTCTAGGCTTCCTCCAGCTGGGATGGCAGAACCAGGATACAGGGTGATGGGGGATGTCCAATGAGAGGTGCCAGGGTTGCAGAAGGTGCCACTCTCCCATGCCTGCCACATCCTCTGCCTTGCTATAGCTCCTACTATTGAAGTTTGTAATCCCACCTTGCACTTTTTCTGTTTTTCTCTCTGCTTTGACTCCGATACTCCACATAACAAAATAAGGTATTGCTACCAACCACCCTGTTCAGCTTCCTTGGGGTGGATTTTTTCGCCTACTGGTGAGATTTAAGAAAATAAGTGAGTGATAAGGAAGTATGTGGAAGAAAACAAAACAAAAGCCTTTCCCTGGCTTCTTGTATAAGACTTATGTGAAATAGTACCCCTGTAAACTAATCCTTTTGTATTTCTGTCGTACTTGTGAAAGAAAAGAATAGAAAACACTCTAAAGGGTGAAGCTAAGACCCATATAAGATTACTGATCACTTTCTCCACACACCATGCAAACTCTTGCATATTAGTCCTTGAAATTCACATCTCTCCTTTAGCCTCCTACAGCTGACCTCTTCACCCTGGTGTTTCTTACCACATCAGCTTTGTTAACTGCATTCTGCCTACCTTAGACATTGGGCACCTCAGGGTACCTTCACAGGTCACCTGACATTGAAGCCTAATGTGATAAACCTCCAAAATCATTACTTTAGATTATTTCACTTCACATATTAAGAAGCCTGAGGCACCTGGCTCTAACTCATTCTTTTGTCCAGCATTCATGTGGAGGCATGTCATGGGTTCAGCAGTAGCAGTCATTTTTCTCCTTCTTGGTAGCTGGTGCAGCACTGTGTTTTTGATTTTGGGCCTGGGAGCAGCGCTGATAACACCAGTGTTTTCAGTTACTGCTTGGCAACGTTTTGATTTAACCAAGGACTTTTCTGAGCCTCATGCTATGCCAGGGAGGAGGGGAGCTGGGAAGAGGCAGAGACAGGACACCTGACCCAAACTGACCAAAGAGGTTATTCCATACCACAGCACATCATGTCCAGGATGTGAACACAGAGGGGAGAGACCTGGAAGGGTGTGGTGGTAGTGCTGGACTGGGGGTGCACAGCATGATCAGGTTTTTGGGTAGTGGGGGGTTCGCTGCCGGGGGGTGCACTGGCTGGGTTGGGCTTGGTGAGCAGTTGTATTCTCTTTCCTTGTATTTCTCTTGTATTATTACTGGTGGTAGCAGCAGTGATTTGTGTTATACCTTAGTTACTAAACTGTTCTTATCTCAACCTGAGCGAGTTGAATTCTTTTGATTCTCCGCCCCATCCACCCGGGACTGGGGGAAGAAAGAGGGGGAGCGAGTAAAACTGCGTGGGTGGAGGGCTTAAACCACGACAAGGCATGAAAAAGGGCAGATCTCAAACTTATTTCCAGGGAGGAAGGAATAAACCTGTCTGACACAAACACAAGCAGGTTTGGAGATAGGCCAAAAAAATAAAACACTATGACATAGCACTCAAGAGGTCCCTGTTTATGAAAGGGCACTGACAAGTAGAAATAGTGATATGGGAAGCCAAAGATGACTGAAAACAAAATGAGTCACTACTATCCTTCCAAGTTTACAAACCATTTTAAATCAAATGAGATTCACCTCAGGGGCACTGGAATCTTTCCTCTTGATCTAGCAAGCACTCAGGGTGCTGCTGCATGTTATGCCATGAGCACAGACATATTTGCTTGCAAGTAATTCACAGCCTCTTTGCTCCAGGCATATTAAGAAAGAAGCTCTAGGGAGTTTAACTCACAATGCCAAGATACTTCCTAGACAGGAAGCTGTCCAGATTTCCTTCTCCCTCAGCTTCTTTCAGGGATTAAACTACAAATATTTATCTGTCTTTCAAATAGTTTTCATGTATCTCATGCAGAGAAATACACCATTCAAGCAAATAAATTCCTGTTTGTTTCAGTCATGTCGTGACCCGTCTCCCAAGCTGTGATACCAGAGAATCATAGACTGAGTCTGGTGTGTGAAACAAACCCTGTACCTCCTTCCCTGACCTTATGGCATTCTCAACCATGTGACTTAAAATCAGCTGGGCTTTAGGTTGTTTATACCTCAGTCATATATGTACACAGGTTATTACATGAAGTCCCAAGTACTGTAAAATCATTTTGTGCTTCTAATTTAACTTCTCCACCAATAACAGAGGGGGGAAACAAGCAATGTGGACTTGTGAAGGGAATTGACTAAATCCATTTTTTCATTCTTAAAACATTCAAAGGTCACAGATCTTAGAACAGAACTGCAGAGCTGCATGCCCCCCAAGTCTGGTGCTAACCAGAGTCTAAGGTTTGCCAGCATTATCAGCATGTAAAGAACCTACTCTGTCACCTCTCCCCTGCACATCCCTTAGAAAAGGAGCAATCCATGGCTTTCCTTGTTAAGCATAGCTCCAAGCTGCATATTACATCCCCAGCCTGCTGCCGCGGATAGCCTACATGCAAAGGTGCCTCGAAGAATAAACTCAGCACCTGAGCAACAAACGCCAGCTTCGGATCCTAACTTTGATGGTTTCTGTACAAAACATCTCCCGGGCAGGGCAACTGCTTTGAAATGCAAAGAAATCCAGGATGTTCAGGATGTGACACACCTCCTTCACAGGAACACTAGAAAATGGCCTGCAGAGGAAAGGAAAAGATCCGAAGACACTGAGGAAAAACGTTTGCTGCTTCTTCCCACCTCAGTACTTCAGGGCATTCCCAAAGATAAAGGGCTTATGTCTGGGATTCGTAACATTAGAAGACTGAGGACTGAAGAAGGCTGATTTGAGAGGAAGCTTTTACGCGAGGCTGCTTAAAACACAAAAGGTCTCCGCAGGGCCAAAGTGCCACCGCGGTGACACGCAGGAGCAAATCCCCTCAGGCTCTCCACAGAGCACGCGGAGCAGGCCACAGAGCAGGGCCTGACCCCTTTTCCCCCGGGGGTTCAGCCTGCCCGGGCCAGGCAGAGACCCCTTCGCCCGTGCCCCTACAGCAGCCGATCCCTCCACCAGCACCAGCACCAGCACCAGCACCAGCACCAGCACCAGCACCAGCACCAGCACCAGCACCAGCACCAGCACCAGCACCAGCACCAGCACCGCCACACAACGCCCCCGGGCGCGGAGGCGGGCGGATGAGGGGGGCTCACCCACCATTGGCTCAGAAGCGGGCGCCGCCGATTGGCCCGCACCTGCGCACTATCACGACTCGTCCCTCCCAATTGGCCGAGCCCCTTGTAATAATTGCGCGCAGAGGCCAGGGAGCGTGCCGCGATTGGCCGAGGCGCTGACGGACCGCCCTATATAAAGTCCGCGGGCGGGGCGAATCCGTAGTCCTTGAGTGCTGTGCTGGGGGGGTTCTTGTGCCGCCCGCTTCGAGAACATGGCGACGGTGAAGGCCGTGTGCGTGATGAAGGGGGACGGCCCCGTGCAGGGCGTCATCCGCTTCCAGCAGCAGGCAAGGGCTGGCGGCGGCGGGCGCGACCCGGTGGCTCTGCACCTCCCCTGGGGGCTTGTTTTGGCCGTACTGCTGAGTCACGATGCAGGACGGGCGGCGCGGTTCTTCCTCCCTCCCCCCGTGTCCTTCCCGCCGGTGGAGCCGCGCTGGGCGCGCTTGTCCTGGGCTGTGGCCCTCACCGCTGCAGCGGTTGGGAGGGACCGCGGCTGTTGAGTCCATGGGTGCCCCCGGTGCTAGGCCCGGCCGGTGCTGGGCGAGCCGGGCATCGTGAGGCGAGCCGCCGTGCGGAGGGCTGAAGGGGGATGCGTGTCTTCCGCCCTGCCCGGCCGCGTGCCGCTGGACTAAGTGCTGGAGCCGGCGTTAGTCCTGCTGCAAAGCTTGTTTGACACGCTAAGAGTGGAGCTTAACGGAGCTCTAATTGCTAAGTGGCCTGAGCTCCTTTATGCTGTCGTTTAACATTCGTTTATACTCAGTAGAGAACTTGGGGTTTTATATGAGCAGTACTGTACCTGTGAAGGAGGAACGACTGCAGGGTTTCTTGTGCTTGCAAGTGGAAGTACATGATTATTCGTACAAGCAAGCGATGTGATAAAAGGCATTCCTTCTGTTTATTGTTGTGTAACACACTTTAGGTGGCTAAATAAACGCAGGCATTCTGTGAAATACTGTATTGGCATATAGAATCAGTTAATGTACAGTAATTGTTAATATATTTGTAGAGAAGTCTCTAGTACTTTCTGTTGACTAGAAGCTTCATTTGACACAAGGCTATTTACTGCTGTAGCTGTTTGTTGATAACAAACCCTTTCTATTAAAGGGTAATGGACCAGTGAAAGTTACTGGAAAAATCAGTGGCTTGGCTGATGGAGACCATGGCTTCCATGTCCATGAATTTGGTGACAATACAAATGGTAAGATGTGTATTCCAGCTTTTGAATTGCATCTGTTATGTGATAGCTCAGCTTTAAAGAGTTTCTTCTAGTGTTGCAGCAGCAACTGGTAGAGGTCTACTTGGGTCTCATGATTGCAAATCTGTGTTAAGAAATGGGGACGTTTCCTAAGGAATTGCTTCCCATTTAATACTTTGAACATGTTTAGGCTAGTGTTCAAGATTTGATACATCAAGTACTAACCTAAATGCTTTTATAACCTAGTGTTAAGAAATAAGAAAGCTTTCAGCTGAGCCCTGAGTGTTCTAGAGTGAGTAATCTTAACGTTGTTGGACTTGTAAGTTTGTCGTAGATTACTCACCTCTAGAGGATTAGAACATCTAACATGAAAGTAGCTGTTTCATCATTAGTGACTTCATGGCCTCTGGCTATACACATTAGCGTAGTGTACAAGCAACAGATTTAAATTCAGTACTGCACAAAAGCTAGTTTTGGTGGCTGTGTTCTGTTTCAGGATGTACCAGTGCAGGTCCTCACTTCAATCCTGAAGGCAAGCAGCATGGTGGACCAAGTGATGCAGAAAGGTAAGTTTAATGTGCCTGGGCTGTTCCCTGCAGCAGCCATCTAAGTGCTACTTTGTGCTTGGGAAGCCACTTCATAAACAATGCTAGGACAATACTGGAAGAAAACTAGTAGTTCCTGCAGGACTTCTAGGGTCACTTGAGAAAGGCTCTGATAAATCTGCACTGGTTAGTTAGATACCTTGTCTCCAAGAGTATGTGTGAAGTGTAGTATTTGGGATATATTCTTGGTTTTGTCATAGCCTGGGGAGAAGAGGCAATATGAAAGCTCCTCAGCATGTTAGTGTAGGGGATTCATGTGTTAAAGCCTTCTTTAGTCAGTGGTGATTAGCTTCTGTTGTCAAAAGCTGGTCCTGAAATGGGGGCACTAAACTCTCAATTGCTGAGTTTGTATGCAGGCTTGTCATGTGGCAGATCAGGTTCATCAGTAGAAGGTGCTAGGGCTGCAGGGGAAACTGCAAGATGAACACAAAGCTGTGTGTGCCTGGGCATGGTGATTCTCATGGGGTGTGCTGGCCTGTTCTTCACCTGTTAGTTTAGGTGCTGTACTGCCTGCAGTATGTACCCCTCAGGCTGTCAGTAGAGTCTGATGCTCATACCTCAGTGGGAGCTGAGTCCAGGCTCTTCCCCTGGATGCAGTTTTCATAATCCATTTATCTTCAGGGAACCCTTGCATGTTTGAGACCTGATGTCTGAGCAGCTGGTTTAAACAGTATGCTTTCTGGGTTTGGAGACTAGAAGGGGCTGCACCAGAGGTGAAGATCAGTGTGTTAATGGGTGAAGCTAGGAGCAAGTGTGAAAGGCTGCTCTTGCACAGGGGTTGTCTGGACTAGCACTGGGACCAGTGTGGCATTGTGATTGGTCTTTAAATGCTCATATTTATGTCCATAACTGCACTTTCTGTGACTGGTAAGTTCATACCTGAGTGATCAGTTGCATGCCAGGCCAAGCAAGCTGGCTGGTGGCCAGCTGTGTGGATGATAACAGCATAAGACGGTGTTCACGGGCTTCAGTGGCAGCCAACTGCCCCGGGGCTAAAGATCAAAGCTGCATGAGCACTGTGGCTTCTGCTGCTTCTGCTCTATCAGTTGCTGCTTCTGGTGTGACCTGCCTGCTCAGGCAGCTGTGGGCCGGGGAGCTCATTAGAAGGGTATGAGAACTAGATTGTGCTTTTTACTAGTGTGGAGTTGAAGCAATTGGACCGAAGCTTCCCAGAAGCTTAAATCAAGCAAATCACTGAAGGGAAAACTGCCCTTGGCCTGATTTTGTAAGTCTTGGTTACAAATACAAAATTGGTACTATGCTGTCTTTAAGAAGTTGGCAGTCAGCATGCAGCTATCTGAGCTGGTCACCCTGCATGCCTGCGGAGCTTTGGAAGCAAGCTGGTATTCAGTGTTCTGCATCTGGATAGAAGAATCTTGCAGAACATCACCAACTTGCCATTTGAGTGAATGCTTTGCTTGGCACGTATCTGTAGGAAATAAGACGCTGGAATGTCCGGAAGTTCAGTGGAAACTGCTTGGGGCTTAATTCTTGAAGTCCCAGTGGAGATCTAGTGCTGATAAAAAAACTGTGGTAGAGCATAATACTAAATGTGTGGGGAAAATGCTAAGCAAACTCAGTTAGTCATCACTGCTGTTCATTAGAACTTAGCTAGCACTTGATGCCTCCACTTTGACCTGTCACTTGACAACTGCTTTTAATGTCCTGTTTAAACCTAAAGCCTGCAGCTGCTTGTGGAATAGCTGATTTGTGGCGGACATTAAGGGTTCTTAAGAGCTTTATTTCTAAAGACCAGTGGCAATGCTTACACCAAGCCTTGTATGCGCAGG